>OZ057399.1:86205091-86805091 GCA_964056695.1 Melieria picta | reverse complement strand
ATGTTAACCTTGATATAGTGAACAACCTCAATACTGTGAACAGGCCTTGCAATAATTAGTTCACTATATCCAGACACGACTATACGTTAATTCATTAAGCTTATAAGCCCCTGTAGTAAAGAAGCCTTTATAGAATTTACACATTTCAGAACTAAAGGTTGTCCTGGACTTTCTTTCATTGGGAATAAACTGTCAAAGCAAGTCTCAGCTGTCAATTTCAGGTAGCCATTTTATTCAAAACAGATTGCAAGGTCATCACGGCAAACACGCTTTCAAATTATTCAAATTTATTTATTTTACTGTTTGTTAGTCTGTATGAATTGTTACTTAATTCTAGGCTATTTTTAATAAATAAATAAATAAATAAATAGATAAATAAATAAATAAATAAATAATGAATAAATAAATAAATAATATCAATTTTTGTTAAGCGCTTCGAAAATCGCTTACAATTTGTGGAGTAATAATCGACAATCTGCGCAAATCGATTTGTCACACATTTAATAAGTCTCGTACCATATTTGCTCTTTTTTGAAACTTCGACAATCGCTTACAATTTGTAGAGTAATAATCGAATATCTAAGCAAATAGATTTGTCACACTTTTAATAAGTTTCGTACCACATTTACTCTTTTTAATGCTGAGCCAATAACACGTAAACGAAACGTTCACGCTGAAGCCACAATTACCAATGGGAATGAAAATTTATAAGAAGATTCCACTGTTATCGATTAAAGAATTACGCTTTCATCCAACCACTATATGAAAAAAATCTCGGCACACATTCGTATATGATTCAGGTGCTGCAAGAACGAAAGTTTAAAACTGGGGCTTAAGGAAGTTAGAAGATCCTTTGGTTTTATAGAAAAATTATTTTCATTGATTAGGCCTCGAAGATCGTGAGATGTAATACCGCCCGATTATTTAAAATAATTTTTATGATAAGTCATTGGTGTGCAGTAAAAAGTTAATATGTATGTACAGTCAGGTTTGCTTGAAAGAGACATGCAATGGCCCAACAAAATACATTCCGTCAGCCGATATGGTCATTGAAAATATTCAAAATCTAAGTATTAGCGGTATCCCATTAATTAAAAAAAAATATTTTTAATACACTTAATCACTTTGCGTTGGTTCCTCATACAAAATATAGAAAACAAAATTTGATCTTCATTAGCTGTTTTCTCAGCAAATTCTATTCAATCTCTCATCTTGTCCCATCATTGTTTTGTGTGTTTTTCAACAAACTAAAGAAAATTGTTCCGTTTAGATACCAAAGTGTTAAACAAGCTTCTCCCGTTAAGATAGCAGCTGCCATATGAAAGAGAATTAAACAACCCAAGAGACATTGAACTTAACTTGACTAACATTACACGCAATAAAGTTTAACAAATGTAGAAACAAACTTAACGTTACCGGTTAATGAAGAGGAATGAACAATGAATGTAAGAGCATGAAGAAAGAGCGAGTATTTATAAATGAGAGCCATTTCAAAAGAGCGATAACAAATCTAAACAATAAGCAGTGCAAAGAGAGAGTAGAGAAATAAAATATAACCATAATTGGAAGCTACATGCACGGTTGCTAATTGGCCAAAATTTTGTGAACCAGAATTATTTGGAAAAGTAACCTAAATGTAAGCAAGTTCAAAGACAAAATCAAACACCCAAAATGGTCTTTTCTACTTGGTTATGATGTAAAGAAAATAATGTAAGTAAAAACCAGTAAATTAAAAATTAAAAAAAATACAAACAAAAACCAACCATATACACCATAACTCACTCGTATTTGTGTGGTTGACAGTACGAGCAAAAAATAATTTCTTGCTTGAATGTTGATCCCTAAAAATGTCAAACTCCTCGAGCAGAAAATAAATGTAACCAAACGAGGAAAAATTAACTTATTTTGATTAAAAGTAACCAACTGTGGCAACCGTGGCTACATGTTGGGTTAAGTTTATTAATAATTAATTCATTATTAATAAAGTAAATTAATTAATTGGGTTAAGTTTATTATGAAATAAGCTTACAAAGCCCATATTTGTCATTTTGTAATTATATTTACTTTCATGGAAATCAGTATTTCTTTACTATTTAGTTGAAAGAAGTGTCCATCTACAAAGGCAAATAAATCAATAGTCCATTGTGTGCGAGTAATGAAATGTGTGTTAATATTTAATAGATAAATCAATATTTTTTATTTTAAGAATAAATTTTTTTTCAACACCTTTTTATTCAATATTTAATACGAAGAATTTCACAACTTTTGTATTTTTGTATCTCAGAACAATTTCACTATTTACTGAAAAAAACAAAAGTTTACATTACACAAACGCTTTTGAACCCAACAGACGCCATTGGAAATATAAAACCTTGCAAATTTGCATCTATCATTTATCAAGATTTCATAGAGCTAAGTAAAGCCAAACAAATAAAAAATTACTACAAACAAAAAAAAAAATTTTAAAAACATGTAAAAGCAAATAGAATATTGAGAAAAATGGCTTATCAAATTCAATTTACCTTTGACATTTCTTGCGCCAGGAGATGCGCCACAACACCGCCAACAACAACTGCAGTACAAGTACATACATACATACATATACAATAGCATGTAATAAGTAGAAGCAATAACATCAAAGGACTAGCAGCAAACAGCAAACGAACGAGCGAGACAGCAGCAACGACTGCCGCATGGACCCGCATGAGGGCGACGTGCCGCTTATCTTATCTGACGGCTGTGCATTTTGTAAACACGTCACCTGTCAACAGTGCAGCAGTGTTGCATACAAACGCGGCAACCGAGCGATGTGCATAGAAACATTGCGCAAACACATACATACAGCGACAATCAATTGTGCTATTGTTGTCGGTAAAGGAAAAAGGTGCAGCAATGTTCATCCGGTCTTGGTCGACTTGTTTATACTCGTACACTGCAAGAGAGCCAAATCTCGGTTGACCTCGAACTTTTTATTCTTTTAATTTTCAACGTTAAACTGGCTCTAATTTGTTCCCAAAAGAAAGAAGTATTTGGCTTATAAGGAATTAAAGAAGCGTGTCACGTGTTGAATTTGAATTTATAAAAAAAATGAACTTATTTATTATTTTGTAATTTTAATTTTTAATTTTTTATTTATTATTTTTAAGCAAAGTACCCTAACATGGCAATCTCGCTTAAAAAAAACAGATTGCGCCGATTTTTCCTGAATTTGTTATTAGCCGAAATTCAAGTCAAATTCTTTACAACTTCTGGACAGTAATTTTGGTCCATCCAAACTGGATATAGATGTTAGCATATTTAAGTGTGGAACTAGAGATACTATGAATGATTCTCAATTTTGCTTTGATCCGATGACATTTTAAAGACATGCACGTTTCAACTTTTAGGTCAAGTTAAAATATCCCTCAGAAAAGCCAATTTTGAGACAAAAAATGAGTCTATGCTTATGGCAGTTTACTATAACTGATGTCTAGTTTCGATGGGTTTCAACAAAAGTAGTTTTTAAGTTACAAAAACTATTTTAAATGCTAACAACTTCGGCCGTTACAAATCTTATGCCAAACTGTATATACCTAAACAGCCCAGCGTAGGGCATAAAAAACAACAAATATAACACATAACAATGTAGAAAAAATACAATAATAAAACAAAAACGACGACACCCACTGCATAATTATTAAAAAAAAACACATATGTAACTACCTAATAGTAAAAAAAATTCCGGTTGCAGCAAAAACCATTGCACCCACAAGCTAACTAAATACAAATACCATAGCAAAATAACAACTACACTTTCAATAGTCAATGACGTTTCTAACAGTTTAAATCAAAATAACAAATTAATAAAGTTACTTCATTTTTATTGATATTTAAAAAGAACCAGAGTTGCATGTACAAAGTTACCAAAAATTCAATAAAAACTCACTTGAGCGTGTTTAAAAAACCAAACAACAAAAATACAATACTTTTTTATTATTCACGACAAATTTGATATTCTTTTCTTTTATCTTAACATCACTGATGGTGAATTCCACCAAGATTGTTGACGCAACAACAAAACAATTTAATGACAACGTTCGAGTTGGAATAGGCTGTGGTGTATCTTGGCATGAAATAATTTATTTGTAGAGTTAAAAAAAGAAAAGAGCCCAAGGAGCCCAGGAAGAGAAGAACATAGAAACTGCAAATAATAAAATATTGTTTTGTATTTGTTGTTATTTTGTAGGAAAAAACAATACAAATTAAGCAAAAAAGCAAATGCGGAGTGATGGAAACATTTTGTGTTTTTAAGTATTTTTTGGTGTTTAATTATATTAACAACAAATATTGTAAAATGAAGGCAAGAAATAAAGTTATGATTGCAAAATACTGCCAATTAAAAATTACTAACATTGGATAAAGAAAAGCAGTTCCGCCGAGACTGTAGCGGATGGTTTTTAGTCAGCAGGAATTCGACATACAGTTGAACACGAGTTCGGCTGTATCTTTCGAAAATTTTCTATCGGGTGCGCCATCTAAATGTGGTCGATGGAAATATTGAATAACTTTGACAGATTTACACCGATTGACGTCGTCGAACACATTTCGGAAAGGTTATTGCATTACAATTTTAACCATGAATCGATTCACGCCCAAAGAACGCGCGGAAATAGTAACAATGTTCATTAAATGTAATCGTTCAGTTGTTGCAACACAGCGTGCGTATCGTCAAAAGTATCGCGGTCGTTCTGCGCCTAAAAAGATTTAACGGCACCGGACTTTTTTTGTGGGGATTTTTAAAAAGCAAAGTGTATGCCAACAAACCAAAGACTTTAGACGAGCTTAAGGACAATATTCGAGCCGAAATCACTGCGATATCACCCGAGATGCTGGCAAATGCCATTAAAAGAGCTGAATTTTGTATCCGCAATGAAGGTGGTCATCTGATCGACGTTGTTTTTGGAAACTGAATGGAAAAAATTGTAAAGCTTCAAATTTTATAAAAATAAATAGTTTTCCAAAATCGATTGAGAATTGTTCAAGTTATTCAATATTTCCATCGACCACATTTAGATGGCGCACCCGATACCTTCTCCGAGAAAAAACCATAAGTGTTTGTGTGGACCTACTTAACTGCCCATACGAACGCATTAACGTCTTATAACCGTAACACTTCTCTCTAGGCGCCTCTGGCCCAATTTCCTTGATTCTTCCAACGGAGAAACTATCCTCATACTTATTGTTAGCCTCCAATTACCGCCTCCAGATAATTTTATCTCAATTAATAGCTCTTACAATTGATTTATTTACATAAATTTGTACAGAATATTTTATACAATTGCAGTATTGTTTTCTGAAACAGTATTGTTTTCTAGAGAATATACGTCCTTCATCTCTGGAGAACTCAAGAAAAGAGTATATTCAGTGAAATTTGATTCTATGTCATTGGGCCCTCGATTCCTTGTCCTTGATCCTTTCAACGGAGAAACTATCTTCGTCCTCATTGTTGGCTTCCAATTACTGCCTCAAGATAATTTCATCTCCACTTACAGTTGATTGACGTAAATTTGTACAGATTATTTTATACAATTGCAGTATGGTTTTCAGGATTTCGTCAATTCTGCCAATAGAGATTATACGCTAGTAAATCATTGATTGCTGAAGAACTCAAATACAGAGTTTCAATGAAATTTGATTTTGTGTCATTGTTTGCAAATTCCGCACATTTAATTACTTCAAACTTAAAAAGATGTACTTCGCGCAGTTTATTAATGGCATCAATGGATTATTGGGCGTATCATGCATAGATATCGGTCTTCACGGACTACAATAGCTTACACTTAACCATTAAAGTAACGATTCAAAAAGTGTAGAAAAGAAAATCACTATTGTGGGTCAAGGAATCCAGCGATCAGTTGGTCGGATCAGTAGTTGCGCTTGTGTACAACTCTTAAAAAAAGATGTTAGCATATATCCTTTCTTTTTGAAGTTAAGTGCCCACCGTTTGGTAACAAAAAAACATAATTTTAGCTGACTATTGATACCAGCTTCATCTCAAAACTTTAATCAAAATTGAGGACAATTTTTGGTGGAATTTTGTATGGAAAGAAGTCAGAGGAAACTCTTCAGGCATTACAATCTAAAAGATGTATTGTTCCATTCACTGTAGGGGCTTGAAGAGTTTCTACTTGCACCGAGCTTTAACTTTTAACAGTTTCTTCTTCGGTTCATTGTAAGTATAGGCTGAAACAGTCTCTAGTTGTACCAAATTTAAACAGCTTAAAGTGATAGTTAGAATCAATAACGACAGTTGTCAGTTCTAGTTGGATCATCAACAGCGACTGTATTGAATTTTATTCACTTATCTTTACTCGTTCGAACCAGCCTTTTGACAGACGATGGAATGGGTCAATAATGGTAAGTCAAATCTTATGTGGATCCTTATCATCAAGGCTGAGCAGAGCAGTTCGAACGAAGCCTGACACAGCACAAGAATTTCGAACTTTTTCTGTGCAACAGAGTATCGACTATATATTTCTGAAAGAGGACGTCGTACAGATCATTTTTGCCGAACAAAGTAATAGTCCAGCACGTCTGAGTTTTTTGTAATTTGCACATAAGGGTTAAAGGTCTACCTTTACACGGAAAGTATAAAAACTTGAAGAGCTAGAGCTTCGATGTCAAGGACAAAGGTGTTTGCATTAAAAATGTGAATATTTTTTGTATGCACATGAACCCCCTCCCCCTTTCCTTACCCCCTTTTTATGTTTTTCGGAAAATTTTTCATAAAACGCTTGTATTGAGTAAAATATTGCAAAAAACACTATACTGTCTTTTTGGGAAATATTCCTCATTACAAATTTAACCCTCGGATGGACTTTGTCGTCTGGCCAGACGAAATGGTTCTATTTTTATTCATAACTTTTTTATCTGCGCTCTATCTTGCTGTAATTTCGTGACTTTTCAAGTTCCGTTATCCTCTATATAAAACTTAAGAAATAAAAAGAATTCGAACGCGGTTTTATGCATTTTTTTTTGTCACAAAGTCAGTTTCTACACATCTGCACTTTGTCGTCTGGCCAGACGAAAAATGTTTTCTGCGAGAATCGAGTGTTTACTAGTTTTTATTATTATTTTAACTTTTTCTGATTTCTAAAAATGATGGCTAGATAATCACAGCATGCTGAGAGCTTGTTGAAAATGTGAAAATGGCAAATTATTTTAAAATTTCAAAAAACTAAGTAAGCCAAAAAAGCGTTTTTTGCATTTTTGTTCAGTTTATATGTGAAAGTGATTTGATGTTAGGGTTTGATATATAATGGCGTATAACATTTATTGCTATTCGAAATTGGCTGAGTTTTTTTACCATTGGTGATATGCCAGTTCGTATTTGAAATTCGTGAAGTAAAGTTCAGTGTATTAGATTACAACGTAAACAAAGTTGGCGTTGATACCATGGACCAAATGGTAACGGGTTACACTTGCAAACGGTCAACAAAACGTTGGCCATTAGCCATGTTTTATAACATGCTAGACGTAGCTGGTTTAGCTTCATTCATAATTTACGACGAATTGGAGCCAAAAAAGCACAGCGACAAACGACGTTCTTTTATAATTGAGTTATGTACTCAATTGGTTGTGCCTCAAATGGAGGAAAGGGCAAAACATCCGAAGACTGTTCGCTTCCCTAACATTCAACAAGCGCTAAAAATCTACGGTGTGGTAAGTTATTAATAAACATTCGTATTATAAACATATTAACTTATCATTTATTTTAATCATTCTAGTTGCCAACTGCTCCTGCTGCTGTAGCTCCACATGAATTTAGATTTCGCTCATGCGCTATTTGCCTAAACCATTCGCACAAACATCGCAAAACACGATTTCAGTGTCAGCAATGTGGCGACCACGTTTGCCTGTCGCACGCAAATGTATTTTATAAGTGCCATAAATGCATTCAATGAATAAAAAATAAGAAAAAATGTGCATGATTTGTATTATATATATATATATATAGACACATACAAAAATAAAACATACATAAAAATGATAAAATTTCAAAAAAATAAAATAAATCGCAGATTCATCTTCTTTTTTAAAGTGTATTTGTAGGTAACAAAGTAAGTATATATCAACATAGTTTGTTTATATATGTACTTACATACGTAGCCTACCGTATAAACTTAATAAACTTCATCTGTCATTGCGCTTTGCTTTTGTCAAAAGCCTCAACCAGATTTCGTCTGGCCAGACGACAATGAGCAAATGTGTAGTAAAATGTTACCGCCCATCGAAGGGTTAAGGGGGTTTTCAAACAACAAAACTTTCTCAAAATTTCCCCCCAAAAAAAATCCTTAAGCACGAAACCTTCATTTAATACTTTTTTCATAAATTGCTTGCTCGGCTTGAGATGTTGAGAAAAATGTTGAATATTAAAAAAAATATTTTCCATTAAAAAATAGTTCAGATGGTCTCCAAACAAGAAGTCCCCTCTTAATAACATAAACAATTTTTATGATTTCAAAAAAGACTTTAATAAATTCGTATTGCAAGAGCTGAACTATTAATTTGTTGATAATTTTGCAGAGCTGTAAACTTACTTATGTACTTTACTGACCATAACAACCCGTTACTGGGTTAGGGCCTGCCGCAAATCTCTTTGCATGCGTATCTGCTTTGCGAGAACCTTTTCCAGTTGGTCACATTAAGAGATGATAGGGCGTCCCCAACGTGGTCCTTCCATGGGATACACGGTGTCTCTCT
This sequence comes from Melieria picta, assembly GCA_964056695.1. Classification (NCBI taxonomy): domain Eukaryota; kingdom Metazoa; phylum Arthropoda; class Insecta; order Diptera; family Ulidiidae; genus Melieria; species Melieria picta. The sequence goes on along the minus strand of OZ057399.1, from coordinate 86,796,349 downwards.
TCGCCTTCGCCTAAAAATTATATATTATGGAACCTTCTTGTTTTTTTTTAAATCGTTGAGTATATCCCTCATAAAAGTTTCGACAATAATACTGCTTACCCTTCCTGCCTGTACGCTGTTTTCCATTACATAAAAAAAACTCTTTCTGGTCCTTCTTAACATTTTATATTCTCACCAACTGGTTTTTCACACCCAATTTATTTCAATTATTCAACACTTTATTTAGTTCGAAGGGCTCATCTCTTTCGAAAGAAGAGTGTAGTTAAGAAAACCGTTAATACCTAATACAAAACACTCCAAGATACAACCAACAGTTTAATGCAAACCCTTAGCTGCATGAATTGACTTTTCAACAACGCAATAAAAACAAATGTTGGTTACACTCTCATACACAAAATGGAAGCTGCTCAAAGCTGCAAAAGTACCTTTCTGTCATTTTCAATTATACGCCAATTTATGTATTTACCCACTTGGCAACAAAAACAATGCAAATGGAAATTCAGCCTTTGGTAAGCGGTGAATAGGAAGCTAAGGAAAATCATAAAATATACAAGAACCATTAAAAAGATGTAATCGCGGCTGTAATGCGACTTTTTCATGCAACCGCATCTACTACTATTTATTTGTTGTTGTTATTGTAGTGGTTCGTTGCAGCCAACAGATGCAACTTAAGTGCCTTATTTGCAATTAATGAGCAACTCGCTTTGTTGTCTTAGGAAACGGCGATTGTTTTCGTTTACTGCCTCATTTGCCTGCGGTACTTATTCACTTTGCTTTATTATGATTTGTTATTTTATGGGACAGGTTTTTTATTATTACAATACAGTAAGAAATATATAAGAATAAGGCAAACTGCAAATTTTCAGCTACAATAAAAAATAGCAAAAATAGCAATAAATAGCAATAAACGCTGCAACGGAAGGTTTGGAATAGTGTTGAGTACAGTGGCGCACGTAGGATTTTATTTCGGAGAGGGTTTTGTGTAAATTTTTTTAGAACTTTGAAATAGAATAAAATTAAAATGTAGACAATTTTTCTCTTTCATTTGATACCCATATCTTGATCATTGCACAACCGCAAATATAAAAAAAAATATTTAAAATGTGTATGTTCCTAAAATTTTAAAGTCCTTTAAAAAGGACTTGGGATCAGAAAATAAAAAACTGACTATGTCAGGTTACTATAAATGACCTCTAGTTTCACGCCTATATCAACATTTGGATGGGTCTCGGCAAAAAAAATAATTTCGCGCGTTGTCATAAATGCAAATTTGGTGTTTTCACTCAGTGCATCATAACTTTGCCATTTTTCTTTCGATTCTATTAATGTTAGGCTTAATATTTGCACAAATAATATATCTTTCATCTTAGATTTTAAAACCAAAGGAGATCATTTTTATTATCTAAAAAAACAAAACAAAAATTTATGATTTTTGAAAATCGTCGAAGAATTAACTTTTTTACAACTTTCACCGTCAGTAATTTCTCCAAATCTCATCTGATTTGGACAATCAGTATATCTCTGGAAAGGCTAAGGTATTATCTTCTGATTGACGGACAATTTGTGTAAGTCGGATGATTCGTTTACAAGATATGTGCTCATAACTGAAACAACAGGGGAAAAACTGGTTTTTCGAAGATTTTTCGAAAACGCTTCCTACAAAAATTTTTTAATCTTCAGTTTCGTGTTCAGCGGCCCAGAAAACATTTTTATTTTTAGGTGCATTTTTTGTGTCGAGTAGTGTTATTGATGATTGAAAATATATGCGACGGTTATAGATTAAATTTCTGTACTATTTTAAAAATATTTCGAGGGAGTTTAAACCCCAAAAACCCTCCCCTGTGTGCGCCACTGGTTGAGTGGTTAGTTTATATTTTCCGTATTGGAGTATGGAATCGTTTGATGTCCATGTCGAGGTATAGAAATACAACAAAGCTGATAAATAAAGATAAGTAAGAGAAGTAATGAAGGTGACAGATCTTTTGGTCCTTTTTTTATTTGTATGTTAAGTATCATCTTTTCTATTCCTTTTTCAGACTGAAAAAAAACAACTGTATTCTTCGGTATTATTTTTCGTATCATTTCAAAATTCGATTCAATTACATGAACATCTTTTTAAAAGTGAGTAGAAAATTGACCATTGAACCATTTAAAAAAAATTGCGTAAAAATATGAGAAGAATTCAAAAAAATCGTTGTGAATTCTTGCGAGCCAAGAAGTCAACGTAACCGCTGCGAAAGATGCGCAAAACATGCCACACAGCTATTGAAATGAAGCTCAAAATAAGAAGAAGAAGCAGTAGAACTGTAAAGCATGTTGAATAAAGATTCCAATAGACAGGCAAACGCGCAGACAAATAGTCGATGATTGATTAGCGTCAGACGTATTTTTTACGATTTAACTGCGCGTGCAAATCTGAAATTATAATAACAACAACAACACTAACAAGAAGTGTTAAACATTACTATCTAAATCAAACACTCAAAGCACCGCAACAACAGTCGCAAAATAAAATAACAACAAAAATATGCACAACAATAGCAGCGGCCATTGGTGATTGTTGTTGAAGTTGTTGTTGTTGTTGCTGTTCTATAGAAGCATTCATTGTGCACTGGTTTATTATTATGAAAATTATTACACACCGCTGACTTTGTGATTATTGTTGTTGTAATGCGTATGCTGCTTGTTATGTCATTGTATAGACAGAAGTTGAAGAACAAGCAGAAGCAGAAAAAGACCAACGCCACTTGGCCACTGTGAATTCTAATGAACTCTTTCTCCACTCCAAGTTGTTGTCGAAGCCTAACAGCTGATTTACTATACGTTTGCATAAAAAATTTGTTGTTGTTATTATTTTTATTGTTGTTGTTGCATTTAGAACGGTGCCTAACGATCTAACGAAATATTTTCTCATATTGTTTGCTGATATTGCTTTTGTTTTTGAATTTTGTATATTGTTAATCATTTCTGACATTTGTGCGTTAATTCGTTTTTTTCTATTTTTATTTTTTCTTCTCTGCTTATTTTTTCCTTTTCTTTTTTTCAGCTCTGCAAACAGTAGAGACGCTGAACGCTTGAAATTTCAGCCGTGGCGCTAATGAATTTCTGTTTGTATTTGCTATTGTTATTGTTGTTGTGTGCCACATAATTATTATAACGGTATTTTTGTTGAAGCGTAGCGCCTTAACTACCTTTTTTTTAGAATTTTTCGGTATTGAAAAAAGAAGAGGAAGAGGAGAGAAGACGATGCAGAAAATCTCACATTCGAAATTTCATTGACGGAATTTTTCTCTCAGTGGCCAGCGGCCGTGACTGTTGACTTTACCTGTGCGAATTAATGGGGCTGAAACTATGGTTTCGTAACGCGCTGATTGGACTTCACAATAAAATCATACAACAACACCTTGTCAGAACATTTGACGCGACCGAGTTCAAGCAACCCGAAACAATCTGCGCCTCAATCGGCAGCAGTCAATAATTCGTTGGCCACTTGACAGACGTTCAGTGCCGGCGGCAGCCACTTGCAATTTTCAATGGGCAACGCGTAAAAGTCGTCGTTTTTAATTAAAACGCCTGCGCCATTAGCGCAACGCTGCCGAACTGCTAAAGGACGCGGCGCGACGCGGCAACAAGTGCAACAATTATGAAGCGCACTACAGCAGCGAAAATGCCTGAAATACCGAAATTATTTAATGCAATATGCGGCGACGCACGCACTGTCGCACACTCACACACACACACACGCATACACACACAAAGCAGTCGAGTAAATTTGTTTATTTGCATACGTTTGTGTGCGTTTACGCGTGTGCAGAAATTTTTTAATTAAAATGCATTTAAGTACTGCAACGCCGCGCAGTAAATGTGCAAGAATGAAAATTGCACCGAAACGAAGAGCAACGCGGACAGGCGAAAAAATCGCCGGCAGTAAGTAGCAGCGCAAAAATGCAATTAAAACGCTAAAACGAAAAAGTGGGGAAAAATTAAGGCGGGGCAACGGTAGGTAAGTGTGGTTACGTAAAATACTCAAAGGACAAAGTGAAACGGTATCAGATTTTAACGTTGAAAAAGTGCGAGTAAATTGTGAAAACTTGTTAAAAATGTAACCGAGGATGGGAAAAAGCAAAGTTGTCAGCAAAACGAAAAAAGTTTTTCCAGTTAGAAGAAAAAACTATCGCAAAGGAATAAATAAGAGCCACAAAAACTTTGACAAAATGTTGTCGAACATATTTAAAGGTTTAACAAAGATATAAATGACAAAGAACATGTTGAAAGTACTTAAGGGGGTCAATACGTGTAAACGGTATATTTTTGGAATCGCGCATACGCCGGAAAAAATTAATGCAATGTACAATTTTTTTTCATTCTTTTATTAAAAGATAGCAGTGCAAGAAAAAAAATTTTTTTTTTTTGCGTACTCAAAATGGCGGCGGTGGTGGGGGTCCAACGTTGGGCCCAAATTCTAGTAGAAGTTGTGCCGGCGCCCCAAAAATCATCTGAAAAAATATTGCTATTAGTTATTATGAGAAAATATATGTACCTTCTAAACGAACTAACAAAAAAAAATATTTTCTCGAAAATACAAAAATACGCTCCAACCGAAAAAAATTACCTTTTTTTTTTAATTTCCCGAAAATGGCGCCGCGGATTTCGCCAAAAACAATGAAATTTTTAGTTACTTTAGAAGTTCTATATTTCAAAAAGTTGCTGCCCAGTGCTCAGTGGGACTAAAACTTGCCGAGATATTCTACTTCCATAATCAAAAACCAGTGTTTCGAAATAATTCGGTTTAAACTTTGCGTTACCGATATCATGCGGAACGAATTGACCATCAATAAAGCGCTGCTGCAGGGGAACGGGTCATCAGAATTAAAAACCACTTGAGGGGGATATTCTTAAGACCCCCCTGGAGTCTATTTCCCCAAAAAAAAATTTTGTAAATTTACACGTATTGACCCCCGTAATAGAAACTTGCTTTCGGTACGGTAGAGACATTAGAAAACTTCAATAGTTCGCACAGTGATTCGACTCAATATAACCGCGGGACAAAATTAGAAGGAGTGGTTTTGTTTTTGTAAACTTTTGCAGTTTGGCAATGCCTGAGACTTAAGTTTGCAATTTTCGCCATTTTTTGTAAGCTATAGCAAGAAGTTTGTTGGCTGAATTTTTCAGATTTTATATTTAATCAGTGACGTCAACATTGATAATTGCAAAGAGTAACAGAAATTGTATGAAAATCCTTTAGTTTTGCAATAAAAATGATACTAATAGATGTATGTTCTGCATTTGTGCAGTTTCTTTTCATTTTTCATGTTGATTGCATACTTTCAGGGATGAATAAAATATATCTTGTCGAAAAATAGGTGTTTAGATCACTTTTCAAATTGAATTATTTTCTGAGATCGGAAAATATCGGAGGATGTATTTACATTATTCGACAAAAAAAAAATTTTTCTAAAAATACACAAAAATCCAGGAACATACTTCCACATATTTTTAATATATTTTTCTTTGGGTTTTCCCAATTTTCAGGTTTTTAATTTTTTGAAAATATTTCAAATCAAATATGAGTAGAAGCCTCAGCGCTGCAAATTTTGAGAACACATTAAAAGCAAAAATACCCACATGAATTCTTAATCTATCATATATTGAAAGTTTTAGGAACTTCTTGCTATCCATGCATTTTTAAGATTTTTTTTACTCAATAAACTAAAAAACAGAAAACATGTGTTGCAATTTTTTTGTATAACTTTGAGCAGGTTTTGCACACACAAAAGCACACACACATTTATTTATTTATTTATAATAATTTACATAGAAAGAAAATTTTTTATATAAATTAAAGTACGCAGCACTGGCTTCAAGGCCTTCAGCCGCCTTGTAATTAAATCTAAGAGTTAAGAACTTACGCTATGTGTTAGTACGTCCGTTGTTAGATAAATCTTAAGAGGTCATTGTCTTTTAGAAAACTATATACATACATGATGTTTTTTTCTGACGGTTCGCTTAGAGCGTTAATGAGGTTATTGTTGCTAGGGTTGGGAGTATTTGTATGGAGGATAGGGCAAAGTGCGAGGATATGATTTACTGATGCAGGCTGATCGCATAGTGGGCAGTTTGTTGGTCTCTTTTCCTTTGTGAGTAAGTGCGCGTGCGTTAAGATAGTGTGTCCGATTCTTAATCGAGTGTATGCCTTCATCGCTGTGATTGGTGTTTTAGATGTGTAAGTTATCTGATTTCTGTGTGGGTTTATGCTCGTGTAGTGATGGTTGTATGTTTTCCATTCGTTCATGTTTTCTTGACATCTGTCGTGTTTTATAAGGCTAAGTATGTCTTGCCTGGAGAGATAGTTATAAGTTAATGCGGGTGTGTTAGCAACGTTTTTGGCTGCAAAGTCGGCCTTGTGGTTTCCATTAATGCCGACATGGCCAGGAATCCACATTACTTTTATTTTCCGCGGAGCTGCTATAACTGCTTCTCTGATAGATGCAATTATTGGGCTGCGATTTGTAGGAGACGCAATTGCCGATATACAAGATCTGCTGTCGGTGCAGATAAGAAACTTTTCTTTGGTCTTTTTTGCGTATTCGACCGCATGAAGAATTGCTGATGCTTCAGCGGTAAAAACGGAACACGTTGACGGGAGAAGCCAGCTGCAAATTGTATCTCCTGTACCGGTAACAACAGCGAAAGAAGTGCAATTTGACGTTTTGGAGCCGTCCGTGAACAGCAGCTTCCATCGGTTGTTAGTGTAGTTAGATTCCAGTTCGGCAAATGTCTGTCGAAAAACTTCGTTCGGCGTTATCTTCTTGGAAAGCATTGTGAGTTCGTTGGGAAGTGATTCCTCTTTGATCATCCAGGGGGGGTGTCTTGTTGTAGGTTTGAACTTTACGATGCTTGACAGGCCATTTGCAACGGCGAATGATACACACCTCGTAATTGCTGACTGCATTCTTGGCGGGGTTTTTCTTTTGAGCGCGCGTGTGAAGATGTTGCTAAGTAGAACATTGCGATTTTCAACTACTTTAGCAGTCAGCAGATGCGTGGAGTCCGTAATTCTGCTTTGTATTCTTGGCAGTCCAGATTCGGCAAGTAGGATTTTGATTGGCGAAGTTGGGAAAGCCCTGAGACTTCGTCGTATTGCAGAATGGTAAGGTGCGCACAAGAGGTTGATGTTGCTTTCGGAGCATTTCCCATATATCGGAAGTGCGTACTCGATTTTTGAAAGCAGCAGTGCTCTGACCATGTTAATTAGATGTTCGGGTGGATGAAAGAGTGCTTAGACGGTAGATATTTTACAATGTTTAGTCTAGTTATTAAAGAGTTTCTTACATTTTTGCAGTGGGCATTAAAGTTATACTTAGGATCTAAAGTTAGTCCTAATATTTTTAATTGCGATTTACATTCGATGTTAGTATTATTGTATGCAAGCTGAAGACCTTTACAATTATGCTTTCTACATATATGAAGGGTGTGTGTTTTATCTAAAGAAAGTGACGCGCCAGAGGTCAAAGACCATGATGATAAGTCTTCAAGAATTTTAGTAAATAAAGATTGTGCTAGAGTGGTGTCAGATATTTTTGTAAACATTAAAACATCATCAGCATAAATTTGGTGTTCAATGCCTTTATATTTAGTTATTATTCGACTAACATCTTCAAAGGCAATGATGAAGAGAAAGGCAGAGAGAGGTGAGCCTTGTGGCGTACCGTTTGAAAGTGGCAGGGTAGCGGATAGAAAACCATTTACGCAAATCTTTATCTTCCTATTTGTAAGAAAGCTTTTGATGAAATTTAGCATCTTTGGACCAATTTTCCATTCTTTAAGTTTTCGAATGACCATATGAACACCGATTCTGTCGAAAGCTTAGTGGAAATCTAAAGACAGTAATGAAACGTGATTTCTACTCGACAAAGCATTACATATAAAATGATCAAGTTGAATTAGTGCGTCGGTCGTGCCTTGTCCTTTTTTGTAGGCAACTTGATGAGGAGATATATCGTTGTTACGTTGAGCGTACCACATCAGTCTGGTGGCGATTATCTTTTCGAGAATCTTGCCCATACAGGGAAGGATGGAGATTGGTCTGTAGCTGTTAACTTCATCTGATGGCTTGAGTGGTTTCAGTATGGGTAAGACACATGACGTTTTCCAAAACTGGGGGTAAATGCCGGTATCAAAGATTTTGTTATATAGTTTGATTAACAGACGTTTGAGATTCATAGGCAAATTTCTAATCATTGGGTAAGATATTTTATCTAACCCAGGAGATTTACCCTTAACGGTCGATGCTACGAACTCAAATTCTGAGAGTAGGATGCTGGCTTCTATTTGTCTTGCAGAGAAAGATATAGGATTGTTAGAGGGGGGGTTGGCCGCCAGTGTGAAAGACTTGATGTTTTGAAACAATGCACTAAAAGAGTTAGCAGCAGAGTAATGTCTTACAAATAGATCCGCAATGTCTCCTGGGTTCTGTACAAGTCCAGTTGGCCCTCTCAAGCATCGAATGATTGCGTTATTGGGTGAACCTGAAAGTTTCTTTAAAGCGGACCAGATTTGTTTTGGGTTAGAAGAAGGATTTATTTTGCTTGTGAAATCCTCCAAGCACTTACGTTTAGCCTGTTTTGCAGCACGTCGGAAAAGAGCGTTCGCTTTTTTGAAAGAAATAAGGGTGGAAGGAGAGCGAAAGCGTTTGTATTGATACCAGGCTGTTTGTTTGCATGCCCTCAATTGAGCAATGTCCTTATTCCACCATGGAACTTTTTTAGAGTTCGTTGTTGGCTTTGTTTGTGGGATGCTGACGTTAGCCGCTGAACGGATTATTTTTGTTATCCGAGCGCTTTCTTGGTTGGGATTGTCTGCGATAGAGCTATTGTTGCAGTGTGTCGCACGGTGGGTTTGGAACTTTGCCCAATCAGCTTCGTCGGTTTTGAAGTTTGAGGTTGTTGGACCTATGTTCAGTTTTAACACTATGGGGAAGTGGTCACTACCGTGGAGTTGGTCCAATATGCTCCATTCACATCTTGCGGCAAGAGTTGCATTACACAAAGTGATATCCACATGGGAGAAGGTAGAGTGGGTGGAAAAGTGCGTTGCAGTCCCGTTGTTCAGACACATTAGGTGTGTTTCGTTCAATAGTATAATGGTTGGTGAGTGTTCTTTTATCAGCAATTCTAGCTCATTGTAATTGTTGGTGTAACCATTCAAGTTCCACTGCAATATTGTGACCATAACTGAAGCTTATATAAAAGGCAAAAGAGCTTGAAAAGAGATGTGGAAGAATTGGTACTAGATAGACCAGTCAGAGAGTGCTGAGCGTCACTAATTTCGAGCGTAAGGAAGCGAAAAGGAGAGATAAGGCTAGGGTGACACCAGTTTACAACTAGATAGAACACTAAGAAAGAGAAAGGAAAGAGTGTCACACATCTTTATTCTGAATCGATTTCTGTTTGTTCGGAACGTTTCTGGTTCTCACGACGACGATTTGTGTTGGAGACGTTTGTTGTGGGGAGTAGCGAAGAGGTGAGAGTAGTATTGCTGGGGTCAGCGGTTTTCTTTAGTGGGATTGAGTGTGAGATGAAAGAAGATGTTGTTGGACTGAAGAGACTGAAGTCAGTAGGGGAGTTATCGTGAGAGGAGGAGTTGGTGTTGTTTGTAGAAGCGTTGTGATTTGGATTAGTTGAAAAAGGTTGGTTGGCAGAGGTTTGTGTGTTTTTGAGATATGAGACATTATAATTTTTTGAATCATTTGTTGAACAATTCAGCGTAGATGTGGATTCTGAGTTTTGGATTGAAAGAATTGAATTAGAGGAGTTATTGGCGGTAGAAGTTCGTGTATTTTTGGGGTTTAAGGTATGGTAGTGAGCGAGAGGTTTCGATGTAGAGTTGATAGCAGAGGAGACTTCTGCTGCGGGTTTCAGCACATTGGCAAAGCTGCTGGTGAGAGAAGGGACAGACAGGTTCTCATTGTACTTTTTTAGGGCGTCGCGCATGCTGCATTTTTCCAGTGTCTTGATTCTTAATATTTCTTTAGTTTGTTTGTACTTTGGGCAGGTGTTGTCAGAAGAGCGGTGTTCGCCGGAACAGTTCGCACACATTACTCTGTCGCAATCTTTTTCATGGGGTATAGGAAAATTGCAGATTTCGCATGTTGGAGAGTTTCTGCAGTGCTTTTGTGTGTGGCCTAGCTTCTGGCATGACTTGCAGCGCATCGGATTAGGCACATAAGGTCGAACAGAGGTCGTTCTCCACGCGACATCAATTTTTGTTGGTAGAGTGTAGCTATTAAATGAAAGCAATAGGACGCCAGTTGGTTTTTGTTCACCATCGGCTTTGCGTTTGAATTTGTACACTGAAGAGACCTCATATGCGCACAAACCTTCGATTATTTCACTTTCAGGCACATCGTTTAGGAAAGGTTCATAGATGGTGCCCTTGTTACAGTTAAGCTGTTGGTGGTAGCTAACGCTGATAGCGCCAATGTTGGTTAGATATTTAGTTTTAATGAATTTTTCTGCAATGTGCTTGTTTCTTACCAGAGCTAGTAAGCTGCCGTCGCGCAGTTCGCTAATTTTGTTTATTTCCTTGCTGACGCTGAGGATGGCGTTGTACACGCGAAAACAAGAAACTTTTGCGAGGGGAGTGGTAGGATTATCGGATTTGATCACGATATATTTCGGGTCGTCTTTTTTTGTGGGCGGTAGGTCTGGAAAAACTTCTTGTAGTTTTTGGAACGTTTTTTTCCTTTTCGGTTGCGGACTATGGGCGAGCGAAGCAAACCTATTGTCCCCAAGGAGGGAGCCCCCGGGGGGCATTTTGAAGAGGTTTGGACACACTTATTTGATTGATTCTCTACTGATCACTGAGGAGAGGGGAGGGATTTAGCACGCAGGTTAGTTATATGTGTATGAGTGAAAGAAACACTGGGTGCAAAACTATAATGGCAAACTGAGAGAGAGACACTGACACGACTGCTCGGTTCGAAGGTTGGCCGGTGACTGAGCACACACACAAAAATTTTTTAAGACTAAGAAAACCCCAAAATTCTTAGTAGTTTTCTTAGTTTAAATGACATCAAAATCGTAAAATTCTGAGACTATAAATTTTTTGAATTTTGTCTATGACACGAATCATTGTGGTTCGGTTCGATGTTAACGAAAGACTTTTAAAAGACTTTGTGAAAAGGAAAATACATCCTTTGGAGCAGCACTCCGCTTCGGCAAATCTTCCAATACGAGATGATTTCAAACGATTTTAGTCTAGTCCGACTGATGGAGTCTGGCTGATGGATGCAAGTTAATTTTTATCCAAGAAAGAAAACCTACCTCCTATGCAAAAAAAATTATAAATGTTTAATTGAGCTTTTTCGCCAAAAAGTCTGAAATATATCTGCCTAAAATTATATCACGAAAAATTTACTCAACCAGAACTATTCAAATCCAAAGCAGTCTACTTTTGGGGGTCATTAACTGCAACGGATGAACTAGATTACGAACCAAAAACAAGCTGTCTAACTCACTCTAAACATGCACTCAAAAAACGTATTTTTTCAATTATGCTTCATATTAAATCTCCCAAAAAGCTTTTTCGCAAGATTCGAAAGAAACATAATTCCGGCACATTCGCGTTAAAGATATGGACGAAGAACAACGAATCAAGAGATAACTCAACAAGTCAATGATGTCAATGATCAAATCAATGATGATGATGATGATGAAGTCAAGCCAAACTCAATGATGAGTTGTCTGTGGCTTGGCTATACCTCCGGTATGAACGATGAAGCTCCGGTAAAAAAGGTGTTCGACAAGATGGTTGGAGGTCGGCGGCGAAAAGAGAGACCGCTTCGCCAGTGAAAGGACTATATTGAGGATTTCCTGGCATCCTGGCCTTCTCCAGTTGGTGCAATCAACTGGAGAAGGCACACGCAGAGGCGCCTGAAGAGAAGTTCTACGCGTTGTTATGGTCAGTTATGTAAGTAAGTAAATAGAGTACAGCTAGATTTGGGATAAAGAAACATTTGCAAAACAAACGAAATTCCAATCAAAAGAAAGCGCAATGTGCAATGCAGAAAATGTTAAAAGCAAAATATAAAAAATCATATTTTTCTACCAAACATGCCAACGAAATAAATGTGAAATGACACAATGACCATCACAACAATGTGATAGCAACAGCTTCAACAACAATGTCGTCAGCCAACTGAAGCCACGCTTTGCCGCAGCTGCGACATACGGCAACTGACACTAACGCAGTTAATGAGCTGCCCGCACGTCACGTGTCACGTGCGTCGCCATCCAATGCCAGCACACGTGCTGCCAACACATGGCAGCAAACAATTGGCTGTTGGTTGGAGCATCCGGTGCGTTCACTGCACGTTTGCGTGTTGCCAGGCACATTTCAGATTTTCCGCTGAAAAACTCAAACACGACAACGCGTCACAAACAACACAACAGCAACAAATAATATGACGACAGCAGTGCACATTGAACAGTGACATTGGCAACACATGTTTAAAAGTGTTCGCATCTCTGTTGTTGTTGTTGTTGGACGCAGCTGTTGCACTGCACACTTTCATTTCATTGACTGCTACGTTGTGGCCCCAAATTCACACCTGTTGGCCGCCCGTTTGCTTGTTAATCCTTTCACCGTGTAGTAAGTTCGCTGCTGGCTGCCACCGCTTCGCACCACTTTTCCTTTGCTACGCTGCACGAACTCCTCATTGTCGCCGACTTCCATTTATCCGTTGATATTTCTTTACTTCCCGCTCAATTTCTTTCCCTATTTTTCCTCTGTATATTGTTCGCTCTCATTGTTTTTTTTGTTGTCTTGGGTTTTTACATTTTGGTTGTGCTCTGTCGCTGCCCAGCGGCGCCTTTCACCTGCTGGCACGTACGTCATTCCTTTTCATTTACCGCTTGATCCCATTCAGTGCAAGTCGCTGTCTGTCCGGGCGCCATGTCGTATCCGTTTCGAATTACACACACACACATGGCTAACTGACACAGCCGCCTGTCCGACTTAATGAAAACGCCAACAATATTTTTTTATATTTCCCATATTTGCATTCATTTTCATTACGTAGCATAATTTTTTGTTTCTTTTATTTACCTCTTCCCTCCTTAACCACCCACATGCGCACCTATTCCCCCTTCTGTGCGGCCATTAGTTGTTGCATATTGGCATCTGGCCACCCGTACAACTGCCTGTTTGCGCATGTCTGACGCTTCCTGCTGTCGTTTGGCGTGTGGTTGTTGTGTTGGTTGCATTGCTTGGATGGCGCTGGCAATGGCAACGGTAACGGTAACTGCGTCGCTGCCACAGGAAGCGGAAATGTTTTCATTGCTGCTATTTTTGGTTTTGTTTTTGTTGCTATTGTTGTTGTTGTTGTTGACACTTAAATGGCGTATAATTTATTATGGTATCGCATTGTGTGCCATGCGCGCACCTCAACCGAACTCAACTCAACTCGACTCGACCCAACTCAATGCAACGCAACTGGCTGGATGGCAGCTCAGCGAGTTGCATCGGATGGCAACTTTTGCAGGTGCTGCAGCTGTTTCGGTGTACACGAAAATGGTAGATTGGGCATTCACGGGCAAGAAGGGTGCCGGAGGGTTGGACAGCAGGGGATAGGGCGCTAGTTGAAGTTGTTGGCAGCTATAATAAAATGAGTTAATCACGTTGATTAAAATGCCTTCATTTTCGGCTCAAGTTGGTGCGCCATATTTCAACTTCTCCCAACTTTCCGCCCACCTCGTCATCCCTGGCATTGCTCTGTTTTGTTTTCCTCCCCTTTCTGCATTTTCCATTTATCGCTTTTTGCTGCTTTTCCGTCAGTTTTTTATTCGGCAACTGAACTCAACTCGTCGACGCACTTAATTTATGAACGCATTTAATTGCTTCTCTTTTAATTGCAACAAGTTTATTTTTATTGATATTTTCTTCAACACGAGAATGCGAAAATACTTGCAAGTACCACATTTTAAAATTGAATCCATACTTCTCCAAATTTGTATTATGCTGAAAAATATTTACCAGCATTTTATTCATAAACAGATGGAGCCCCCAACTGCCAGGTAACAATTTGTTAATCCATATCAAATGATACATTTTCATTATCTTAGAAAATGACCATCAACTGTCAAGGATTTTTTTATTGGCGTATGATGAGGTAACAAGCGTAAAACAGATATACAGCAATGTGTGCTTCAATATTTCACAAAATTAAGGCAAATGTATTTATTCTGGATTAAAGGAACAATTATAAAGAACAGGTGCGAGGCTGCATCGGCCAAAAAAATCGGTTTTGAAGATAAAAATGTTTTTAGGATCTTGCCCTACAAATCGACCTCTTCACTGCGTAGATTCTCGCTATGCTGGGAATTGATTTTACAGCTTTTGCCTTTGATATTGTTTCCTGACGTCACTGCTTTTTACACTTTTTGTACCAAGCTTCCGTTTGAACTACCCTGCGCCACAAGTTACAACGAGTTGCCAGTGCAAGCAGTAAAAATAAATTTTGATGTATATTTTTCTTGCGATATTTTCTAGTTTCTTCCTTTTCTTTCACAGTAAAACCAAATCAAAATAAAACTTTTCACCTCGCTGCACAGTGATTCGACTCCATACAACCGCGGGACAAAATTAGAAGGAGTGGTCTGTTCTTCAGAAAATCTGGTATACCAGTTAAGCATGCTCTGCTGAATTGAAATCTCCATTTTGTTTTTCTTAAACTTTTGTAGTTTGGCAATGCCTAGGACTTAAATTTGCATTTTTCGTCATTTTTGGAGAGCTATAGCACCAAGCGTGTTGGCTAGATTTTTCAAATTTTACATTTAATCGGTAACATCAACATTGATTATTCTAAAGAGTAACAGAAATTGTCTTAGGACCCTCTGGTTTTGCAATAAAAACGATAATAATAGATGTATGTTTTGCATTTTTGCAGATTTTATCATTTTTCATGCTGATTGCATACTTTTAGGCATAAATAAAATAAATTTTGTCGAAAAATACGTATTTAGACCACTTTTCAAATTGAATTATTTTCTGAGATCGGAAGATATCGGAGGATGTAATTACATTATGTGACAAAGAAAGAATGCTTCTTAAAATAAAAAAATCCAGGAACATACTTTCACATACTTTTTAGATATTTTCCTCTAAGTTTTGGCAATTTTCAGATTTTTAATTTAGAAAAATATTTTGAATTAAAAGTGAAGTAAAAGCCTACGCTTTGCAAATTTTGAGAAAACATTAAAAGCGAAAATGGCCACATCATTTCTTATTCTATATTGAAAGCAACTTCTTGGTAACCATGTATTTTGAAAAATTTTTTTACTCAATAGACTAAAAAACAGAAAATATGAGTTTCAAGTTTTTTGAGAAAAAAGTTTTAACTTTGAGCCGCTTTTGCACAAACACGTATTGATTTTTTGCATAGATTTTTTGGGGTTTTCTTAGTTAGAGTTTTTTCTTTCAAATGACATCAAAATCGTTAAATTCAGAGCCCATACATTTTTTTAATTTTGTCTATGGAACGAATCACTGTGCGCTGTGGTGGAATTTTATAGCTGTCTGCTTGTGGCACAATAGATCAATCCTGGTCTCAGTCCAGTTTGCCCTTATCAATTCTATTTTTGTGGGAGATGCATAAGAATAGAGCAACAAAATCGGGTAACAAGAATGTACCGAATCAATCAATCAATTGCAATCAATTGTTATCGCAATTGCTGAATAGGGCTGCAAATGTATGAGCCTAAAAGTCTGCTAACCAGAGAATGAGTCTTAGTTTTTATTCAAACTGTTTTTGTTAGTTTCAAAAGCACTAAGCACCAATTATTTTTCCAGACCCTAAAACGAAATATGTCTATGACGATTGTCCGAAATCTTATAAAAAATTCTAGATATTTTTTTATACGTTTTTGTTGTAATTTATTTGTAACATAATTTTAATCCATTTCGAAACTTTTACTCGTTAACGAGTCATAGGAATTAGTAATGTTTGCAGTTTAAGTTTTTACTTAATATTATCAGCGATCGTAACAGTTATAAGTTTTATTATAAAAATCAATATTTAAGAGTTATTTTTTTACTTTTATTTAATGACTCAACAAATAACAGTTATTTTTTATTTATATTTCAAAAACCTATAATAACAATTGTTTTTCTTATTAGTCCACAATAGCAGTTTTTTTAATTTTTATTTTAGTTGTTCTATGATAAAAATTTGTCGTGACTTTTATTTAAAAAAGTCATCAATAAAAATCATTGAGTAACTGTTATTTATAAAAGTCATCAATAAGAATCAGTCAGTGACTTTTATTTTTTTAATCATCGAAAAATTTTTTAAAAATCGAAAAAAAATGTTATTTGTGGACTAATATGAAAAAAATCAAAAATAATTGTTATTATAGGATTTTTAAAATATAAATAAAAAATAATTCTTATTTTTTAATTTTTCCATACAAATTACAAAAAAAAGTTTATTACCAAGTTGCGAAAAAAATTTCTTGGTATATTTCATTTATTTGTATAACATTTCCTTCACGGTAATTTTTTCAAATGTAATTTTCATATGAATATTATACTTTATATTATTGGCATTCTAATAACATGCTACGCCTTCCCTGCAAAATTGTCCACTGTGAGTCCCATTATAAAGGTGCAGTAATATTGAACTGTTTCTTACCAGCTAATTCAATCCATAAGAAATTCCACTGAAGTTTAACAATTCCCACAGTTCAGCAGTGCTCATTCTTAATAGATATAGTGGCAGCGATGTTCCTAAAAAGCAGTGACCTAAGAAGTGTTCTTTTCTTTATATTTCTTCTTCATCGCCACAGCTTTGAAAATATCACTGGACAAGACAACACTCCTCTTAATTTTATTTTTTGAAAGGATACAAAGGTTAAAAGGTGAGATTTGAATGAAGAAGTAATGGATTCTTGATTTGAATTCAATCAAGGCCAAAGCGACTGAGAAAAATCTCCACTACTTTGACTTAGTAACTCATTCGATGATTCGAACAATTGCTATATTAAGGGTCTTGTGGTGGTGGTAAGGATAATCTTTAGCTCGTCATTAATGACACGCCTTTATTTCGAGTATATTGCTATCATTTTTAAGCGCCACTTGTGTATTCAGCTAACGCTAAGCAAAGCCAAATGCTGCTAATGGTTGGAGAACTTGCTAAGGTCGTAGTTGATGCAACTTGCGCTCTTCCCCCTTGTTGTCAAGTCGATTCAAATTCATATTTTCATAGCTCGTTTTTATTAGAAAAATTTATTACCTTGTCATAAACATTAGTAAAAATGAGTTAGTAGTAGTTTGTTGCCTCATCTGCTGTTTATTTTTTCAAATGACCTTCAAGTATTGCCGAGTCAAATGTCATTTGAAAAAAGACTTTATTCGTTTTCTGCCCCAATACTCAATACAGCCATTAAAATGCAGCAACTGCAAGCATTGGGGAACAAATTGAAGACGAGTGGCCCTTAACGCGTTGACGTGAGCAGCGCCACTAATCGCAAAGTAACAACTTCAATGCAGTGAAAACTCTTTAAGTGAATAAGTAAAAGTAAACATAACTCTAGAATAGCAATGTTGTTGCTTTGAACATCGCAAACTGTTGCAAAATAAGGTTAGTTAATAATTTAAAACAGCTGGCTAGTGCGTTGGGCCGCGAGTCAAATGCGACGCTCGAACCCAGGTTCAAGACTCCGTTGCTGCTAACACCGAAAAAAAAAGAAAAACAATAATTTTTCTTTCGGCGGCTGTCCTCTCAGCAGGAAGTGGCAAATCTCTGAGAGTAAAATTGCCTATGAAAAAGCTCCCAACTCGCCGTTCGAAATCGGCAAAAAACTGTAGGTCCCTTCCAACCTTGTAAAAAAAATTCGCACGTACAACAAGGATAGTTGCGGGTAGCTAGGCCTTAGTCGCGGTATCGGGCTATCGTGCCAGTCAATTAATTAATTAATCATTTAAAACACATTAATGAGAGCTTTGAACATAAATAATAAAATAATAAATAAATAAATAATCCACTTAAATATAAATGCGATTTTAAGGCATTTGTTGAGCTCAGAATGCTTGCAAACTTTTTGTTTCCTTATCGTTAACCCATTATTTAGTTAATCAGAAAGTTCAGAAGAATTTTTGAATTTTATGATTTTTGAATAGTTAGAGTTATTAGTCTACAACTAAAAATTACTCATACAATTCGAATCTAAAATCATTCTCGCCATATTTACTTGATGCTTTCTTTTCTTTATAGCATCTCATCTTTTCTTTTAGTCCAATAGTAGGTACTTAAAAATTCGTCTCTTAGATTATAAAAAAAAAATTTTGCTGCATGCGGAGATGACATTTTGGGTCACTTTAATGCAAACAAGGCAACAACTTCGAATGGTGTTTAGCATTTAAGTATTTTCAACATTTGCCAATGTATCTTCAGGAGCCAAATCATCTAAGTCTTCTCCGCTTCCGGTCAGCGCCGGTTCCTCTGTCGTTTCTTCGCCATCATCAGCTGCGTGCGCCACTTCGTCGTTGCTTTCATTGGTCGCTTTGTGATCCACTGGCAACTTGTCGAGCGCATCGAAAATGAATTTCAGCGAGTGTCCTGTGCGCGGCAGCCAATTAAACCAACGTGAATTGTGACGCTGTGCCGTTTCATCGTCGTCCGTGTCGTCGACAAAGTCCGCATCGCCGCCGCTCAGCGAACGAGCGCCACCCAAATAGTCGGTGTAGTCGTAGTCGCCCACCAGCGGATTCACTTTCGAGTAGTAGATGGCCGCAAAGGTGGAATAGATGATGAGCAGCGCAGTGCCGGTCTGTAAAAGAGATGAGAAAATTTAAAAAAAAATTTTAATAACTTATTTGAAGGTATCATGGCACGTTAGAAAGGGGAATTTTTAATGATTTACAAAATGATTTATTTTTCAGCTCCTTTATTATCAATCTTTTTGAAAATTTTTTTACAATATAGTGAAGGTTTAAGGAACACAACAAAATTTTTTTTTAGCATATTGTCTCTTATCTAGGTGGAGCTGAAAGCGCGTAGCAAAAAAAACACATCCTCCATTGCGGACACTTAATCTCCGGATTGGCTCGACCGGTTTTTGAATTTTTAGTTCTCTTTATTAACTTATTTTTTACAAGAATCGACCACAATATTGAAGAAAATTTTTTATTTAAAGTACTTTTTCTGGGGGAAAAAGGTGAAAAACGCAGTAAATTTTTGACACTTTTTTTCAAAAAGGTCCTATCCTTTTATTTTTAGCGGTTTTTTAATTTTTCTGGTGAATTCCTGTGTCCGAAAGCTTAATAATTATGAATCGTTTTTGTTTTTTTGTTTCAGATTAGCCGATTCGGAGATTAAGTGTCCGCAATGGAGGATTTGTTTTTTTTTTGCTACGCGACTTCAGCTCCACCTATATAAGAGACAATATGCTAAAAAAAAAAATTAATTTTTTTTTGTGTTCCTTAAACCATCAATATATTTTAAAAACATTTTCAAAAAGATTGATAATAAAGGAGCTGAAAAATAAATAATTTTTTAAATAATTAAAAATTCCCCTTTCTAACGTGCCATGATACCTTAAGTAAATTTTTTAATATTATTAAACTATTAAATATTTAATCAAATAATTTATTTGGCAATTCAATGTAAATAAAATGTATGAAGCATACTTATGGGCACACATCAATATTTTTCCCCTTATCCAGTTCTTCTTCGTATGTCTGAATTTATTTATTCTTCTTGGAATAAATTTCCCATGAATGAATATTTCTTTATTTCCTCACATTAACTGCGATGCGCTGACCATCAGCTCGCCAGTCGGCCGTTAATTGCCCACATGGGCCGACCACAAAGAAAATGCAGAGAAGCACAGTCAAACGTCGGCAGTTGCTGTAAATGACATTTCAATTACGCTGCCGTCTTGTGGCGCTCTTTCAGCTGCGCCGCCACGTTCAAGCGCCTTTATGTATGCTCGATTTTCCGTCACGCTGCAGTTCAGTTAAGTTCATTGTCTGTGTGCATTTAAGCGCGTTCAATAATACGCGCAGCCACATATGAAACTCAATAACAGCTACAACAACAACAAAAACAAAGCAATAAAACCATTGACGAAATAAAAAAGAAAAACACACAAAGGCTTAAACACGCAAATTAATTAATAAATGAAAACCGTACGAGGGGAGTTTGCGCCTCCATTTCACCAGTCAGCAGCATTTAGCACGCAAATTGAGTCGGTTTATTTTTTCGTTAACCCAATTCGTGCGCACGCCGTTTGCGTGTTCACGTTTTAACAAAAACAACAAATAACACAAAATAAAAATTGTGCGAAAATATAAAAATCAAAAAACAAAATGGGGGATTTGTGTGAAAAAATGAAAGGAAAAAGTTGCAACAAAGCGGCGTTGAGCGTATTTTGCGCGCCCATTCAAATTCGCGTTAAATGAAAAGTGATGAACTCCCGCAATGCACACACACACACATACACACACGCATACAAACACACAGAGACACAGAGCGCCGCACTGCACTGCACTGCGCCACAGAATATGCAGCGAAATGGAAAACATGCGCAATGCACCGCGTACTTGTTTTTCGCCACTGCTTTTCAGAATTTCTCTGCATTTTTTCTTTTTCATTTTTATTTTTTTTTATTTGTTTAACCAATGCTGCCACTTTTACCATGCCTGTCGTTTCTTTTTTTTAGCAGCATCCGCACAAAAGCGTACAATTTCACTTTTACGCACGCCAGCACACATGCAACTCTTCACACACACACACACACACACAGGCAGGCAGGCAGGTAGAAGCGAATGTGCATTCGGGCCGACCGCCTCGCTCGCCATTGAGCGCACTTCGATAGTGAATGGATGGGGGAGCCGCTGCCAACTCTTAACTTTGCTACTATTCTGGCAACTACTACGTTTTTTGCTGCTTCTACTACTTTTTTGCCTGCTTAGTATTATAGTTTTGTTCACATTAATGCTAATGCAGCCTTTTTCGGCCTGAATGGCACTTTAGTTTATTTTATGCCAACTAAGTATTTGGACCTATGTACATACTATTTTTATGTGACTGAGTGGAAGAGCACAAAATGTGAGCACTGAAATGAGCTTTTCATAAAAATAAAACCATTAAGAAATTGTAAAAAGATAAAGGCAAAGACTAGAGTTGCCATTTTCCTGCTAGATGAATGTTCTTTATGGTCGCCCAAATGTCAAGTAACTGCCATGCAGAATATTTAAAGTTAATTTAATTTTAAATTAACTCAATAACTTAACAGAATGTCATTAAAATGTAATCAAAATGTAATGCAAAAGTAATGTAATTTTAACGTTGTTTCTTCTTATTCACTCCGCTTGGGCAGGTAAAGTCTCAACGAGGATAATTGAAGTTTAATTAATCGATTGAAGTTCTGGCAAGGAGGTTGATTGGCGTATTGCTAGCAGTGCTAAATGATGGAGCTGCCATCAATCGTCCCCTAGGAGAGACGTCTCCGTATGGCGAGAGGGTTTTGACTAATTTAGATGAGCGCCCTCTGGGTATCTGTTGCTGATTGTTTCGATGAGCGCTAAGTCATTTTCGGTCAGTCCGTACTGGCACTACTGTGCCACGACTGCACGACTACTGAAAGTGAGGATCTGCCGTTTTCTGCTCATCCACCGAATTAAGTGCTAAGTATGGAAATATGTAGTGTCTGACCGAATATTCGGTTTCGGTTTCCGCCCAAATAAGTGGTTTCGGTTTCGGTTTCAGTTTCGGCCAAAAAATGGCCGAATAGCCGAAACCGAAACTTTCTAGAATATTTTTTACATTTTATTGTGTAGCAGATATATAGTGAAAGGAGGAATAATTTAGATGCCACCAATGTAAATAAACTTCTTTTTTTGGCATATAATATTAAATTATTTAATTTTGAATATTAGCGAGTAAGGTACGAAAGGGTGATTTTTTCATGTTTACGTTTTTAAAAAATGAATAAATTGTTTTTTTTTAATAAGTATTTATTTATTTATGCTATGTTTGTTTGTTTGTTCTTCATTTACTTAATGTAAAATTCGTTTGTTGAAAAAAGTGCTTGATATGGTGATTTTTATTTCAACTAGAAAGTTTCGGTTTCGGCCGAATATTAAAAAAAAACCGAATATTCGGTTTCGGTTTCGGCCCAAAAAAGTGGTTTCGGTCGGACACTAGAAATATGTTACAAGGTAAAGAATTTGATTGAGAAATTTTGATGGGAATAGGAACTATTCGAAGGAAGGAAATACTGTAAAATTTGAAAAAGTGCAAAAAACCTTAAAACAGAATCGAAACCACGACCTCTGGGAGAAGAGCACATCGCGCTTACGCTGTGCTACCCAGGCGCTAAACATTTTATAATGTAATGTATTGTAAATGTAATTTAAACGTATTTTAATGTAATGTAATGTAGTGTAATGTAAATGTAATGTAATGTAATGTAGTGTAATGTAACGTAATGTAAATGTAATGTAATATAATGTAATTTATTTTATTGTAATGTAATGTAATGTAATGTAATCTGATCTGATCTGATATGATGTGATGTGATGTGATGTGCTGTAATCTGATGTGATGTGATGTGATGTGGTGTGGTGTGATCTGATGTGATATGATGTGATGTGATGTGATGTGATGTGGTGTGGTGTGATCTGATGTGATATGATGTGATGTGATGTGATGTGATGTGATGTGATGTGATGTGATGTGATGTGATATGATGTGATGTGATGTGATGTGATGTGATGTGATGTGATGTGATGTGATGTGATGTGATGTGATGTGATGTGATGTGATGTGATGTGATGTGATGTGATGTGATGTGATGTGATGTGATGTGATGTGATGTGATGTGATGTGATATGATGTGATGTGATGTGATTTGATTTGATGTGATGTGATAATATGTAATGTAATGTAATGTAATGTAGCTGAAAGGTTATGTAAATGCAATTTAAATGTGATGTAATGTAATGTAATGTAATATAATGTATATTTAATATTAATGTGGCGACAGTCTGCCGTCTGTACTTTCCCAACTACACCTTTTCAAGTTGTATATCAGAAAATTCAACGTGTATTTCAGATTTTAAATTGTATTTCAGCGTTTAAAACTGTATTTCAGATTTTAAAATTGTATTTCAGATTTGTAAAATTGTATTTCAGATTTGTATTCCAGGCTATAATATTGAGATTTTTCAAGCTCTATCTGCAACTGTATTCGTATCCGGACATAACCCCCCTAACATTAAAAAGAGATGTTAAAATATTTATTTGTATCAATTTCATACCATTTTTATTTCTCCAGATGAAGTTAATGAAAATTAAATAAAAAGAATGACTTCATTCTTCATCTTCAATTTTACAAATTTGAAATACAATTTGAAAAATTCTGAAATACAATTTTACAAATCTGAAATACAATTTCACAAATCTGAAATACAATTTGAAAAATTCTGAAATACAATTTGAAAAATCTGAAATTCAATTTGAAAATCTGAAATAAGTACAGTTTTAAACGCTGAAATTAAATTTTAAAATCTGTAATACAGTTTTAAACCCTGAAATACAATTTTAAAATCTGAAATACAATTTGCAAAATCTGAAATTCAATCTTAAATTTCAGATTTAAATTGAAAAATATGAAATTCAATTTCAAAATCTGAAATACAGTCTTAAACGCTGAAATTCAATTTTAAAATCTGAAATACAGTTTTAAACCCTGAAATTCAATTTTAAAATCTGAAATACACGTTGAATTTTCTGATATACAACTTGAAAAGGTGTAGTCCAGTAGTAGACCAGTTAGTGGGGTCCTCGTAGTGGCCGCTCGTAACAGCCACTCGGCTAAGTTCCTATCTCTGCCCGATGGAGGCAACTAACTAACACACTTCCTGTACTCCCACTTATACCTTCATACTCACAATCCTCTCACCATCTATCCCGATGTATCTCGCGATCCCTGCCTATTAGATGCTTTTCGGTCAGGAGATAATACCAGCAGCGGTATTATCTAGACGGAGCCTCTCTGATACCTCAGAAAGTAACTCTGTAACTGAAACTCTACCGGATACTCTGGCATGACAGACCGTCCCTTCGCTCACACTCGTTGGTCTATATATGGATGGTTCAAAGTTGAACAAATTCAACACACTAGAGGATTCTCAAACTCATCTCAACTGGCGGAAATCACGTGGAGAACAACATCCAAGCTTCTAATAGCTATTTATCTTTCCCCCTCAGAGTGTGACGGCCACACTTCCACTATTTCGTAAATTTGGCACCAAAGTTGTTTTTTGATTTTTTTCTCGTTTTTACTTTGTACATAAATAACTTTTGTATACAGTCTAATAGAATTACTCAAAAGACGTTGTAAAATAAATAAATAAATAAATAATAATAATTAATTAATTAATTAATTAACTAATTAATAAATAAATAAATAAATAAAAATTTGGGCCAAACCAGCAACAAGCGGACCAGCTACGAAACGACGAAAGGAAATTCGTACGGAAGTGGGGTCCGCGGGTGTCTTGACACCCAAGAAAACGGATCCACGTAGGCTTACAGCCGTCTTGAGTGGCACAAGCGTCAAATAGTACTTGTTCTATCTCGCGGAAGCCTTAACGCCTAGTTAGGCCAAACAGAAATCTGTGGATCACAGCAAACCAACTCGGTTTAATGCATAGAAGACAAGCGCCATACAGATTAGTTTCAGAAAGTCTAAGACAACAGACTTTTTCAAATTGTAATTTTTGATCAAAACACTTAAAATACTGAAATTTTAAATTTACGCAAGCTTTTCTTATTGTGGCCAATGTAGAAAACCACCATGTTTGATACAAATTGCAGTCCAAAATCTTTGAAAGGACACACACAGAACACACATAATTTGTAGAATTTAATTAACTTCATTATTTAACTTAAATGATTTATTTTGTATATGAAATTAATCTCACATATTAAGAACCACCCAAAATGTACTCAAAGATAGTTACACAAAATTCTCTTGCAAAAAATTTCTGAACCATGCAACCCAAAAATTTTGCGCACATCATTCATCAACTTGGAAGCCCACCGCGCTGCATGTGACAAAATATCATCGCAAAAATGCGACAGCACCTGCAACTGTAAACCGACTTTCTGCCACCGGTATATACACAGCTATACCCAACTCTGACCAACTGCTGCGCTACTATCTCCCACTTTAATTTACGTTTCCTCATTTTCGAGCTACTCTGCCAGTTGCTTCCCTGCGAACGGCTTTGGTGACCCAACATTTCTGATGATTTCAAATAATTTGTCTTACTTATGTTGCGCGTAAATTTTTTGTTGCCATTGTCAGTGTGCGGGTTGTCGACATTTCCTTTTTCGACGACGCACACACACACATTCACACGCGGTATGAGCGCTTATGAGGAAATGTCAACGCTGCCAGATGCAGTGGAACTTCTGGCGGCAAATGAATGATAGCGAGGTTGTTCACATTTCTGCCATGTTCCCCTACTTTTTATGCCCTACACAGCGCTGATGGGTTAAGCACACTTGGACAAGGAGTTTGTAAGCACAGAAGGAGGCGTGGCCGGCATATATGGGAATGTGTATGTAAATATACGTTCAAGACCAACAGAAGAATTGATGCTGTTCGACTGTTCGTTTGTATGTCTATTTGTTTGTCTGACTGTTGCTCTGTCCATCTGTCCAACTATCCATTCCTGAGTCCGACAGCCGATTCGGAACTTATGACCAAATACATATATCAGGTTTAACAGTTGCTCCAGTGTGGTCGTATGTGCAGGGTATGAATCAGTCGATCGAAACCAACTCAAACTTCCTTACTTGTAGTGTTGCTTCTTTTTTTAATGCCCAAAACAAGATGTCATGTTGTTGTGGTCTTTGTAGTTGTCTGTTATTTAACAGATACCGTGAAATTTTTTGTTCAAACGTGAATTTTGCGGTGACTAAGCAAAAAGTTGAAATTTCACCTTTCTTCAATAAGCAAAAAAATTGTAAAATTAAATTTCAAAATTAAAGAAACATCTTTAAATATAATTAGGAACAAGAAATCGCATTCATACAAAACTAAAATATTTTTAAAATATTTATAAAGACTGGCACAATGCGAAACGAGAAAATCTCGCCCCTTCAGTTTACGCCCATCCACAACCAACTTTCTATTGTTCTCGCTCGGCCGCGCACTCACCTGGAAGGCGGCCCAAAATTTGTATGAGCCCTCAGTAATCACGAAATCGTAGTAACCCTTCAGCGGATCGCCCTTGATGTAGCGTCCCTCGCTCGCATCCGCCTTGGTGTCTGGGCGCGCCGTCATTTGACGCTTTTCGCGCACGCCCTGCGTGTCGTCCTGTGTCGCCGCGTCCCCCTTCGCTGCAACAATGCGGCGACGTGGTTCCACTTTGCTGGCTGGCGTCAATTCAACACTCGACTCGCTGTCCGCAGCGGCACCCTCAGGCGCAGTAGTGGTTGTTGTTGTTGTTGTCGATGTGCTTTTAACTGTGGCAGCGCCCTTTGTGGGGCGTGTGCCCTTCACGCGACTATTGTTGTTGTTGTTGTTGCTGCTGTTGAACTTTGGCGGCTTTTTCGAATTGATGCGCGATTTTAAATTCTGTTGCTGCTGTTGTTGTTTTCGTTTCAGCTGCTGTTTTTGCTGCTGTTTCTGCTGCTGTTGTTCCTGGTTTTGCCGATGCACTGCCACCACATTCCATGCGGCCGTAAATGCCTGGTAAATGTCCCACATGGTTTTGAGGCTTTTCAGCGTGGAAAGCAGAGTGTTCTCAGTGTTCAGCACGGGTTGCTTTTCCATCGACTGTGGGCGTCGTTGTGTTTGCAGTTGTTGTTCTTGTTGCTGATGCTGCTGTTCGCCTGGTTGTGGACGTTCTTTGTGCGTTGGCACCGGTGCGGCTGGGTAGTCGTAATCGCTCATAGGGGCCGCAGAATCGTAGGCGGCATAGGGATCACTGCAATGGAAAAGCATTCAAAAACGATTTTAAAAGGAAACTTTTAGTCGGTATTTTTTCTGATTCCTAAGCTCCGCCCAAAAAGCCAATGCGACAAACAAAACACAAAATCAAATAAAAGGTATGAATATTGCAGTCGGTATTATTTGAAATGAAGTTGTCTACTCTTTTTGATGAAGTGAAGAACCGGTGTCAGCAGTTTGCTTTAAAGTAGCCTCAAGCTTTAAAAACGCTGCTTTATCGAATGGAGAAAACAATTTAAATGCTGACTTTGCGTCTTACTTCTATCAATTCAGTGGGATCTCCACTACTGGCCGCTACCACCACTGGACACTACCTCTTGTTTAGTGGCCTATACAACAGCTTAACCCTATCGACCCCGAATTTTATCCTGTGTCTCGATAATACTTTTTGGTATTTAAATCATGAAACACTTACCTAAGAAGTTTGCAGACGACATTTGAAGTCGCCCGCCTCTTTGTTAGAGTTCTAGAGCTGGATGGATGGATGGATGGATGTGAAGGTGGGCAGGAAGTCTACAAGCCTTCCATAGCACTCAGTCCATTTCAGACCATTGTACTATACCCATGGGGGATAGGGAAGGAAAATGAGAGTAATAGCTCATATTTCACCCGTTTTTGAAATGCGTATGCAACACTGTCTTTCCAACATATGTTACAGTACACATTTCAAGCGGATGGGGAAAGGGAGGGGAGGGGACCTACAGTTTAACGCCGAATCCGAACGGCGATTGGCAGTTTTTCGTTCACACTTGGAGGTTTTGCCATTGCCTGCCAAGAGCGCACTTGTGCGATTCTTGTAATTCTCATCTCCTTCATGTGGATAGCGATAGAAGTAGACGAGTTTTTCACCAGCCCGAGCCAGGAATCGAACCTGGGGCCTTTGGTATGAGAAGCCAGCGCGCTACCCGCTGGACTATCGAGGCCGACGAGTTCTAGAGCTAGTTTACTTTTGAAAAATTTTAGCTTAGAACGGGTTAAATAAATTTTGTATCAATATTTTTTAATTACAGAAAAATTATTTAATATTTATGGCAAAATACAAAATTATCACTTTTTTTAACCATTGTTAAAAAAAAAAACAGGGTTTGGATCAAGCGCGCCCAATTAGTAGACTTCAATTAGAACACAAACTTTTCCTGATATCGCTGCAAATTATTGGAAATTGTTTTGGGGATAACAGTAACATTTTTGTAATTTACTTTGAATTCACTTTTAAAATATTAACTTGTTGGTGCCTACTTAAATTAAACCCATAAATCAATCGTAGCTTTTGCTATAAGATGACAAATAGGTGAAGTTGCTCTCAGGCAACTTTGGGGTCGAAATTGTTAACAGATGAAGACTGCCCCACTTCCCGTGAACTTATGCTGAGATCAAGTTTTCGAACAAGTCTTGCATAGCATTATTCTAATTCTTAGAATCTTAAAAATTTAGTGTTTTTATGCAAAAGGACGAAGAGGTATTGAAAATGTCCTTTTAAAATTTTATCCTTGAATATTCTTGGAAATTTCCAATTTTTTTTTAATATATCTTAAGGGCTAATATACACACTACCACATTCTCGAATTTTGTTCTTCTAACTTTATTAGTTTAAGATATAAAAAATTGAATACTTCTCTCAATAAAAAAAAGGATTTTTCTCTTTCATTTAATACCCATATTGTTATTTTACATTGCGATCAGTTTTTAAATTATTTTTTAAAATAAACATGTCCTTGAAATTTCAAAGTCCTTTTAAAAAAAATTCCTGACGTCAGAGAGAAAAACTAAAAACGCAGTTTTACTATATTTGGTGCCTACTTTCGCGAGTATATCGATTTTTTTCGTGTGTAAAATTTGTTGTTTCACGGTGTTATCTGGTCTGATTACGTTCATGAATAAATCTAATTGGGTAATGAATTAAATTAGGTAAGAGACTGTTTAACTATTGGTAAGAGACTATTGACTATTGGTATGAGACTAGCCCCTCCAGATATAAAAAAACCTACAATGGGTTTTCTTAACTTAAACTAAGCTTCTAACTGTTATTGTTCGCTCTATTTTTTTCTATTTCCGTCTTATTAAAATTTCCTTTATTTTCTGTATTGCGCACTGCATCTAACTTCTCTCCTTTTCTGTCTCTTTTATCTTTTTTAATCCAAAATTAACTTCACAACAAAGCCCTCAACCTTAAACTCTTCAACTAAAAAATTACCCAAAATTACAAAAAGCCATTGCATACTTTTTGGCTGCAAAACCAGTTACCACATAATCAACAACAACAACAAAAACAACCACAATGAACCCACAACGAGACAGACAGACAAACAGTCAACCAGCCAAACAACACAATTTGCCACATTTTCGCTTGCAGCATATTTTTGTTGTTCCCGCTTCTCTGCGCTTGTTATTGCTGTAATTGGTATAGTTTGTGTCATTTATCGATGCTGTTGTTGTTGTTGATTGTTGCTACCATATCATTTATGGTCTATGCGCCTCACTGCACACGCACAGAGCAAGCAAAAGTGGAAGTGGTGGAGGAAGAAGAAGAAGAATGTTGCACTGTCAAAGTTGCAACATAAAAGAATTACGCGGCCCCTTGCAGCATCAGCTCGAGCGTGTGTCGAGCTGCCACACAACAACAAAAGCAACTGCCATGGCAGCAACGACGGCAACAATTTTAGCAGCTTTGCGTTTGCCGTCGGTGCGCTTCATTTGGTGGCGGCGGCATTGTGTGTGTGCGTTTGCCGTGCAGTGTACACATGCAAGCATGTGTTGCACGCGCTAGTGTGGATGCAATAAGAAAGCAACAACACAAACAACTATTCCACTTTGAAGTTGCTGGCGACCGCAACGCGCTGACTGCAGTGCGGCTGAGCTGGTTGCTGGCGGTTCAAGTAATGATGTAAGGGGAGCGGATAATATGGATGGAGCTGCAAGTGAGGAAGCGGATAAACTTCGAAATGAGTGAGAGTGAGTGTGGCTGAGCCTGACACTGATTTTCTTCATAGCAACTGTGCTGCTTGTGGGCGCTTCCCGCGTACAAGGGAAGGCGGCTGCGGCAAAGTTAAGGATAATGATAATTTTACGCTGAGTTTGGCAGCAAAATTCAGTCAAGCCATAAATGGGCGCAGTTGCCTGCAGTTAACGCGTGCCCTCTTCTACTCTCACTGTCGCCCTGCCACTCGCTTTCTCTGTGGCAGTGAATATGTTTGCATTTAGAATTTGCAGACGAGCCGGTACAGCGGAAATTGTTAGTGCATTGTAAGCAGCGGAAGCGCAACCAGCAGCGGAAACAGTGGCATCGACATTTTGCAAATCACGCGGCAGCACAATTAGCTGCACCAGCAGCCACCGCAAGCAGCGCCAACTGCAGCGCACCACTTTTCGATGTGCAACGAAGCGCGGCCCAGGGAGCCGAGCTGCAAAAGTGCCGGAAACGATGGCAGACTTGACACTAATTTCCATAGGAAACTCAAAAGCTTTGGCATACTTTTCGAAGAACTGGCAAGAGTTGATCAATTGACGACAGCTTAAAACGGCGTTGAGTGGGACCAAGTCGCGAAATTGGTGGGCGGGTATTTTGAATGCAAAGCTGCCTTCTGCTCTCTTTCACCAGAATTTAATTTCAAGCTGTGCTTAATGTACTCTAATTAATGTCACGTATACGCCACGTGCGGCAGCTTTGAAACTTCATTCATGTTTGAACCTCGTATTGTGGTTGTTTGTGTTTTTTATGCGCAACGTGTTCGTCTAGCACACACATTCACTTATAAAAAAAGTATTTAAACGGCTGCGTGTGCGCATTAAAAAACCATTCAATTAAAACGAAGCAACGCAACGCGTCACTGTCGCTAAGCCGCTGGACGCGTTGCCCATGACAACAGTTGTGTGCTCGCATGTGCGCGACAGTGTGTGCGTCTAATTAGTTTGCACAATTTAATCACAAGCACACACATCCATTTGAATGCAACAAAGACAAAGGCGTCAATGCAAAACAAATCGCTTGAGCAGCAAAACAAAAAACCCGAGCAATGGTACAAAAAAGCGCGCACAGCTTCAACTTTTGAGCGATGGCACATGCAAACTTTTTCATTTATGTAATGAATGCAATGCGGCGAAGCGCCGCCAAAAGAATTAAAAGTAAAACCTATAAAATCCAATCGGCACACACACACACACAAGCGCAGCAAAATTCAAAGCAAACGAGCGAAACTTTTGGCAAATGTTTGCTCGATGCCGAAAATTTCGAGATTGCATTTTTTTTATTACCCAACAACAGTGAAAAATGTTGTTGTTATAGAAACAAAAAAATTTTTATTTTTTTTTAATTTTTTGTTTGCACTTGAAAATTTGCAGCTTTGTTGCTGTCAGATTGTTTGGCCTAATTAAAAGTGCGTCAACATTGTGGAAGTGTGGAAGATCCGATAAGCAGCAGACAAACGAAACCGGAAAAATTTAGCGGCGCCGTCAAACTTTGCAAACTTTTGCAAAATGTGCGCAAAAGGCTTAAGCAAATCTAAACAAATGGCAAACGAATTTATGTAATACTTATAAAAAGTTTTCTTATAAAATTTGGTGCATTCAAAGAAGCAGAACTTTGAGACAGTTTTTGGATCAAAATCCCGCGGATTTTACGCAAGTCACAAGTAATGGAATCCATTTTTGTTTCGGTCATAGATTTGGAGCTTTTCGTCCTAATCCTTCCTAGTATTTTATCAATTATATCCGCTCATCACGTGCTATATGTTTAGTTTAGTCGTTTTTCACAGTATTTAAGGTCTATGACTTAGATTCCTTAGTGATAGCTCGCAGTCTTAGACGTAAATTCTAACCGAATTCGAATCCGTATCTTTAGTTCATTGCTTTGATTCATAGTTTTGTTTAATTGTTATAGCTCTGGGCTATTGTTATTGTTCTAAATTGTGTAAGGAGTCACCTTGGCCACGTAAGCCCGATGGTCCACTTTAGCTTCCTACAAGCTACTCTTCTTAGTTACGTGCGCGGATTTTCGAATCAGAGCTACAAGACTCATTCTAAAAAATATAAATGCGAATCATGCGACCCGTAAAACTTTTCAAAGGCTCTGAATCTCAACTTCTCATATCGAGATTTTTGAGTTTGTGAACTGAAGTCTGGATCTCAACTACTCCAATTTTATAAAACAAATTCAAAAACGAAAATCATCCAACAGTGGACTAAGCATCTCAATTAATTGTACTCGCATTTTTGAAAAATTTCCTCGAAAAAACTCGTCCAAAGGTGCCCATACTCTGGATTTTAACTAATCATATCGACATGTTTTACGAACTAAAATTATCCAACGATTCCTTGAGCTGGATCTTAACTACTCTTTTTGACATATTAAAAAACGAAAATCATTCAGGATTCCGTATTCCATCTGCTCGTGACGACCTTTTGGAGAAACAAAAATCATTATGCAGTCTTTATAGTCGACTATAGATTCCAACTAATTGTGTTCCCATTAAAAAAAAATCAAAGTCAGCCAATGGTTCCTATACTCTTGATTTAAACTACTCACATCGACATTTCTCGAGGATCCATGACTTTGGATTCCAATGATTCCTAGATTCTAAATCTCACTTACTCGTGTCAATATATTTAAAAACGAAAATCATCGAACGGTTCCTAGACTCTGGATCTCATTTAGTAATGTGGACATTTTCGAGCAACGAAAATCATCAAACAATTCCTAAACTCTGAACCTCAATAAACTCTGCCCACATTTTGGAAAAACAAAACAATCTTCAAACAATTAGAAGCTGTAGCACTCTTCATCAAAGAACTCGTTTATGATGTTTAACAGGTTTGTCATCTTTCAAGTACAGATCACAATAACCAATGTGTCTAATTTTGACTCATATAAATTAGCAAATCTCTGAACGAGTTTTACGGTCATTTTCAAGTTCGTTTTTCGCTGTTAATCTGTAGAACCAGCAAGCAAACTGCAAGCGAGCTATAAATGGAAGTAAGTCTATTAGTTCTTTAAGGATGTGAAGCTTTGTAGAGACACAGTTTTGTTCCTTGTTTTCGCTCTAATCTTCAATCAAAGCCTTTAATTATATAATTCAGCTCTTAGTCATTGATTCTTCGCTCCATTAATTTTATATCCTACGTTCTTGATTCTTGCTTCTTACACTTCCCTTTTCATTCTTTATCCTGAGTACTCCTACTCCTACTCTTAGTAGATATAATAGCCTACCGGGCACCCAGAACATGTGATTGTTCCTTGCTCTCCTTCAAACCTAGCCACTAATTAGTTGAGATCTCCTTTCTTTATTCATTCCTCATTAGTCTTGTGGCTCGATTCAATCCCAAGCCAAAAATCTTCAGTCTCAGCCTCATCAATTTACTATCAGTCGCATAAATTGTCTTTTCCTAGCTATTGCACTAATTTGCCCAACCGCAACCAGCCACATTACCCATTATTTATATGACCTCATTAACACCCTGTATTCATATTTTAATTACGCGTAATCAACTCACAATTTAAGCGAAAATAATGCGCAACGTCCTCTTGCGCGGCAATTAATGTCGCCTTGCCATGACTTTTGCTGCCAGATTTTATATTATGATTGTTGTTGTTGCTATTGCAATGTCATGTCTGCTCAAGCCATCTCGCCGACTGGTGTCTGTCCTGTCCTCTTATCCTGCTCGCCTTGGCGTTGATGAACGACACCACGTCTGATGAGGCTTATTTGTCATGACGCTCGCCCCGTTGTTATTTTTGGCGCCGTTTATTGTTGTAACAAACACTTGCTGTTGTTGTTGTTGTCTTTATATCATTGCAGACACTTTAGCTGTTATAATGACATGTTGTTGTTTTTTATTACCATGAATTGTTATTGTACTTTATAATGGGGCAGCACATGTTGCGTCCTACGCTTTTGGCTTTGGCGAAACGGACTATGGCGCAACTCCTATTGACACACAAACACACACACTTACAAGCAGACGGTTGATAGGCGCACACACGCCTTACTGGCGGCAAGCTAAGTGCGAATAAAACAGCCACAGTGGAAATTTAAAACGATGAATTCAAAAAGCATTAAGGGGAGAGACAACTTGTGTGTTTACATATCGTTGAAAATTTTAAAATTAAATGTTTACAGATTATTTTATATGCTTTGAAAAAAAGGTTGAAACATTTCTCGTTTAAACTCGCGCCATAAAATCGTTTCATAATTTTATAAATTTTTAGTAATCTAAATTGTGTTTAAAACAGAGTTTAAAAACCTTCTTGAAATAATATCTACTTAATCTATTATTAGACTGTAAGTTACTTAAATGTGCATTAGTCTTAAATAGTTAATGAATAAATTATACCAGCGTAAGGATTTATAGACCCGGTAGTGCCAAAATTAAATCAACAGATATCACTTTCGCCCCCAAACAATTTTTTTGTTGTTATTAATATTTAGAAATTAAAATTGATTTGGCTTTTTGTACTTCTTAACCACAGCTTCTTTAGCCACTGTTACGTAAAACTGCGATCCAGTTCATAGCTCACAGTTCACAGCTTTAAAAATTTGTTAAAAATTTCTTCATACACTATCCTAGGCTCTTTTTGCTTTTATTTCCCTATCATCACTTTTATCTGGAAGTTTTAGTACTTTGAATGATTTAAGCTTAGCGTTCTTTTTAATTTTATGGACACAACCTTTTGAAATCCACTCACTTTGGACGCAATACAACCTCACCTAACAACCTCTAACAGTTTCCTCTAACAGGGAACAGCGGGTTCCCTTTCAATCAAACTTTTACTGGACCGGCGAATTTGTTTTTTTACAAGGTCAATTTTTTTTCCAACACCTTTGACTCTCGCAACCAAAAGATTTTCTCTAACTTTTTGATAACTCTTTTACCGTTACACCATCAACACTGTCTTATTGGGTATTCTAGTCTACAAATTCGAAAAAAACTATATTTTTTTTAATTCATATTTTTAAAGTTTAGGCCTTTAAGAATACGCCTCTAAGAGGATTTACGGAAATTCGAATTATTTTCGGAGTTATAGTTAATTTTGTGAC
Source organism: Melieria picta (assembly GCA_964056695.1). NCBI lineage: Eukaryota > Metazoa > Arthropoda > Insecta > Diptera > Ulidiidae > Melieria > Melieria picta. The sequence goes on along the minus strand of OZ057399.1, from coordinate 86,761,290 downwards.
GCGCCACTCAGACTGCCCGAACTGATACTGTGAGCTTAAAAAAAGTTTTTCTCGAAACTACTTTTTTCGATACCGTTGACATGATATCTCAAGTTCTAATGCACCGATTAACTTGAAATTTGTAACAGACTTTCTTAATACTATTTTTTAAAATTTTTTAATGTAGGGTTTTTGTAATTTGTTTTTTTTACTATTTTTAAAAAATTACCAAAGTTGAAAAAAGGAGGCAAAAATAACCTTTATTTTCAGAAAGACGCAATTTTGTGCGGACATTTTTTTTTCAAATCGGCTACGTCCAGATAATTTTACATCCTTGTTTAACCGTAGACCTACGTTAAAAAACGGGTCGAAAATGACCCATATTAAAATCACACACAGAAATTACCAAAAATGTAAAGCCAACTTAGATTTTACAATATAAAACGGTTTGGTTTCGATAGATAATATCCAACTGAAAAAGTCATGAAAAAACAGCAAAAATAAATAAATTTAAAAAATATTAAAAGTACAAAAAAATTTGGTCGCAAATGATCCCAACGTAGGTCTACGGTTCACAAATCAAAATCAAATAAAACCAATTTGAAAATGAAAACACATTGGTTTGATCATGTTAAAGGTATTGAAAAAGTCACGCCCCACTAGTGCTGTGAACATTTTAAATTGTTTATAAACCAATTACAAGGGATCAGTTTTTTTGTGGAAGACTGGAAGTTTCTTGGAAGACTTGATAACTTTTTTATATTAAATTTAAGTCTTGTAAATTTTATTCTGTGCATTAATAGTGATTTTTTATGAAGCTTAATTATGTCACTCACTTGGACCTGTTGCTACCACATACAAGATTAAAGGTCAATCATACCTACATAACTTCCGCCTACCGGATATGGATATTTTTTGTAATTTTTTGTTATCTATTCTTTTTTTTTCTTCTTCTCCTATTGGATATGCTGAGTTTGATATATGGCTTTCAGTTTCTAGTAGTCAGCAGTCTGGTTATAAAATTCAAAATTTGTTGGCAACACTGCTAGGAACTCTGTTTTCAAATAACGTATATTACTGTTGCTAATGAGCATTTAGGGATTAATCCTATTAAATCTGTTCTTACAATTTTACAATACTCGCACTGCTTTGACACACACCAAGAGCAGCAGAACACACACATTGCTCCCCCAGTTGCAGTTCAAACACGATCGCTAACAATTTCCAACTTCGACTCCTCAAGACTATTATCGCATTCGCCCGCTTTTCACGCAGCAGGTGCCAACCGACAGCAACAATTGCCAACGCAGCGCACTGTATAACCGTTCAATGCGCGACAAGGGGGGCGCAACGGGCAGGCAGCCTTTAATAATGTCTCGATTTGTGCGCTGCTTCGATTTCAAAGACGTTTCCAGTTTGATTTGATGCTGCTGAGGCATTTTTTCCATTTGCTGCACACCCGCATGGCAGCTGCCGACCCGTGGTGCTGCATTTTCTGCACGTTTTGTTGTTTTTCTTACCCATATTTTCTTTGAGACAACTGCGCGCCGCACACGCTTTGGTTGCATTTTAATTTAATTTTCCACTTGTCAATATGCTGTGCAACAATTGCAAAAACAACAACAATAACAAACAAGGCATTTGCAAATATTGCAGTGTCTTAAGAAAAAGCGTCAGCAGTTAAAAAAGTTGCAGAAGTGGCAAGTAACGAAGTAGGAGAGAAGTAGCAGCAGCCGCAGAAAGCTGAAGCTGGCAGTGGCGCCAACTCAAAAGCAGACAATTGAATCTGCTCGTATTTGTCGAGCACTTCTCTACTCACATTTTATGCGCATTGTTGTTTGTCTGTGTGCGCGTATTTATGTATGTGTGCTTGCATAAATGCCTGTCTGGTTGCTGTGAGTGTGTGTGTGTGCGCATAATTTGCATGGCGCACATTTGCTGTCTGTATTCACGTCATGTCAGCGCGCTGCATTCAAATTATTTCCCCACTTTGTTCCGTTTCCCCGCACTCGGCCTGTGCCCGCTGCACGTCATCTTCGATGCTCTGCTGCGTTCGCCAGCACAAAGGATGCAGCTGCACATCCTCTTTGAATTTCAATAATGCTGCCTGCAATTCTGTGCCATGACGCGCAGCAGCACAATGCAATGCAATGCGAAAACGGATTTAATTGTATCAAAATATGAATGTATAATTTTGCTTTGCTTTTGTCATGTGCCGTGCAATGCAGCGCCTCGGCAAGGCATGTCAGCGCATATTAAAAATATTTCAAGCATGTACAATACATATCCACTTAAGGGGGTATTACGATTTTTGAAATTTTTTTTTTCGATTTTTTTGTTATTGTTTCATTCTATTCGTATATGCGTCTAGAATTCGTCCCCCGAATATCAGATCGATCCGTACATTAGAAAAAAAGTTATTGATATATATATTGTTATATGTATGCGTGAAAAAGAAGCGAACGCAGGGCGCGCGCTCATTTAAACGCGTTTTTCTCGAAATCATGTTTTTGAAATCGGTTCCAGCTCGGGAGAAAAACTGTAAAGTGCAATCGGCCTAATTTTTTTTTCTACTTATTTTTAAATACAATATCTAGTGCCTGACGAGAGCTTTTTTTTTTTTTACTTCGTATTTTTTTTTCTACACGACTTTTCGTCCCAAAAAAACGACCATTTTTCGTATGTTTTTTTTAAAGTGCTGCCATTTTGTTACATTTAAAGTTAGAAAAATTTCCTCTCGTCAGGCACTAGATATTGTACTTATCTTTCAAAAACACTTTGATTTTTTGATTTCAGATATGCAGAATTGCTGATCTAGCTGGAACCGCAACTGATTTGCCGACTGGGATGTCCACTTCAGCGCCCTCTATAAATTACACTTTAAATGAAAATGTCAAAAAAAAAATTTTTTTGTACTCTTGAAGTTTGATACTACGATGTGTAAAAAGATTTGAATAAAAAAAGTTTTTCAGTTTCTCAAAAAAAAAAGTTGAAAATTCATTGAAAATCGCCCAAAAAAATCGTAATACCCCCTTAAGTACCTAATGTACACACACACGTTATACACATGAATGTTTTTCTAAATAAATTCGAATAAGCTGCTCGTTGCAGCGACACGTTTTCTAGGCACATTTGCACTATGTTAACAACAAAAATGCCATAACACACACCCACACATGCACAAATGCACAGAGTGTACGCGTAATCGTCGATTTTAATGCTCAACAATGCACTGAATGCGTAGCATAACTCTTGAATTATTTTCATATCGCTGCTTTATACGCGCTTCTACATACATACATGCGCCTCGATATGTGAGGCTCTCTTGCATCGAAGTTTAAAAAATCGAATTATTCTTCAAGAAAACACAACTAATTGAAAATCATAAATGTGAAAACACACAATCTGACAAACTCTAGGATCATATAGGTTTAGTGGCCCATTGTGCTACCACGTGGAGGCAGGACTCCACGTATACAGTTCCCATAGCTGAGAGTCACTTGGTGGTCCTGTTGAATTTATCAATGTGACTTCTTTATTTTCACTCTTAATTTTCTTCTCTTTTTTGTCATTTTTGCATCGATTTCTCAGCATAAGGCACAGCTCTCTTACTTACCTTTCCTATGCTACTTAATATTTGACTTTTTGTTTTCTTCGAGAGTTCCTACTACAACTTTCTTCGGTACCGCTGTATGGATGTTTGATTATGTTCCTCAAATTCTTAATTCATATCTCCTGAAATCAAAATGTTCTTTTTCTCAGCCAATCTGCATCTCACTTCTGTCCTCTTTACTATTTTTCTAGTCCCCATTTTCCTCATTTTCCAAACATTAAAAACTACATTTATTTATTTATTTATTTATTTATTTATTTATTTATTTATTTATGTATTTATTTATTTATTTACTCATTTATTTATTTATTTATAATTCAGTAAAAAAAAAATGAATTTTAACAGATTAAATAAATATTCATAACCTGTAATTAATAATATCACTCATACGCCCCACTAACCCGATCACCCATTTCACCACTCACGTCATCATTATTTATACCCTATTCGCACTTCCAGTCAAATAAATTTATTTAGAATTGCACAAAACTTCAACACTTAAACTTGTGCACAAAAAAGTTCAACAACATTTCGGCGAAATTTAATTAAGTGTGAAACGGAAAACCCACGCGCCCGCCAACGCTCTCTTTTGCCATTCAGCGGCGATGCGCGGCCCTCATTTTAAATAAATCAATACCAACCGCCAACGATAAACAATACAAAGTGAAAATAACAATAAAACCAACTACACTTACAACAACAAAAACAAAATGTTGCCACAACTTTATACCTAAGCAATTTGAAAAGGGGTGAGCGAAAAAATAGCCTCAAGCACGTAAGAAATATTTCAAAATTTTTTTGTTCGAGTGGCGTAATGAGAAAAGTTTAATTTTACATTACGAACATTGAATAGACATTACAAAAACACCAAACAACAACAACAACAAACCCGAACAACATTTGTACAATAGACCAACTAACCCACTAAAACCTTAATGAATTTCCCATAAATCAATCGACAAATTCACGCGGGGCCAAAGAAAAAATAATTCGTTCGTTTTTATGCCGCCCCAATGTTAGCCAAGATTTGGATGGGAAACTTTGCTTGTATTAAAATCACATTCGCACATTTGCAGGAAAACTTATCGCATTCTAGCCGAAGCTTGCTGCCAGCCTTGGCGCCAGCTGCCACCGACACCTTCGAATGGTGGCATAAAATTCAATTTACACGAAAGCAGGCACAACATCCGCAGGGATTGCGAGCGCACAATAAATATTTAGTTGCCACATCAGCGACAACAACGAGAAAGTGGCAAACTAGAGTATTTGCACAACGAAAGACAAAATCTGGGCGCGGCGACGGAGCTATCGCAGCCGTTGCGTCGGAGTCGCTGCGCAGCCGACATCCAACAATGTTTCTTGTGAGAGTAATGTGTGTTGGTGGCATTTACCAGCGGATACATTTTCAATAAGCAAATTTACGCCAGTGTTGCCGCTCGGCTGCAGCTTATCTGCTCAAATATTTAAAGCTGCTCCTTTCTAGCGTTTTGCTACTTTGTTGCCGTTTTTGTGTTGTTTGCAGCGTTTATTGTGTTTATTTCTTGATGTTGTAGTTTTTTGTTGTCGTTTTTGTTTTTATTGCATTGTGTGTGTGTGCCTTCGTAAATCCGTTTTTTGCAACACACACAAACAAAACTATTTGATTTTATATACATCAGCTTGTTACGTTCCTATTACGTTATTTTCTACTTGCAGCCACACCCCCTCACACCCCTCCGGCGGCTAAGCTAATCTCTACACAACCCGTTTAAGCCAGCATGAGTTGTGATTTCAGCCCATCTCCAGCCACTTACGGGAATACGAGTAGTGAGCTTAAATGTGCCATTATGCACGCGGTGAAGGCGATGAAGGGTCCAGAGGCGGAGCTGAGCGGTAGTCAAAAGTTTTTGTTTAAATTGTTAAATTGACTTTAAGCGTTTGTGAATATGAAAACTTTGCCAAAACATACACACACACACACACATACATACAGACATACGCAGCATGTACAAGCAGCTGATGTATGTCGAATGGAAGTTTAGTGTTGGTGTGTGCCTTAGTCGTTCGGTTGAGAGTGTTTTCCCAACGAATAATGCTTTCACCGAAAATGTTTACCTAGCACTCCAACACTAAAACAAAACATTTATAAACAAAATTTGTTATTTTAGTTGTTAACATTATGACTGCGACTCGATCCAGTGTGCTGAATTGTTGATAAAATATTTAAAAATTGAGGATAAAAGTTTTCGATAAAATCTGAACACCATTAGAACTCAAATTTACAACATTTTCATTTCGCAGAAAGAAAACTTTCCATGTGCTTGAACAATCTTATAAAATGTTTTGATTATTTATAAATTGTTTTTGTTTTCATCTGCACCCACTGGTTGTTGAGGCTTCAGCGATGGGTGCATTAACACTAGAATGCCCGAAAATCTGACATACCTAAAATGCCCATATGTAGTCATTTTGACTACATTATTGTTTACTGACTTTTTTTAAATTTTATTGGTTTTTAAGTAGCAAATATGAATAAATGTACGCGAGATTAAACTAAAATAAGCATTTAGTTTTTTATTTTTTTATGGTTTACAAAGTAAATTCATTTAAATAAAATAGCGTACTTTACACATATGTAAATGGGATGACATGGAATTAAATTTGGATTTTGAAATTTTTGAATAAATTTTATGAGTGAATTTTGAATTGATAAACTTGGGAATTGTCACAGCCTACTATGATATTTTTTTTTAATGTTTGCAGTTATTTGAAATTTTCATATTTCGCAATTCAAGATGCATATTTGTCTATTTATCAGTAAGATTGGCTGAAAATTGTATATAGGTAGTCAAAATGACTACCATTGGGCATTTAAGGTAAATTTTGCAATATCGGGGTAAACAATTTTTGTAAAATATTTTTATTTATTTATTCCATTTAGCTTTAAAAATTAATAAAAGTCACGGAAGATATTTTTTTAGAAAGCGATGCAACAAAAGTTATTTACAATAAAAGACCTCAATGTAGTCAAAATGACTACCTTGGGCATTCTAGTGTTAAACAATCAAAACAAACAAGCAACGAAAATTCATCTCGGCCTCAATCCCAGAAGCAATAACAATTTCCTATGAAAAATGGATTTAATAGCTGCTGAAAGAAAATATTTAACGTAACCCACATAGAAAAACATTTGACCTGCACGGGCGAGAATAAAGATTGCGATTGGTCGTAGGTGATTTTTTCGAATTATGCGACTTTCTCAGTTCTGGTGATGCGTGCCACAGTGTTGCCAGATCAGGAGATTTCGTCCTAGATTTAAGAGATTCTTAGCCTTTTAGGAGAATTTGTAGGAGGAAGAATTGTTTAGGAGATTTATATTTTATATTAGGGGATTTTTCGGATCCTTAGTGGATTTTTGAGAGATTTTTGGATAACGAAGTATGATGTATTGGGAACACTGGCAACAAAACATATTTTGGCAACTATTTTAATAGTCAAAGCACCCTATTGTGTTAAAAATTCGTAAGCTTACAAAATGCATTAAAAAAAATATATGTATGTATATATTTTTATTTTTTCATGAAAAGTTTAATTCCTTTAAAATGGCGCAAATTATGGAAAATAATTTTAGCAGATTTTTTTAACTTTTGGGAGGAAATTTCAGTATTTTTTTTTAATTTAAGAGAAAGTAATTTCAGATATCTGGCAACACTGCCGTGCAAGGTAAGTACTTCTCAGATAGCGGATTTGAGTGCTTGGAGCTCTTCAAAATTTGGATTCGGGTAGACTGCTCAAAATTTATAAATGCGTTCATTAAAAATCGACTAGAAGGATATTTGAACCCGATAACAAAAATTTGGTATTTCAAGAGGACAACGATGCTGCTTCTGTTGCACCTGAATGGGGGTAAACGAATATTTTTGAAAACTATCGCAACTGACAAGCTGTAATTTTGCTCAATTCCACAGCGAATTTGGTTCGACATTGAACGCCACAGACGAACCAGTTTGATCTTGTGACCATCTTAGGCTCAGCTTCAAGTGAGTTCAAAATAAGTAGATTTATTTGTTATGAAAATTTACCCGAATCAAAAACCCAATATTTCCTTTGCGTCCCCTAATCTGTTTGAAACGACCTATGGCTTTATTCTGTCTTCCTCTAGATACCAATATTTTTATTTCAGCAATACGTGTTTACGAACTTACAAGTGGTTTTTAGAAATTTTTAAAATTAATATTTTTTCACTTTAGATTTTAAGTATAATAAACAAATACTTCAGATCCTTGAAAAATTTTTTTTTAATTTTTTACGAACTTACAATTGGTTTTTAGAAATTTTTAAAATTAATATTTTTCCATGTGAGATCCTTGAAACATTTTGTTAAATAGACTACTTCTAGACTAATTTTGATTATTATTTTTTTAATTACCTACCGCAATGCGTCACAGTAGAAACTCGAAGTAAAACAGAATCACATCCGACAGTCTCTCAGACAATGTGCCCATAACTTGTTAACTAAAACGAAGGAACACCCAAATAAGCAAAAACAAAAATACTTTTGCTAAGCCTTTGGCATTCATCGCACATTCTGTAGCAAAACATTCTGTAGAAAAATACTAAAACCATCTACAAAATATCTACCAAAGTTTCGTGAATACAAAGTAGTATAAGGCAAAGTAAGATTTCCAACTAAGATTTTACTTTGACTGTTGTTGCACAATTTCGTATTTCTGCTACAACATTTTGTGAGCGACACAAGTGAGATTTTTGCACAAATATTAGCTTTGCATTTGCTCTACGAGAAAACAAGGCAGACATACGCAAATATCGCAAAAGCTGAGCAACTAACATCAGAGGGAGAGCGGAACACTTAAGCCGATGGCATTTTTGGCAAATTTAAAGCGATTTTGGATTCTATAATGCATCAGCATTGGTGGCGGCTTTCGCAAGGAATGATATGTGTGCACTATAAGCGATTTTGTGGTAAGCAATGACGCCATAAAGCCAACAATGTGGAGTTGTGATTGAAGCAGGAAATGTTTTAGTGGGGAAAATGTGCTGAGTTTTTAGTTCTTTTAGTGGAGTTTTTAACAGTTCAGTCTGGTTTAAGGGAGTAGTTGAAACAACTTTTGGATTTTTTAAAACAAGTTTGACTTTACTTTTTGGTTTGTCAAACAAAGTTTGTGCCAATGGGTATAATTTTCTATACAAATAAAAAATGTTGAGGTTACAAATAAATTTTTGGGGTTTTTTTATAACTTTGAAGTTTTATAAGTTTATAATAAAAATTTTGTAACCAATGTCAGAAGTACAGAAAAACAAAACTTTTCTTGCATCGGCTGGCCGCTTAGTGAGAAATTCCAAATCTCTGAGAGTGAAATTGCCTACAGAAAAGCTTTCAATTCGCCGTTCAGGATCAGTGTAGGACATTTGACACCTTTCATCCGTAATCGAAATGTCGCGACTGTAATGCAAATTCATTTCAAACTTATTTCATACCATGAGCTACATTTAATTGCTTTCAAAACTTTTTAAAACTTACTTATGTCTGCTGCAAAAGTTCGTCCAACTCTTCATACGAGCACACAAATCAGCCTAATTTCTAACTAAATTACGTATAATTTATTAAAAAAAATTATCTCAAACTTGTTCCATTGTGTGCAATGATTTTATTTTTAAGTACATGTAATTCTGATGTAATTTGGAAAAATAACTGAAACTTAATAAACTTATTTTGGTAAGGGGATAACAACGGTGACATTATCAACAACAGCAGCAAAGGTGAAAATATCGAATGTAGTAAAAACAAAACAATAACAAGTCACGAACTGTCCTCACCACGCACACACACGTACACATTCCAACAAACAAACACACGCCCAAGCACATTTGCAGAATCAACAACAAATAACAGCAACAAACATTTCGAAAAAATTAAATTAAATTGTGATACGGCAAATCCCAATCACTCATACGCCCCGGTGGCAGCAATGCTTTCAAACTTTTGATTGCGCACGCAAACACTTTTGATTACTTTTTTATGCTCGCCAGGCCGCGGCTTTGTGTTTCCAACAAAGCACAGAACTGCAAAAACCTGGCACGCAGCGCCCTTAAGTATGCCTTAAAAAAGCGTGTGCAAAACAAAGCGACAGACAGTGACGACGTCATTTCAGTGCCATTCCTTGTCGTCAAGTACGTTTGACAAATAAACACGTTTTACAAGCGCCATCAAAATACAACTACAAATTTTGCCAAATATTTAGAAAAAACTTCAAAGCGAATAAACACATCAACACAACCAATAACAAAATATAAGCAGTACAGCATTCGGCACGGCACCGCAGGAAGGAAGCGAAGAGAGCACAGCAAAAAGACAGGTAAATAAAGCACAACGCTGAGCTATATAAACGATTGCTTATATATGTGTGTGTGTGCGTGTGTTTTTTGGGATCTATAAAAATTGCGCAAGTTTTGTTGATAGATCATAAAAATGCCAAATTGCCGTCAAGCCGCCCATTGCCGATTGCGCGAAAGTTAGACGCTGTCGATTTTCACGCATGCCGCCTGCCCGTCTGCCAGGTGCGCCACTTGGCACGTAACTGTCAATGTGTCAATGACAGGCCGCGTGCCCGCAACAATACGGGCACAGGTCGAACGGTATCGCTAACGCACGCACGTTTTTGATGGCGCCTCAATTTCCGCTCGAGTTGAGTTATTTAGGCGGCGACCGACGTGCGCGTATGTGCGACAAATGCGTCGTTTCGCAGCTACTTTGGCTGCTGCCTGTTTACACTTTGTCGCAACGCGCGCCCACTGCGCACCCAACAACAATTCGCATCATTGTTGACAGCGCACAACGTAAGTCAATTTGAAAAGGATACATCACTGATGCGAAATAAAACTGAAACGCTCAAAATGTCGACTATTGACAGCGCCAACAGAGCAATGAGTGAGAGTTGCGACCCTGCTGCCAGTGCGCTGTCCTGCGGGTGAGCGCGTTCGCATATTGATTCAGCCACATTTTGCAGAGCGCGTCTTATTTGCGCGCTGCATTTTAGGATCGTGTGAATTTGTTGGGCAATGGACCAAAGGACCTGGCAACTGTTGGCGCATTAACCTTTGTTCTCGCCCGGTTTGAACTCTTTGTGCGAAGCGCAAATTGAGCTCGGTTTACAGCCAAACAGGGTTTCGCTTTTGTTTACACTTTCGGCTAAAATGAAACTGAAACATTTGTTTGATGATTTTCGCAGAAGCGTCGAGAATTGCCGAAATAAAATGAGCAAAGCAAAAGAGCAAAAAATATTAAGAATACTTTTTTAGGAAAGTATTAAATATCTGAAAGATGATTTGCATTGACAAAATCAAAGACCCTAACTATATTTTCTATTCATAGCAATGTAAATGAGAAGGAATTTTCATGCACTATTTTATTGGTTGTAAAAGTAATCACGTGGTAAGCAAAGAGGAACTGTTGGTGAAGAAGTGTGGTAGCCAAAGACTTGAAATGTAGGTGCAAGTAAAGACAAATTTGAACAAGTAAAAAAATAGAGACTTTTTGTGAGCTTTCTTGCTCTTAAAATTTCAATAATTTGCGCTCTTTCCATACTCTAAGCAAAGTAAAGTAAGATTTGAACACACAAATTTTTGAGTAATTTAACACTTTGAACCAATAGTATCGGTTCAGTCCTTTTTTCTTACTCTACTTGATTTACTTATTTCTTATTAACTTAATTTATTATAAGAAAAAATAGTAATTATTAAGTACTACCAAAATTATTATTTATTTTTATTCATACCAAGCAATTCAAAAAGTATACTTAAGTACTTATTTCATACTTTACCTTATTTACTTATTTCTTATTAACTTATCTTATTATAAGAAAAACATCGTTATTATTACTACCAAAAATATAATTTATATTTATTCATAACACTCAATTTAAAAATTATACTTAAATACTTGTAAAAAGCAAGTTTTATAATTGTTTAAAATTTGCACCAATACATTTTTCTCATGAAAATTATGTCCTTAAGCCCTAAAGCCTTCGAACTTCTGGCCATCTGCCGTTTTACCGCACCTTAAGTTTTGCGCTCATGAATTTTCCACTCCAGAAAGCATTAAAATCGACTCGTTCAAACTTTTAGTCTTACGTGGCGTATACGTGACATGTGACGATCATTAGAACCTGCAAGTCGCCTCGCTGTGTCGCTTACGCCTTGAAAAGTGAAATGCTTGCAAGAATTGCACTTTTCAAAGTCATTCCACTTTGACGTCATCTAACTACACACACGCACACATACACAAACTCGTACATACACACGGACGTGATCTAATTGATGAGCAAGGCAGCAAGGAAACTAACTAGTTAGCGAAATTGACAGCAAATTGCTGAAGCCAAAGTCAAACCAAACACAGTGACAACGGAAATAGGAACACATTGTCTACATTTCCACTCTTTACTTTACAGTTGCTCGCAAATTCCAAAAAAAAAAAATTATTTTTTTTATCAATGCCAGCAACAATGTTAAAGTGCAGCAGAAAACTTCAATGCGACAAAGCAGTGAAAACTTTCTGAAAACTTATGTCGGAGCTTCGTCTCGAGGCGTAGCACATGTGGACAACTAATGTCACAGTGCAAGGACGAAGGATCAAAGTTGTTAGTATTGCAGTTTTTCAACTTTTAGAAGTTTTATGAAAACTTTAAGTGGAACAAAATTGTGTTGTTGAAATTTCTCGTTTTTTTGTTTGTTTATGTTTTGTAAAGGATTATTTTGAATTTTTTAAACAGACCAATAAAAATTGCAACGAAATATTTGAAAATAGTTTTTATAAAAAGAAAAAAATTTTATGGATTTTAGATATGCCAGAAATTAAATAATGAAGTTTTGTTTTTAAATTGTTTTTTTAATTTATTTAAAAAACCTCATCAGCGAGGCGGAGTGCCACTTGAATGAATGAATATACATTTCTTATTGTTTTTATCTAGTCATCTTTTTAGTGGCGCATACAGGGGGGTTTTGAGTGGTTGAAACCTCCCCCGAACTAAAAAAATTTCAAGTGAAAAACATGGTTTCAAATGGTATTGAGATCCAAAGATATACGCAAAGCCCTAAATGAAATCCTGTGTGCGCCAAATTATTCATTAAAAATTACTTAAACAATCAATTTTACAATTATTTTTAATAATTTAAACAACCAACAAAAAATTAATAAATTAAATCTAATCAATTTATATTGATTGGCACAAAAATCTTTTCAATGTAAATTAAAGGTTTTACTTAATAAGCTATTTATAAAAAACAAAATAAATAAATTAAATAATTTTACTGACTCAAATTATATAATCATTTCATTCACTCTTAATTGTTTATTATTTTATTCAAATTTAAAGCAGCATTGACTAAAATACCTAAATACTGAAATTATTTCTATCCGCATTTCATCATTTATGCATTATTTAAATATTTTCTTTGCATGACTGCAGCCTTTGTACTTATAAAACTTAAGCCACTCTACATTCCCATTCGCAGCCTGTCAACCGTGCTGCCCAAATATCGAATTGGAATTTCCTTTGAGTGTGCAGCCGTCGCTGCCGCTTCAGCAGCCAATCAAAATTAATTAAAATATGCTGCCAAGATAACTTGAAATCCGTTAGTAGTAGGTCGGGACTTGTGGATTAAAGGCCGAAGGCACAGCGCACTTGAGCTGGCTGCTCAAGTTTCGACAGCATCGAACGGATGAATGCGCCAGCAACAAGCAACGGCAACAACTGATGGCAACACTGACCATACACAAGACGTCAGACAGCCGATAATGACAATTCAATGGGAATTTTGCCGACACAATGGAGCGAGTTGGCTCTATCGCTGTCAGTTCGTTGTGCGCGTGTGTGTGTGTGTCTTATTGTCGACTTTGTGTATTGTATTGCTTATTGATTATTGTTGTTATTGTTGCTCGTTGGGCTGTTGCTCTTATTCGTGTTATGCATGCAAATCTGTTGAGTATTTGCATAGAATTTAACTGAGCGTGAAAATAAAATAAATAAACTGCTTGCTTTCCCACCGCAACACCGATTGTGTGGTGCTTTTTCTTATTATTTTATTGCAAAATTAAATGCAACAACATTGTTCAAATTTAAATATTGTATATTTTCCAGCGAAAATATATAAATATATGTAACTCTTTGTGTCTGTGTGTGCGTCTGCTGCTGTTGTTGTGGTTGTTTATTTGCTCGTTCACTCGTTCGCTTGTTTGGCTGTTTGTGTAAGTGTGTGCTTGTGTGTTTATACACACTTAAAGTAAATGATGGCAACAACAACAACAACATCGGTACCATCATATGCAATGCAAATAAAATGGCAATTTTAATGCAACACAATACTCATGCAGCAGAAACATACACACACACACACACATATATATGTATGCATGTATATGTTCGCATTAAAGCCCTCAATTAAGTGTAATCAACTTTGCATTGGCAGCTTTCGGCCAATAGTTATATCAGTTATAATCTGTATTACAATAAGCAATTTTAAGCAAAAAAACAAATACAGAGCCTACAATGGCAACAACAACAATAACAACAATGATTGCAATAAGCATATCAATGTCGAAATTGCAGTCAATTTTATAATAACTGCAACATGCATGAAGCTTTAATTGGATTTAAAATATGCCTCAGTCAGTCCCCTTGGCCCCCCCGGCCGCCACCCACTTCGCTTACCAGCGCCCATTCTTCGTTTAAGCTGCAGTACGAGTATTTGCTGAAATTCCATAGCACGGCACAACTGCCTTTTTGTGTGCGTTTGCAGTGAGGCAATTTAATTTGTAGTTAATTAGGGGCAATTACTCTGTGCTTGGCATTGGCATTTGTTGCCAATTAAATGGCTTTGTTAGTTGTTCGAAGCAATGCCGCACCAAGTTCGTTGTCATTTTGCGAGGTGAGGCTTTAAAACGCAGACGGAACATTTGGCTGGCAGCAATTTTGTGTCACGTGCAATGATTTTATTGGTGTGGAAGACACTTAACATTTTATATCACAAAATTGCAAACATATTAAGTAGAAGTTTCAAAGCAAATTGGATCTAAGCGCCGCAACTTGGTGATGAAACACAAGTCAGAAATTTGTGAATTCGTGACTGTACACAACCAATACCAGTTAAAAGAAAACCTTCAGCACATTCAGCGCCATTTAATTAAAAGTCTCTCAGATTAGAATAATAAACTAACTTATGTATTAAACAGCTTGAAATTTAAAACTTATAGAAAAAAAATAAATAATATTTTTTCCAATAAGTCAAAACAAAAATATTTAAAAATGTATATTAATTGATTTAATATTTAAATAGTTAACCCAAACATATGAAACTAAGAATAGTGGAGAACACTCTGCAATACGAGACGGAAACATAGATAAAAGTCCCTACCAGCAAAACACAGACTGAATGAGAAGTGTTCACTCTTAAACTCGGTGTTCACTCTTAACAGTTTTTTTTTTTTGTAAAATCATCGAATGAAATCTTCTTCTCTTTAAAAAGTGATGAGCCAGCCAGATGAAAATGGCAACACTTCTGCCATCACACAACTGATACTGAGATCCCATTTGACTAGAGCCCGACCGAAGCTGACATTTTGGCCGAAGCCGATTAACCCTTTTCGACCCCGAATTTTACCCTGTGCCTCGATATTACTTTTTGACGACATTTGTCTCTTTGTTAGAGTTCTAGAGCTAGTTTACTTTTGAACAATTTTACCTTAAAACGGGTTAAATAAATTTTGTATCAATATTTTTTTAATTACAGAAAACTTATTTAATATTTATGGAAAAGTACAAAATTATCACTTTTTGATTTCATTTAACCATTATTAAAGAAACAGGGGTTTGATCAAACGCACCCAATTCGTAGACTTCAATTAGAACACAAACTTTCCCTGATATCGCTGTTGCTTTGAATTCACTTCTAAAAATATGCCTTCTTAAATTAAATCCATAAATCAATCGTAGCTTTTCCTATAAGATGACAATTAGGTGAAGTTGCTCTTAAGCAACTTTGTGGTCGAAAGGGTTAATCAACTGCAAAACTGACATTCGGCTAAAACCAAAGCTGAAAGTAAAAAACTTAAAAACAAAATATGAAAGTATCTCATGTTTCATCTTTTTGGGTACATAAACAAACAATTGTCATAGCCATTAAATCTCAGAGAAATCATATTCAAAATTACACATATTTTTTAAATATATATATACGTGTGATCGTAATTATCAAGGAAATCAATTTAGCAATATTTGTCCGTTCTGTCTGCCCATAAGTGGCTGCTACAAGTTCTTTTTCCAATTTTCTATCTCCCTTTAACCTATCTGTCTGTTTATTTTACCTATCTGAGGGTATCCCCTGAATGTTGGTCTTAACACAAAAAATAATGCGTCTATCCATTTATCTGTCCTTTCTCTGTCCGTCCGTTCGTCCATCGATTCATCCATTAGTCAACCGGCTGTTCACACTTTGGCACTTGGATGAGTACTTTGAGTACTACACTTTGGCAGAGATGAGTAGATATTGCAATGAAACTTGATGCATATGCTGCTGGTATTCCAAATTATATCTTATATCTATATGAACATGATCCACCTACTTCAGGCAGAGCACTTCTGAAAAAATTCAAATATATAATTGATCTCTTGGTTTTTTAATGTTTACAACTGGAAATTGTATTCTTTCATGAATCCCATCAACCCATTTTGTTCTTTCATAAAAGAACAAATGAATCAAAAAAATTCAATAATTTTGAATACAAAATTGTTGATATTGTCAACTTTTTCAGAAAGAAACCATAAAAATCTGATCATTCATGAATGCTTACAACATTAGAAACGGGTGTGGCATGAGTCTTTGGACCATATTTTTCTTAGAAAAAACTGCTTTATTGAATTCAAAATTTCTAATTTTTGAATCAGTCTAAAAACTTACAAACAAAATAAATTTTTTATGAATCATTTAGAAAACAAGAGAGTAGAAATTTCACTCTCGGCTATTTTTTTCAAATATTTAAAAACCATTTTCAAATTTTTAAATTAGCCAATTATTATTAAACATAAATAAAGTCGTTTTCTTGCAGAAAGTAAATAAAAATAATTTATTTGTAATCACCACCTAACTTTCAACTTTACTGCCATTATTATTTAAAACTTTATTTGGTTAATCTTGAATCTAACTGTAGTGTATCAAAGAATCGGTGAAACCTAATGAAACAACTGATTACTTGTCTAAAATTCGTTGCGATTCGAAGAGCCAAATGAAATCGTTATGAACTAATTGGATTTGAAATGGTATTCCAAATTTTTTACAAAACTGTACAAACTGTCTACTAAATCACCTGAACTCAGCGTTTGGATTCAGAATTTTCGAAGGAAAATGTTAAAAACTTTTAAGCTCATAAGACAAGTTGAGGTTAGTTACATCTGTTTTTTATCGAAATTCAAAAATATTTTCTGTAAAAAGTTGAACTGCAGAATGCTGATGCTTGATTTCAATCCAACAAAATTTTTAGTCGAACCTTCTTTTTTCATCTTTTTTACCATTATTTCTCCATAGAATATTTCTGAAAACATTCACTCGAACTGCTACAAACAAGTGCAAAAATGTACAGGTTAACTTCAGAATTTTTGGCAGCTGCGAAATATGCTTAATAAACCACGCAACGCGTCTGTCAACGCGCACCGCGTGAGAGCTTTCACGCCGGCAGGCACACCAACTGTTGCAAAATGTCAACCGTGCAACCGAAAGCAACTCGCAACGTAAAACTTGAAATTTATTCTTGCGTCTTCACATCGCGCGTGCGCGTGTGTGTGTGTGCGTATAAGTGCGGTACTATTTTACGCACGCGCATCAAAAACTTTTCGAACCCACACTTCAACACACACACACCCGCACATGCAACATGTTTGCGTGCCATAAATTTGCGGATGGCAACAACAAAGTTGTTGCAATGCGTATTCAACCTTTTCAAAACACTAAAATTCACACACTCACACACACACACACGCGCGCAGTGTACAGGTGCCGCGTTGCAATAAGCAGCAGACGCACAACAATGTGCTGGCCAAATTCGTTTGCACTCTTTCGTGCTGATTTTTAATCGCTTTCATGTGCCTATGTATGTGAGTGTGTGTATGGCAAATTAGAAAATGAAGGGCAAGAGGCCAGTGAGTAGCGGCAGGAGAAGGAAAAGAGCGCGTGCTGCAATTAATTGCATTATTAGGTAAACCACAAATCATGCAACATTGCCGTCACAAACGCCAAAGCACGTTTCTCATTTATCTTGGAGTTTTTCGTGCTGTCCACAAACATTTTGTGCAATTTTGCTATCGTAATTGTATTTGTATTAGTCAATAAGTGCAACAATATGACCAGTTTGGTTGATGTTGCATGCAGTTGTCGTTTGTCAAAGCTAAACATTTGCGGATTATGTTCAAATCGAAGCTACATTTTAGTGTCTACTGCATAACTGAATTTGTGACACAATGTCACACGTGTGACACGTTGTCACATATGTGACACTTTGTCACAAAGAACCTAGAGTCATTAATTTTGTTAATTTCTCCCATCATTTTCATACTCACTGATTATATGTGGGCTGCAGCTTGCGATTGCCACCCATATTGGCTTCCGAATTGTGTTGACGAGCGCTGGGTGCTGGCGTGGCATAGTGCCACTGCCTGTAGTACGAGTCAAACTGGCCGCCATTCGCTGCACGACCCTCGCCCACATCTGACGCCGTTTCATACTGCGCCGCATGCTCATCGTCGTAGTAGCGCTCCGGTTGCTGCTCTGCCGCGCTGTTGCTCGATTGCTGATAATAGCCATCGCCGTCACCATCGCCGTCGCGCTCACCCTCGTCATCGTCATCGTTATCCTCATAATAGGCGGTCGGCGGTCCATAACCATTTTGTCTGTGACTCAGCACAGGCAGATTTTCGGCATGCACCACCACTGGACGCTGCTCTTCATAGTAGCCGCCTGCTGAATGTTTGCTGGACGACTGCGTGGCATTTGTGCCGTCGTCAACTGGTGCTTGGCGCACTGGACGCTGACCACCGCTTGGATCTTGCTGCTCCGCTTGCAAAATTGCTGACAGCAGTCGCTGTGTATCGTTTTTTTGTTGCACATTGATTAGTACAAACTTATTTGTTGCTGTGTCATTCGAAAGCGCTGCTTCATCTGTGGACTTTTGTGTGTTCAATAAAATTCTCACCACTGTGGCTGTCCCGGCTTTAGCGTCATCGTCGGCGCTGTCATTGCTGCCTGCAAGTTCCGTCAACGTGAAAATGCTTAGCGAGATGACGAAAATCAAACCAATCAGCGCTAAAATGTATTTGGCTGATAGCTTAAAGCGGCGTGGTGCACTGGTTGCAGGTGAACCCATGTTGAACTCCAGCGTTGAATTTTAAAATTTATATTCAAATTAAAAATTAATATTTTGTTCTTAATTGCTGCTTTTCTTGTGCTTTTAGTTCGTGTTGATTCGATGTAAATTTTGTATTCATTTATTCCTTATCAGCGTTCAAGGTTAAAAAGCTCCTTTCAACATTTCTTCTCATTGAAATTTTCCAGTATTTTGTTTTCAACATTAATTCCCACTTCTCGTGGCAGTTGAGAAGTGCCTTAAAGCTTTTCTCAGAACTCCTGTCGAGCTGTTACTCGAAAGTTATAAGTAACCATTCTGGGAAACGGATATTTTCTCCAATGCCTCCGCAAGCAAAGCTTTCAAACTTCTGAAACGTATTGCCAGTTTATGGAAAATCTAAAGCCATGTCGATGTTTTTTCAGCCTCAATAATTTGCTTGCGTCACTTCAACACAGCCTGCCACTGCAAAACTTTACAGCTTTATCGAATAAACTGCATTGACTTTAATTTAAAAATTCACTTTGTTCAAATTGTTTGAAATATTCAAATAAAAAACTAAAATCGATATGCTTTGAATGAGCGTTGCAATCAGTCTGAGTACCAAATTTCAACTGTTCAAGAATCTCGTCTCAACCGCGCTGCCGACTATCGGTGAAAAACATACCAGCGAATAAATAACACACAAATCAATGCCAAACAATTCCAACAACTGAAGACGCCAACGACTGACATGTCTTACACGATCCTCCGCTCGTCTGCCACAGCCTCCGCCTCCTCACTAACGCGAGGTGCTAATCGCTTTGGCTCGCGCGCTGCTTGCACTCCACTGCTCCAATTTCTGGCCGGCCGCCTGATTCTCGGTAAACTGCGCCACAGTTTTTGCACCAGCTAACGGTACTTAATAACTGTGGCCCGCCAATAGGCCGACGCATGATCGCTGATTAGCGCCACGAGGTGTGAGTCTGGTATTCTGTCGATCAGTCGAGTAGTTTCTGGAACTGGTGTTTGTTCTTCGTTGGCGTTGGCCGAACAAGTGCAAGTGTGGCCAGTTCAGTGCTGTGTAGATGTGTTGGTGCCCTAAATTCTTGGGAAGGTAATTTACATAATAAAAGACAACAACAAGTGACAGGCTTTGAGTCATGAATTACATTGCAATTTTCACTGATTTTGAGGTGAAAGTCGATGATGTGCTTTTAATTCAATTTACTATAATTGAATGTATTGAGTTCAACTTTAAAGTAGAATTAAATTCAGAAAATTTAATTTATTTGAAAAAATGTTTACATATATTTCGGTTCAGATTGTATTTAAATCAACTTATTTAACAATGCAAATATACATAAAGTAAAAAACCAAATGTTTGTACAAAGAGAAAATTTTTCACAATAGAATAAAATCTTAAACTGAAAGACGTCTACCTTTTGTCTCCATTTGCAGCAACGCACACACGACTCGGATATGGCAGAACAGGAAAAAACTTCATCTGAAAGACGCAGCATTTTTCCAGTCTTGAATGAATTTTGCTTTATGACTTCTATCGAGTAGTCACAAAAAGAACCGAAAAAAGAACAAAAGAAAAAAGGAAAGAAAAAAAGAAACAAAACGAAACGTGCTAAATGGTATTTTTTGTGTTTTTGCTATAAATTTGTTTTCAAAAAAATTCGTTCTGCTCTGCAAAAGGACAGGAAAACTACTTCGTCGACTTTATCTTTTTTAGTTCGACTCGTTTTTTGTCGTCCATTCTTATCAATCAACCTCATTGAAATATGTTTTGTACTAATTATAAGACGTCATTAAAGCAGAATTAGAACAGACTGACAATCTAAAAAGATCTGTGTGTCTAGTTAAAACGATCTGGTACTGAAATATGGTACTTAATATTTTTGAAGGAAATTAAGAAAATCGCTTCTTGTGTCAGAAATATTCGCTAATATCGAAAGAACAAAAAGAAGAGTTCATGACTTCACGAAGGAGCCAAAATCAGTGTTACCAGATCAGAAGATTTCCTCTCAGATTTGGGAGATTCTTGGCCTTTCAAAGGAATTTTTGGGAGGAAGAATTGTTTAGGAGAAATTTTAGGAGTTTTATATTTTAGGAAAATTTTTATTTTTTAGGGGATTTTTCGGATCCTTAGTGGATTTTTGGGAGATTTCTGAATAACGAAGTATGATGTATTGGGAACACTGGCAACAAAACATATTTTGGCAACTATTTTAATAGTCAAAGCACCCTATTGTGTTAAAAATTTGTATGCTTACAAAATGTAAACTCGTTCTATCTCGTTCTCACTTATTGCTGTCACAATGAAATGCCGCCGAAAATTGCACTTTTTGTTTAATTCATTTGTTATGTTTTGTTTTTGTAAAGTTTTTGTTGTTGAGCTGAAGATGAAGCTGCATTAAAAAAAATTATATGTAGGTATATATTTTTATTTTTTTATGAGAAGTTTAATTCCTTTAATATGAAATGAAATTATATAAAATTTTAGAAGATTTTTTTAACTTTTGGGAGGAAATTTCATTATTTATTTAAGTAGGTATCAGGTATCTGGCAATACTGGTCAAAATTCACACAGATTGATGCTTTCAGTCATCGGGCATCACAATGGGCCTTTGGGGCCTCCGAGTGTACTTGCTGAGAACCAGCAAGCCGCCTGTCTTACCTAACCTAACCTAATGCTATCAGTCATTCTTAAATAATTTTTACTACTCATAAGACCATTAAACTTAGATATTCACTATAAGTTTTTTCCAACGAAATTCTGTTCGTAATACAAAATTTAAAGGCAAACTCTTTGCATTAAATTTTCAATGAAAAAACGTCCTTATGTAAGTAAATAAAATACCATAGTAAATACTTATACAATACAACATTACTTTTGGTTTGGGACAGAAGACGCCGCCTGTTTGCTTAGGATTAAATAGGAAATACACTAAAAAATTACCTTTGATTGTGGGCAGAGGACTCTGCTTTTCAATTGTTAAATTAGCCCAAAACTGTTGGCAAGAGTCATTCCATCTGTTGCTAATACTTTTCTTATTCCCACCATTCGATCTGGTAGAAATTATATAGATAACTTTGTCCTTCTGTTATGATCCATAAGGGAATCAAAGTGAATTTAACAGGCCGCAGTATATAACGCCCATTTGTTCTTAGTTTTAAGCGTTTTTTGTAACTTTTAAGATTCGTTCAAAGACATTGATACAATGTATTTTATTAGAAGTAATGTCCAACTTTCAGGCAGCATACGGATTCCCTGTTAAAAATTTTGTTGTCCTTTGAGCCACTCCAAGAATCGGCCTAATTTTTGGCTTCTTCGTAGGCCATGAGTCATTCACCGGAACAACAGGTAGTCGAAAAGAGCAATGTCTAAGAAAAACGGCGGCTTTTTCGTAGTTTCCTTATTGACTTTTGTAGCATGTGGCCGAGCGTTTGCCGCAAATTGTGTTTTGCTAGCACAAACATTGACATAGTTAGAGCCCAAAGACAGTGTGTTGTTACGAAATAATATATTTCTGAGTTTAAGAGAGAAATGATGATGCTTTATTAATTACTAGATGGTCCCAAGCGATTTACTGCTAATTGTTTCATCCAACGGAAATCTGTAAAAACTAATTTGCACCTACGGATGTCGTCTTTTTTGCCTGAACGAGCGCCTTATTTCGCATCACTAAATTTAATTTCACTAAGCATCCACAAAGGGGCACAATAGATCTAATAGGTCGCAGTGCATTATCCCCATCAATAATAATAAGCATCCAAAAAACTGTTTACTAAACAAACAAATTTATACAAGTTTAAAAGCCTCAATTTAAATACGCTTCCTCACTGGCTTTACTTACTGTTACCCAAAAATTCACAATTTCACATTAGTATTGAACAAATAAAGTACAATAACAGCAGCAACAACACCATCTATCAAAAATGCAAACTAACACCGACCACAGACATTACCCACTGAGCCCGTTCACCTCATTTCCGGTGCCGGTCATTGAGCTTTGCCACCGGCTGCGGATCCAATGACCTGCGCATCCTTTACCTCTATCGAACTCGATGCTTAATCATTAGCACATGCAGAACATGAGCAAGCGAAAAGCGTGTTAATGTTTCTAATGTCAACGAGTGGTTGTTGCTGTTGCGTAACGACACACTTTAATAGCCTTGCAGGATCCCGTTTAATGGCCGCGGTGAATAGGCCAAAACTGTGAGCTTCGGCGTCGCCGCTCTGCAAATGAAAACAATAGAGATTAAAAATGTAAATATTGGCCTTTACGTTAGACATTTAGACATTCACTCATTTGCACATTTGCAAGCGAACTATGCCAACTTTTCGGTTGGACCTTTTTGTTGGAAGCGTTGCCAATTTTCGGGCAATGTCATTTGGCAGCTGCTACGGCCAATGTTTGCTGCATGGCAATGAAGCTGTTGCTGTTATTTTGTTTTTGTTGTTGTTATCGTTGTCATTGACTGGCAGGTGAAAGGACAACAGTTACAGCAACAACAATAAAACCAATTAAATTAGCATAATAATCAGAGAAGAAGCCCAGGAGATGTGTTAGAATGTTAACGGCTCCAACGACTTGTCGTTGTTGTTGTTGTTTTACCTAGTGTCATTAACTTTAGTATTTATTTTTGATTTAAATTTCTGGCCAAAAGCCAACGCAATCGTTTTCTGTGTGGGTCTTTAATTGGCTTAAAAGTTTAGTTGTTTTTTTTACCAATTCGGTAGTTCGCACTTTGCTCCGCTTATTGGCAACTGCCGTCATTTATCAGAGTGCTTTTTAATTGAATTTTGTGTATTGAAAATTCCAAATTAAAAATTCGCCACCAACAACCTTCAATAAAACATGGATAATCCGTCGAAAAAGGTTAAAGTCTATTAGAATGAATGGACTTGTAGTGTAGGCATTCATTTGTAGGGTTACCATATGAAATTTTTGCTTGAAGAAACAGCAGTTAGGAAGAAAGTAGAAAATATATTTTTTTATATATATTTTTATTTAATATATTAAAAAATATTCGCAACTAAATATGCAAATACAAGTAAATAAAAAGCAAAGAAATTCAAAACAATTGTTGTACTTAAATACAAAGTCAGGTACAACAGTGAGAAAAAATGTATTTGAAGGAAATTAAAAAATTAAGCTAGGAGTGAATATTGTAAATAAACCAAAAAAAGAACATTTGGTTAAAAAATCAGATCATTTAGTTTTCGATCAAAAAGTAAAGAAAATTTCCTTCTTTATGACAGCCAGCTGGTAACCCTAGTTTTGTAGAAACTTAAGCCGCTTAACTGATGTCGGTTTCATCATTTTTTGATCAGAAGAAATTCACCTTCTGCCGCTGATGCTGTAATGGCGCCAACCGTAGCCGCTTCACAGCTTTGAAGAGTGATTTTCGTTTTTATCCACAACGAAAATAGTCATCGTATCGTCATGAAATTACACTCAGTGGAACAAAATCGGTGCGAAATTCGTATCAGCTGTTGCGAAACAAATCATCAACACAGGAAACACACGATTGCGTTGATTTGTTTGCCTTCTTTATTAATGTTTTTATAGTTCGCTGAGAAAAAATCTAAGAAGCACTCGTTTTTTCCGATTTCTTCGATTAGATGCTTCGTCTTATCCATTTTGTTCTCGTTATCGTACAAAATTGGAAATTTTGTTTGAATTTTTTATTTTGACTGTTTGGGAATTTTACCTCCGACAGCTGCACAGGTGATTTGTTCGCACGACGCCTACGATAAAATTAGAATTTGTTTCGTCGGACGAATATCGCTTTGCGACGATTTGATTCTGTTTATCCCATAATTTTTTTGAGCAATCTCTCTCTTTTTGTTATACAAGAAAGACATCATCGTTCCACCTGGTTCACTTGTAATCACTATGGCTTCAATATGGATTTAGGCTGCACAATTGTGCCCCATTAAAGGATATTTATGTACTCACCTGAATTTTCCATCAGAAAGCCATAGTTTACCCACTCAAAGTGTCTCAAATTCTCAACCAATAAAAGCAAACAAACTCTAAGCTTGATCCGAAATTTAATGCTGCTTCTTGCATGTTGGCATTTGTAAAAGTAAAACTGTTGTTTTTATTGTTTTTTCTTGCCAATTTCCTAATTTGTATGTGACTTGTTCTCATGTTTGCTACTTCTTGTTTTTATAATCAACTTACGAAGCCTGCTGCCACACAACACTGCCTAATGGTGATTGTTGTAACTGTTGTTTTTATTGTATATTTTATGGTGATTGCTGTAGCCAGTGTTGTTGTTATATGAATAGTAGTTGTTTGTTATGTTGGCCGAAACTGTTTCTCAATTGCTCTCAGAGTTATGCTTCTCATGGTTATTTTTGTGTTTGCCAACAGGACAACGTCAATCTGCCGAGTAGCTTTCCATAATTCGACTCAAGTAGTTTGCAAACAATTCATTCACCCGAATGTGGTAGAATCCTAATATTTGAGGTGTATTTTTAGAATATTAAAATTTTGTGTTATTAAATTAAATTTTTAAAAGTGGCACAAAAATGCAAAAAGGTAAGGTAAAAAGGTAAGTATTTCTTGGCAATGCGCTCAAGCACTAAGTGAGCACTTGAAAAGAGGATTTTCTAAAAGTGATTTGGGGTAAGGAAAATCTTCAATCAACGTAACATTAAATTTTTAATAAGGAATGATTTAAATAACAGAAATGGCAACGATTTATTGTTGGAGCATGTGCCAATCGACCTCGTGTGAACTCGTGTGCAACAACTGAATTAGCAAAAGTTACAGAAATAAGAAGAATGAAGAAAGTGAGGACAATTTTCTTTATAAAACTTTTTCCATTTCACGGGAAAATTTCTTTCTTTAACTTCCTTCCTTTATATTAGAAGATTATATGATGTGATGTGATGTAATGTAATGTAATGTCATGTAATGTAATGTAAGTGTTATTTGATGTAATGTAATGTAATGTAAGTGTTTTGTGATGTGATGTGATGTGATGTGATGTGATATGATATGATGCGATGTGATGTGATGTGATGTGATGTGATGTGATGTGATGTGATGTGATGTGATGTGATGTGATGTGATGTGATGTGATGTGAGGTGAAGTGAAGTGAAGTGAAATGAGATGAGTTGATGTGATGTAATGTAATGTAATGTGATGTGATGTGATGTGATGTGATGTGATGTGATGTGATGTGATGTGAAGTGATGTGATGTGATGTGATGTGATGTGATGTGATGTGATGTGATGTGATGTGATGTGATGTGATGTGATGTGATGTGATGTGATGTGATGTGATGTGATGTGATGTGATGTGATGTGATGTGATGTAATGTAATGTCATGTAATGTAATGTAAGTGTTATGTGATGTAATGTAATGTAATGTAAGTGTTTTGTGATGTGATGTGATGTGATGTGATGTGATGTGATGTGATGTGATGTAATGTGATGTAATGTAATGTAATGTAATGCAATGTAATGTAATATAATCTGATGTGATGTGATGTAATGTGAAAATTTGAATATTTGATCATTAAAAAAAACCTGTACTTCCATAGCCGTGGTTTTTCAATATTTTGACATAAACAATAAACTACGTTTAATTTTTTATTTTTTTCTTTGAAAGTTATTTTGTTAATTTTTGTATTTTTTTTTAATATTTTTATGTACATATTTGCTTTTGCTTTTTTTCATCAATATTTCATAGTTTTACTCACTAATTTTTTTCCATTTCTCAGTTAAACCCATTTTGACAGCAGTTAAATCAGTTTCCAGTGAAAATTTAAATTCAAATCAATAAATTTCAAGCGTCACAAACATTTCTCCGTTTTTCCCCCATTTCGTATCACTTTCGCTGTTTGTTTCTTCATTTATACTCTTTTTATGTTTTCGCACATTTCGCGCATATTTTCGCTCAATTTAAATTGAGCTCCATAGCTTTTCGGATAGCATACACAACTCCCCGCTCCGCCCCGGCCAACGTTCTCTTCAATCCGCCTGCTGTGGCGGCAGCGCAAAGAAACCGCAAAAATGTGCTCGTTTGCGTTGCGGCGCGCCTACAACTATGCAACTGCGATAGCACAACCGACAACAACAGCAGCAACAACAATAACAACAACAACGGCAACAAACGTAAACGGGTACAAAATAAATCCAATTAGTTTTGCCATTGTGTGCGGCCGCACAGACAGCCAGCAGTGCGCCCCACTTCCACTTCTCCCACCCCTCTCACCCACTTACAGCACCAGCTGTGCCACAATCAAAACAGCAGCAGTACCAACAACAACAACTATTCCACCACAATTCCAACAGCATGCAAACAAGCAGCCAGTGTTGCCACATTGCTGCATGTTTAGGAAATTTTCGGCCCAAAAGTAAAGACTCGCATAAATGCCTGCCAAGCACCTCCACAACAATAACAACAACGAGCTTAATGACATTGGCAGCAGCAGCATAACAATAACAGCAACAACATCAACAATAACAACAACGACAATGGCAACAAAAATTCAAATTTCTTAAATCACAAGTCGCAGCCGCACTCGCAATGGCACATTCGAAACGCGAAAACGCTCGCACACACACAAACACTCTCTCACACACACACACACAGCGCATTCAGACGCCTAAACGAGTGCCACAAGTTTTGGGATTTTCATTTTTCGACTGGATAGAGTGGAATTTCGTTGCGAAATCCTTTCTTGCCGCCTGCCATCGTCTCGACAATCGTCGCGGTAGGTGGTTGAGGTGTTGTTGTGCGCACGCCTAAAATGCTACAACGAAAAACAGCAACAAAACCAACGTCGAAAGTTAACACAACAGCCGGCAACTTCACCCCCATTGTTTGGCATCAATGATTGTTGCTGTTGTTGTTATTGCTGGTGTTTTGTTGCTGTTTTGCGGTCGCATTATTGTTGTTGGCGTTCGCGTTTGTCGCATTGTTGCTGCTGCTATCGCTGGGCGCGCCGCGCCTGTGTATTGTTTTCGCATTTTGTAACATTAACGACGGGGACGTGCGGGATGACGGAGGTCGGCGTCGCGCAGTGCAGCGCAGCGAGTGAGCGTCGAAAAGAAAACAAAGCCGCCACTCAAGTGCTCGCAGCGGGTCTGATTGTTGTTGTTGTTGTTGTCATTGTTGTTGCCGGTAGGAGATGGCGTTGGTGGCGGTTTCATTGTCAGCGTCGACGTTAGCGCCAACAGAGTTTTATTGTTTTTGTTGTTGTAGCTGTTTAAAATTGTTGTCGTTATTGGTGGTGGCGGTGGTTTAGTTGCTGTTGTTGTTGTTGTTGTTGCCGGAAGTAGATTATCCGCGGATGTAGAATCTCACAAAGGAACAATGATAGCAGACATTTAATAGCAACAACAACAAACAATACAATAATACAACTACGCTACAACTACAAAAAACCACCACAATGGATAACATCAATTTCGAGGCGAGCTCTTCCGCTTTTTTGTGACTATTTGATGTTGTTGGTTTTGTTGTAACAGTAATTGTCTTGTTGTTATTTTGTTGTTGTTGTTGTTGTTGAAGTTGTCGTACTTGTTAAGTGTTTTCATTGTAAAGTAATCGCCCAAAATGAGGAACACAAAACTGCGCGAGCCGAAAGCAACTTTGGGAACTTCCAAAGACAACAAATAACAGAACGCACAAAAATTGCAAGCGAAACAGGCAAAGCAGAGCTGCCGGCATAACGGAATATGGCAGAAAAATATAATAGATAGAAAAACCATGGCTGGGTGAGTGAGCGGTGTTGACTACGATTCAGAGCCAAATAAGTGGTGAGAATTCAACTTTTAGGCGCATTGGCGTCCCCCTTGTGCTGCGCTTTGCATTTAAATGTGTTTATTTATGTGTGTTTATTTATTTACTTGGCTGCGTTCTATTACAGTTGTCGGCCTCAAAGCGATTGTTGCTTTCGTATTTGATATTCTCTGTTGTTGGCAAACCAGCGGCAACAAAAGCAGAAGAACAACATTTATAAGCTGCCTTTGGGAAATAGTCTGGTTGCATTACGCGCAGCACTCAGAAATATTAACCGTTTGAGTGCTAAGCAATTTTTGTAAATGTGTGCGAAAAGTGCTATGCCTATGCCGTTGTTTCAATCTCCATACAATCAATTGAGATCGAATCATCATTCGAAGTAAAAGCACGTGACATGGTTATTTATGCTAAATAATTTAAAATAACTGTACAAACTTATTTTGAAAATTATAAGAAGACACTCTATTATCAAATTATGCGCGAAGTTAGAATTCGTTTACTCCCACGGAGCACCAAAAGCACACTGAAGAGCGCAGCAGTTTTGCGCCTCTCCGCATTTTTCGACACAAACTCTCAAGCCAGTTTTGCGCCGCTTAGCACTCTAACGGTTAAAAAGAAGTGAAGAGAAGTCAAATATATTCGAAGCAGCTAGAGTTTGAGATTTGAATTAAGCATACTTTTTGGCGCTCAAGAGAGCCATAAATCATTTTGTGTTACTGACAGAAGTATTTATGTTTAAGTCTTTTTCGATTAGGATTAGTACTTAGTTGGTGATTTACATACAATGGTGTTATACTTTTAGGCGTTGAATTAAATGAACTAAATGTCCTTAGTATATGTCGTAAATGTGTCGTCTCACGTTAATAAACATGTAAACTTTCGGTTGTAATTTTTCACTGTAAGAGAGATTCAACTCTTCCTCCCAATTACAAATTCTGCAAATCTTCTATATCGACACAGCGCTCATGTGCTACTTTATTGCGTTGCTTCTTAAGGGATACACGAGTAAGAGAATAAGGTTTTAAAGGGAGAATTCATAGACACTTGAAGTGAAATTTCTAAAGCCATAGGAAAACCAGACATGGGGGTTTTGCACTAAATTCATAGTGCACTATGCGTTTCACTACCACTAAATAAATTTAGTGGTAGCTGAATTTTTTTCACTAATCACTGATCTTTATTTAATGACAGAGGTAAAAAGTACCACTAAGAAAAAGTTAGTGGAAGAAAACTGTACTACCACTAAATAAAGATCAGTGATTAGTGGAAAAAATTCAGCTACCACTAAAATTTATTTAGTGGTAGTGGAAAACCCCCATATCTGAGGAAAACAAATCTGGTGAAAATGGGGAAAATTAATTGATTCTAATAATAATAATAATAAAGATAATTTTTCGCAATTATCAGCTACCAATCTCAGGTAGATCGCCAGTTAAGTTTAAAAGCATTCTAGGAACAAATATGTAGAAAAATATAGTAAACTTTTAATAATTGTCATGAGTTCTTTGACTGTCAATTCAAACTGCGGAATATTGCTGCTCATTCGACATCAATTAAAGAGTTCATTAGTGGAAAATTTTATATTTATAATGAAGGTATTTCCACATGCAGAAAACTCTGCTTAAGAAGTCACAAAAAACTATGTCGGATTGATCGTAAAGAGCTAAAAAATGTGAGTCAGGTTCAAAACTGAACCTTTTCGATCTGGAAATTCAAATCTTGAAAATTATAGCCTAGGCGGGAGAAAGACTTCGATAATGGCAACGGACCTGGTGGAGCAAGTTCACAGCCAAAACCGAATAATAAAGCTGTTCAACTGTTTAATGGTACATAAAAGTGCGTTTTGAGAACATGCCTTATCTGGGCCAGTTAATTTCCACATAAGTTCACAGAAAACAAACCATTTGTTTAGGCATATTTTTCTTTCTGAATTGGATGGTAACAAATATCAGGTGTACAACTTTGCTTCCGCCGTTTTTTTTTCCAAAATTAAAAGCTTTATTGCGAAAAAGTGCTTACAGATGTATTATTCAAAGTATTGTCCGTCGCTAGCGACAACTTTCTCCCATCTTTCCGGCAATTTTCGGATCCCGGCTCGAAAAAAGGAGTCCTCTTTTGACGCTATCCATGAAGCAATCCATTTTTCCAATTCTTCGAAGGATTGAAAATGTTGATCTGCCAGGCCGTGTGCCATCGAACGGAATAGGTGGAAGTCAGAAGGGGCGACATCTGGGGAATACGGCGGGTGGGGCAAGACTTCCCATTTCAGCGTTTCCAGGTACTTTTTGACCACTTTTGCGACGTGAGGCCGAGCATTGTCGTGTTGCAGGATGACTTTGTCATGTCGCTCTTGATATTGTGGCCGCTTTTCTTTTAGCGCGCGACTAAGGCGCATCAGTTGCGTTCGGTAGCGATCTCCTGTGATGGTTTCACCCGGTTTTAAGAGCTCGTAGTAAATCACACCGAGCTGATCCCACCAAATACAAATCATAACCTTGGCGCCGTGAATTTCATTTTTAAAACGTTGAAACCACTCCCGACACGTTCTTTCACTCAGAGCAGCATCACCGTAAGTTTCTGAGAGCATTCGATGCGCTTCAGCTGCATTTTTTTGCGAATTGTAACAGAAAAGTAAAACTTCCCGCAAATGGCGAGAATTGGGCACATAAACGGACATTTTCGAGCGTGAATAATACGAAAACAAGAGCAACTGTCACTGAAACGGCGATGACAATTCGTTAGGCACTGTCCACACTCACTTTAAAGGCATTACCATCTATGTATTTCAACCAGCCTCAGCCGGTACAGCCACCTATCGGAAAACGGCGGAAGCAAAGTTGTACACCTGATAATAAATTTGTTCTGTATAAAAACATTCAGCCCAAAAGGCAATAACTGGAAAGATCTCTGGTTTCTTTCCTTCAGATTACATCTACAAAAAAGTTTTGTTCTACGTTTGGTGCATGTAATGTGGATGTAATTTTCCACTAGGATTATTAAACAAAAACACAATATTCAAAAGGGATCTGTACTGTGCTATACTAATTAGAGTAAAACAAATTATAGGAGAAAAAAATCGTTTTTAGCCAACAGAGGAGGTGCAATATTTCATCATGATAACGTCAGGGGTGATTATTCAAAAACTGTAGCAGCATCTCCTTACACTCCTCACTTCACTATTTTTACTTTATTTTTCTTTTAACTCATCCATCATCCATCTTTTCAGACTTGAATTATCACAACTCAAAAGTGTAATTTGTGTGTATTTTGGGTTAAACATCCCGTTAATGCTACCTTTTACTACTTTCTGAACTGGATTCCACCAATTATCAGAAACTTATTGAAGACCCATATCTACAGATTTTCTATAGATGAGATCACCCTTGTCTTAAGTATGAATCATTGATGATCGCAACAGATCTAACGGATTGCAATACATAAACCGGATCTTACCTAACCCCCAACTGAGCAGATTTGCCAATATGTGGCAATGCTCGAAATCTCTCTTCTAACTTTAAAGTTTCAAACTCATTTGAGCTCCATAAAAGAAACCCACTAAAGATGAGAAAGTAAAAGTGCACTCCAAATCTTTCTATCTCTTTCTATCTCTCTAGAGAAGTTCTTTCAGCTGAAAACCGTAATTAGGTCACCGTCACTGGTCACCGTTTAATAGACTCCCACACTAGAAGGATGGAGTATTTTTGGGATGATTTCTGCAGAACCTGCATGGATGAGGAAGATGATGAAAGTGTACTTCACCTTATTTGGATATGTACTACACACGCTAGGAGAAGGAACACTCAGCCTGTAGGACCAGGGACCGGAAAGAACAGATATTTATGAAAACTTTTTTTTAAATTACTATGAAGGAAAGGTCATACAAATAAATGAAATGTACCAATTCATTTATTTTCGCACCGAGAATCAAACTTGGCAATAAACTTTTTTGTTATAATTTTTATGGAAAAAATAAAAATAAGAATTATTTTTTATTAAAATTTTTTTTAAATAAGAATTATTTTTTATTTATATTTTAAATATCCTTTAATAACAATTATTTTTGATTTTTTTCATATTAGTCCA
Organism: Melieria picta; assembly: GCA_964056695.1. NCBI lineage: Eukaryota > Metazoa > Arthropoda > Insecta > Diptera > Ulidiidae > Melieria > Melieria picta. The sequence continues at coordinate 86,728,469 of OZ057399.1, read as the reverse complement.
CAAATAACAGTTTTTTCGATTTTTATTTTAGTTGTTCTATGATAACAATTATTGGTGACTTTTACATATTTAAAAGAGTCATCAATAAAAATCAGTCAGTGAATTTTTCTTTTTCAGTCATCAATAAAAATCACTGAGTGACTTTTATTTATAAAAGTCATTATTAAAAATCAATCAGTGACTTTAAATAAAGTAATTAAATAAAAATAAAAAAAAACTCTTAAATATTGATTTTTTATAATAAAACTTATAACTATTACGGCCCCTGGGTAGGACTATTTGAGGCCTCCCCTGTCCAACGCTCATGCAATTTTATCAGTGAAACTACACACCTAAACTGTGGCCCTGTACCCAATTTCAATGCTATCCGAACCGGTTATAATTCCGAAGATATTCCATATTACAAATGTAGGTTGTATGGAAGATGCCATGCCCACCTGCCGAGTCGTATTCACACTATGTGGTTTACCGAGATTTCGTCAAGACGAACATTCCGCGAAAGATTTAACTCAATCGGCCGTTTAGTTTTTGAGTTTTAGTGTCGTGTGACCAAAAAACTAACAAACAGACATTCAGTTTTATATATACATATAGATTTATCTTCTTGAAGTGAAGTTTTTTTAAATCAATAAGTGAACAGCCGGAAGACAAATTTGTTCAGCTACCATTTACGCTCATCACTTTTCCCACTCACACTCTGACTTTTTATTCCGCACTAAAAAAATTCCCAATTTCATCATTTTCATATCCTTTTTCTTCGCTTCCTTTGCACGTGCAAACCTTTCGCAACTGCTGCAAAAGTTTGCCAACCTCTATTTTATTGCTCGCCACGGCAACTCAATTTTAATTTCAATTTCGACATTTAGCTAACTGCAATTTTCCCCTCCTCGCAATAACTTTTATGAATATTTTGCCATTTCGATTTTCATTTACGTTGCACGACCAGTTGTGCGAACGCAAAAAAAGCAACAAAAATGTAGGTAAGCTCAGCAAAAGCGTATGTGGCAAAGCCGCCCAAACGAATGCGGCAAATCACATGATACACGGCACTGCACGGCATGTTTCCAGCGTATTTAACTGGCAAAATGAAATGACTTTTAATAAAAATACCGCCGCATGCAGCACGCAGCCGAACACGACCGGCGGAGCTCCCAAAACAAATAGAGTGGCCTGCAGGAAATGGAGTCAAGCGACGAGGCGAAACTTTTTCATTTTAAATATAAATAAAAGAGCACGCATCACGCCCACTCCGAGACACTGGACTGGGTCAGCCAGTCGCATATAAACACCGAAATATTGCCCGTGTAAGTTCGCGTGCGTGTGTGCAAGTTTGGCCAACACCAACACGGCGCCGCGCAGCAATGCGCACTTCCTGCCTGTCTGCGCAGTGCAGATTGAATTTTAATTGAACTTCCCGGATAATCTCGGCTCAGGCTGCGGATCATGTAGCAGCGATGCCAACAACTGCCATCAGTTTCCCGCAGCATTTTACTAGCAAGCGCTGCCACAACAACAACAACTAGTTTTAGTGCAGCTGCAACTGCGACTACGCACTGCAGTTGGCGCAGCGTGGAAAGAGTCGCTCGCTTCCACTGATTTACTTCAAAAAAAAAGGTTGAAAAATTTAAAACGGCTTCATCGCACACAGACACACGCACACAGACGCTGGAGTACGTGTGAGAATGAGAGATGTTGGCCGCCGGGGAGTCGTGAAAGTCAAATACGAAACGTACGAAACGTTTTCGATTTTTGAGGTGAAATTCCATCCTCTTGCCTGTCCCCTCAGCCTTTTGCCACAACACCTCGCCAAAGGTTTTAAAATGCAATTTGAATGCGTGGTACGCGTTCGTGCACACACACACACGCACACACATGCAGGCAGCTCTATGTGCGGCAACACCCACATGTTTCCCCGCCGGAAACAGAAATTCAAAGTGGATTGAATAAAAGTAAAGTAAAGCGCACTATGCATGTAAATACGATGGGTGGCTGACTGGCTGCATGTGTGCAACTCTGTGTTCGACACTGCAGTCGGCACAACTACTAAGCGTTGCTGCTCACCTCGTTGCTTTTTGTCTTTTTGCTTTGCTTACTTTACTGACTTTATTTTATTTTAATTTTATTAACTTGGCTTTGCAATTTTTTGAATTTTTATTGTTATTGGCGTTCTTTGTTGTTGTTGTTGGGAGTAGTTACGCTGCACTGCAAGCAGCGTGTGCTGATTTACAAAGTTTTTGACTGCAGGCTTACTAAAAGGGCTAGAAAAAAGCGAGTCTCTGCCGCGTAGGATATAGTAAATAATGATTTCAATTTTTAACCAGAACGTAGACGCTACAGGCGAGTACAAACAACGCAGCTTTCGTGATTGAAATTCAATCATAAAATAAATTGGTACAAATTGATAAAAATTTAACTACAAATGATTCAATCAATTTTAACCTTTGCAATACCTACATCTTTTTTTGTGATTTATCCTACTTTTGTTATGATTAAGACCAAACAATAATAATATATATGTATGCCTACAATTTTATTCATTTCTTTTAATTTTCTTTGTTTAAATTTTATTTCTTTAAAAAAATTAAACTATAATTTTTCAAAAAAAAATATTAAAAAAAAATATTTTTTAGCATATGCGCAATATTTACAAATATCTATAATATCTTATATAGTATGTATGTAAAACCGAACTACGGATTCAAAATTAAAAGTAACCACCTTTCAGAAAAATAACATTTGTCAAGGTTTCAATTTGTTCGAAAGAAATTTCTCACTTTATACACTTTTCTTAGAACTTCAAAAATATGACTTTATATGATATCATATTTAATAAACTTTATTCTTTAAATCTGAAAGAATTAAGCGGCTACAAATTGAAATGTTTCTATATATGAAGTAAGGAATTAGCAAACAGACTAAAGAAAATTTATTGATTTCAATTAAAAAAAATTAGAAATTACTATTACAACTAATACTTTTACGGAAAACATTTCTGTTCTACATACGTTATCAATTCAAAATAATTACAATGTCTGTCCACGGGCCCACCCCACTTTGAATATCCCTACTGATCCATCAAGTGTCAGTACTTTACACAAATAGGTATTCGTTCTATTGTCGTAGACATAAGTTCTAAGCCCCCAAATATCTCTTTGTTGCACAGATTGTCGGTTACAAATATTATTTTAAATGGTATTAAGCTCCAAAGTTGTGTACGGACCCCCCCCCCCTCCCCTCCAAATGTAGTCCTGTGCGCACCACTGATTTCAAGGCTTACACTGGTTGTTGAATTCTAGACTCCACGTTTTCTGCTAACCTCACTGGACTCTAATTGAACCGCCAGTGATTCCCAATGTGATTTAACAATGATCCATCATTTTGTGATTACGTAAGCTTTCATAAAAAGATTTCCATTCAAACCTAACCTGAAGACTTCAACTAACAGACTAGGAGGAAGAACCCAACTATTTCTTGTGGTACCTCAACGGTTTTCTTCTTGGCCTTAATGTAGCCTGTGACCCGTTCTGTGCCTCAGACCGTCATTTGAACCCGCAGCTTTAAGCAGCCTTTTTATTTTCTTCTACTCCCAATTAGAGGATTCTTTTCATGTTGCCTAGTTCTTTATCAAAAATTTGACATTGCAGTAGATAAGTTTAAACTTTTTAACGCTGCTTTACGATCAAAAATTTTTACAATAATTTTTACGCTTTAACTTTCCATTAATATTGAATTGAATATATCTTACGATAGCATGAATTTCTACTTAAAAGATGCTAGGAAAAGAGCCAATTAGTGCCCAGTATTCAGTTCGGGGCCGGATACTCCATTCACTTTTCTTCAAATGTTTTAGTTTCGTCTTTGTAGACACTCATTTGTTTCGTTTTTTGGAAACATTAAAAAAATATTTATTAATACAGTGATGGAGTTCTTATCCAATGAATTTTTAATTTTTAAATTTAACTTTCAAAAAATAGAGCAGCTGATAGCTTTTTGATTAACTTTCTAATTCGTTGCTCGATTGTTATTCGAAATAATGTCATAACATCTGTTTGCCATAAAATTTGTGTAACTGTTTAGCGTTTGTGGTGTTAGTTGTCTCCAAGCTTCTGAGACGACTTTTTAACTGCACCACTCTTTCCACTTTTCTGCCTATGGTTTAGATTCGTCTACGTACCTCAACACTAATGCCCCGTTCTGACTATGTCATATATGGTGTCATTTGTAGTCAGTTAAATGAGAACGGGTTGTCATATGGTGTCATTTGCGTTTGCCTGCATGTATGACTATGATTTGCCATACGAAACGACAATCAAATGAGAACGATCGAATTTGTGTCGAACGAACGATTTGACTACGTTTGACGAGAAATCAAAAAATGTCAACATGCTGGCAAACCTTGTCATATGTATTTTTCGTCAGTTTTTGCCGTGCAATGAGAACGCATTTGACGACATAAGACGAACATGACATATATGGCAGTGTTTGTCGTCAGTGAATATAAAACCATATATGACATAGTCAGAACGGGGCATAAGTACTACAGTTTTATATTCGAATCTCTCCCTACAAATAAATTGTTGATATGCTTTAACATAGGAGATGTCATAGATTTGTTAACGAGCCCTCATTGGAGGTGTCTTTTTGAAACCTGTAAAAATTTATATATATTATTATTATTATATATATATATACAAGTTTTCCTGAAAGAACTATTCGAGTTTTATAAGCACCTCTTACGTTTAGTTGGCTGAATCCCTTCAAATGTACTCTCTTTATAATTACTCGAATGTTTGCTCTTTATTTATTAAAACTGTTGTTGTAACACCGTGCGACAAAAATCAAAACATTCCAAAACACACAAAAACTCGTTATACTCGAAAAACTAAGGGCCAAATGTAGTACCATAAAACTGCGTTTTTAGTTTTTCTCTCTGAGGTCAGGATTTTTTTAAAAGGACTGTTAAATTTAAAAAAAAAATTTATTTTAAAAATTGAGCGCGTTGTAGAATAACAATATGGGTATCAAATGAAAGAGAAAAATCCTTAGAATCTTAGAAAATTTTAGGTTTTGGTACAAAAGGACGAAGAGGTATTGAAAATGTCCTTTTAAAACTTTATCCTTGAATATCCTTGCAAATGTCCAATAATTTTTTTTGAAAAAAATATATCTCAAGGACACATATTAGTCCTCTCCTATTAAATTTTGTGTATCTTAAACTAATAAAATTAGAAGGACGAAATTCAAGGATGTAGTAGCGTACATATTAGTCCTTAAGATATATTTTTTTCTCTTTTTATAGATTTTTCTCTTTCATTTGATACCCATATTGTTATTCTATAATGCGCTCATTTTTTTAAATAATTTTTTCGAAATAAACATGTCCTTGAAATTTCCTTTAAAAAATTCTGACGTCAGAGAGAAAAACTAAAAACGCAGTTTTACTACATTTGGTCCCTAGTTTCGCGAGTATATAGATTTTTTCGTGTGTTTTGAAATTCGAAATAATGTGTAATAATAAAATTTGTATAACTGTTAAGCGTTTTTGGGGTTAGTTGGGGGTCGGGGTTAACTGCACCACTCCTTCCACTTTTCTGTCTATGTTTTAGATTCGTCTACGTACCTCAACACTATGTACTACAGTTTTATATTCGAATCTCTCTCTACAAATAAATTGTTGATATGCTTATTATTAAGATATATTTAACACTAGTCGTCACCCAAATTTTTGATCCCGAGTTTTTCTAAAAGAACTACTTGAGTTTCATAAGCATCTCTTACGTTTAGTTGGCTTAATCCCTTCAAATGGACTCTCTCTATAATTACTCGTATGTATGTTTTCTCTTTATACATATATTAAAATTGTTGTTGTAATAAACACCGCCAACCACAAGAGTTTAAAATTTCCGAATGCCGCATGTTTTCTTCAACTGTTATTGACACATTTCCAAGCGAAGTTATTTGAAGCGTACATATTTTTCTCATTAATTAAATCTTAATCAATCTGAAAACTCTTTTGAGCATCGCAAACCCTTAAATATTTAATAATCAATTTTAAACTACTTTAATTAATTTTGGCAGCCTTGACGAAACTCATTTAATACTTCAACATTTGGCAAAATTAGCTCTAAAATTCTATTAAAACGCAGACTAATGCGAAGGATTATATCGAAAATTAATTCATTAACCAACCAACCTTAACCCATTTCAATGCACACTTTAGCATTTTTACACAAATTAAAAATGAACATCAAACTAGAGCGAAAGCGCCCCAGAAGCAGAGACATAATTAAACAATAAAAACGTTATTCAATTTGAAATGTTGAACCGAAACTAAACTACCAATAAGGCGTGCGGCGCCGACCACAATCAGCAGGAAGGCAGCCCGTGCAAAGCACAGCAGTCAGTTTCGGCGCAGACGAGGGGAAATGCAAATAGCATTCGAGGCAAACGAAGTTGGTAACTGCGCCAAATGAAATGTTAAAAACGTGCTGCATTCTCAATGCGGTCTAAAAGCAATGCCAGCGCTCTCGCTCCTACGCCAGCATAATTTACCGCTCCCCACCTCGAACACTACTTTCGCCGCTCTGTCCAAACCTAACCTCAATCCGAAACGCTGCGCCTAGCAAACAAATGCCAATAAGCACTTCCGGTAATAGTGGCCATTACAGACAGCGGCCCCCTTCCGCTCGTTGGCTGCGCGGCTCCAACGGTGGTTTATGCTGTGCGGTTTCAATGCAATCGTCGACTACATTGGCTGACACACTGACTGGCTGGCTTAGCTTAAATTTCTAATTTCAATTGTATCCTCGCCTGCAACAATAACAACAACAGCGCCTGCAGCACCAACAACCATGATTACAACAACAAAGTGAAGCGCATTATAACTAGCAGGCAGGCAGGCTACGCCATAGGAAGCGGCACGGCACTAATGCCGGCAAACGGCAAACAACAACAACAACAACTAGTAGTAGTAATGCAAACAACAACAACACTTTAGACATTCGAACTGTCTGCATGCTGACCGCCCAACACTCGCAAGCGGAAATTATTGAAACACTCAACGCTACTACTACCTTCTCTAGTTGCCTCTCTCTCGCTCTCACTCAAACCCTCTCTTTCATACCCCATTTGTGGGGTACTATCACTGCTCCTTCCTCTTCTTCAGCGTAACTTAAATATTGCAATTTAAATATAAACTTGAAATGGGCGTGACTTACGCCCCAAACAACGCAATGTGAGCAGCGCCGACCGCCAATGGGCAGCGAATCAAATCGTCTAAGGCGTTGAACGAGATTGCTAAATTAGAACTTAATTTGCCGCAAGCGGAATATTTGCAGCAACATCCCCTCTTCCACTTTACATTAGAATTTACAATTTTTATTCTTTGAATTCAAACAACCACAACAAACACTTTGAGTGAAGAGCGGCTGAGCGCCAGACAACAAATGGGGCTAAGCAAAAAGTCATTTAGATATCAATCGCACTTGCTGCTTGTAGGTGCCAAGCAACTGTGGCCACGCATGAAAGTAGCAGGCAGGGAACTCTGAAGCCTACTGCGCCACAATTACCGTCAAAACTCCAACGGAAGTGGATAGCAACCGCTCAACTACTTGCGCTTTTATCAACCACGTTGATTTGTTGTTGGTTCTGCTGCTGCAGACAATCCATTCAATTTTCTTGCTGTTACGCCTTGCAATTTCTGCTGCCCTGCCTCTACCCCGCCACTTGCTCTTTACCTGCCTCAATCGGACAAACAATGGTCCTAGTCGTCGTCGCACAGTGCTTCGACTTCATACAAAATTGGAACAAAAATAGAAGGAGTACTTGAAATTCGCTGAAAATGTTCAGTCTAAGTCAAAGATATTGCTTGTTTTCCAAAAAAAAGATATACACATAGTTAAAAAAATCGAATATATATAACCGATTATTTCATCACCACCGAGCCCAAACCGCTGGAGCTATAATCATGAAATTTGGTCACTAGTTGTATTGTAAAAAGTCAACCCTTAAAAAGGAGCGATTTTAAAACCGATGTCGACCTTGAAAACAGGAAAGGCGGTGGTGAAGCTTATATGAACGGGCATTGGTTTTTGGTCGGAGTGTTTTGAAATTATGTATATAAGTATATATACTAAAAAAAAAACAATTACGAAATACGTATTTCAGCATTTTTCTAAATTCGACCTTTAAAGGTTGGAAACAGGGTGTTTGCTCAACCCTTTCGACCCCGAATTTCACCCTGTGTCTCGATATTACTTTTTGGTATTTTAATCATGAAACACTTGTCTAAGAAGTGTGCACACGACCTTTGAATCCGCCACGCCTCTTTGTTAGAGTTCTAGAGCTAGTTTACTTTTGAACAATTTCAGCTTAAAACGGGTTTAATAAATTTTGTATCAATATATTTTAATTACAGAAAAATTATTTAATATTTATGGAAAAATACAAAATTATCACTTTTGGATTATATTTAACCATTATTAAAGAAACAGGGTTTTCATCAAACGCGCCCAATTCGTAGACTTCATTAGAACACAAACTTTCCCTGATATCGCTGCAAATGATTGGAAATTATTTTGGAGATAACAGTAAAATTTTTGTAATTTGCTTTGAATTCACTTCTAAAAATATTAATTTGTTGCTGCCTACTTAAATTAAACCCATAAATCAATCGTAGCTTTTGCTATAATGACAAATAGTTGAAGTTGCTCTCAGGCAAGTTTGGGGTCGAAAGGGTTAAAGGAAATCATTTTTTTTGTTGAATATCCGTAGAACTTAACATGGAGCTGACACAGCTATGAATATGCAATGCAGTTCAATTTATAACGGCGAGACCATCAAAGGAATTATTATTCAAAATTAGACCTTCCTCGATTTTTTAGTATCTTAATATACTTAAATATTAAATCACATTTTAGCAAACAAATTCCATAATAATGAAAACAAAATCCGATAATATGGCTCATAACGGGTTAAGTAGGCGTGTTAAGCCTACTTTTAAAAAGAACATTAGTAGTTCGCGGCATTGGCTTGGTTACACATTTTGGTAGCAATTTTAAGTTACGCAATTTCTGTGAAAAAAATCATACATTAGAATTTAAGAAAAATTTAAATATTTCCCAAGCGCGCAAAATTACGCAACATTTTTTCCGAATGTAAGAAAAGAAACTTCATTTAAAGAAAGTCATAAGAAGGATTTACGCCAGTACAGGCCATTCGATTTTAATTGCTTTTCTAAATTTGGGTATTTTTCATTTTCATTATTAAAAAAAATTTAGTTTTAAAAATTCGTAAAAAAGAAAATATTTATACTAAACAAAAAAACGATCAGCGGTCCCGCTCCTATTAATGTAGTTGTAATGTTTAAAGAAACTGGCAGCCTATCTACAAAAAATTATTTTCTAAAATTTTTTTTATACAAGCACCTAAATTTAATTTTTCACCTTTATAAATTTTTGTAAAAATATATTCGACTTTGACAAGCTCTCCCAATCACAACAATTTTTCGATAAAGTATTTCGGATCCAGCTTAATTAACACTAAAAAGACCCTTGCGGTAATTTTGACGGTTTTTCGTTTTTAAATATCTCTATTTTCTTTTGTATTTCTATAAACTTTTGCTTTGGTGAATTTTATTTTTTATCGTAAAAAATTATAATTTTTTTTTAATTATTTTGTGAAAAATTAGCCAAATCTGATGTGTACTTTTCGAGATATCAGCGGATATCATTTGAAGTTATTGTAGGTATGGAAGACTCACGGTCTTTCTAGTTTTAAACAATTACATTTGTCATGTTACTACTTTTGTAAAAATCCGCGATAATTTTTTCCTTATTTGTGTCCACTTTCGAAGCACTGTGCGTCGCATAGAGTGCTGCAGTTGGCCGCATTCCTCATTTTTGTCGGCGCTGCTTTTGTGTTGGCATTTTTCGAATTAATTTAATTTGCCTCAACTTCGCTGTCGCTCTCCGCTCTGTGCTGCAGACCAGCGGGACAGACAAACCGTTCACAGCTACGAAAACGGCGCCCATTACCAGCCGGCCGCTTACAGCCATAGACGCCCGTGCTGTGTCCGACTGACCAGGCTTTCTACACCGTTAACCGTACACCGAGCTGTGCGCGCAATCTCAACACCAGCCGCTGCGGCTGCGGTTCGAAACCTATTTGAATGTGTGTTTTCACACTCAAACTGTTTGCATTTTAATTGGAAAAGTTTTTTGCCACCACTCGCATAGCGCTTCGTGCCTGGCGCAATCCTTCGTCCACACCCCAACATTCGGTTTTCAATTAGAATTTTTTATTTATTTTGCTGTTTTTCAATTTATCACTCTTGTTTGTTGTTGTTGGAGGTGTTTTTTTTTTGCAGCAGTGTTTTGCAAAACTTTCAAAAATTCAAGTCCCCTCGGCGGTTCGGTCTGGCGCTGACTGTTGGGTATTTGTTTGTTTGGTCAGCCCAAACGGTGTGGTGAGTACGTGTTAAGCGGTTAACCGCTAAATGAAATCGAAAAAACTATATTCGAAATAAACAATGACAAGGAGAGAAAATTTGCATTTGCATTGAGTCCAGAAAGTGAGAGTGAAAGCGAGACGGCACTGGAAATAACATTCGAATTGGTGGCAAAAAATTCATTGAATGGGCTCAATTTATACATGAAATTTTTAAGTTTGATTGGTAAATATTTATGAGGTTTCAGCTGTCACAAAAGTCAAAGCATAAAAAACTAACATTGCTTAAATTTTATGTGTGAGAGACAGAACTGAAAATTTGCTTTAATTAAATAATATGAAAGTTTAAGTTAATAGCGAGCGCCACAGCTGCTTAAATAAGTTGATATGACTTGATTGTTTGTTCTTATGGGGGTAGCGCCATCTGGAAGTTTCGTAAACACAAGTATAATTGTTTTTCTTATTCCAAAGTATTCACATCTCAGACATGTGCTATCCTATAAATTATTATCGAAATATCAGTCATGTAGCTGTCGCAGCTCTGTACTTATCTTTAACCCTCAAATGCAATAGTCCGCTTCAAGGCGGAGTAACATATATGCAGGTATATATCTTCAACTTAAATTAATTAATTAAAGTGGTGAAGGGAAAACTTAGTTAACATTAAAATGTTGTGGAAGATTTGATTTATAAGGTAGATTTATATTCTTTAACTTAAACCACGATATAATTTTTTGAAGCGACAGTTAAATCCAAAGACTTTGTAGTAATATTTACTGGACATCTTTTCATCTATCTTACGTTAAAAAGAAAAAACTATATTTATTGAACAAACAAAAAAATAATTAATGTATTTTAAAAGAAATCGAATCATGAAATTTCCCCCAAACGAAGAAATCGCTGATACAAAATATGGTTTCGAATTGTATTTGGCTCAAAAGTTGTACGAAACCCCTAAATTAAATCCTTTGTGTACCACTGACATATACAAATGCCCAATCCTTTAGTTAGACAATTCAAAAACTATCATTGGATTCAGTTTCACATTTTATTGATCCATAGTGTGTCATTTAATCATTTTTCGAAAAAAAGTATTTGGTTGACATTCATTGTATAACAATCAGTAATTTTGAAGGACTTTTCCACGTAAAGCTCCAAGTTCCAAAACCAAAAGAAAATAAATGTCTGAGCAAGTGAATTTTAGAAGAAATTTTAAAAGTAACTGAAAATAATGATGGCACAAATTTTTTATTTATTTTTTTTATGAAATAGTTTTTTGTTATTTAAAATTATTTAAAGTTAATTATTATTAAAAGTTATATTATTGAAATTTAAAAATTCAAAATTGCAAATATTTAATTGAGTGAATTTTAAAAGTAACTAAAAATGATGATGGCACAAATTCTTTAATTTATTTTTATTACTGAAATAGTTTTTAGTTACCTAAAATTATTAAAAGTTCATTACTATTAAAAGTTAAATTATTGAAATATAAAAGTTAAATTATTGAATATAATGTTTCCAGTACCACAAAGATTTTCGTATTCACATAGTTTGTCCTGCAGAAAATCTCCGGAAGCACTCCGAGATGAGAGATTTTTCAAACTTTATTACTGTTATTCACTCAACATTACTGCAAGCTTGAGCTTACGCCATATTTGCTGAAGAATGAAAACTAAATCTTTCATTAGGTTGACAGTGGAATTTCGACTGTCCTTGATTCAATAAATTTGAATTTCTTTACTCCACTTTATTTATTTCGTTTAGTCTTTGGTAAGAAACCTAACAAACTAGACACCAACAAACTTAAAAAACAAATATTTTTTAATTATTTCTTGAAATGCATACGACCTAAAGACATATCGATAGACTTATAGACGAAATAAAACTCAGCCAAAGCTCTTGCAATAGGCTTATTCCAGGCTTAGTATAAGCACCGAACACTGTTAGATAACAAATTATGTTGTTAAAAGATTCTTCTGTGAACCTTAAAATTCACAAGTTTCAATAAAAAGATTATTTTCACCGAATACCTTCAGAAATTAGATTAAACCATCACATGACCACAACAAATCGTTTGTCACATTATAATCCAAATAAAATTAATCAAATACGGCCAACTTAGCCAACTTTGTTCGGTCCTCTAGTCTAAAATTAAGCTCTCAATCTCTTTGACTGCATATTAAGCACTGCCGACAGTCAATAACAATTAATCAGTGCCTTTGATGCACCATAACTTGTGATTGCTTGATTTTAATGATCGCCTAATGAACTACAGCTGCTCCAATCACCACGTTCGCTCGCTTAGTGCTGCAACAGAGCGATTTCCCTTAGCGATTACGCGTGTGCAGTACGAATAATTCGCTTTGCTGGCATAAATTAATTAATTCAAATTAATTGCACTGGCCGTTAATCGTGTCAACACAACAACACCAAAGCTAACGCCAATAATGTCAACAATACAATCAGCGCTGGGCATCACAGCCATCATTGTCATCGTCATCGCTTCCAACAACGATAACAGCGCAACAACAACGACAGCAACGGTGACAACAATATGACGACGCCACCTCACCAGCAACACAGCCGTTAATGTCCTCATCAATGTCGGCAACTGCTGGCTGCAATGTCAACAGCAGGTCAGTCAGTAACAACAACAATAAACGCAAACAATGTGCCGCCATTGCAATATTGCAAATAAATACAATTAAAAAAATGTTCATACATAAAAATGTCATAAATAAATATGAAATAAAATGAATAAAAATGAGTGGCAACAGTTTCGCTTGTCAGCGGCTCATGTGGCAACAGTTGCAGTTCATGCGTAAAGTGAGTAAAAAAATTAATGATACAGAAGCCAGGTAGAAACAGTGTTGCCAGATACCTGAAATGACTTTCTCCTAAATCTTAAAAAAATAAAGAATAATAAATTAAAAAAAATCTGAAATTTCATCCCAAAAGTTAAAGAAATCTCCTAAAATTTGTTTAGAATTTACGTCATTTGAAAGGAATTAAACTTCTCATAAAAAAATAAAAATATATACTCACATATAATTTTTTTTTAATACAGCATTTTTATTCATCTTCCGCTTAATAACAAAAACTTAACAAAAACAAAACATATAACAAATAAATTAAACAAAAATTGTCATTTTGGCGGGATTTCATTCTGACACCAATAAGTGAGAACGAGATAGAACGAGCTTACATTTTGTAAACTTACAAATTTTTAACATAATAGGGTGCTTTGAGATATTAAAACAGTTGCCAAAATATGTTTTGTTGCCAGTGTTCCCAATACATCATACTTCGTTATCTAAAAATCTCCCAAAAATCCACTAAGGATCTAAAAAATCCCCTAACATAAAATATAAATCTCCTAAACAATTCTTCCTCTTAGAAATTCTCCTTAAAGGCCAAGAATCTCCTAAATCTAGGAGGAAATCTCCTGATCTGGCAACACTGGATAGAAATTATGCGAAATCAAGTGCTCAGATTTTCATAGACCATAACTTATGCCATGAAAAATCGAGAATCAGTGTGTCGTATCACCAAACTTGAAAGACGGTTGGGTCTTGGGTCTTGTATCCTTATCGCAAGAGAAATTGGTGTGTGGATAGCTTGAGATAGTAGATCGGAGACCTTAGTGTGTTGCTAACGTAACAATAGCACGTTTGATTAAAGAACATGTTTTATGAGGTTTGGCAAGGTTAAAGAATTAGATCTGTAAGACAATCTAGGGATCTTTGGAATAGTCGAGATTGATAGATGGAATACTGCTGAGCAGATTGACTCGAAGTTTCTCTCTTTGCACGAATTAGCAAAACTAATTTAACATAAAATCTGCCGAAAACAATATAGGCATCACTGCTAATAATAAATTTGGCTATTCCCAATCCTCTGTTATTCTGACTAGATAATTTTTTTTTTTCTTTAAGAAGGGATCAACTGAAAACAATTTTTGGTGTACTGACGTGTCGCTCATTGATAGCTACACCCAAGAGAAACTATTTTTAATTACTTCTTTCGAAGTTCCATGTACTTTGATTTCCATTTAACCGTAGACCTACGTTAAAAAACGGGTCGAAAACGACCCAGATTAAAATTTCACACACAAATTACAAAAAATGTAAAGCCAACTTAGTTTTTAAAATATAAAAAGGTTTGATTTCGATAGATAATATCCAAGTAAGAAAGTCATGAAAAAACAGCTAAAAATAATAGCAAATTTAAAAAATATTAGAAGTACAAATAAAAATTTGGTCCAAAACGACTCCAACGTAGGTCTACGGTTATTGGTCCTACACTCCTTAGAAAGAGGACAACAATTTCTTCAACAATTTAGGGAATGTAACCATTAGAACTAGTCTGCCTAACCTGGTTAGAAAGTTAAACTAATTAAGAGGATCGAAGTGTCACAATGAGTGATATCATATTAAAAGTGACCTCCTCTCGAAGCGGCCATCCGTCCTAGTTACCTACCCATCTATGGCGTTGCTTAATCCACTGTTTACTTCCAGAATAATGTACCAATGTCAAAGAATTCTAAATTGCGTAGGACAACCCAATTTCAAAGCTCTGTTTCCTTTGGGTTTCGGGACACCATGCATTACCTGTCAACGAGGCTTCAAGTGATCTTGTGCGCAGCGCCTTAAATTCCAAGTACGGACTCGAACCTTAACTAGGTCTCATTTAGCCAAAGACATATGTATGAAAAATTAAATGAAGAGCTGACATAGTTGCATTGCACTGGAATCTGCTTTGAAGACACAAAATGCATTTTTATAAATATATTAATTTTTTTTTACTTTTTTAACTCTTCCGCACAGTTTTTATAATTTGTGTACACTTATTTATGTTGTCCTTGTGCAAAGTTACAACGAAGGGGTCTCATTGCGCCGCCGCAAATGTGACGTTGCTGACGTTAGCCGTGAAGTTGACAGATCCCACTGCAACTGACCGCAGCAGTATCATTAAATATGTTGTTGTATGCAATTTTACGTGCTCCTCGGTATCCTCGATATGTAAACCATACATACGACTACAATTTGTAATTGAAATTGTTCACTGTGTTTTTTTTTCATAATAAAAATGCATAAATTGACACGCAGTTATGCAACGCCCTGCGATACCTTTGGGCGATACCATATTTTGAAAGCGCAAATTGATTAAAAGCGGAAATGTTGGGTACGAACACGCTGAAAAGTGCAAACCACATTTGGGCGAAGCGTCAGTGTAACACGCCCCTTTGCGACGCACATCAGTTCATACCTACGTTCTATATGTATGTGAACATGTTTGCGTGGGTTTGCGTACAGTTCAGCGCCATTGAGCAAAACCACGTAAAATTGTATATATTTTTTATTTGCGTGTTGTGGCCGAAATGAAAACAAAATGCGAAAAAGTTGCCGCCACATACACACACACACACACAAACTCACACGATTGGCCGCATTTCATTGTGGCTGTGCAAAAATATATTTATTTATTATTAGTTTCAGTTGGCATACATTTTATTTGCTATTTAATAATAAAAAAAGTAGAAATGCAAAAAATTATAAGAAACCATTTTTTTTTATTTTATTTTGTGCTGCAATAAAAACTAATTTACAAACTTTATAGTGTAGGTAATGTTTTGTTGGAGATCTTTTTTAAACACAATTTTTTAGAGGTAATTTGTTGACACTGTTTTTATAATTTAGTTTTGTTTGCATTAATTTTTTTTATTTTTAAAATTATTTCATTAAATAGTTATTCATATAAGTTTACTTTTCATTAATTTTTTACTTTTTTACATACAACAATTTAATTTTTTAATTTTGTTTTCTATTCTTCAGTCATTTTTTTAATTTTCATTTTTAGAGCTGTTTATTTACCTCTTTTATTATTATTTATTTTTTCCAAAAACCATATGCCACGCATTAGTTGCATTTCCGCCATACAAACCCACACACATGTATGTTATTGTATGTATGTATTTTTTATATGCATTTAATTTTTTCGGTGCTCGCCGCCTGCATGTTCGCTGTGCATTGACATACGGCGCCCGTATCCGTTGACACCAAATACACACACATGCACATTTAGACACACTAACGCACTTTTATCAACGCTCACACATACACGCCACTAAAAACACGCACAGATTGAGTAAATTTAAAACGCGTGCTACTGCATTAAGTCCAGCAATTTTTCGATTTCCCTTTCATTTAATAATTTTTTTGTCGCTGTGGCAACTTCTTGGTTTTTTTTGTGTTTTGCTTGAAAGTAACAGTTTAATAAATGCCGAAAAGGTCGCAGAAATTTGCTGGAATTTTAAGTGAACTTCACATACCAACAGCGATGACTTAAATTGCTTTTGCTGCTCTGACAACTTTTGTCATTGCTTGGTTTTGTAATTGTACTCAAATTAATGCAAAAAAAATATATGGGAAAGGCAGCCAATTTCAGACATTGTTCTGTATAGTTTAAGTGGTACGAATAATGTCATGTATTGGATCAAAGCTAAACCGAGCTGAAACAACTGAAAAACTTATTAGGGAAAAACATTTTCGCTTGCGTCACTGTACTCTTTACTTAGCTAATTTATCTGCTCGTTAGCTGCATTTACCACAAGTTTTACGATAATTCCATAATTCCAAACGCCCCACAGAATCGCTTCAATATCCATTGCAGTCATAACCTGCCGCCATGTTGCTATTAAAATTAAATTAAAATTTCGTAGCTATTTTTAAACATCGCCATCAAAGCGAACAAATAACAAGCGCCGCAACACCGAAACGAACAAAGAAAATATGGTCGAGACAGCTTTGCTCTTCTCTTCTAGAAGCTTCACCGTGCTTAGTGAGTTCTGTTCTGAATGTTATCAACAATCCTCGATAGTATAGTGGTCAGTATCCCCGCCTGTCACGCGGGAGACCGGGGTTCAATTCCCCGTCGGGGAGATCATTAAATTTTTTTGTATAATTTTTTTCGTTAGTTTGATTTGTTAGAATTTCTAAATAATTCTTAATTCAATATATTCAATCTTCAAGAGTATGCGGATGTATTCACGTATTTGCTTGTGGAAATCAAAACATTAGCAACAATTTTCATCTTAATCGCTTTTTTGCTAATGATTTCAGTTTATTGATTAGTTTCTGCCTTTTAAAAATTTTTTGAGAAAAATTAAAAGTGCTTCTGCCAACCTCTGGTTTACATCTATGAATTGTTGCTGTTGTTATTGGTATTGTTTATCTTGTAATGGCAATATTGTTTTATTCGTACATATTCTACATACAGATAACGCAAAATAAAATTTATATGAACTTGCCTTTCATGTTTAGATTACATAAAAACAAACTACATCTTTTCAACCCAATAGCGAGAAAACAACACTTTTAATTGTGAATATATTTTTACATATTACGAACAATTGCCTTTTAAACCTGACAATTTGAATATATTATAAATACAATTCTATGGTTTCTTGTTATCATTTTATATTTTCTTATTGTTCAACTATGTAACTTAAATATTATACTTACTATTAGTTTATATATTCTTAATATAAATTTACATATTTCCAATCTAAATTGGAACTTTCCCATTATTGGATTAAAACAAATATAAGCCTTAGGATAGAATACTGTAATATTTCGCATTTGGTAGTGCTTAAGTATAATATGTAATTTTTTATTTTAATAATTTGTTTAATTTTTCATTTTAATAATATTTAATATTGTTAATATATTTAAAAACTTTACAAAATTTTTAATACAAAATACTAAAACTAATTGCAGTTAAAAAATGCAAACACGTATCCTATGCATCAACCAACAGGTTAGTGAGGTCTCTAACCATCGACGGCATTCAATTCCACTGAGCATTAGTTGAACGCACAGATGATGTTTTACATTGGCGCACACAGGATTTCATTTTGGGAAGAGGTTGTTTTAAGTACAACTTTTGAGCTCAATATCATTCGAATTATTTCTCTTGTAGCAGCAATTTTTGTATTCGGGAGGTTTGAAACCCCAGTGTGCGTCACTGATGCTTCACCTTAGCAACTGAATACACAAAACAAAACGAAAGAGTCGTTCATTGCCAGCTACAGATGGCTTCGGCATTACTTATGATAGCTAAGAATAGACTACTTACCTACACCTGGGGCAAAAGAATCAACTCATAACTTCTTTATATAGCTCCTACATTTCATTTGTTCATATCATTCGAATTCCCTTATACTCCAGGTGAAATAGATCATTTGGCAACCCTACCCGCCCACTTCCATTTCTTTTGCTTCTTTCCATCGTTATGAGTTTCGGCCAAAATGGTTTCAGCCAAAATTGTCTGCATAAGATACGGTGGTACTTGTTGATGAATGCTACGATACTTTACGTTATCACTGCAACTATTAGAAACTTTATTAATCTGAAAAAATTTATTACACTGTGCAACAAAAAAACACTTTTGTCAGGACCCATCCAAAAGAGGAGATAGGCCTGAAACTAGAATTCATTCATAGTAACAAGGCATACTCAGTTTTTCATTTTCTGATCCGACGTTCATTTAAAAGACATATTTCAAAGAACTATTGAACTTTCAGAACCAAAATATGTCACTAAGGTCTTTTCAAATATGTATGCTTCGATATCCTTGAAGTTTCTTACCGGATCCTTTTAAAAAAAATGTTTGTTTTGTCACTAAGGTCGTTTGTCACTAAGGTCTTTTCAAATATGTATACTTCGATATCCTTGAAATTTTTTACCGAATCCTTTGAAAAAAAAATATTTGTTTTTGATCTCTGTAGTATCCTCTATCTTTATTGGTTTAGAGTTAAAAACAATAAGTTTCCATCCATAAGCAAAAATTTAGTATGGAAAATGCATTAATTTTTTGTCTATAAAATTAGATAAAAGATTAAAATTTGAATTTTTTTTATTTCACTACTTATTGCTAACTGACATATTTTTGTCCTGAAAGTTAAAAGTAGAAAATTTAGTCAAACACCGACAAGTTTCGTCTTTCATTTGATATCCATATTTGCGGTTGTGCCATGATAGAAATATGGGTATCAAATGAAAGAGGAAACTTGCCGGTGTTTGACTAAATTTTTCTATTTTTAACTTTCAGCTTTGTCATACCTGAATTTTTATTCAATATGTGTCAAGCGCATTCTTTGGTCATATTCAAAGCCTTTTCTATGTCTCCCACCTCAAATCGACGTTAAATTCGAGCGATGTTATCCTCAGTGATTGCAGCTTTTGGGCATCACGAACGTTCGTCATCTCCCAATCTGGTACGGCACCGTTTAAATTCTGCTGCCCAAAATTTCACGATGATGGAGAGTCCCTGAACACATCGTCAAACACGTATTAAATGGCCTTTTAAAGCCACATATGACTACTCTTTATCAGCTTTTTGCGCATCCCAAAAGGCTAAAATTTTGGTGAGTAGCTTTCAAAAGAGGCGCAAACAGATTCCTACCTTTTGTTGACGAGTGCTGCAATCTCTGCGTTGAGGTCGGACACTTTTCAAACGACCCTCGTATGTGTTTGGGTCGCATTAATCCTTAAGGGTATTTATTTGAAAAGCTTGCAGTATGACGAAATGTCAGTAAATAAATTTGCAACAACTTGCAATCACTGAACTTGCAGTGTGCCTCGATTGTGTCCCGTATGAACGAAAAAAAAAAAATTACAAACAACAGTTCTGCATTCCCCTCTTAATATATAAATGTGACATATTTAATACAGTCTCGCCCACAACAACAAGCAACAACTATTTAGTGTTATTTTCCACATCCACTTCCTGTGTTGTTAACAAGCCAAAAATAAAGCAAACGCTTTTGTTTTTTTAATCTTTTTTTCGTGTTAAGCTTTCAATTAACCTTGCTTTCGCCCACAGTCATTGTTCTTCTATTAGCTTCCATTGTGCGGCCGACATAAAGCATTTGGCTTGTTGTCCTTACTTTTGGCGTCGCCATTGTCTGCGGCACACCGAGTCGTGCGTGTGCGTCTTGCCGGCACTTTGCGTCCAAAGTTGTCCCTGGCAGCGGCCTAATGTCTAATTAAGCCGCTTAAGCATACTTTGGCTTATAATCGGTCGCCCGTTTGTTGCGCTCTCACGATGCGCACTCGACTGGTTGCCGTTTGTTGTTATTGTTATTGTTTTTGCTTTGTTGCCCTTGAAGGGAATGTTTATATTTTTTTATTTGTGCCCTGACTTTTTTCGGCGTTTATTATGTGAGCGTTGCATAGCACCAGACACTGTTGTGTGGCAAAAAAAAACTAGTACACCACTATTTATTTATTTGTGTGTGTGTGTGTATGATTTTGTTTTGTGTTTGTTAAAGATTTAAGTGAGATTAATTTAAACTGGCTATTAAAGCAAACAATATGAATTATTCAAACGATTGGTGGCAACTTAAAGCTGCTTAAATGTGTGGCGATCATTTAATGAGCTAATAAGCGGCCAGACATCTTAATCGATTTTAAATAAAAACTGTCAGATAATTGAATATTTAGGTAATAGTAGATATTAATATAACTGTGTTGTGATGAAAGGGACAGAAATTAATCATTTCTCGCAGCAATGTCTATGAGAATCGCCCAATCACTTTCTCTCTCTCTCTCAAAATTATCCCTTCGCTGAAATTTTACAGAAACCACAGAGACCATTTGAATGCTATATTTTTCAATGTATTTCATAGTATTGAATGTTTTAATACACCGTAAAGATATTCGTCATGTCTCACAAACAACTCTTTTTATTCTTAGAGTCCCTTATAACTCAGTTCTGAAAGGATTTTCACAGAAGAACCAATAGGGAAATTTATTCTAAACGATTTTCGCTTCATAAAAACTACTATTTATAATCGAATTTTATTCCTACAGATAAATAATATGGATATATTATATCGATTTGTAGTTAAATTTAATAAATTCAAAACTTACATAAAAAATCGTTTTGACCAAATTGATAACTCTAATGATCTTTTTTAAAAATATTAGGATCGACTTCAAAACTACATACAAATTAAAAGGCATTTTATAAATATTAAAGGCATTTTATAAATGTTATTTCCGCCCCTGACCGGAAATAACATTTATTTATGAAAACTATATTTGAAAAAATTACTATGAAGGAAAAGTCATACAAATAAATGAAATATACCAATACATTTCTTTTCGTACGGAGAATAAAACTTGGGAATAAACTTCTTCTTTTTTGTAATTTTTATGGAAAAATTAAAAAAATAAGAATTATTTTTAATTTATATTTTAAAAATCCTTTAATAAAAATTATTTTTGATTTTTTCATATTAGTCCACAAATAACAGTTTTATTTCGATTTTTATTTTAGTTGTCCTATGATAACAATTATTGGTGACTTATATTTTTTTAGGCATCAATAAAAATCATTCAGTGACTTTTATTTATAAAACTCATCAATAAAAATCAGTAAGTGACTTTTATTTATAAAAGTCATCAATAAAAATCTTGCAATGCCTTTTACATTTTAAGTCATCAATGAAATCAGTAAGTGACATTTATTTATAAAAGTCATCAATCAAAATCAGTCAGTGACTTTTATTTTTGAAATCATCAATAAACATCATTTTATTTATAAAGGTCATCAATTAAATCAAGTGACTTTTATTTATAAAATTCATCAATAAAAAAATTAAAAATAATTGTTATGGGATTTTTAAAATATAAATAAAAAATAACTGTTAATTATTGAGTCATTAAATAAAAGTTAAAAAATAACCTTTAAACATTGATTTGTATAATAAAACTTATAACTGTTGCGGTCCCTGTTCCCATCACAAAGCAGCCAGCCTCTGCCCTAAACTCTGTTCTAATTCTCTTCAATACTTTCTTCTTTTCATTCTAATCAAACCGGACATCTGTGATTGGACATCTATTGACTAAAATCCCTTTTGTGCCCAAAATATCTTCAATGAAGCTTTACAACTGCCAAATGATTACATTGACATTACGGTCACAAAAATACCGTTATGCTCTCACAATTAGCGTCTAATGTACATGTAAACTTTGACAGCTGTCAAATAGTGGTCACTGTCGTGTGCTTTGCACTTAACGCCGCGTGCCACCAATCAACATTTTCAGCCAGCTGGCTCAAAAGTGGTCAAATGAGTTTGACTTCCGAGCAAAGACACAACATACACGAATATGTTTCTCGAGTACAAAACAAATTCGAATAGCATTGCAAACCAACTGTGCTATGGTTTGTGGTGTGAAATCGTACAAAGTGTGTCAGATCTGTATTTAAAAATTATTTATAGCAACATACTTTTGTATGAATGGCATGTGGCCCTAGAACGTGATTTTCACTTGAACGTGCCACCATTTCACTACCTAATTGAGTTGTCATGCTGCACGACCAACATAATATGGGTACATATGTATGAGTGTATGTAAATTTATGTTCTGCAATTGTGAGCCAAAAATGGTTGTAACTTTGAGAGAGGCTAAGGTGTTTGATAAGCAGCAAAAATATTAAGGGAAAATGCTTCCAAAATTAATTTAGGAATAATTAAATAAAAATGTACTAAAGTACTAAATCAAAAACTTTGCAAAAATACAAATACAAAATTATAAATTACAAACAACATATAAAAAAACAGTGTGCAAATATTATGTTGCCCATATTACATGCGAGAAACCTAAAGAAGCTTGCAAAAAGAAAAGTTAAAAAGCTTGCACAGTTAAATCTTTTGAAAAATCCAAAGATGACGAAAGCTTTGTAATAATCTTATGAGTTCACATTATGGTAAAATTCAGTTTAATATAAACTGTGGCATGCTGGAACAGCAAGCTTCTAAAAGAAATCTTACAGTTGCAGTTAAATTTACAAGAAATTCGATAAGAATGGAAACCAGAAGACGTAAAATTTCTGATGCAAGGTCGGTAGAAATTCTGTCATGGACGAAGCAAAAACAAAATTTTCTGTTCTATATGGAGAGTGTCCAAGAATTCGAATTACATTATTGACATTTTTCTGTAGAACACGAATCTCAGGAAAGTCACGAGGACCAACATTTTTGAACAACAGCAAAAATGTGGCCCTGGTGAAGGCTAAAATTAACGAAGATCCAAGATTGATACAAAAAATAATAGCTGCCGTAACTGTAGCACACATATTGCAAAGCTATCTTCTTTACATATAAAGTTTGCTCTATGACCCTACAAGAACACTACCGGTTATATAACCGGTTATATAACTGGTAGTGTATAACTGATATATCTGTTAGCGCCCGGAACAAAGTTTCAGTTAGATTTGTTCAGAGCGTGTGAAAAATCTGACGGAAACTCTTGTGTACATGTGATTTTGTATCACCTTCCAACGCACGCACTTTAAAGTCTGGACAAACGTATAGCCATCTCGCTCACTTAAGTTAGCTATGACGGATATATTGGTTAGACATACCAGGTAGTCATAACGTACATATTTGTTAGGACTAACGTACAAATTGGGTACATCTAACCGACATATCAGTTAGACATACCAGGTAGTTATAACGTATGTATTTGTTAGGACTAACGTACAAATCGGGTACATCTAACCGAAATATCAGTTAGATCTATCGGGTAGTTGTAAGAAGAAGAAGACACAGTTATATATAAGTATTGGTTTTTTATTTTATTTTATTTTTCTTTCATTTATGTATGTATTCACTGTCCTCTGCTTCGGCGAAACATTTTCATCTGCCATTAAAGTCATCCCCTTCTTCATGGGCGTTGAACCTTCGTCGTTGTATTTTCCGGTCTTGAACGTTTTTTTGTACATTTTAGGATCTGTAAAGAAAATAATGCTAGAATAGATACACAGAGGAGCAGCTAGCGTATTTCTTACCAAATTTCTCAGGTTTTCTGTTTATTCTTATTATTATTATTATTATTCTTTTTATTTACACTTGAATTGAAATTCTCGAACGTGATAATCGTAAGTGTGGCGGTCGTGTTAGTTTTATTTTTAGGTTAGGTTTTACATCTGGTGGCACGTGCCATGTGTATATCGCTATCTCATTCTCTCATACAGAAATTATTAATTGCTTGAATCTTCCTTTTCTCGCTAACGTTTGGTAGCACGTGCCATGTGTATATCGCTATCTCATTCTCTCATACAGAAATTATTAATTGCTTGAATCTTCCTTTTCTCGCTAACGTTTCAACATAGAATAAAATTAATTTTAAAATTTGAAAGAAATGCATATGTATTAGTTGTATTCAATTTTTGCATCAAGGTGTTGGTGTTTCGGTTAGGTCTGTCTGACAGGGGAGTTAAGCGAATTGTGAATGTCAGTCAAAACGAATGACCTAATTATTTTCTCCAAAATTTTCTAAGCAAATTCGAAAATGAAGCAACTTTAATTAAATCCTAATAGGTAATAAAACTGAGAATAATAAGTACAACTCGACACCAATAAGCAGTCCATGCTATGAAGACCAGAGATGCAAATCTACCCGTTAAAGCAATGCACAGTGATTCGTTCCATGGACAAAATTCCAAAAAATTTATAGTCTCAGAATTTAACGATTTTGATGTCATTTGAAAGGTAAAACCCCAACTAAGAAAACCCCAAAACATCTGTGCGAAAATTTAATTAGTGTGTGTGCAAGAGCTGCCTAAACTCAGAACTTTTTTCACAAAAAAAATTTCTGTTTTTTAGTCTATTGATTAAAAAAAATCTTAAAAATTCATGGCTAGCAAGAAGTTGCTAAAACTTTTAATATACTTGTAGATTAAGAACTGTGAGAATGTGGCCATTTTCGCATTCAATGTTTTCTCAAAATTTGCAATACTGAGGCTTCTACTTTACTTTTAATTTAAAATATTTTTCAAAATTAAAAACCTGAAAATTGGCAAAACTTAGAGGAAAATATCTAAAAAGTATGTAAAAGTATGTTCCTGGATTTTTTAATATTTTAAGAAGCATAAATAATAAAGCATAAATAATATAAACACATCCCCCTATATCTTCCGATCTCAGAAAATAATTCAATTTGAAAAGTGGTCTAAACACCTATTTTTCAACAAAATATATTTTATTTATCCCTGAAAGTATGCAATCAGCGTGAAAAATGAAAAAATCTGCACAAACGCAAAACATACATCTATTATTACAGTGGCGGGGGTGGGGGTTTGGGGTTGAAACCCCCGAAATATTAGGATCGAGTTTAAAACTGCATAAAAATTAAAAGGCATTTTTGGCATTTTATAAATATTAAAGAATTACTTTTTGAAACCCACCCGAAATATTTTTTTGAATCCGCCCCTGTATTATTATAATTTTTATTACAAAATTAAAGGGTCCAACCACAATGTGCAATGCAACAAAAGTAAGCAGTGATTATCTCTCCCTCTTTCTTCATTAGATCAAAAATTCAAGATGCCATTCGCCTGAATACTGATCAGACAGGAACTGTTAAATGGTTAACTGGTTAAACTATTTACCAAATGTTTTCTAAAGTTTATTGGCAATCGGAATAAAAGAAAAACTGTGTCACTATTTCTTATACCACAATAATACGAAAGAAAATAATAATTGTATTGCTCTCTAAAGCATCGAAGAATCATTTGGCTGAATTCGAATATAAACAACTTTGAAAAAAGGTTTCAATAGTAATAAAGAGATAATCAATGACGTTAATATTGGAATGGAAAAATTTAAACAAATCAATATAATAATTAATGTTTTTCTTAATAATATTTTTCGATTTTATTACGAAAAAACGCTTAAAATACTTCTTACTTTATTTTATTTTTTTATTTTTCATTTGGAAGTAATTTATGCCGTAACATAAACGTATTATTACAGTTGTTCTGAGAAGATATTTAATTAAATATACAAAATAAATCAAATTAAATTTTAAATGACGCTTCAGATGAAACCAAATAATTGACTGGACGTTGAGGTGTGAGCGAAAACCGCAAAAAGAAAACTCACAAAAACACACAGGCAGACACATGTACGCACATACATACGTACTTGTATGTGCCACCTGGCCAACTAAACTGCACTGCGCTGTTTTGACAGTAGAAAAACAAACAGCGAACGCACCTAAACATCACACACCCACAAATAATAAACACGAATTTATCTACACAAATATATGTACGCCAGTGCATTGCGTAGAGCAATCAATAACAACGGCACCGCAACACTAAAACAACAATCATAACACATATTCAGCCATAAAAGTGCGCTGCCAGGCGCGAGGATTGCGGACAGACAGGCGAACACAGACACATAATTGTGCATGGCTATAATTGTAAATAAGCCACAAAATAATAAAATAACAAAGCCACACAATAAATTCATGCAATTCAGGCGCCCGCACACACCCACACACACACACACACACACACGCACATCAATGAGCAAACAAAACTTTTAATTAATTGCATTTTGCAAAATTTTGCCAAAAGTGCGCCAAATGACAGCGAAAACAATAATAACAACAACAATGATAATAACTGCAACCATAGAGACGCGCATTGGCCGCACGCGTTTTGGCAACGCCGACACCTGCAACGAAAATATTTATTATTGCTATTCGGCATGACATTTATTTGCCATTGCTTGTTGTTGTTGCTGATTTTGTATTAAAGTGTCGGCATCCTTTCACACCTCACTGCAATGGCAACAAAATGCTGCCGAAAGTGCCGCATACCATAGACACAAAAACTTTTCTGATTTTAATGAAGTACGCTAATGAAAAGTGCGTGTGGAAAATCCATAAACAACAATAAATATAAAGCTAGTTGGATTATAGCAATTATAATTGAAATCAGCCTTAAAGTATGCTTTCAAAAATTCATGTTTCATAGTTACACAACTAACTAAAAGTCAATTTTCTGAAAAATTCCTCTATAAATGGCTTTGTCAGCTCTTAAAACGTTAGCCAAAATTTTAGCCGCATTGAATATGCGTCTAACTTTTGGTTTCATTATTGGGTCACGCTCGTAAATTGCGATTTGCACAGACTTATGGTAAAAAATTTACGCGCACCCCATTAAACATAACAATGGCAAAAACAATAAAATATGCAGCATTCCGCGTAAGCGTTGTTTCCGTGTTTCGCACACACACACGCACCCATAAATCAACCCAAACACACATACGGCGGCGTTGTGTACGCTCACATCTGCCCGATTGCAATGAATGAAAAATGTATAAACGCGTGCGGCGTAAAGTAAAATGGCGTGTACCCTACAAGACGTGGCTGACCGAAACTCCACTACATTCATAACATTTTTTAAATTTACCAATACATTCGCATGAAATTTGGCCCATTGTGAACTTGTCAGCAAGCATTGTGAACTTGTCATCAGAGTGCTTTGAAATTGACCTGCTGAGATGATCGCTTATACACGCATGTGTAAGAAGAAGAAGCACCTGCTGACAAGAACTCGCATCGGAGTTAATATAATTATTAAGAGCCGGAGGCTGCCGTAGCTACGTAGCTCAGCTGGCTAATGCGTGCGGCCGCGAGTCAAATGCGACGCGCGAATCGAAGTTCAATACTGGATTGCGTTGACACCGAAAAAAAAGGAAAAACAGATGAAGGTAAGAATTCGAATTAAAATTTACTTTAAATAATATTATTTGAATATTTAAATAATTCTGCACTTTTCAGTAGCTTCAATATTGGGCCATAGCAAGTACCGAAGCCAATGATGCTAAGCAAACGCCTTCGATTGCGACAATATGGGATCGTCCAAGCAGGACCGCAAATGAATTTTTTTAAATTCAATTTTTTTTTATATTATTTCATTTAAATTAATTTAAAATAAATTCAGGCAGAAGTAAAAGCAAACGGTTTTTCCAAAAAATTTCAATAAAAACCTGCATTTTTTCAATATTGAGTATTGGTCATGAATGACCGATTTATACATCACATTGTGACCGATATTTGCATCAGCATTTCAGCTCGATTACGAGACATAGGCAATGTTAGGTTTGTCATTTCCTGCTGAGAGGACAGCCGCCGAAAGAAAAATTGAAAAAAAAAGTTGTTTTTCTTTTTTTTTTCGGTGTTAACGCAATCCAGTATTGAACTTGGATTCGCGCGTCGCATTTGACTCGCGGCCGCACGCATTAGCCAGCTGAGCTACGTAGCTACGGCAGCCTCCGGCTCTTAATAATTATATTAACTCCGATGCGAGTTCTTGTCAGCAGATGCTTCTTCTTATCACACGTACACGAGAGTTTCTATCAGTTTTTTCACACCGCCTGTACAAAAATGATAGAAACTTTGTTCGGAGAGCTGACCGAAACTTCGGTCAGGCATGTCGGTCATATGACCGGTCAAATGACCGTCACTGTTCTTGTAGGGTATTGTGTTTTTGTTCATTTCTGCAGGTGTGTGCGTGTCATAGCGCAGTCAGAGTTGTTGCGATTTTGTGCACTATTTGTAAAATATTTCTCATTTATGTGTTCTGTGTTTTGCAGAATTCTTATGAAGTTAAAAGCTATACGCAGTTCATTACAATTTGTTTAATAATTCATTAAATGTTCATAAAAAATTGTTTATGTTTTTGAAAATTTTTTAAGCGGGTTTTTCGTATACCAAATGCGCGTCGAGTCAAGCAGCTCAATGTGTCACTTCACAACATTCTTGAGTCTAAGTCCAAGTCCAAGTCCAAGTCCAAGTCCAAGTCCAAGTCCAAGTCCAAGTCCAAGTCTAAGTCTAAATCTAAGTCTAAGTCTTTACGTTTATGTTTATTTGTGTGTTTGTGTTTGCTTCTATGTTTATGACTTTGGATATATCTATGACCTCTCTATCTCTATCTTCTTCTCCGACTCCATCTCTATCTTTATCTTCATACCCATCTCTATCTTTAACCCTAACTTTATCTCCATCCCTATACATTTTCTCATTTTTATTTTTACTTCATTACCTCCCTATCTTCATCCCTATTCTTATCTTGCTAGCTTTCCATACTTATCAATCCCTATCTTTATTTTCTACCCCTATCCTCATAAGGAAAGAGATAAGTACTCATCTTATGGGGTTAGAAATACTCCTACTCCTAGTCCTGCTTCTACTCCATTTCGTCCTTCGAACATTTAACAAAACGCATCATTTAAACATTTTCCACTCCAGTTCCGATTTATTTCAGTTTTTGTCGACGCGATTTTCTCAAAAAAATATATATGTTTGATGCCAAAGGTCTTTAGTGCCTAAAGTCTCAACTCTGATTTGAACGACGGCGACAAGTACAAAAATGAATGTTATTCATATTCGTCTTCCTTTTACTATTCTTAATCCCTATCCCTCTTACTATCGTAACTTCTACCAGTTTTTCATTTAATATTATTGTTTTCTTCTTTATTATCTTTATCTACTTTATTCTGTTATTTTTTTTCCTCTACCATCTACTCTATTTCACTTATTTTGCATATTTACATTTATTTAATACTTATTTGTATATTATTTTATATTTTTCTCTCACTTTTCTCCCTTCCTATCTTTTTTATTTTAATCCTAAATGTTTCGTTTAATTTTTTTATTTTCTCGTTCTTCCCACTCACTAACTACTCCTCTCCTTCAAAACGATCGGTTTTATTCCTCTTACACTATTTTCTTCTTCTTTTTTTTCGTTTCTTTATTCTTCTTTATTAAATTCGGTCAATGAACAAAAATGTTCTTACAGACTAAGTGAAATACATTATTTTCTTAAAACTATACCTCAATACATACTCTTAACATCGCAGCTATTATCTTCTCTATTATTCTTCACTGTTGCCTCTCGTCTCATCTTCACATTCCTGTATAATATTGTTACGAAATACTAGTTCTAGTGGGCTAGTACGTATCTCTGGATTGCGCAATATAAATAAAAACACACTAAATTTCTCAAACGCAGTCAATGAAAACCAACAGTCACTTTATTTCACAAATTTCACACTTTACACTTAGTTATTTACTCCGTGTGGCACCTTCACTAGTCAAACCAAGACTGACCCGCTGCGCCGCACCCGGCTGCCTTTTATACCTATCCGGCCATCGCGCAGATCGTTCTCGCACATTCCGGAGTGGACTAAAGGTTTCCAAGATGATCGCGACCATCATTGCCAGATTGGACTAAAAGTTGCCATCATTGCCAGGTTGGAATTATAGCACGGCGCGTAGCGACAGGGTTGCTTTGCACAGCGACAAACTGTCTTATCGTTACACTGCCCACCACTTAGACTTGTTCGTCCCGAACAAGTGCCGAGGTTCCGCTGTGATAAGGCGCCAGGCGCTGCAAATGGACTACCTTCAGCTTAGCGCCTTTATTGCTGCAACGTTGAATCCTGTATACCACGTCGTTTATCCTAGTCACGACTTCGTAAGGTCCTTCCCATGACGCTTGAAGTTTCGGAGACAAACCTTTCCTCCGCTGCGGGTTGTAGAGCATTACCAGATCGCCTTCTTGGAACCCTGCTGAGTTGGCCCGTAGATCATATCTGGCTTTCGCCCTATCGCTGACCAGTTTGGTGCGGCTCCTTATAAACTGGTGAATCTCCTCCAGTTCCGCCCGCTTATTGGCCACGTAGTCCGTCTTAGCGCCTCCCGTCGTGCTGACTACCCCGAACTTCAAGTCAGCGGGTAACCGTAATTCTGTGCCGAATACTGCTCGGGCTGGAGTGAGTGATGTCGTGTCGTGCGGGGCTGACCTATACGCCATTAGGAACAAGGGGATATGCGTGTCCCAATCCTTTTGATTCCTGCCTACCACTTTCCGCAGGTATTCCTCCAGTGTCCGGTTAAAGCGTTCCACCATGCCGTCGGACTGTGGGTGCAAAGGGGTGGTACGCGTTTTCTTTATCCCCAGCAGCTCACACACTTCCTTGAATACCGCAGACTCGAAATTCCGGCCTTGATCTGAGTGCAACTCCAACGGAACTCCGAACCTGGCTACCCAGTTGTTTACCAGCTTTTCCGAGATCGTAGTGGCCTCCTGGTTAGGAATTGGGTACACTTCGGGCCATTTGCTGAAGTAATCCATTACCACCAGCACATATTTGTTGCCTTGAGTACTAGTTGGGAATGGGCCGGCGACGTCCATAGCAATCCGTTCGAAGGGCGCTCCCACGTTGTACTGCTGCATGCGGCCTTGAGATCTTCTTGTCGGCCCTTTCGCGGCTGAACATCGGTCGCAGCTCTTAATCCACTCGGCTACAGACTCCTGACATCCTACCCAGTAGAATCGTCTTTTTATTTTGGCGACGGTTTTGGTGATGCCCAGGTGCCCTCCACTGGAGTCGTTATGGTATGCCTCGATGACCTCGTTGATTCTGCATTTCGGCACTACCATTAGGGAGTTGCTGGTCCGACCATCCGCGCTCTCCCATTCGCGATACAGGCATCCTTCTTTCAGCCGCAGACTTTTCCACTGTGCCCAGTAAGCCTTAGCGATCGGGCTTTCACAGGCCATCTCCTGCCAGTCTGGACGTGCGCCTTGCTCTTTGCCTTCGACGATTTTTGCAAGATCCGCATCCTCACGCTGGTCCTTTTGTAGCCTCTCCGCAGACCACTCTTCCTCTGGCATAACGCTCACCAACCGGACGTCCACTATCTGTTCTTTGCTTTCGGCTCGCGAGCACTGCCTGCATTCGACTTTGCACGGACGGCGTGATAGCGCGTCAGCACATCTTGGTGACGCCTGTCCTCCGGAACGATTCTCTCGCAGATGGCAGTCTCGTGAAATGTGGCCTTGCTTGCCACATCGCCAGCAACTGATTCTAGATGCCATTGCCCGCAGCCTCGTTGGTACCTCTGAGCTCACTGGCTGGCTTTGCGTGGCACGTCCAGATTGGACTCGACGCCTTTCCGCAGATGAATGTCTAAAACTTCCCCTCCAGGCAGCTTCATACATCAATGCACTTGTCACCGTCTCCTGGAACGTCGGCTTCATCATCATCAAGGTACTCACACGAGTCTCCGGGTCAAGAATGCCTTCGATAAACGCCTCGATCTTCAGCCTTTCCAAAACTTCCATGCTGAATTCTGGGTAGGTCAGCGGTACCAGCCGCTCAATATCTGCCGCATACGCCTGCAGCGCCTCGTTGGCTCTTTGTCTACGGTTCTTCAGCTCGCAGTAATACACCATTTTGTTGTGCTCGTCACTGTATTTGGCTGCCAGCGCCCTTATGACGGTCTCGTAATCACCTCTCAAACTTTCCGGCACTGTTTTTATTACCTCAGCTGCAGGACCTCTTAGAGCCAGTATCAGTCTCCGACCTTTCCTGATATCGGTTCACTGATTTTCCAGAGCAGCCAGGTCGAACTGTAGTTTGAATGTGTCGAACGACGTAGTACCATCATAAGTAGGCACTTCTATGGCAAAACTTTCCTCAACAGACCGCACCCTTGCTCGCAGCTGAATCTCTCTAAGCCGCTCGTCCATTTTTCTGTTCATCGAGTCCTCCAGACTCTCAACTCGTTTGTTCAGGGAATCATCCAGGTCGTCGACTCGTTTATCCAAGTGCTCTACTCGCGTCTCCAGGTGCTCGACTTTCCCATTAATCCTGTCTGAGATTTCCTCCACTTCCTCCACTTTCCTCATTTCCTCCAAGCGCGCAGAATTTTCCTGAAGCTTGACTTCCATTCGCTCTGACACTTGCGCCGATATTTCATGGGTTTCCATTTTCGCTGCCATTTCTCGATTCGTAGTTTCCAGCTTCGCTGCCATCTCTTGATTCGCAGTTTCCATTTTTGCTGCCATCTGCGCCGACATTTCGCGATTTTCACGGTTGGAAGTCTCGAACATGCCTTTCATTGCAACCATTAGCTGGCTCATGTCCATTGCTTGTGGTGGCGCAGCCGCTGCAGCCGTATTTTGCATCGACGCAGCACCCGCAGGCGATTCCTCCACTTTGCCCGACGCCTCTAGCTCCTGCGTTCCGAACTCGTGCGCAGCCCAATCGATGCCTCGTGATTCACACGCCTCTCGCAAGCGCAGCTGCAACTCCACCTTTCCGCCAGCAGTCGGCAAATTCCAGGCAGCCAGCTCCTTCTTCAGCTGGTCTACTTTCAGCAGCTCGAGTTTAACCATGTCTGCGTTTTTGCAATTTTATTTAATTTTTTTTCTTTATTTATTCAGTAGCACAATCCCACTTCTGACACCAAATGTTACGAAATACTAGTTCTAGTGGGCTAGTACGTATCTCTGGATTGCGCAATATAAATAAAAACACACTAAATTTCTCAAACGCAGTCAATGAAAACCAACAGTCACTTTATTTCACAAATTTCACACTTTATACTTAGTTATTTACTCCGTGTGGCACCTTCACTAGTCAAACCAAGACTGACCCGCTGCGCCGCACCCGGCTGCCTTTTATACCTGTCCGGCCATCGCGCAGATCGTTCTCGCACATTCCGGAGTGGACTAAAGGTTTCCAAGATGATCGCGACCATCATTGCCAGATTGGACTAAAAGTTGCCATCATTGCCAGGTTGGAATTATAGCACGGCGCGTAGCGACAGGGTTGCCTTGCACAGCGACAAACTGTCTTATCGTTACAATATTTCACTCTTCTTCAACTACAGATGTGATGGTAGCTATTACCGTTTATTTCATTCCTTATTATTTCTCCCCTTAAATACTTTCGCCCTCTTTTCATCTTCTTCTACTACATATATGGTAGTTGCATTTATATATATTTCCTTTAAATTCTCGCCTCTCTCTCGTTTTTATAGCTCAATTCTATCAATCATTATATTGAATCGTCCAACTAACCACTTGTTGCCTCTGCAATTTTTGTTGTTTTTATGCTTTGCGGTTTCCAGCTGTGGCTGCAAAAATGTTCACAAAAACCAATGCGCATAAAAAGTTTTAAATATTTTAAGCTTTTCATTTAAACGAAATTTAAAATTCTGTTTCCAATTAGTTTTTGTGTGCAATTTTAATTCGGAGTAAAGAAGAATTTGTAGCACAAAAACAAATCGCAAATAAACATTTAAGAAGAAATGTTTACAAAAATTAAACATTTAAGGCGATTTGAACAGAAATTATGATTGCAATAAAAACCCATTGAAAAAAATTTTTAAAAAACATATATCGAATCTAAAAAAGGAAAATAAAAAACATGACTCCTTAGATTTGCATGTTTATACATTTTGATAGTTAACCCTTTCGACCCCGAATTTTACCCTGTGTCTCGATATTATTTTTTGGTTTCTAAATCATGAAACATTTGCCTAAGAAGTGTGCACACGACATTTGAAGTCGCCACGCCTCTTTGTTAGAGTTCTAGAGCTAGTTTACTTTTGAACAATTTAAGCTCTAAACGGGTTAAATAAATTTTTTAACAATATTTTGTAATTATAGAAAAAATATTTTAGATTTATGGAAAAATACAAAATTATCAAAATTATTATCAATATATAAGAAACAGGGTTTTGATCAAACGCTCCCAATTCGTAGACTTCAATTGGAGCACAAACTTTCCCTGATATTGCTGCAAATTATTTATTTTTTATTTATTTATTTATTTTTTTATTTTTACTTTAGCCAAATGTACATTAAGACTTACTGACAAAGAGATATTAATTATAACGAAGATCTTAATTTAATGAAGACGTCGTTCTTCGGCAGAGCGACATTGAGATGCGCGAGGAAATTATTTTGGGGATAACACTAATTTTTGTAATTTGCTTTGAATTAATTTCTAAAAATATTCATTTGTTGGTGCCTACTTAAATTAAACCCATAAATCAATCGTAGCTTTTACTATATGACAAAGAGGTGAAGTTGCTCTCAGGCAACTTTGGGGTCGAAAGGGTCAAGAACTAATAGGTCTATAGGTTTCAGTAATTTTGTATGCATAGAGTTAAAAAATTATTTTTTATATTTTTGTTGAAAAAAATTATTTTGTAACATGCTGCAGCTGATAAATATGAATATACAAGAATTAAGAAAAGGTTTAAAGAGTTAAATTTGTAAATGAAACAAGTTTATGAAAATAAAAAATGGATTGAAAAAATTACAAATAAAAACAATAATACAAAAATAAATAAGACTTAAAATTCCCACAGCTCATAAATTCAGTAATAAAGCAAAGCAGTGAAAACGAACGGAAAACGAGGAGAAGCAGCCGCACTTAAAGAATCCGTTTTCGATGCAAGTTCAGCACAGGTGAAGGTGTCAAATCCCTAACGCTTCACTGGCAACAATTCAATTAACGAAATCAACAACAAAACTTCCAGAAAAGCAAAGAGCCAGAGATTGTTTTCGAATTCACAACATGCAAAAATTATATAAACAAACAATTTCAATACAAACCAAACAAGGTATACCTAATCAAATAAAATGGAAAACATAGAACTTCAGAAAAGCTAAGGAATGATGAAAAATTATGCTGGCGATAACAATAAAGTTTATACAAAGATTGCTTACGGTTAAAGTCATCATCAGCCACATTATTATCGTTGAATTAAGCAGAAGTTGTTAAAAAAGAAAGTTCTTAGTCGCTGACGGGTTTTTGGTCCAGAATGAAATGCTCGCTAATTGGCTGAGACAACAACAGCACCAAAATCGGGAGCAGGAAGGAAAGTGAAGCAGTGTGGGGTGGAATGTGTGCTCTTGCTAGAAATTAACATATGAGGTCAGTCCGAAAGCTCAACCGGCAAACAGACAGACAGACAAACAGTCGGCTCGAGCCAAACTAAGGCCGAGAAAAGAGCCCAATTCAGCTGCGTCGCTGCGCGTTCCTGTGTATTGGTGGTGTTTATCTCGTGGGGTAATGGGACTGGCATGAAATGGCCTACATTTTGTGCCAAGTGTGCTTGAAAATTCACAAAATTGCGTCAACTAAGCGAACACGTACGCCTGAGTGATGGAAAGGCGGCCACGAATGGCAGTGGGCAGTATTCGAGGAGGCAAAGAGAAGCGCAATAACTACGTTGTTGTTAACTTCTGAGTTGAACGCCAAGTTGAGACCTTCCAGACTGACCATTGCAATTTCCATTGACGATGTGGACAGCACATGGCGCTTGCCACTTTCTGCTAGTTGCCTGCAATGCGTCGCTGGTGCCGGTTAATTTCGTGCTGGTGGCGGTGTTAATTAAAAGCGGCATACCAGCAGCCACCAGCGGCCAGCAGGTGACGCATGTTGCACAAAATGCCTCCGTAATGTGTCATGAATAATTAGCAGGTCGGAGCCGACGGGCGATGTCAGCAAAATTGAAATTTTAATTTTTCAGCTCGCGCCCAAATGCACCAATCAACTTGCCAAGTCGCTGCTATGCGATGCGTCTTTAAGACGCAGACGCCCCACTCGATGTTGGTGCTTAAAGCTTGGCCGCGTGAAACTCATGCAAAGCGTGCCGCCCGTCAGGTAAGTATAGTAATTAGGAAAAGTTTGAAGCCGCTCGAGCGCTACTTGGCATTTTGTTTATGTGCCATCGAAGTGGCCGGGCTAACGATGAATGGTGCTGCAGCGCCCAAGTGGCTTACGGTCAGGCCAAGCCAGTCAATCGGGAAAAGCGAGAAGCGGCCACCCTTGAAGTTGTATAATATTTCATCTTCATAGTTTCAGTTGCGTTGTGCTGCGTTGAATTGAGAGTTGGGCCGAGCTAGAGCCGCAACTTACTCTGAAGTGGTGATGGCCTTAGAAATAATACGTCTGTGCGGGCGCTGGTCGGCGAATAATGGCAAGGTGTTGGCAGCTGGCTGCAGTTGAGTGAGAAATACACAATAATAACACAATGAATGTTGGCATTGTTGAGAAAAGTTTGGCGAACAGAAAGTTGGCTGTGAGTGAGCTAGAAATGATAAGCGAAAAGTTTAGTACGTAAAAGATGTAGGCAGCATTCAAAATGAAGTATGCGAAGTAAGTTTTCAGTAGGTTTTTGTTGTGCTCCAAATCACTTGAATTGAAAAAAGAGACACATTGATCCAGGCGAGGTCGATAAACATTCGCAGTGATAACAGATTTATGCACTTGAAAACATTTTGACCTAACCAAATGACGCCCAGTTTGCGCTTCGAATCGATAATTCACATAAATTTCGAAAATAAAAATTTCGTTTTCATTGATATTGCTGCTGCTCAATCGATGTGTGTAAAATTACCTCATGACGTTTTACGCTCCATTAAATCGAACCATAAACATAACCGACATTAAAGCCAAGTCAAACGTCGCGCAAACACAGACAGTCACAGAGTCGAAGAAATACAGCTGCCGCCAAGCAAGCACAGACAGAATCAAGCAATGCTGGCACCAAATGGCCACAAGAAGCGGCAGCGCTCAACGAGCCACACCGGTGAAGAGGAAAAGGAAGCGGCTAAAAGAAGTCAAGATAAACTGTAACAGTTTCTAGAACGAAAGTAACACTGCAGAGGTGATAAGTGGAAGCTGCACCCAAAGCGGAAGACCCAATAACTAAGACGACGCTGTCCATGGCCATTAGAGCTGCATGTAATTTTGATAAAATGTGTCATTTTCATGGACCTGACTTTCAGTGCGTCAACGGACTGCAATCAAACGCAAACGGGCGCGCTACCAGCTCGGACACGGCGAACGAAGCGAGAGAACATTAAGCGAATTTGTGGCATAAAAATACGAAAATTTCAAACACAAACACATTTTTGAAAAGTTTATAGGAAGCGAAGAAAACATACAAAAAAACATACTAAAATCAACTGAAATAAATTATAAGTGAATATGAATGAAAATTAATTAAATTAATTAAAGGATTCAATGAAAGTTCAATGTTTTTAAAACTAGAAAATTTAAAATAAAAAAAGAATACAACAACAACTCAAAATTATACCGGAAACACAGCAAATGTAACAAACAACCTTTTATCATAGAAAAATTAAAAAAAATAATAAAAAATTATAATTGGAAATTATATAGAAAAATATACAATTGGAAATATGAATATGATATTTATTACTAAACACAAATAATTAGAAAATATTAAATTGAAAAAATATTAATACATCATAAACAAATAAAATAAAATAAATAAAAATAAAAAAAATAATAAATATAAATAAAATTTCGATCCAATAGAAAAAAATTGTAACAAACAAACAATACAAGAAATAAATAATACAAAAATTAATATCTTTTAACATAAACAAATGAAAAATTTTTTAAATAAAAAATTTTGATTTAATGCACATTTCTATGTAATTGACATAAACAAAAAATACAAGAAATAATCTTTTTAAAAAATTCTGATTTAACACAAGTTTGTATGTTGTTTTACATAAACAACTAATACAAGAAATAATCTTTTTTAAATAAACAAATGACAAATTTTTTAAAATTCAAAATGCTGATTTAATGCAAAATTGTTTACATAAACAAATAAAATTTATAGTAAAAAAATTAGAAATATGAAATCTAGTAAAATTATTAATTTTAAATCAAGTTTTTATTGAATAATTTTTTTTTAGATATCAAAACCACACAAATAATTGAATATGAAAATTTGAAATTTACTACTGTTAAAATATACAATAAACTTAATTTTTATAAAAAAAAAATTTTTATAAAAAAATACCCAAATTAGTAAATTTACGCCAAAACATTTGTAATTTACAAAAACTACACAATATGCGGAAAATCGAGTCATTGCCGTAATTAAAAAAAAATAGTTATTACAATTAATAAATCCAATAAAATTAAACAAATTACTTAAAAAGTATAAAAATCTTTTTTTTAAAAGTTTTAAAAGTTAAAAAATTGAAAATTTACAAAAATTTAATAAAAACATATTTACATAGAAAAAATTGAACAATATGCAAAATAACTCAAACATCACCGTAATTTTCAGCAAACTAAAAACAAATTTTTATAGAATTTAATAGAAACATATACACATAAATAAAATAATTGAACCGTAATAACCAAATTTATAAATCTACACATAGAATTATTAAGACAATGTTAAAAATTACAAAATAAATTGTGCAAAAACTTTTTTAAACATGCCGCGCTTTGTTTGAAAAATAGTGTTTTATCAAAAGTAAAAAAAATATTAATAAATACCTGTAAAAATAATGAAAGCCAATTTCACTAGAACGCAAAATATGCGTCAAAAGCACTTCGCGCTTCGCGGTTTAGTGTTGTATGCGTACCTGGCGGCACACGTGACCTACACGCAAGCCTACTCACAGGTGCAAGTGAGCGGCAGCGGTGACAGCAATGAGGGTCCGAAAATTTTCAAGGCGCTCAATATGGACTTAATTTATCCCAGAACGTAAGTGCAGTTTCAAGCATTTCTTTTCACTTGAAGTAATCAGTTTAAAAGGTCTTGAAACCTCAATTAAATATAATAAAATTAGCCTTAGGAAAACACCTTATTCTCGTTTTCTGATTTTTAATGGCTAAGTGAAAATTTAAGGTGAACAGTTTTGCGTAAAACTTTCTCGTTCTTTGAAACTTCTTTAAGCTGAAATACTTCCTTTTGACGCTTTTCTTGCGAAATCAATAACTACCACACAGAAATTAATGCACCCGTAATGTGTGTGTGTGTATGCGTGTGCGTACGCCCTCATCTATTTGCAGTTTCAATTCAAGCGAAAATGTTATCTCGACAACTCAAACGCCGCAGTTATCAGCGACGACAGCAGCTCCAGGCTCATTACAAGGAAGTCAATATGCACCGCCACCATCACACCAACAACAACAACAATCAGCCATATTATACGTAACGCCCGCTAATGAAGCTCTGCCCACAGTGGGCGCTGCGGCCGAAGCATTTGGCGCCATTGCAGCTAACAGTGGACAGGAGAGCGGCGAAACAGCAGGAGACAACCCCGCCCGGACACAGGTGCCAGCAAGTCCATTGCTGACGGCAGATGATGAACAACAACAACGACAGCAACAGCCGGCGGAAGCTTTTGCCGCGGCCGAGCACGACCCACAGCAGCAGCAACAATTGCAGGAATATGCATCAACGGGACGCGCTGTCGACTATCGCCCAAGCAGCGCCTACAACCTCAATCGGCTTATCACGCCGCTGATCAAAAATTCAGCACGCCCAGTGCGGCCGCCCGATGACAGCACAGGACGACGTCCCATTTATGTGCGACCCGCACCAGCGCAATCAACGTCCGGCATCGGCAAGATTATATATCCGCAGATAAACCGGCAGCAACAACGCCAGCCGAATCGTGCAGAAATTAACAAGTTGCGTGGCCAAGGTGAGTCTTCTGAGCCGGATGATGGAAAGTGAAATTGTGAGGTTATGTAGACGAAGAACGCAAAGTTATTAGGTTATGTGCCGTGACGAAAAGGCAAAATAATGAGTTTAGATGAAATTGATAAGCTTTAGAAGCTACTAGAAGCAACACAAGTAGTCAGTTTGATGTAATTTTTGATGCAAAGAGGACGAATTTTTACAGCTTGAGCAAAGAATTTGACAATAAATTCATATTAACCTCAATTACCCTCTCACAGCTACCTTTAGCGATCGCTTTACGCCAGGCGAAGCTGTTGCGTCCTCCCAATTTGCCAAACACCACCACAACCACCACCAACACAATCACAAGCCCAGCGCCAGCAAGAATAACGGCCACAAAGTGCCCGCCTCCTCGAGCATAGTGCAAACCTACACACCGCCAAAGAATCTCTACTCCTTTCCGCCCAACACCAATGCCAAATACCCGCCACCCGCGCAAGATCCGAAAGCGGCGCTGCCCTCGAGCAGCGTTAATAGCTATGTGGCGCCGCCGTCGGGTCCGATAAGCAGCATTTCCGGCTACCCGCTGGCCACAGCCAGCAGCAACAGCAACGGCTACAAGTACTCAGGCCCCGTGAGTCCCGCCTACCTGCCGCCGGACAGCAGTGATGACGATATGAAGACCGAGGACGCACCGAAGAGCCCCGCTGATGCAGCTGACAATGACGAGGACAATGACGATACAATCGGTGTGCTCCCTGCAAGTGCCATGGATCCAATGGGCAACGATGCGAAAGATGCGACTGCTGATAGCGGCGACAATGGAGACATGGATATGACTGGAGAAGAGGGTAAGTGAGATGGCACGTTCTGATTGTGCGTACTTTGACACTGACATTTCGACCGCCCCTAGAACACGATCACCCGCCGCCCGACGACGACAAGGAGTACCCCACACCACCGCCC
The DNA here is from genome assembly GCA_964056695.1 of Melieria picta. Lineage (NCBI taxonomy): Eukaryota > Metazoa > Arthropoda > Insecta > Diptera > Ulidiidae > Melieria > Melieria picta. The sequence goes on along the minus strand of OZ057399.1, from coordinate 86,686,911 downwards.
GGCTGGGTGGAGGAACACCCCGACTCGGCGCACGATCACCCGCCCGTCGATCATCCACATGATGATCACTCGCACGATATCCCCAGCATACACGATCATCCCATCATATACGATCACGATCACGATCATGATCATGGCCATTATTTCGATCACCACTTCGACTTGTCCGATCACTTTCCCTCCTATCCGCACTACTTTCACCACCATCCGGAAATCATCTATGACGATCACCACGATCATCATCATATCGAGACACCGCCGCCCACCCTGCCGCCCATCACAACCGAGCTGCCGCCAGAGCCCGCACCGGAGCCGCGTGTCAAGAAGTACAGTTACTTCTACATTGGCCGCAAATTGTGGTACATTCCGCTCTACTTTACCGTCTGGTTCAGCTTCTACGTGCTGTGGCTGATTCTCAAATCGATTGCGCGACACAAGGCATGTGTCAAATGGAATTGACATCTTTACAATCGAATCGAACCTATTTAATTTCGAATTTTACAGGTTAATCTGCCTAATCACTATGTGAATCGACGAAGTTTGCCAGACAGCCCGGATAAGCAGGCGCAAGAATACATCAACCAGCTGACGGTGGCGGTGCTGCAGAAGATCGACGACTACAGCAGAAAACAACAGTGAACAACCACAGTTAACCACTTGAATAGTTCTACGCATTCTTGTTTAATAAAGTTCAAGCAAACGTATTTCGTATTTATTCTCAATCCTAAAAAATATGGAATTCCTAAACTTAATGCACACTAATTTTTTTAAACTTTGCGATGGCTTAAAAACCCATTTTTAAATAGGGTACGAAAAGACGTAAAATCGGTTTGTACTCAAGAACGGCTAATTCAGCCAACTTACTAGTTATAGCGTTGCGTGAATCTAAAGTGAAGCCTATTGTCAAGTAAAACATTAGCTACGTCTAAAAGAAACTTACATTATGAAATCAAAAGTACAACTGAATTTTCGTTACAAGAAGCAACGAAGCATTTGATTTGCTAAAAAGTAATATTTTCATAACTAAAAATTATACCAGCAGTACGTGTCAGTTAATTTCAATATTACAAGCTGAATGATGAGTTCCATTTAAATTTCGTCGATTATTTCGTATATGATGGTCTCTTCCTCCTCATCTTCATCCTCGTACTCGGCGACCTCGTCGATCTCCACCACCTCCGTGGCCTCGTCAAGCCCAACTGTGCCTTCAATGAACTGCATGCCTCCATGGACCTGATTGTCTGTGTCCGCTTCAGCATCTTTTTCCGTCTCTAACGCATGCTGCCTACTCAATTTGCGTCCCTCTTGGGTGCGCTTAGTGCGCTCCTCAGCGGCTATAAGTAGTGCGCGCATATTAAGCGACAGACCGCCCGCATGGCGCTGCACCTTACGCGGATTTTGCACAACAATTTTGCTGTAAATTCGGTAGAAATCCAAAATTAATAACACCACAAAACGTAAGCAACTCTTTCGCCGCTTTACCTCGTCCGCAAGTCCTCCAACTTTGGCACCGTCACCGTCTCCGACTTCTTGCCTTGCGCTTCTTCTTCGGCCAGCTCCTTGGGGTGTGTCTTCTTCTTGTGTGCGCGACAATTCGAGCCGTTCGAAAACGTTTTGCCGCAAAAGTTGCACTTGTACGGCCGCATGCCGGTGTGCAGTATGAGATGGTTCTTCAGCGCCTTAGAGCGCTTAAAAGCCGCCTGGCAGAAGTCACACTTGAATCGCTTATTGTCCGAATGCACGAGCATGTGCATCTTGAGCGTGCGCCGCGTGTTCAGCTTGAGACCGCACAGCGTGCACATAAATGACGTTTCGGCATGCACTTCGGAATGAACCTGCGAAAGTGACCCAAGGAGAAGCGTAAATTAAGCGAGTTTAATTGCAGCGATAAAAATATGCCGTTTTATAACCTTTAAGCGTGCCTTGTTCTTGAAGGCCTTGTGGCACACCTCACACTCGAACGGCGTCTCGTTGGTGTGCACCAGCGAGTGCTCGTTCAGTGCGGCCAGCGTTTTTAGCGCCCGCCCGCACTGGTCGCAGATGTACGGCTTCATCTTGTGATGCATGCCGCTGATGTGCTGCCGCATCACCGCCGGCTTGGAAAACTTTCGGTCGCAGTATGGACACGGCACGTCCAGCTTGTCGGCCAGCGGCAAGTGCGTGCGCTGGTGTGTCGCCAGTTGGCGCTCTGTGGGGTAAATCTTCGAGCAAACTTGACATTTGCAGTCGGGAATCTCGGGTGCAGTTTGATGCAGCTCCAGCATATGCTTGCGGTAGGAAGTCGGGTTCTTATAGTTCTTGCCACAAACACTGCATTGATACTTGGCCTCATTTCGCGAGCCATCACTGTCCGTGTCCAGACGATACTGGTCGGCTAGTATGTCCGTAAACTTGGGTGGACGACCACGTCTTGCCCTCCGCGGAGGCGATTTCGTAGTGCATGGTTCATGCTGCTGCCGATTACCTTCAGGCCGCTTTGTCCGCGAACCCGCACCCGCTGCCTCCATTTTAGTTTCATTTTCATCATCGTCGCCTACCGATTCCCGTTCCTCTTTCTCTCCTTCCGCAAGCTCTTCCTCACTATCACGCTCACCTCTTCCTCCTTCCTCATACTCATCATCTTCCTCTCCCTCCTCACTCTCTCCCTCCTCATCGGTTTCTTTGTATTTTAGCTCTTTAAACAAGTCACTGTCATCTATCTCCTCCTCGGTGGCCGTTGTATCCAGCTCACCAGACTTCTCCAGCTTTCGCTGTATCTCGGTCAACTGCTCCTCTGTTTCAACGTCATCTCTTTCTACCTGTTTGTTTTTCTTTTCGGCATTTTCACTACTTCCTTCTTTCTGTTTCTGTGTTAACGGCATTTGCATTTCTCCCTCGTCGGCAAATTCAAAATTCATCCCGTCCTCTTCTGTTGGCATTGCATCCGGTTCCTCATGCAAATCCAATCCTTCCGTCTCCTCTGGATATTCCAATTCCTCTCTCTCCTCCTCGTCATCCAATATTTTGATAGTCATATCACTCAGTCTCTCATCTTGGTGCTCCTGGATTATATGATCTCGATATTGATCGAGCAGCCCGTACTGCCTGCGCACCTTATTTGGATTGGCGCTGGAGTTCTGTAGCAAACAGTACATAGACTGCACTTTGTTCACGCGCTCAGTGAAGTTGCTCAGCCATGTTACCAGCGTATGGCACTCGGTGCAGATGAACTGAGACAACGCATCGTTCTCCCTTATCTGCGAAGAGTAAATGTATAGTAAAGAGCTGGCCTCAACATCGATTCCGTTGTGCTACTCACATTCACCCAAAAGTATTTACCAACCGCAGTGGCCAGAGAGCTGTCCACAGCTTCTGCCCCGCCTTCCCGCTTGCAATAGACCCTCACGTTGGTGCTGGGATCGTCTTTAGCGCACAGCCGACACCAGCGCCGCCAATCCGAGCTCGGTAGATTATCAGCCCATTCCGGCTGCTCCTGTTCTGGCGACTCCGTCTCGCACAAGCGGGCTCGCTTTGCTGACTGCATGTCTGCTGGCGAAACGTAAACAGCATAAACTGACGACGTCCCGCAGCTGCTCGATATTTGCGCGACGGCGTTCGCTGCTAGTGCCAGTTTCCTTTAAATCCTATTTAACTCACTGTTTTGATATTCGGTTCGCCTCTTTTCTGTAGTTAATTCCCATTTAAATTTTTTTTTTATAAATTTATTGAAAATTACAGAGACCACGCAGTGCAAAAAAATCCTAGCCCTCAGAACTTCAGAATACAGGGTTGCATTCAGCTACACCGAAGAAAACCAAGCGCGAACAAAGGTATCGCTGCGTTCTTGTAATCGATTATTATGATGGCTCAAGTAACCAATTCATTAAAAACATTAAGTTTGTTCTAACTGCTAAAACGAATAAATAAAAAGAATGGGTAATACATTTTTTTTTATAGGTTTAAGTTACTCGATGACGAGAATTATTTGGCCTATTCGTTGAGAATATAAAGCCATTCGTAAAGAATATTTCGTGAAATTTTAAATTATTGGCAGCCCGATGGGGGTTAGTTTCGGGGGTTGCTGTTCAGTGTTGCTTATCTTATTTTGTATTGCATGGTGAAATTCTTGATATTGTTGATTGAAGAGAAAATTAGAGTTGAAAGTTGATGGTTGATTGGATATTAAAACTTTTGTTAAATGTCTATTCTATTTTCGTTGAGAAAGGCTAACCAGGTGCTGATTGATTTTATTCCTTCATGTTCAATGAAGTCTGACGTTACATTATGTTTCAGTAGTAGCGGGTAATTGGATCTGCTGTTGTTATAAATTGTGCAATTAAACAGTACGTGGTCAGCGTCTTCTGGTACTCTGCAAGTTTCGCAGTCCGCTGAGTTAACTACTTTAAATAACCACTTATTCCTTTTAACCTTACTTCAGAACGTACGAAAAAATTATTAACCTTAATATCTGCAAGTTTCGCAGTCCGCTGAGTTAACTACATTAAATAACCACTTATTCCTTTTAACCTTACTTTAGAACGTACGAAAAAATTATTAACCTTAATATCTAAATTGAAATGGTATCGAACTTTGCAAGGAAAAATGTCATATCCAGTGCGCTGGTGAACCAAAAATTTGCACTACTCCCGTTACTCGACTCCAGTTGGCAACGCTGTCAATGTCATGATAAAAAACAGCTAGCGGTTTTGTTGTTCTTGCGCTTTCTAACTAATTGCTGAAAAATATTAAGAAAAGCATTTGCGTATTTCGACATTCACCATGAAGTTCAAGAAAATTGCAACAAGGATTCTGTGAACTTTACATTAAAACAGAAACAAAGAATGTGCAAGAGTAGTGTGCACTAGGCGAGAACATACTGCAGCGACTCCCGGGGTGCTGCAGCGACAAACATATTGCTGCCTGTAAAGTTATTCAATAAAGATTTTCGGATACAAATATCGTAAGAACGTGAATAAATAAAAGTTAACTGTGCAATGCTCACAACAGCGGTTGCAACAACGCCCATTGAGTTCGGCAACAGCCGGCACAGTGGCAGCAGCCATGCTGGCGAAGATTGGCGGCTGTGGTGCCGCTTGTGCGCCAAAGAGGATGCGCAGAACATAAGCGTGTTCTTCAAGGATGAGCAACAGCAAAACGGCAGCGGCAGTGCCGATGGCAATGACACTCTTAGTGGCGACATGAGTCTGGCGGCTGCAATAGCTAAATATTTCTGGGTGAATGTAAGTGTTAGAGATCACAATAATTATGTGGCTAATTGTAGTCGTCTCAATTGACAGATAACACGCGACGAGGAGCTGCCGACAGTGCTATGCTCGGATTGCTTCTCACTAGTCACCACGCTGGTGAACTTCTCGGAGCGCGTAGCCAAAGTGCAGCAGCTGTACTGCAGCTTGCTAAGTACACCGGCTAGCAGCAAGCTGGACTTGCACGCCCTACGGGTGCGCTATGGCCTGTTGGATGAGGAGCGCGAGCAGATACTCATCGAGCAACCGCTACCCGAAGTACACTACTTTGAGTCAAAGCCCAAGGTGGTTGAGCTGGAGGAGAAGATCTTCGAGACAGACGCCGAGCAGCCGGTGGAGACTGTTTTTTCCAATCCACTAGCGCAGCAGCCACGCGTAAGGATCAAAATCAAAGCGGAGTATATGATGGAAGAGCAACGGCCGCAGGACGAAGAGGTGTGCGACTATGAGAATGACGAGGAATACGAAGAGGATCCATTCAATAGTAATGTCGACTCAGACAATGGTAATGATGGTATCATACCAGTCGAAGCAGCCAGCGACGAAAATGATGATGACCACGAGGAGCTGAAACTGAAGCGGACGTCGCCGCTGCAGAGAACGCGGAAAGCCGCCAACACCCACAGCGCTGCCGAAGAGCAAAGCAAAATGTCGCCGCGCAAGCGACAGAGACGAAAATGCAATGAAAAAGTTAAAACAGGTGAAGACGAAGGACACCAGACTGACGCACCGTGCGCCACCACCGGCAAGCGGCGTCCTAAATCCAACGACGTCGACAACTCCGCCGATGCGAAGGAGACCTACACCTGTTCCGAGTGTACGCAAAGCTTTCATCGTGCCCAGAATTACCGCATTCACATGAAGCGGAAGCACAACAAGGTTGCGCCGGTGCCACAGCTGCACTGTGGTGAGTGCGGACGCGCGTTCAACACGCTGAATCAGCTGGAGCGGCACGCGCAGAAGCATCTGCCGTTGGCGCTGAAAAAGGTGATGCCCTGTCCATACTGCGAGAAAAAGTTCAGCTCCAATTCGGTACAGGCGCACATCAAGGCCGTCCACATGAACGAGCGGCCATTCATCTGTGAAGAGTGCGGTGAAGCGGTACGCAATAATTCGGCGCTAAAGGCGCACATGCTCACGCACACCGACTATGCGCCGTTCGAGTGCGAAGTGTGCAAGAAGAGGTTCAAAAATCAAATTCGACTAAAGGTGTGACGTCAGAGAGCCAATTAACAGCTTTCTACTAGAAATTTAATTTGTTGCCAAATAATTGCATATGTACTTACTCTCCTTACACTTTCTCGCCTGCACAGAGTCACATGGAAACACACGATCCGAACAAACACATCTGTGCCGCATGTGGCCTTCAACTGAATTCGCGCACCACCCTGAATCGCCACTTGCTGGTGCATTCCGATGAGATGCAACACAAATGTGATTACTGTGGGCGCGCATTTAAGCGCGCCAAGGCGCTCAAGAACCATCTCATACTGCATACTGGCCTTAAGCCCTACTCGTGCGACTTCTGCGATCGCAGCTTCGCCAACGGCTCCAACTATCGGTCGCACAAGAAGAGATCACACCCCGAGGAACTGGCAGCACTGGAAGCGGCCGGCGGCAGCCAGACCTGCAAACGAAATATACCCACTTTGAAGGCGCTCAAGGCGGTGTAAGTGATCTATATAAAACTCACCAAAATCGCTTTTGAATAATTTTTTCACCCGTAGTACTAAGACCGCCGAAAACCTCACGCCGGTTGTCTCCAAGCAAAGCGGCTGCTTTGCTTTTGGTCGCAAACCCAAGCCGCCACCTAAAGGACTGCAACCCAAAGTTGTCAAATCAACAAAAATGACATTGGGCAACGACGAAACCGCCCCACCCCTCAGTCTGAATGCTTTGAACATCGCAGTGCCTGCCTCGGCAATGATGGGCCAGAACGGTGGAGGCGATGGAAGCGGTAACGTCTGCGGCGGCATACCCACCATCGATAACATCTACAGTCACATTATGAAACAGGCCACAATGACGGCGGACGCCAGCATCAACATACAGATTAAGCGTCCATCCAGCGAGTCGTCCGCTTCGGCTGCGCTACCTCTTGTCATGGATGCAAAGCAGCATCAGCCACACTTGCATCCAACCGCGCCGCACGCGCAGCATGCTTCACAACCGCCCACGCCCAATGCTACGACACCAGCAGCGACACAGCATTTCTATTCGCAAATTATGAAGCAGGAGAACCTGGCACACGACCAGTCTGCCATACAACAGCAGCAGCATCATGCACTGCTGCAGCAACAGCAACAGCATGAGGACATCTCGTCCATCCGCAGTCCGGACAGTCAGGCGTCGCACATAACTGACGATCACTCGAATGCATCGGCCGCACATTTCTACAACCAAATACGTCAAAATGTGCCCGGGCCGTACATGTAGACAGCGTAGAAAAGTAGCGAGCATTTTTCTGGCGCTTCATTAAAAAAGTGTGTTTATTTTTATTCTGTTTCAATCAGGGACTGTAATTGTTATAAGAAAAATTTGAAAAAATTGCACTTTTAAAGTTATTTTTAAATGTGCAGTTTACGTATTAAAGAATAATTTTCAAGTTATTTCGCCTGCACGATAAACGTTTCATGTTAAGTTGTATGTTTTCCTCACCACAAAAAACTCAGCTGTACTTTTCAAATAATGTTTATGAAGTGCATTTTTTTGCAAATGTAGAATCAAATAAAAAAAAAAAACAAATAATAAAATTTTGACTCGTAATATTCTTTAAGAGTCGATTTGCAACCAATCATTTTATAAAAAAAAATGCCATACTCATCGCAATCAATCATTTTATTAAAAAAATAATGCCATACTCATTTTTTACGGTCCCTGGTTTTAAAAAGCTAATTTTGTTTTTATAGACGACACAATGTAAAATTATTTGTTGTTGTTTTTTTCTTTTATTTTTGCCTTTTCTTATTTAGCTTTAGATGTATTTCATAAGTTTGTTTAAACTTTAATTGTAATTAGTATACATATTTTATTTTGCATTTCTTAGCTATTAAAGTTAGGAATAAATTTACCTTTTAATTTTGTTCCAAACTTATTTTTTTGTTTTACTTATTACTTTTGTTTGATTTGTTGTCTTATAATTCCGTAAATTTAAGTTATTTACGTTAATGAAACTTATTTATTTCATATTCCCTTTAACATATGAATTCGAGTTGAATTTGTTTTATTAAGACTACAAGATTGAATTAATTTTCTGCACTTTTAAATGATTGTTAAATAATTTTATTTAATTTTAAACACATTCATTGTCCACCTTGGTTTAGCTTCTGTACATTAAGTCCTTCCTACACCTAATTAAAAGCTTAAATTTAATTATCAAATTTCTACGCATCTATGTTGTGCGCCGACTTATGTGTGGCGTTAAATAAAATTTTTATAAGGAACTAGTTATGTGTTGTAAAACGTAAAGGAATTTAGTAAAAATAAATTTTAAAAAATCCTAAATTTGAAGCATTTCAATCACATTGTCGAAAATCTAGTCAAACTCATGAAAATCGTCGAGGCCGACCATCATGTTCGGGTATATGTAAAAACCGAATTTCTACCTGCGAATCGTAACCAAATCGATCCATTTCTAAAGCGGATGGAAGTGGGGGGAGAGGAATTGAAAACGTTCGCAGTGGGTCTGCGCAAACGGTAGCCAAACCAGGATTGATGGTCAGGAAGGTTTTGCTGTGTGGTTAGTGACATTGGCAGGGAATCGTCTACTATGAGCTGCTACCTGTATCCAAGGTCTTGATTCGGACTTGTGCTGTCAACAATTGGATCGTTTGAAGGAAGCAATCGTGCAGAAACGGTCAGCTTTAACCATTAGGAAACGATCTGCGTTCCATCAGAATAGTGACTCGCTTGGTTTGGAAGTTCTAATGCATACATCTCATAGTCCGTACCTGGCGGCAAGTGATAACCACCTGGGCCTGTTTTTGGCGAAAGATTTCGCTGGTGAGAAGCTCGTCCCAGTTTTTTGCCAATCAGCACGAGGGTTTCCATGACAGAATCATAAATAAATAAGATCATTAAAAGTTTAGCTTGGTTAAAGCCTTCAATTTCAGGTCAGAATAATGGATTTCCAAAACAATTCATTGGACTAGGAACATACACCTCAGCACAGTCACAGATCACTGGTCTAACGTCTCGGATCTTAGACAATCGAAAATCTTCATCAGAGGTTAGGCCTCAGACTGAAGAAAGACCAGCTTAGGCAAGTCAATGGACTTTTAACTGGACATCGCAGACTGAGCGGCCAACTTCTTTACAGTTTCTTGGAGTGAAACCGTTCGCGATGTGCGGTAATTTTTCCATCGTCTCGATGAAAACTTTCATCTGCTTGCAATTAGTTGTTTGGGACCTAAAATATTACAAATTTATTGCAATAAATTAAAATATTTTTTTTTAAATTCAACTTACATTTCAAACGCTGAAAATTTCATGCACAATTTCTTGATGGCAATCAGAAGGGCAAAATTTTATTTATTTTTCCATCGAAATACCTTTCACGATACCAAATTTTCCTCCGTAATTTTTCGAGTATGTTTCACGGTTCATAATTTCGGAGGACGGGAAAAATTCCAATGAAATATTTATTTGCGATTGGGGTGAATTGGTTTAAAACAGGTAAGCTTCTGTAGACTTTGTGAATCAGCAGAAGAGACTCCTGAGCACAGCATACTGCCCTGTGATGCCTGGGCCAGCATTTGCCCAGGTAGAAGAGGACATCACGCGGTTGTTTTTGATCCTTGCACTTTTACGCATTTGTCAAATCGTTTTCGTAAATTACGCAAAAATTCAATTTGTTTTTAATGAATTATTACCTTCAATATTCTCCTTCTCCTGGTGCTTTGTAGTCCCATTCCATGAAGCTTTTGAACTTTGAACAAAGCCCATGTCAATAAAAATCGCACTGCATTTTTCCTCCATTTCATTTTATTCATTTATTTATTGCGTTGTTTATTCGTATTTATTGCAATTAAATTTATTTTTAAAAATTTTATTCTTTATTTTGATGAAATTGCTTTGATAAGTTTCCGTTCAGTTTGTTGTTCAACTTGCTCTGATTTTTCGGTGCTGTTCAATTAAAAAAAATCCACTTTCTCACTAATTATTTCGGTTTGCTTCTCTAATGCATTTCTGTGTTATATGCTCTGAATGTTCACACGTCTCGCTTAAAATTTCTCAGCCTGCACACTAACATTAAAGATTTAATATTCTGTCGCACGATCTTTTTTCTTCGTTCTCGAATTTTATAGTTAAATTTTTTAACTAAATAAAATTTACACTAGTTTTAGTTAATTTTTTTAATTATAAATATAAATAACTACAAGTGTGTGTGTGTGTGTGTGAGTGTGAGTTGTCCGCGCTATAAGTAAACTCGTTCAATTTCATGTAATTTTCTTAATTTTATTTTTTTTTTCAATTATAGTTTTTGTCAATTGGTATTTTGCGCACTACAGCCGAACGCACGCTACGCCAGGTCCGGCTCGGGTGCTGCCTGCAAGGCCGCAAACTGCTGTTGCTGTTTAGCTGTAACTCTGCTCGCAGTTATTGGTTAAATAATTACGATTTACGATTATTATAATTAGCAATTAAACATATTTTAATATTGTTTTTTGTTTCTGTTTTGTTTTTTGTTTTCATTCTATCACAACAAAATGGTATGAAAAGAGAGTAACACAAGCGTGGGCGGGCAGGCGGGCGCTGTTGCAGCCGAAAGGCGCTTCACACCAGCGGCGGCGGCAGTTCTATCGGATCGAACGTGTGCTGATAGTCGGTGAAATTATCGATTTTGCGATAGCCCCACAGCTTCATGGCCTCAGTGCAGTGCTTCTGTATGAATGCAATCTGAAAAATAAATTTCAATCGATTTAAAAATTATTGATTCAATGCGTGAACTGATTCAATGTGATACTAAGATTGCAACTAAGGACTGTACCGAAAAGAAACTGCACACATTCTTTTGCTCACAACATAACGATTTTTATTAATTTTCGTTTCAAATTTTTTTGTATTGAAGCCTATTGTGTTTTTATTTGTATTTTATTAAAATTTATTTTAAAAATTTATTCTCTTAATTTATGGCGAATTTTTTGTTTTATCCCCTTTATAAAATTCTGCACACCCTCTTTTGTACCGGCAGTGCTGGCCTTAAGCCAGTTTTTTTTAAGTCCTTGACGTCAGCGGCAACTCGACTATCCTTCCTTAAATTTCGCTTGACAATAGCCCAATATCTCTCTATAGGGCGGAATTCTGGAGCGTTTGGCGGATTCTCCTCTTTTGCAACATAATTGACATTGTTTTTTTCTAACAAAGTCAATGGTGAACCGGCGTAGTGTGCGGTAGCTAAATCGGGCCAAAATATTGTCGAAACATTATGTTTTTTTATAGAATGGTATAAGCCGATGGTTTATACACTCTTTTTTGTAAATCTGGACGGATATAGTGCCCTTTGTAAAGAAAGGAAAAGTTCTAAGGCCGAAAGAACAAATAGCCTGCAGATGAGAACTTTCTCGCCAAACTTTTCGATTCCAATTGTTGACACTGACAGGTCGACAGAACCACCTTTCTGCTTTGTGTAAAATTGGGGACCTGGTAATGTTCTTAAGTCCATTTTAATGTAAGTTTCGTCATCCATCACAACACACTCAACAACATTTTGATATAAGCGATCGTACATTTTTCGAAGCGTTGTTATCCCCACATTCACTTGTCTTTTACTGTTTTTGGGTACATTTTGTTTTTTGTAAGTTTTTAGGTTATGCCTTTGCTTCACTCTTTGAATCATAGTGGCACTTGTTCTAGCTTTTTTTGCTAAATTTCGTACAGACATTGAATTGTTTTTTCTTATTAATGTTAGCACTTTTTTCAAGTTTCGGGTCACTTGGACATTTTTTCTTCCACTTTTTGGCAAATCTTTGAGAGAACAAGTATCTCCAAATTTGATGATTACATTTTCAGACTATTGACACTGAATTCGTATCGATTGGCCAACTATCTGTACGAAATTCCCTTTTCAGAGCAGTAATTGTGCACAATTTGCTTACACACCTGCTCTTCGATTCGCGGCATCGGGAAAACTGTACTACGAGTAGCAGAGAAATCAAGGACAATAAAAGCACAAATGATCATGCTTTCTAACGGTACATTCCGCATTGCGATCAAACGTCTACACTAAGAGAAATATTGAATCAAAAGTGTGCAGTTTCTTTTCGGTACAGTCCTTATGTAAGCCTTTAACGGCCTTTGGGACCATTTGACATCTGTTACGCACCTCTTCCGGCCTCAGGTCTTGTTTCCAGTGAAATGGCGCCCACCTGGAGTCGCGATATGTCGAGCTAACGCCGCCAATATTCACTTTTGTGTGTGTATCGAGGAACTCCTCGACCAGTGGATCGAATGGCAGACCAAAGAACTGCAAAATCTCTTGCGTCATGTCGTTGATGTTGAGCGAAAGATCCTCGTAGCGCAGCGTTCTGTCAAAGAGAAAATCAATTGCAGTTCAATAAATAAATATTAAATGAAATCTATTATAGTTCAGAAATACCTAAATCGCGATGGATACTCTTTGAGCAGCTGCACCGCCGTCTGATAGTCAGCGACCAGATCGTTGCACAGATGACTGGGATCGTCGCAATCCGGATTGCCGGCGCACCAGTCGCGATGCTTGCGTGATTGCATTGTGCCGCGCGGATCGCGCACCAGCAGCACGAGCCGCACGTTTAAGCTGCAACGAAAGCAAACCAGAAAACTTCGCATGAGAAACACATAATAAGCTGAATGAGCCGGCCGCAAGACGAGTAAATAATCAACGCAAAAAATGATGAGCAAATAATGGGCGAAATGCAGCTCGTATTTTTTTAGTTATTTATTTTTTCAATTAATCGCGCAACTAAATGGAGACGTCATAGTGAAACTGTGCGCTTTTGCATGGCCCATAAGTAGGAGTGGAAAACGCTATTATGGCGCGTGAAAAAGAGAAAAGTGCTACAAGACCGTAATAAATGCTCGCCACACAAACGAGGTTTCTCTTTATGCGGCTTTGATGGGTTGTGTTAGTTTTGATTAAATAGGAGTCAAGTCAAGTAACTGTAATTTGGTGGCAACAATTGGCACAACGCGGCATAAAAGATGGCGAAATAATAATTCGCTGTTGATTTTCTGAAGGAGAAATTGAAAAGTTTAAAGATAAAGACGTGAGAAAGCCTGTGGAATAGAACGAATTTTACTTCGATTTGGTCCGGGCTGGATACACAATCAAAGCGGGAACTGTCTAACGAGTAACACAATGCAGAAATTACAAACTCAGCCACACAGTGAAATATATATTTGGTCAAAAAATACCAGAAATTTGTTTTTACTAAACAAGTTGCTAGTTTATTTATGGCTGCTAATTTAATCAGTCAAATTCAGTAGTGCAACGCGATTTTTACAATAAAGAGAATTATTGAAAAAAAGATGTTTCCATCAAACTTGGATTTTTGGAGCACGTTAAAACGTTAGAACAGACTTAAAAATGGAACAGTTTTATCAAAAATCAATCTTGAGTTTTACAAAGTGTTCACGAAGAGCTAACTCGGACGTCTTTAAACCTATTCAAGCTCGAGAAAGTGAAGAAAATTATGCTCAATAGTTGCATTCGTGCTCAAGAGAGATGGTTGATGATGATGTGAGACGACTACAAAGCCTTCCATAGCTCAGCAGTTCCATAACTCATTCGGACCAATGCACAGTGATTCGTTCCATAGACAAAATTCAAAAAATTTATAGTCTCAGAATTTAACGATTTTGATGTCATTTGAATGGTAAAACTCCAACTAAGAAAACCCAAAAAAATCTGTGCAAAAAATTAATTAGTTTCTGTCCAAAGGCGGCTCAAAGTTGAAACTTTTTTCACAAAAAAATGTAAACACATATTTTCTGTTTTTTAGTCTATTAAGTAAAAAGAATTGTCAAAATACATGGTTAGCAAGAAGTTTCTAAAACTTTTAATATAGATTAATAAATGATGTGCCCATTTTCGCTTTTAATGTTTTCTCATAATTTGCAAAACTGAGGCTTTTACTTCACTTTTAATTCAAAATATTTTTCTAAATTAAAAATCTGAAAATTGGCAAAACTTAGAGGAAAATATCTAAAAAGTATGTGAAAGTATGTTCCTGGATTTTTTTTATTTTAAGAAGCATTCTTTCTTTGTCGGATAATGTAATTACATCCTCCGATACTCGTATCTTCCGATCTCAGAAAATAATTCAATTTGAAAAGTATTGAATTTTTAAGTTTTTAATTTTATTTAGCATTTTAATAGTTTTCAGTATGCGGTCAGCATGAATGGCTCGCTACATGCGGCGTCAATAGGCGCGCAAAGAGGAAATGTGGAAATTTGGAAATTTCTCGGAGAGACAAATTTCACTTTTCACTCCAAGCAGAAAAGAAGTGTGAAACTTTGCGGTTTCGCGACTAAACTGAACAATTCGTATTGTTTATTAACCCTTTCGAGCCCGAATTTTACCGTGTCTCGGTATTACTTTTTGGTATTTAATTCATGAAAAACTTTCCTAAAAAGTGTGCACACGGCATTTGAAGTCGCCACGCCTCTTTGTTAGAGTTTTAGAGCTAGTTTACTTTTGAAAAATTTTACCTTAAAACGGGTTGAATAAATTATGTATCAATATTTTTTAATTACAGAAAAATTACTTATACAAAATTATCACTTTTTGATTTTATTTAACCATTATTAAAAAAAATGGTTTTGATCAAACGCGCCCAATTCGTAGACTTCAATTAGAACACAAACTTTAGCTGAAATTGCTGCAAATTATTGGAAATTATTTTGGAGATAACAGTAAAATGTTTGTAATTTGCTTTGAATTCACTTCTAAAAATATTAGGATGATGTCTTCCGGGTTGAATAACTGAATAGCCCCCACAAAACGGTGCAGAATAAGTTTGCGTACAAAACTCCGTCCGTACAAAACTCAAAATTCCGTTGGCAATGTTGCCAAATTGTTGCCATATTGTTGCCAAAGTTGTGTTGCCAAATTGTTGCCATATTGTTGCCAAAGTTGTGTTGCCAAATTGTTGCCATATTGTTACCAACGTTGTGTGTTTGAATGTGTTTGCCAAAAAAAAAATTGTGTTGCCAAATTGTTGCCAAATTGTTGCCATATTGTTAATCTGCTGCCTGAAAGTATGCAGCAATACCACACCTATTTTTCGTCAAAATGTATTTTATTTATCCCTAAAAGTATGCAATCAGCATGAAAAATTTATCAAACTGCACAAATGCAAAACATACGTCTATTATTATCATTTTTATTGCAAAACTAAAGGGTCCTAAGACAATTTCTGTTATTCTTTGCAATTATCAATGTTGACGTTACCGATTAATTGTAAAATCTGAAAAAATCTAGCCAACAAACTTGGTGCTATAGCTCACCAAAAATGACGAAATTTGCAAATTTTAGTCTCAGGCATTGCCAAACTACAACAGTTTAAGAACAACAAAATAGAGATTTCAATTCAGCAGGCATTGATTAACTAGTATACCAATTTTTATGAAGAACGGACCACTCCTAATTTTGTCCCGCGGTTGTATGGAGTCGAATCACTGTGCAATGTACTGTGCCCACAGGGAAAGTTAGGAAAGAGAAAAGAGATAGTGGATTGCTTGTGACCTTAAAAACCTCTCATAACCTCAGAAGTCTATTTGTTCGAATTTGGTGAATATAATATATTTAATATGAGACGTGCGGCCAAGCGGATTTTTCCAAAAGAGCTGCATTTCTTTGAAAACAGTATCATTGACAGATCTCTTTAGACATGCCAAATCACACCATTTTTGATTCCAGATTCTTGAAACGCCTTACAACTGGGGGAAGGAGGGGAGTGAGACATGGGTCAAGTTTATCATACAAACAAGCCAAAAGTCATCCAAATTTAGGACCAAAGATTAAAATTAGCAATCGAAAACCAACTTCAAAGTTTCTCGTAAGTCAAAACTATGGGTTTTTTCCATATTTGTAGTTTGGTGCATCATGAATTCAGTCCAGAGGGGGACAGACCAGTGGCGGAAGGTTCAAACCCGCCAAACACATAAATTGCTGACAAAATATGGTTTCGAATGGTATTCGGCTCAAAAGTTGTACGCAAACCCCTGCCCCCGCCCCCCAAATGAAATCCTGTGTGCGCCACTGGGCCAGACAGTTAACTAGAATTACAACTGACCGTAATGAAGCATGAAAAAATTAGTCAATATGAAAAGAAAAGAAGAACAATTCATTAATTTTACACCACAAAGCGCCATTTGTTTGGTGTGACCAACTGAAAAAAGCGCGCAAAACAGAGTTGCCTGGAGAAAACAGATCGTAGCCCGGTAACCAGTTTTAAGGCCAGTTAAGTAAGTAATTAGGTAAGCACTGCCATTGCATAGAGATGTATCTAATGTGACCAAATTTAAGACTTAATAGACATGACCCCTTGCCTCTTCTTTATGTTGCCCAGATGGAAATTGCCTTAGAAATTGTCACTATTTGGGACTCGATTGAAATCACAGCTAATTTCGAGAAAGAAACAAAAGGCCATACCAGAAGGTGTTAAAAAGTATTTGATACAGAATGTTTGAAAATTTTCGTTTGGTAATATAATAAAATAAAAGGCGAAGAAATCTTACAGCCTGATTCTGTGTATTCTTGACAAATTTTTTATCAAGGTATGTATTTTGTCAAGATTTTTATCAAGCAAAAGTTTTGTTGGCATTCTGATGAAACGTTAATAAAATAAAAAGCTCATTTAATTCAACATAAGGTGAATATGCGATAGCTGTCAAATTGTCAAAAAATAAGACAAATACAAAATTGGAAGAAAAATAATTTTTGAAATTATTTTTAAATTTTTATTAAAAATTCTTATTTTGTGAGACGGGTGATTGGCTCATATGCAAATTAGTTATTACCAACGCATTTTTGGTGGATCCATGTCCAAAAAAATGCAATGCCGCAAGAATACGTATGGGCAAAGATAGCGATGTTCTCTGTGTGTCATGTGGCGCCAAGACCTCAATTAATCGATGCCCCGACGATCGAGTCAGCCGAAAATTCTTCATGAATTCTTCTTCGCTCAACGAAGGCAAATTGTTTGTTTTCTTCTGTTTCTCATTTCTTCTCTTCTATCCTCCTCAACCACTAAAAGTGTTAACATGCACAATTCTTCCATTTTCAATAGGCAAAATTTCAATTTGAATGCTGTTGTCAATAGCATTCACACTTTTGACAATTTATCAAGAAAAGAGCTTTTATTTTTAGGAATAGAATGCCAATTCTTGACAAATAGTAAAAACTTGACAAATAGTCAATATGGTGAAATTTATCAAGTGTACAGAATTGGGCTGTTAGTCTATAGAACATGAGCAATTTCTCCAGCAATTTGACATTATTGTCCTAATACTCTGGCCGGAAACAATTCAATGATAAACTTATTCTCCTCACTTTTCGCTTTACAACTCCCAACTCCAAGCACCAAACTGCAGCAAACACTAAAAACCTATTCAATCGCTGATCAAGATTATGTACTTCCATCAATTTAACCAACTAACCATCAGTGGGCCAAGCACTTGAGACAAAATTCATTTCAAGTGATAAGCAAACAATTAACAATTAAATACTTAAATTGATTAAACTGCTGCCACAAATGCGCACAGAACCCATGATAATAGCGAGCTTCGTATATATATTGAAACAATATCAATATGCAAACAAAAACAATGACAAATATTTGCGCGAATGCCGTTCGCTTGTTTCGCTCCGCTTGCGACACCACAAGCGGCGGCGCGTTTCTGACAACAGAAGCGCAACAGCTGTGCCAAGTCAGACTTTTATCAGAGGCAGCCCATAGCCGATTGAAATGGGATTTGTGAATGAGTTTCGAGTGGGCGCTGTCCGTGGATAAGTAGACGATCGAAATATTTAGCCCCGAACGAAAGCGATGCAGCACACTTGAGTTACTACTCTGACAACAGTGACAGGTGCTGGCTTTGCTCTCGCATCGCTATTAGTGTTTTGAATGCGAGTAAACTAAGAAAACGTGTAAATAAATATGGTTGGGATTACTATTAGTGACATGTATGCGTTGGTTGTTTTTTTTGCTGCCAACTGTTGACACGGAGAGAGGAAAGAGATGTGCGCGCCGACAGTACAAATTTAAAAATCAACAGGGATTAAGTAATGCAGATGCTTTAGCAAACACAAAAGTATACAGATTTTAGCAATTGGTGTTTATTTTTTAGTGAAATAGGACAGAGAAGAATCTTTTGCTATGAGTTGGTGCCATTAACCTTAAGTTCCTTGGCAGTACTTGTTTGTCTAAAACCAAATCTTAATAAATTCAACCAATCGCATCTTGTAATTGTCGCGGTGAATTTTTCGTACATACATAGATAGTGAAATTTTTATTTATTTAAATATATTTAAATTGAATCTATTTTGTCAGTGCACAATATATTCAACACTCTAATTTTTTTTACTCATTTTTCTAATTAAAACCAAAGAATCTATATTAAGAATTCTGAGCTTTGTTTTTTACTAAATGTTTTTCAATTAAAATTTTTATTTATTTAAATATATTTAAATTGAATCTATTTTGCCAGTGCGCAAAATATGCAACAATCTAATTTTTTTACTAATTTTTCCAATAAAACCAAAGAATCTATATTAAGAATTCTGAGCTTTTTTTACTAAATGTTTTTCAATTAAAATTTTTATTTATTTAAATATATTTAAATTGAATCTATTTTGTCAGTACGCAAAATATTCAACACTAATTTTTTGACTCATTTTTCTAATTAAAACCAAAGAATCTATATTAAGAATTCTGAGCTTTGTTTTTTACTAAATGTTTTTCAATTAAAATTTTTATTTATTTAAATATATTTAAATTGAATCTATTTTGCCTGTGCGCAAAATATTCAACACTAATTTTTTGACTCATTTTTCCAATTAAAACCAAAGAATCTATATTAAGAATTCTGAGCTTTGTTTTTTACTAAATGTTTTTCAATTAAAATTTTTATTTATTTAAATATATTTAAATTGAATCTATTTTGCCAGTGCGCAAAATATTCAACACTCAAATTGTTTGACTAATTTTTCCAATTAAAACCAAAGAATCTATATTAAGAATTCTGAGCTTTGTTTTTTACTAAATGTTTTTAAATTGTAACTGACTGAAATTAAAATTTGAATTAATTCAGTTATACGAGTATGTTGAACATTTTTGCAAAAGCATTTACCACAATTTTTATTATCATAAACGAGAGTCTTTTTTTTAATTGTAGCCACATTTCCCAATTTGCTTGAAAACTCAATTAAGCTCAAAGCCAACTGCCTTCAACAGGCCGCGCTTCAATGTCATCTTTAGCGCCCACCAAGCGTCAAACGAGTGCTTTACGTCGAGCCACTGATTGCCTCCACACACGCAATAAACGCAAAATTGGGCTTTTTCCATTTTGAACAAAAATTTACTTTTACAACTTGCAAAATCTCACCACATCTAAGCCGCTTATAAATATGAGTTGAACACCCGCTCCGCTTTCGAAACACACACACACATACACGCACTGTTCAGCAATAAAACACAACAACAAATGTGCTCTGGCACAAGAAACGCTAAGCGCCACAAATGCCCCGAAACGGGCGCGTTACCCCATTTCACGCTTCTAATTGCCGCATTTTCTCTATTTAGATTTGCGCTTAGTTTTTCTTTTTATTCTTTTTCACTTGCCCGTCAGTTTGTCCGTTCAACTGCCATGTGTGTTTTCTTTTTCGATTCATTTTAGTTTATTAGGTTTTCATTCTTGTTGTTTGTTGTTGTCAAGGCAGCTGTCGTTTGTTTTGCTATTTTGACCACTCATTAAACGACAATTTCGGCGCGCTTTGACTGTCATTTATTTGCACAACAACAATCAACAATGACGACAATAAAAATGACGATGGCCATATTTTTTCTTAACTCACAATTGGCAATTTCAAAGATTGCGTAAAAAATATTTAGTCATTCATATGCGAAGTATTTACTAGCAGGGCCCCGTAACCCTTTGCTGACCCCATTCGATTTTTATGCGAAATAAGTATTTTAAGTAATTATTTCCCATTTGAAATGCTTTCACCATATTTGAAGTCAAAAAACCAATTAAATCATATTTTCCCACAGAAACTGTTAACCCAGCGTTGACCCTGTCAGACTTTGACTTTCGAAATAAATTAAAAACACGTGTGCAATTATATTTGATTTCAAGTGTTTTCACCAATTTTGAAGTCAATAGGCCCATCAGTTAATGTTTTCTTCGTAGTCTTCCCGTATATGAAAATTAACCCATTTTTGACCCCGTTAACCCTCTAGCAGGCCAATTTTGTATTGCTGTAAAAAAATTACAGTTGGTTAATTTCGTCATGAGAAAGACGAAAATGATATTAACTTTTGTCTCAGGCGAATAGTTTCGTCGCTAGGTGTGTTTAAAGGTAGCCCAGGCGGGGCTGCCGAAAATACAGCATATTCAGGTGCATAGACGCAAGTGATGAGAAGGTAGGAAAATCAAAAGAAGTGATGGTAAATGTTTGACAATGTTATTTATTTTTTTGTGAAAAGTAAAAAACAGTCTTTGGTGTTGCTGAAACACAAATATAAGTTGCATTTAAGGGGGTCCTATTTACCATATAAACGCCGTTTTTCGAGGCGTTTTTTGGGATCTTGCAGAAGGAAAAGTATTCAATATTTTCCAATGCGGTTTTATTTACATTTTTATTGGTCCTTTTAGTATAAAAAAATCGAAGTTTAAGAAATAAGTGTTATGCTGTAGCCACAGCACCCCTGCGAAATAAGGCCTTCCAAAAGTATGTGGGTTGATGGTACACACGATTTTGCAAAAACCGTTCGTCTGAAACACAAAAGGAAAGGTTTTTTACAATCTGCAGACTTGCCGCTATCGTACGGTAATAATTCACATAATTATCTTTACAATTGTCAAAATGGCGGATCATGAAAAAAAAATATAGTTTTTCGGTTTTTTAAGCAGATAAAAACAATTTTTTTATTATTTGTTTATAACAATTGGAAGCTCATCTTGTACCGAACGATAGCGACAACATTTACACACATTTAAAAAAAAAATTATCAAAATCCGTCCACTTTAGAGTATTATAATCTCTAAGACAAAGTAAATACATCCTAAGCATCTCAGTTCAAGCTATAAACAAAGTTGACGTAAACCGGCAAGACCGCCTGCAGGCGCTGTGCAACATGACGTAAAACGGCAACCCCGCCTGCAGGCGGTCTTGCTTTAGGGGGTGGCTGTAGGTCTCCCAATGATAATTCTTATAAACAAAATCAATTATATACAAATACAAATATTGGTTTGCTTACTGAAATTTTCTGCAGCTTCAATCTCCAAGATTTATTAGTCTTTTTATTAAATGAAAAACTCATACTCGCGAAAATAATTATTTTCGTCCGAATTCGACAAATTCTCACTTCAAATGGGTTTAAAACCAAAAGTAGCTCACTTACTGTGTACAAAGAATACCCGGAATTTGTTTATAATTCAAAAAATCTTTATTTATTCTTCCAAATCAATTTCATCGCCTTCAAAGTAGTCCCCCCCCCCCCGATGCAATGCACTTATGCCAACGGACTTTCCAATCTTCGAAGCATGCCAAATAGTCACCTTCCGGTATGGCATTCAATGCGCGCGGCGATTCACGTTGAATCTCTTCAATCGATTCAAAACGGTGTCCTCGAAGTGGTCTTTTGAGTTTGTAGAATAGCCAGAAGTCACAAGGAGCTAAATCAGGCGAATACGGTGGCTGTGGAACGATATGAGTTGGCGAAATGCTCACGAAGAACCAATGCCGTGTGAGATGGTGCATTATCGTGATGCAAAAACCAAGAGTTGTCTCTCCATAAATCCGGCCTCTTTTTGCGAATAGCTTCACGCAAACGACGCATAACGCTCAAGTAATATTCCTTGTTGACAGTTTGGCCCGGCGGAAGGAACTCATAATGCACAACACCACGATAATCGAAGAAATCGAATTCCGGGTATTCTTTGTACACAGTAGTATATAGACTATGTACATATATGTTTTTAGTGAAGGAATTTGTGTATTTTTCGTGTACAGCTTTTTTATAATTTTGTTTTAATATTTTTAATATTTCTATATTTTTTTATATATTATCTATTCTATATATTATTTATTTCTATTTCAGAATGTTTTTAATTTCTTTCATGACATGATGTTTTCCTTACTAGTATTTTAATACTACATCTACCTGATTTCGGACAGACAAATATGAACATCAAAACACCAATTTTGATTTAGCTTCACACGTTATGACTTTTGATACAATCTAGTCAAGTTTTACGGCAAATTGCATTGCCTGAAGTTAGCTTTAACCCTAGAAGGGTATTATATTTTATATACGTTGTTGGTAATCTTCGTCGAATCGACGAATTACATTACATAATTATACTCAGACATTTTTTTGTAATAATTCGCAAAATAAAGCTCATTACTAACTGAGATCACACGAAAAGAGAAAGCAATCAGATCGGAGAATAAGAAGACATTTGAAGAAATGTATGTGTTGTTCGTCGAATCGACGAAGGTTACCCTACTAGGGTTAAGATCAGGTCACAAAACGGTCATAAAGATTATTTGTTTTGAAAATTATAGCAAATCTGACTGGTGTCTTATTTAAAAAATTAAACTGTAATCTAAAAGATCGAACGATGTTATATCATAGAAAATTATTACTAGTTTTCTAATTGAGTCTGCGAACAATGAATCCATAGACCACATTATCCTTTACTGTACCGCTTTGTAGACAACTCTTCTTGAGCTAATCGGAGTTTGAAAAATGATCTCAATCTGCTGAAGAGGACTAGAGCTTTTAAACACGATCAGGGTAGACATTCATAAATTAGAATTTATTAGGAGTACAAATAAGTTTTAAAGGAATAACAAAAACAAATGGGATGATCTCTTAGCCGATAAAATATTATCCCATGGCCATAAAATATCGCAACAAATCAATTTTTGGTTTATTAAAATTGTTAGCTTAACAAATAAATTTTCATTTAACCGGATTTTCGATCCGTTCCATTCCACTCCGCTCGCCATTTTATTAAAAGGTAAAACTGCCAGCAAAAATACATGTGACATTAAGCTTTCTTTTTCCACTGTCTGCGCACATTTGTCACTGTCAGCCAGCGCCGGTTGTTGGTGTTGTCATTGTCGCCAGTGCATCTGCAATTGCTTCGATTTTCTGGAGCTACTTTTTTTCTGTGAGATAAGTAAATGTGTGCTGTAGTTGTTGTTGCTGCTTTTAATATTGACGTCAGCTTGTAGTGGCAAAAAAATGCAAAACAAACAAATGAAACCGAAAAACGTGACTTTCATTTGTGGCAAACAGCGACAACGACAACAACAGTCGGCCAGCCAGTCAGCCAAGCAACCCACGGCCGACTTAAAACCACTTGCCGTCAACAGTTGCGCCTCTGGCCGCACACCGCTAACTGCTTTTAACGCTGTTTGCATAAAATCATTTCGCTGTTGTTGTCGATTTGCCGCTCATTGAGTGTCAAATGGGCTTTTTTAGCGTTTTTCTTCATTTCACTTCATTTCGCTTCATTTCTTCTGTGTCTCCCATTCACTTTTTAGTTGTACTGTTCGTTGCACGCCCCCCACACTTCTCCCGGCCGTGCACTAATATGACAGCCAACAAAGGTCAAGCAACAAAAATTCACTTTCACAGGCGCGTTGGCGTTGGCGTTCGGCCTGACAGTGCGCGAAATTTTTAACAAATCCCCAACTGTGGCCACACTCAATCCTTGTGTCATGATTTGCCAGGCACAAAATAATTTAAGACAATTACAACCGCAGCCGTTCTTACGACATCGAGCAGAGCGGAAAAGCCTAAAATCCGGCCCAATCCCAAGCGGAACAAACAGCTCGAGGCGAGCAAGGCGCGGGGATTGGCTTTATTCAATTAACATGGGCCCGCGCACTGAGCCCAGCAAATCCTTTAATTTCGTTTCGCTGCTGCGCTCTCTTCCCGCCCTCCGCCGCTCGGCCTATGTCTTGGCGTTCCCCGCTCGTTGCCAAAGCGCATTAATCACATGTCGGCTGTAATTAATCAAAATTATTATGTCACCGGCTCAATGTTTATAGCAATAAAACGGCAACAACAAACCGACACAACAACAGCAGTAAATAGTGAACAGCAGCCGATTTAAATTTACGTATATACGAGTATGCAGGCCCGTAGAGAGGAAAACCGGGCCCGGGGACTAGTAATGACGGGCCCCTGTAAGTAATTTTGGAAATTTTGTAGTAGAAGTCAGGATGATGATCCACAAAGTTTATATGGTTTTACCTTTTTTTTTTTTTGCTCACAGTTACTTCAAAGATTATTGAATGAATGAGAATTTTTTATTTCAAGAATCGGGCAATTTTGTGTCAACTTTTTTCTTGATCAACTCGAAATATTTTTTCATTCAAAAATTTTTATTTCCTAATATTGCCGGAAAATCCGGGCCCCCTTGGAAACTCCGGGCCCGGGGACGATGTCCCCTTTGTTCCCCCCCTCTCGACAGCCCTGCGAGTATGTATGAAAATAAGCACAGCAACAATAAAATATAAATGTAAGAAGGAGTGTGGGAGTGGCCTAATGGTTAGTCAACTTACGAGCGACAAAGAGCTCCAACGGAAAATTATTAGAATGCAATAAAAATAATGATTTTTTTATTTTTAATAAAAATAATTAAAAAAATCAACTGTAAAGCATATACGATAAGATTAATTGTAACATAGTTTGCATAATTTCTTGTAATTTAAAATTATAAATTTACATTGCTTCAAGGAAAGAAGTCCAACGGAAAATTATTAGCATTCGATAAAAATTTTTTAAAATAAAACACATTAAGTAAATGGTAAAATGTTCAAAAATAGTAAGTATATAATTTATTTAAATTTTTTTTTTCATTTTTGAAAAAATATATTTAGTATAATTTTTAAAATTTAGAGTTATAAATTGTTTTAAGAGAAATAATTTATTATTTTATTTTTTAATTTACAATTTTAAAGAATTACGAATTAATACCAGTTCCTCAGAAAACGAATGCATTTACAATTTTGAAAAAAGTAGTAAGATCTTAAAAGTAAAAAAAATTAGAAAAATAATTTGGAAATTGTAATTTTTGTAATTTAAAATTATAAATTTACCTTCCTTTAAAGAAAGAAAAAAGAACTCCAACAGAAAATTATTAGCATTCGATAAAAATTTTAAAAATTAAAAAAACATTTAGTAATTTGTAAAATTACTATATATTATTTTGATTTAGTATTTAAACATTTTATGAAAAAAATGTATTTAATAAAAAATTTGTAAATTTTAAGTTATGTATGTTACATTGTTTTAAAAGAAATTATTTATGATTTTATTGTTAAATTTATTTAAAATATACACTCAAAACATATACAATTTTAATTATTTAGAAAATTAAATTTTAACATTTTAAATTCCGAAAAACAGATTTTAATAATAAAAACAAATTTTAAAAAATTAATTGGAAATTAAGAAAAAAAATTATAACATGCCATTGAGTGAAAGCTAATTAAACTTTGACTGAAGGTGCGGTAAATATACTTTGACCTCGATTTCGCAGCGAGAAGTTGCTGAGCTGAGTAAAGCTTTTGTTGTCGTCGTTTTGGTGATTTGTGTTTATCAAAAATTAATTTAACAAATAATTTGTTATTGTTTGTTTGAAAAAGCTCCAATTAACTTCCAATATTCGACAGTAGGACATAGAAAATCAGCAGTTTACTGTTCGATACGAGTGAACAGTGTGAAATTTGCTCTTAAAGGTTTTAGTTCAGTTCAGATTAGTTTTTAAAATTTATCCACAGAACATCAAAGCTTTCAGTTGCTGAGTTAAGAGATATTTAAAGATATTTTACGAAACCGAAACAAAACTGGCGGCGTATATTTAGAGATTTTGAAGAGTGTGGAAGACCAATTGACCTTTTATCGGTCGCATATTTGTATTCATTTCTTCATAAAATCAAATTAATACCGATACGTTTCAGAGACTCGCCAAGGATCCGAATCATAGGATGGTTGTGACAAAACCAGAAACAACTTTAATAGAGAACGATTCTCATACTATCCATTCATACCTATATCCCCTGCCATGAGTACAAATCACAGATTGATTGTAGCCAGACTGAAAAAAACTTCGACAAGGAAGGCTACTTCCCTACTATGGGACTTCACAATGAATCTCTTTGAAAACCAGCTGAACTGATGAATAGAAAATTCGAATATATCAATTCTAAAAAAAATGTAAAAGGAGAGCACATATCAATCAAAACATCATGAAAACTAAACTTTCAACCAAAAATTCAAATTCAGATATAGTTCATAAGAAAAAAGCATTGCAAAACATTACAAAGATTGCAAAGTGAAAACAAAACATTACAAAACATTGCAAGGTTTGCAAAGTTTCGAATTTCACAGTATTGAGACTTAAAATTTGGAAAAGGACATTTGATTCAAATCATCAAATTATGAATGGAAGAGAAGAAATTATTATTTTTTTATGGTTATTACACCAACTGAAACACTTTCTTTTTCGACATTTCATTCAAATACAGCTGTCAAAAAAGACATTTATTTACCGTTACATAGCGTCACTCACTTTGCCAAGCCATTTTCTTTGTAAAGATTATGGCGGACAGTAGCTCGTTTTTCAAACGATTTCTTTTGACGAAAACACATAAACGCTTATCTACAGAATCTATAACATTTCTGCAATTGCAAGCATTTTTTTTCTTAAAGATATATTAACGACATTCAGCGTCGTTGATAAAATGCGCTTTTTTGCTTGCATAGAAACGATTTTTCATTGTTATTAATGTTATTGAATATAAAATTTTGGAAATGTGCTCTTCAAGAAAAAAAAAACTAATAAATCGCAAACAAAATATAAAACATAAAAAATAATATTTTTTTTAATGTTTTTCTTTCAGGAATTAATCAAATGGACCAAAAACATAAGTAAATTTGTAACAAAAATGAAAATGTTAATCCATTTGTAAAGAAAAAATTAAATTGATTTGCATTAAAAGCAAAAATGTGATTTTTTCAACCCGAGTAGTCAGAACGAACCACTGTGTGGCGTGGCAAAGCATGAATATAAAACCAGAATAACTACAACCACAACAACAGCACGAAAATGCGCTCACTGCATTCACAGCGAAAAACAAAATGGGAAAATCTGATAAATACAACACAGAACAGACATTTCGTACTTATCAACAAAAATGAAATGTTTTGCTGTTTCACATTGCGAAATATTTACACAACAACAGCAACGCATGAACAAACCGCCTGAAACGCAAACTGCACCAACACGAGAGAGGATTCAAAAAAGTTCATGTTTTAATTGTAACTTTGCTAAAAGTTCAAACGAGATTTTTCATTTGTGTTAATTGATAAACCACAATTAAAACATATGCAATTATATTAAATTTTACAGTGCGCCTGCAGCAGGAACTTTCTGTAAATTACATTACAACAAAATCGACGGACTTCGAATTGCAAAATTGCAAATAAACGAAAACATGCACGCGCCGTAATAAGACAATACAATTTTCATGAAACGCTGCTGCTGACGATTCTTGTAATTAATTGAAATATGAGCGAGCACAATCAGCAAAAATCACAACAACAAAATTTCGCATAATTAGGCTCTTTAATTAAAAGCATTGCAGTTCAATGCAGGTGAATAGCATTTGGCGCATCGCAATCGTGAGCAGAATGCTGGCAAATATTAACAAAAAAAATAAACAGCAAACATAACACACAACACAATGCAATGCAACAACAACAACAATAGCTTTGTTGTTTCATGGTTTGTGAACAAGTGTTACGCGTGCGCTTTATCAACGGTTGTACCCATAATCCTACGCTCACATATCTACACACACATGGCTTGTTTGTGTAAGTAGTCCCACATACTCGTAAGCGCTTTTATAAATACAAATTGATGCTGACTTCTGAGCATAAAGTAATTACGACACGAGTTTTTCGACTTTAATTCCATTGTTAATGCTTGAAAGTGGGCTGATAAGCGAATGAAAGAC
Source organism: Melieria picta (assembly GCA_964056695.1). Taxonomy (NCBI): domain Eukaryota; kingdom Metazoa; phylum Arthropoda; class Insecta; order Diptera; family Ulidiidae; genus Melieria; species Melieria picta. Next base: position 86,658,422 of record OZ057399.1, on the reverse strand, counting down.
TTTACAAAAACTGCGAGATGTTTGTATGCTTGGAGACTTTAATCAAGAAGACCTTTGAGCACGGAATGGAAAATTGCGTTGACATATCTCAAGTCTAGTTACAACAAATCCAAGTATGAGAACTCGCAGTACTTATGCGCTGAATACTCAAAGAAATCAGGTTAATGTTGAACTAATGCATGTAGCTTATTGGAGACAGTAGAGTATTGACTCCTTGAAGCATCGCCAAAACCTGGAATACATTCACAATTCTCACAGTTTGCTTCGCAAAAGATCAGAGAGAAAGAGAACAACAAGTTTAGGTATCCACACTTTTGAAATTTATAGAGAGTCGGCGGCTATTGAATTTGGTCCAAATTATAACTCCAATCCATCATAAAATCTCTTTCTACAAATTATATATTTCACATAGAGATCAGTTTCTGCCGAGATAGTCCAATTTTTGGACGCTTTGTGCCTCTCCGATTGCAAAGCACAATCGGATCGAGAATGTCTGGTGTTACTGGAGGACAGCTCTGTGTAGTAACACAATGAGCCTAATGACCTCTGTGATGTCCTTGAGACAACCATATACAGTATAATCTCGATAATCCGGACAATTAAAAACCAAACACTGGTGTCCGGATTACAGAGTCTACAATAGAAATTGAGTGTCCGGATTACCGCTTTGTCCGTATTAGCGAGTGTCCGAATTATCGAGATTATACTGTATGTACCTACCTGCCATATTAGAGTAAAAATTTTTATAACAAGCCGAGTTCACCCATTCTAAATCTTATTTAATCATTTTGAAACTTCAACGAATATTTTTCTTAAAATTTATTTTTTTGAAAACGAAAAAAAAAACAGAAACAATAAAATAGAAAACAGAAAACAGCCGGATACCAAAGTTACGATTCTTTTCCCCAGACATTATCACACATGATCCACTTTTCATCTTAGTCTTCAAAACTTGCTGACTTTCGTTTGCTTACAGCAAAAACAATAACAAATTGGATTTACATTTAGGTAGTAAATTTTATTTGGTTTCTACATAACAACTGATCGAATTACTTTTAGGAGCAATTTTTTCCAATTGCAGTCGTGTCTGGATATAGTGAACTAACTATTGCAAGGCCTGTTCACAGTATTGAGGTTGTTCACTATATCAAGGTTAACATTTTTGTTCAACATCTCGTTTCGTTTATTCAAAATACACCTTTTGCTTTTTGCTTGAAATTGCTTTCAAAATTTTGTTCATGATTTAGAGGCTCCATGTCAAAATTTGGGTGTTCACTATATCGAGGTGTTCACTATATTGGGTGTTCACTATACCCAGACACGACTGTATTTGAAATGTGTAATTATTGTCAAATTTCTTAACTAAATCACAACTGATCTTCTTAAATCTATGATATGCTTTCAACGAATTTTTCAGTACAAATTTAAAGTATTGGAGATGCATCTCTCAGAAAAAAATTTCCAGAACAGAACTGAACATGAAATCAAATTTCAATAATAAAAAATTTGGTATGTGAAATTTTATTATTTTCCTATACCTATTTCGAAAGAGAGATTTTAAAAAACTTGAATGCACAAAATGGAAATTCCAGACTTTTATTCTGTAAACAAGCATCAGTTAAATAAGTTCAAAGGGTCGCCAGATACATTAAATTCTGCCCGTGTTAGGGGACTTTTAAGTGGGTACTAAATAATTATAAAATTAAGTTTTGAAACCCCAATAAATAAATAAATAATAAATTAAATAAAATCGAACTCACTCACCACGTCTTGTACTGCAAAATAAAACTTTACATAAAGTAAAATTTTTAATAAATTATTGTACTTTTTATTAATTAGGTTTTTGTTTCAAAACTGATTATATAACCATCGACCGAGAATTTTTAATCATAGAACAAAATTCAAAGAAAGTTTAGTATAAAAACACACAACTATCCAACAATCCCTGCGCAAGTTGTCCCTGCTACAAATATCCACTCAGTATATAAAACGAAATAAGTAATTTTTGCAAAGTTTAAAAATCTCCACTGTTCGCTTTTAATCCTTTAATCTGTTGCAGCAGCAAGGCGGCAGTAAAAAATCTGCAAATCCTTTTTACAATTAATTAAAATGGGAAAATGTATTTTCCACTCAATTCGCTGAAGGAGTTAACGGCACATAAAATGCAACCGTAAATAACTATTTGCTGCGCACTCAGCAACAGAACGAGCCCGGAACATAAAGGAGCAGGTAATAATTGGAAGCGATTTCTGCGTTGCCACGTGCAGTAGCTGAACAACAGCCGAAGGAACCGGGCTATGGCAGGTGGCAATTGCAGTCGATCCCTTGTGCAATGCTCAACTTTCATCCGGCGGATAAGGAAAAGTAAAATTAAAAAATAGTTGAATGCATTTTGCTGCGCGAAGCATAAAGTGCAGTAGTGGCGGCGCAATGGGTGTATTGAAAAAAAAAACACAGTTATCGACAACATGCAACATGCACCACTGTGCGCTGCTGGTGCAACAAACCTAAAGGAAAAACGCATTAAATATCGCATGCAACAGAAGTACAACAAAATCAGCATTAAGTCGTTAGAGAGAGGGAGAGAGGCAGAGAGCGCAACGGAAAAGATGAGAAAGAGGAGGAGGAGGGGTGGCAGAGATGTCAGAGACTCCATCAAACTCGACGTTGATTTCCTTTGTTGTTTTGCATTACACTTTCAAGTGTTTGATTGAAGTTGTTTGCTACGGTCGTAAAAACTTGGAAGTGATACTGTGAGTTGTATATAGAACGGAGATGTGGGTGGAAGAGACCCACCCGCAATCGGGGGTAACGATTCCTAACGAGTCTGACGCACGCTTCGAAAGTTGAACTTTCGAATTCGCTATGCCTTAACCATGCTTTATGAAGCAATTAAATAGATTTGATTGGGGGATTTTCATCCTAGTCGTGGATGATGGAATATGCAATGAACCGTCTCGGTCTCTAAACAAATTAGATATTGAAAGATGGCTTATTAGACCCCATCTTTTTACATATTCCTATGGACCTTTTGACGGATGTACTAAAGTAAGCATTTTTATAAGTTTTCACTACTCAGAACTTTCAATAGGGCCTAGTTGTTGGTTGCCATCTCGGAGCGAGGGTCTGGGCTGCATTCACCAGGTACTCGATAGTACTTCAAGTACTTCGAAATTCGAACAACTTTTCTCATCATCGTTGAGGATTGGAAACCGTAATGTCTGTTCGGCTACAAGAGACGTGTGTTCTTCAAGTTAGGCAGCCTCCAAAGGGTCTATGTTGCCTATGAGAAACATCAGTTAAGCCTGAGATATAGATTACGTTTTCGAAAAGAGGGGAGCATTTCAAAGAAGGCCATCGAATGGAATCCACTAGCCGACAAAGGAAGACCACGATTCCAAGAAGCGATGATGATGGCCACAGAACGAAGTATTCTGAGCCCATAAGTTAACTTTACTTAACAAATGAGTGGCAATTTGATTATTATTTATAAGCTTTAGTTTCGAAGACGAAATTAATTTTTTCATTCTCTTGACGAATTAGGTTCTTTTTGAAAGTTTTTTTTTTGTAATTAAAGAATTACCTGATGTTTGCGCTATTTGAAACTGTTAGTACCCAAGGACAATGTTACTGCAATTTCTAGTTTGTTTGCGCTTGTTGGCAACAGAATTTGAACACTTGTGTGAAAAAGCAGCTTAGCCCAGCGCAGTGTGCTTTTCCCTACCAACAACACTAATCGTATTAAGGATAATGGCAAAACTTTATGCATACAACAATATAAGAAATAAACCCAATCGCAAGAGATGCGTTTACGTAGTTTTGTCTTGGTGTGAATTGAAGAAAATGTCGAGTGTATTTAATGGCAGAGGATATGCGTTGGTTTCCCCAGTATTCTACATTTATGAATATTCGTGCTATAGGCCAATTGTGTTGACGTTTCACTACTAAAATTGAGCTCTTGTGCCATGACCTCGAAACACTTTACAGCCCTGAAACGTACATTAGCTCAGAATCAGGGCTGTCAAAACCCAGAAAAACTTTTCTACCTGCCGTCAGCCAGCCAAACTTGTCGTTCTTTAAAACAAGTGTATTCTGTCAATACGGTATCGGGAATTTATAATTCAAAAAACCCACACAGAAAATTAAAAATAAGTCGTATTTTTTGTAATTTGGTGGGAGCACTTTGATCAGAGCAGTTGTTTGAATCAGTTCACTTTACTAAGTTGAATTTTCAGTACCATAATCTGGTCTCTTTAGATATGCTGCATTGCAACAATATTCTGATCCCTTGGAATTCATCATAACGAGACATGGGTCTACTAGAGAAGTTGGATACGAAAATAAGTCAAAAAGTTACAATGGTGCTTATATTTTTTTCAATCTTTATGGTCTGTGATTTCAGAGCGACAAGCGGTCACCAAAGAACATTTGTTCGATCATATTGAAGCGTTGCATGGAAAAATCTGATAAGGAAGACCAGATTTATGGAAGAACCATTCGTGCTTTTTACACGACGATAATGCAGTTACTTAATTTAAACGCATAGAACACTGCCAGATCTGGCTGGAAGTGACTTCTTGGCCCCCATTAATGTAAAGCATTGAGTTGGTTCTGAAAGAATGTAAGAGTAAGGCGACAGAAAGCCATAATGCAAAATTTGTAAAAGAAGCCGAAAATCGCCTAAAAATAGTTCTAAAGTCTGGAAAAACACTTCCATAGAATATGTGTGTTGCATCGAATGAAAATCTTCTTTTTTATTTAACGATTCCCGATACTTCATTGACAGATTGTTCAGTGCAAAGAATTGCATTGCATCAAATTTTATTATCGACAGCAAATGTGCGAAAAGTTGGTTGAAAAAGTTTACAAAAACCACTCAGACTATGAGCGCAAAATATCAACACCGCCTAAAGTAAAATAAAAGAAAAAACGGGGGAAGGAAGCAGAAAAATGCCAAACACTGAAATGATGCCTTCCGCTGCAAGTTGAGAACTCAAAGCGACAACTTTTCACTGTGTGTGTTTTTAGCAAAGTGGGCCAAAATAAGTGCTGCCAAACAACGCATGTGCGCAAAATTGTTTCCAAACTGAAAACTGGCAGCGCCGAACAAACAAATTTAGTTGATGAAAAGCCGAAAACGAAGAGATTTTGCACGGAATCCGCTGCAAAACTGCAGTCAAAGTGATTTTCATGTAGCCAACTGCCAGCGGCGACAATCCAAATGAAAATCGTTGTGCCAACATTTAGCGAGCATCGAATACTTGAAATGCTATGAAAATGCAGCAACTACAAAGTTAATAACTCATTTAAAAATAGCTGCCAATGAAACGGCAGACGTTTGCGCGGCATTCATAAAAATTGCAAAATCTGCCGCAATAGTGAATTATTGATACTAATTGGCGCAGCGGCAAAATTACAGCGTCGCGTTTATGCTTTAAAAAAAATGAGAGAAATGTAAAAAAATTCAATTTTTATTTGCCCACTCATTTTTGCGATTTTTGCGCCGCATCACGGCAAGCAATTTTGATTTTTGTCACCGCAAACATTTTCTCCGCATATGAAAACCAGTGAGTGAGGGTGATAGGGGCGCGAGAAATGCATTTGCGACAAAATGCTTGGGTAATTGTGGACAACTCAACTCAGCTGGCAATTCGCGCAAGAGAAAATTCCATTTGCCACGTTCAGTCAGCACCACACACGCACACACTCACACACATTACGGTAGAAAACCATAGAAAGTGCGACAATTTGATTTATGGACAAATTTAATGTTTATTTTGCGTGTAAGTTTTAGCAGAAATTTTAACGATTGATCAAAAGTTGCGTGAAAGAAAGAAAACCAATTTTGTCATGATTGAAAAATAAAAGTGAGAAGGTAAAAGCTCAGCAATTGTTAAATGTATAGAGATAAGGTTACAGTGGGTGTGGCATCTGGCACACTTAGGCTGTGATTAGTGCTTTGCTATGTAGAATTTGAAGAAAGCTAATTGAAAGGAACTCTAGTTAGTAAAGGTAACTGGTTAAATATGGTATGCCAGTTCCATTATTTCCATCCAATCCATCATACACTAAGAGCTGAGTTCTTACAAGCTGAGAGTTTACATTAGACTAGACCCAAAAGTTCAGTTTAATTTAAATATTGCAAAGAATTGTTTGCTAATATTTTTTTGTTCAAAAATCTACCAAGAGAAACACTTAAAGAGGTTCTTAATAGGTCTGTTTGGCAGAGCATAATTTGTACGAATTTGTACAAATTTTTACTGGATCCTGTTTGTTGACGCCAAATCTCCAGTAACGAGAGAGAAACTGAGAGCGTAAAGTGACAGTTCATTTCGTGAGAACTTGCAAGTTTTTACTGGAGAAATTTTGTCCAGTAACTTTTTGCCAGTAAGAAGAAGAACAAGAAAAACATATGACTGGCTGCCATATGATCGCAAGGAGTTTGTGTGTTCGCAAGTCTGCTGATCTACAACCGTCTTGCTCAGCTTTTCCTGCTGCAGCTGAAAGGGCAAAATCGCAGATTGAGCGCAACGAACCATTTGCCTTTTGCATTAAATGTCTGATTTAACTTAACACTTTCGTGTCCGATCACGTATTTTTACGTTTTGTGCCTAACAAACCTAGGAGCCGTTCACGTATTTTTACGTTTTATGCCTAACAAACGTAGGAGCCATTCACGTATTTTTATGTTATTATAAATTGTAATTTAACTGTTAAGATAAATAAATTCAAAATAGCGGCCCCAACGCAACGGCATACGTAAACAAAGCGCAATAGGTTTTAGTTTAACTGCACAGAGAGCGGACACGAAAGTGTTAAGTTTCCCTACAGCTTCAAATCTGAAACGAAACTTTTAAATCAGCTGTTTCGTCCTTTAACCCTCCTGTTTACACACTTTTTCCTGTGTATTATGAATGTGCGAAGTCTCACTGGTGTAACCAAGAGTTAAAACTTGCAAATTCTTACAAATTGCTGTTTGTTCACATTTTTGGATAGTTTCATTTTTGGGAGCGTAAGCTCGCTTACTCTCCTGATATTTTTTACTGGAAATCTGGCCAAACAGACCTAATAGCTGACATATCAGTTGTGGAAGCAGATTCAAACATAGCTGACAACACAACTAGGAGTATCTGCAGCAACATTATCCCATGAAATATCAGCTTCTCTATTTTGAATAGAAACGGAATGAAATAAAAGCCTCGTTCTCCTGAATAGAAACGACATTACCCCATGAAATATCAGCCTCTCTCTCCTAAACATAAACGAGATTGATCCAATCCTACGAAGACAACAAAGTATCATATAACGAAAAGTCGGTCTTGTACGATAATTTCAGATGGTCTCGGTCGTGGCTTGATACAAGTGAGACTCCACATTCCTATAAAAAAGTGATCATTGTATGGTGGGTTGGCGAATGCATCGTCCATTACCTCGTAGATGTCGTTAAAAACTTTATTCATGAACTGCAGCGGTCATCAGAAAACAAACAGACATAGATCTATTCTATTCTATTTCCATGACAACGCTAGACCGACACACCGCAACTATAACAAATAATCGTGTGAAAACTCAGTGACTTGGGGTACGAAGTTTTGCCTTATAATCGCTACTCACCGAACCTCTCTCCCACCGTTTATTACGTTTTTTAATTCTCTTGGGAACTTTCTCTTCAATTAATGGTTCAATAAACAAGAGACTGTCATTTCAGGACTATTTGTCCTGTCAAAATGATAACATTTTTTAAAAAGAAAATGATTTTTGAGTTAACAAGTTTACATTCGTAAGGTCCCTAGTTGGAAAAATGGTATAAGTTCAGGTGAAAGTCTAGGAAACTACCACCGGAGGAGGGAAATGACGAGCTGCATTTCCACATGGTGCACGGAAAAATAGGATTTTTTTCCTTTTAAAATTCCATCTCTATTGGCATCGGCGATTCTGAGATGTCTATCGCTAGTAAATATTTTGATAACTCAAAGCAATTCCAACTCAAAATATACGATTTAAATTTGACGACCGACATCGAAAACCTCTAAGTCTAACTGGAAGATTTAGAAGGCAGCCACTGCATCTTACCTAACCTTAACTTCAAGTCATAACCAAAGACAGAACATCTGAAGCATTTCAAGAAAACATTTTCAAACTATTTATTAACCAGCTGTCTACTGGCCTATAAATTGTCTTCACATAGACATAAAACACACTTTTTATGCTTCTTCCTAATGGGTTTGCTTTTATCAGCAGCCAAGTTTCGCACTGAAGTCAAGTCGGCTAACCACAGTAAATCACAAAAGACGCAGTCACTCAGCTAAGACAGCTGCAAGAAATGTGGCGGCATCTCTCTTCCTCTCTGCGCCTAGCAACTTACTTTACTTTGCACATGTTTATGCTGACTGCATTTCCGGCTGCAAGTAAAAGTTTGCAGCAAACACAAATGTGGTTTTGCTTAAGCGGCAACTCGACTTTATAATCCACCAAAGCCAAGTTGAAACTTTTGCCGGTTAGCTGTACAGTCTAAAATTGAATTTTTGTTGCTTTCTCGAAATCCATTTGCCATGCTGACGGCATGTGCACCTTTGAAAATGGCAACAATGGCGTTAATTCAATTGAACAGTTCACATAATTTATTGTAATATTTTTAGTTCTGTGTACTGTGTTGGGAACCCAAGTTATCTGTTTAGGAATATGCTCCGATTTTGGACTGGATTTTTGGACTTTATGGCAAATTGTGCAATATGATTTATATCTCCATCCTTATAAAGTTCAAGCAAAGATAGTAAAACATTTAATTACACTTCATACATAGTCATAGACTTTGGTTCAAGCATGAAATGCATAGAAGTTACGGCGATTGAAACCGATTGACCACAGTTTTTTTTCAGTCTCGGTAGGTGCATACTTGAATAAGCAGAATTGTTATTTTGGGGAAAGTAAGATGCTAATGCGTTCTGGAATTTTAGTACCTGTTGTACATTTTGACTGGTTGCGTCATAGCTCATATTTTAAAGAATGTCAAAGTACCCACAATTACTGTCAATTCTCAGCGATACAGCAAAGTAAATCGGATCCAGTAGGAACTCTGCAAAAAATAGCTCATTCCCCCAATTAATCGCACATAGTGAAACCTGGGATATTCCCGCAATTTGGCATCACTGCCTTGTTTTTATACATATTCGGCGTGAAGTTTACTGTATATAAAAACATTTTTATCGTCAACATTTGTGCGTTTGTTTTGTTTGCTGTTTTCTGCGGTCTTTCTGCTGATAACTTGCCTCGCTCTTTGCACATTTTTATCAACGTTTCTATTTTTTGTTTTTGCTATGCTTTCATTTTATGAATAATGGCCGCTGAAAGTATGAAACTTTGATGTGGCTGTGGCGTAACGGGTAGTTGGTTGACGTTGAGGGAGGGCGACACTAAACGCACACGAAACAACGGAAGTGCAGATAAAAAATGTGCATAAAAATGAAGCCATTTTCAAATGATCGGACGTGAGCGAGGGGAAGCGGAACAAGGTTAGGGCGAAGGCGAAGATGTTGAGTGCGAAAATGGAGGGGAAGTTTGCAAGCTAATGGGAATTCGCAGTTTTTATATCGGAACGCTTTGTAAACAACGGAAAATGGTAAGGAAACATTAGTATTGGTTTTTTGCTTTAGCTCCTTCTTTCTGTCTTTTTTTGTGGTCTGATGTATGGCGTGGATGTGGCGTTGATGGGTTTTGATGAATTGATATAAGATTTGGATGAATTTGATGGATTGTTGCGGGCTTGAATGAACGAATATTTGATTAAAGATTGCAATCAGTTTTCGGCGGTTAGTGCAGATATTCTTAGAAAAAACACTGAAATTTTTCATACCAAGTCTTTTGATGTGAAAAGGAGGAAGAGAGGCGGCTGAAAGTATGAGCAAAGAAATATTGTACGCTTTAGAGTGAGAAAGAGAACGACTAGCAATGCAAACGGGACGATGGTTTAGTAGGAATGACAAATTATATAAAAAAGTTCATTAAAATACAGGCAAATTAAAAAAAACAACAACATAACTATAAAGTTTTTCTTTTATATGTCATCAGCAATAATGAAAAGTAAATAAAATTGTGAACCACTTCATTGGAAAATATGTAAAAAAAAAATGAGAACAATCCATTTCCAACTGTAACCGTTATTACGAAAACAAATGACAAGAAAAATGCATGCGAAATGAAGCGAAATGAATGAAAACGATACATACAGAATAGAATAGCGGCATTCATGACTAATGAGAAATGCTCAGCGGATTAGATAATCACAGAATATCTAATACTATTTAAACTCAGCTAATGGAAACCAATTTTACCGCTTCAGAGCATTTATAGCATGTAAACAAATTACACCCATACCTCACTTTGCGTCGTGATTACGTTCCAAAAAAACACGACGCAAACTGAAACGACGCAAAGTGAATTATGATTTTCTATAGCAAACTATGTAAAGATCGAAGATAGGTTCCAGGGTTACGAAAATACAACTTTTTAAAAAGAAAATTAAACAAAGTAAACATTTAAAAAACAAAAATAATATAAAATTTTATTACATACATACAAAAAACAAAAACAAGAAATTCAATTAAAACAAAATAAAATATTCAATTAATTTATAAAAACAAAATACAAATTAATCACTGTCTAATGAGTCCATAGTGGCTGTTGTCGTAAGTCGGCTTTCTTTCACAAAAAATTGGTCCAATGTTTGCGTTGATTTTCAGTTAGAAAGGGAATCCCCGAGTTTTGATGGCATGGCGCAATTAGAAACAAAAGTCGTGCCATCTTTTAGAAAAAAAAAGAAAATTAAAAAAAAACAATTAAAGACTCGAACCCAAAACAACGCAACTTCGAAAATCTAGCGACGCACAGTGAAAATTAGTACTAATTCAGCAGCGACGCAACTTCGAAACAACGCAAAACGAAACGACGCAAAGCGAGGTATGGGTGTATAAAGAAAAATTGCAAAACATACCAAAAATATTGAAATCTTAAATTTTGAATTGAAGAAACAGCAAACAAGAGCAACAAATCAAACTTTTCTTGTTTTCTTTTAAAGTTAACAAATAAATAAATTTGAAAAACTATACACTTTATTATACAAAAATAAAGGGTCACCAATAGCGATTTTTAAGCAACGGCCCAAGATATCAATGACGTCAAAATATTAAGTGTATTTTGACATTTCATTCTGCAGTACTTGTCGAACGTATGAAAATTATTAAAAATATTATCGACATTCCGGCTCAGTTGTAAATAAGTGACGTGAATTTCGTTGTGAGGTCGCACCGTTGAAAAGTTTGAGCAACGATGCAACTTAACACTCCCCGTATATTTTTTCTGGGGCTACGCGTCAAGTCCTTAGTCTACGCCAACAAGCCAACCATTGGACCGAGTCATCAAAAATTGGACCCACCGCTTGAGGCATTCGAATGATCTGTTCTCCCATACAAAATGGCATGAATGTCGCATCAAAATAAAGTCAGAATCAATTTGATATCTCACACAGTTGTTGTTTTTTTATTCTTTTATTATTATTCTTATCTAGCCACCCTAAAAAATATATAAATTAATACAGGATATATGAAAAATTTTAAAAAGTTTATCAAATAAGGAATATTTCAAAAATTTTAGTACTAATAATTAATTATTAATTACTCTTGTCAGTTGTCATAGATAGTGAATGCCACGAATGTCACGAAAGTTGGCGCGTTTGAAATGCGTTGGAGCAGGGCGTTTGCATGCTTCAGCGGGCAGATGCAGAACAGGAATTTGTGCTTTTGTTTGAAAGGGAAGTGGAGTAGACAGAACGTTGCGTGGGCTTCAGTGATTGTAACCCTCAAATGCATGAATTATTTTCTTGTATTTTGAATAAACATGGTTTTTATTTTTAGCACACACTACTAGCAGAAAGGCACATTGAAAAAAATCTTCATTAAATACTGCAATAAATTTTTGCGGGTTTAATTTCAAGTTGTGTAAATATATGCTCGGATCTATGCATTTGGGGGCAAAAGAAAGCGAAGATAATAGTTTAAAAAAAAAAGAATGAAATAAGAAAGGAATGGAACTCCGAATCACAGTCCACGGTCATTATTTTCAGATATTCCTATGACAACTGCATCATTTCTATTGATTTGCATTGAAGTGCTGTGTGTTCCGTTATGAAAACTTTTGTTTGCCCTTCGCAAAATTCACTTCACTTCGATCTTTCGAATAAAAATGCAGTGGCCAAACCGCAAAGTGCACAAGGGCCAAAGTCGCTAGTCAAGCCGAAGGCGGACTGGAAGTGGGAGGCCAAAAAAAGCAAAAACACTCTCAGCCAACCACAGAATTCAATTTAGCAAAAGATACGTTGTGCAAAATTCAAATCGTTTTGCGGTCAACACATAAAATAAAGACACCGCATACAGCAAATACATGGAAAAATATGCAGCACAACTGGCCAAAATTGCAGGAAAAGAAAATGAAGACGTAGTGCTGAACGAACGCGTAATTGCATTTGCATGTAAAAGTGTGATTTAAATTTAGCTTCGAACGAAAAGTAATACACATGACGCCAGAAATAGTTCAAAGAGATATATTTACATTCGTTCATACATACGTAGAGGAAATACAGAATATAGTTTTCATAGAAAAATGTGAATGTAGAACGAATTGTAATAAAAACATAATGAAGCTAAAGCATTGAGAAATGAGAACAACTTTGTTAAAGAATTCTAAAAAAAAATTGCAGTTGAAATTAATATTTAATAAGAAAAAATTACAGTAAATTGTAAATAAAATTAACTTAAGAGTAGAAAAGAAAATTGCGAAAATTATTTAAAAATAACAAACAAGAATGTTTCAATCAATTACAACCGATGTATGCATTAATGTGATTCGAAATGAATTAAGAGCTACACCTATTTCGAGCCGTAAACATCCAAAAACTAGTTGTCTTAGTAAGAATCAACAATTTCATATTTGATGAAATATTCTTAGAAGATTTAAAAGTGATCAAGCAATCCCGCGGATCGAAAGATTAAAGCCACTCGCTAAAGCACTAATCAAATCTTATCAATTCCTTTAAGTTCTAACAAGTCCACTACAAATCAGATATTTGCTTTACGCCAAACCCTGGAAAAGACTAACTAGAACCAGATCGATACGTAGCTTTCTTTTATCGATTAACCGACAAAGGTCTTAGGAAATTTTCGTTGTAGAAAACTTTCGTTGCAGAGACCTCATTAGACCCATAAACTTGTACTCCAGTGTTGCCAGATATCTGAAATGACTTTCTCCTAAATCTAAAAAAATACTGAAATTTCCTTCCAAAAGTCCAAAAAATGTCCTACAATTTTTTTTTTATAATTTGCGTAGATTTAAAGGAGTAAAACTTGCAATAAAAAATAAAAATATATATATGTATGTATACTTATATATAGGGTAGCGTGGTCCGAAACCGACCGGTGGTCCCATACCGACCTCTACATGTTTCTCAGTCATTATGCTGCCCCCCAAACTGTCGGTGGGGGCATTTAAAAGCTCTTACAACACTTACAATTTGTAGGCGGAGAGCCATCATATTACACATTTTATTTCGTGGTTATGTGACGTGTTGTGTTTTGACAGGAATAAAATTCATTTTTGAGCCTACACGGAACTTCAGTTACAAGTGCTTTATTGTTTTTTGAAAAATCAAAAGGTAAGTTTTTTATATTCGTTATGACCTAAGCTTGAATAGGTGCTATCAAATTTTGATGAATTTGAATGAAATGATGAATGAAAGGGGAGGTCGGTTTCGGACCACAATTTTTAATACAACAAATATGCAAACTTTGAATATGACCTCGTTATTTAAAAAAAAAGTTTCCAAAAACCTTGTCAAGCTACTTACAACCTAGAATAATGTTTATTCTAAAAAAAAAATTTGGTTTGTGAAAAAATATCAATTGAAAGCACTTTTATTGCATTTGCCAATTAGGGGGTCGGTTTCGGACCACGCTACCCTATGTATATTTTATTTATTGCACCCATTGTTTATTATCTTCAGCTTAACAACAAAAACTTAACAGAAACAAAACATATAACAAATGAATTAAATAAAAAGGGCAATTTTTGGCGGGATTTCATTGTGACAGCAATAAGTGAAATTGTAAGCTAATAAATTTTGAACACAATAGGGTGCTTTGACTATTAAAATAGTTGCCCAAATATGTTTTGTTACCAGTGTTCCCTTCGTTATGCAAAAATCTCCCAAAAATCTCCCAAAAATCCACTAAGGATCCGAAAAATCCCCTAACATGAAATATAAATCTCCTAAACTTTCTCCTTCCTCTTAAAAATTCTCCTTAAAGGTCAAGAATCTCCTAAATCTAGGAGGAAATCTCCTGATCTGGCAACACTGTTGAACTCTGCAGGCCGCTTGTTCTGTTCCTGTCGTATGCGAAAACAAGGACACTACTGCGAAACGACCCAAAAACTTTTGTGGTATTCAAGAAAGAGATTTCTCAGAGATTTCTATGAAATGCATATTACTTTTGGGATCATCCTCAACGAAATTGATAAACTATAGTTCCAAATCATACATACATATGCATATTTCGCTTTAAATGCATGATTTGGCATATTCGCATTAAAATGCATATTTTAGCATATTAAGATTTTTCTTTTGTTTCTCATATATTAAATTAATAATATTAAAATTTAAGAAACTGATTAATTGCAATTTTTGTGAGTCACTCTGTGATTCTAGAAGTGAAGACGAGTAACCTGTGCAACAAAAGCTTTGGTTGGTATTGCATTTTATGTGTTCTCAATAAATTTTTACGAAACATTTTATTTGCATATTTTTCCAATTTCACATACATTTTTCCAATTTTGTTAGCATATTATATGCGCATATTTTTTCATATTTTAGTGCATGAAAATCCGAACCCTACTAATGACTATTGAATGCGAATCGAATACGATTACTAGTTGTATGAGGTATTTAATGCCCTGGAAGTAGCAGAGTGAATCAACATCCAGCAGCTGCACTGCCTTGAACATGTCATCTGCTTGAACAATGAGAAGACGCGCAAACCCGAGGCGCTTGGAAAAAGGTTTTGTGGCAATTCACAGCCCGTTCACAGTTTGTTGTGGGCAGTTAAGTAAATAATTGAAAAGTCAAAAATAATAATTACATAACAAATAAGAAAAACATTCAACTGCGTCTTGTTTCAAAACCACTGGCAGTAGTTGTTCCATTCATGATAAAAACACGCTCAGCACAAAGCGATAAGCTATCAACACATGCAAATATGGCAACGCCGCGTGTCCGCATTCTTAATTCGTTATCCAAAGTCGCTGTGAGCGCCGCTGTTGCCGCACAACGAAAACTGAGGGCTGACTGAATCAGTGGACAAACGAACGGACGGCTGCAGAAGTGGTTTGTCAGTAGTTGACTTGAACACAACGTACATGTATGTATGTACCATGTTCGTGTGTGTATGTATGTGTGGATGTGGAGATAATGCTGCCCATATTTACTTTCACATAATGAACGCGCATAATCCACGGCCCCAAACCAAGACTATACATTTAAATTTATATTTAAAATAAAACGTGTAAAAATTAACAAAAACATTTAAAGCAAAAAAACATTAAAAACGAGTGAAATATGAGAAAAAGCGAGTGAGACACGCACGAATCGAGTGCACACTTACTTTTGCTTTTAATTACATCACAATTCGGCGGACAGGCAAAATTTCTCGAAGCCAAAATGGCACACAAACACTTTCAATAAACGCTGCTGCCAAATGTCAACAAAAAGTGGGGTAAGAGTTTGACTGAATGATTGAATAATTGAACGCGTGTGTGTGTGCAGTGCGCATAATTGGAGTAAGGTTTCGATGACTGTCATGTCCAGGCAATGGTCTTTTGTTTACTTTGCGAATTGCAAGCAATTTAAATTGCGTAATCGTGAGGCGTGTTGTTGCATCAGTCCACATACATACATACATACATATGTGTACTTGAACTCATAAATATGATAATTTTTGTATATTTCTTTTGGCATTTGTGATGAAGCATGAGTGGGTTTAAAGCAACAAGATTGAAAATTGAAGTTTAGTTTGTAATTCAAGTCAAGTTGCCTTCAAAGATCAGCAAACCAAATAATGTTTGTGCAATATTTGCAAGCTTTTGAAATCTACATATTGCATGACAGTAAATTGAAATTCACAAGTAATTAGGCGATTGCAATTAAAAAGATATGTAACTTAGACTTAAAAGACCTATTGAGATATCTTGGTTTAAGCTGTGGACCCCAATTTCCCTTTCTTGTTTTAAAACAAAGACACAAATCTTAATAAGGTAAGCTGCCTGAGCTGCCAGGTCAACCTAACCTAACCCAGTTTTAGTTCTGTTTATGAAATTTATTGATCTTTAGAACGGTTTTTCGTTAAATTCTTCAAAACATGGATAGAATAATAAACTAATTCGGAATCAAAACAAAAACAAAAGCTATCACCTAAACAGCTTAACAGAACTATAAGCTACCATAAGCAAAACTACGATTTTTTTTTTCTGACAGTCAAGAGACCATCAATGTTTTAACCCTTTCCGGAAATTTGTACGATATATCGTACAATTTTTTCTAAGATTTTTCATTTGACAGCGAACGCATTTTTTATGGAACGGCTTTTTAATTCTTATTAAGTAGGCTGTGTTGTATCATTCTGTTTAAAAATATAAATCATTATTGCCGTGGCTACACAGTATGAGTGTGTTTTGTAAGCAGCTTTTTGCAAGAATTTGAAAAACCAGCAAATGGCGGTGCTTCTGCGGAGGAATTTTTAAATATGTAATAGTTTTTGGCAACAAAAAGCTAAACAATTTCAAAGTTTGAATCTCAATTGATTTATAGAACTTACTAAATTTAACATTTTTTGCGTCTAAATATTTTTCTCGGGTCTTTAAAAAAATTGTACGATATATCGTACAAATGACCACAAGGGTTGCAAAGCTTTGTACGATATATCGTACAAATGGAAGGCAAAGGTTGCAAGTTATGTTTGCACTTTTTTTAAGTTATGGGTTTGGTAAACAATTTTTTGCGTTTGCTTGCCTGCCACGCCCATCTGTAAACCACTTGACTAATAAAATTCAACTATTCGGCAAATTTCGAGTAGGAAATAGAGTTACTAGACGATTTTGAGTTTTACTGGGCAGACAAAGGTTATGTAAGGTTAGATATGCGTACTTGCCACTCCCACTACGATAATAAGAATCGGCTATATTAAGTATGTTTCTGTAAAGCTATACGAATTTTAATTAATTCTGTGTTTTATTGAGGGGAAAAGGGCTTTGCAACAACAACAACGGTTATATAAGGCCGAATAAATGTGACTCAATTGTTTGTATATATAATTTATATAACGTTCGATCAACATGAAATCACGTTTTGATTTTTTGTTGTTATAATTTATGTTTCTATAAAGAAAATCAATGAATTGTTCATAAAACTTAAAAAAACGAAACAAAAATTGCATGCTTTTTTACTCCTTTGCGGACCATTATACGATATATCGTACAAAATTGATTGAGCTGTAATTCTCAACCTAAATGATTTTTTTGATATTTTGTTGCTTTGCTTTTGTTGTATTGCTAAAATGTTCAATGAGAGTCAATATTTTGAAAGAAAAATTTGTATCTCAAGAAATGCGGAAATTGACCGGAAAGGGTTAAGCATCTATAAAACAAATAAAGCAAGTATGGGACTGTCCACAGAAGCTTAATTTCATCGGAACCATAGTGAAATGATTCAAGTGAACCAGCTAGAATGATGGCCTCTTTTTTGTATGACAAAAAGAGAGATTTTTAAAAAATAATGTCATTTATGTCGTAATGCCCAAAAAAAAAAATTAATTAATAATAAATATTAATAAATTATAATAATTAAATAAATAATTAAATTAAAATAATAAATAAAATAATTAAATATAATAATTAAATAAATTCATAAATTAATTAATTGAATAATACACAATAGTTTCAAACATGTTGGGGTTTCAAACAAAATTTAAAAAGCACTAGAAAATTCTAAGAAATCATTGTAGGGTAGTAACTAATCGAAAAAAAGTAATAGGAGTGTGGGCTGCATTTCAATGAATCAGAGAACGATATAAGGGATGTTGGGTTAATGAAAAAGAGAAACTCGTTGACAAAATATTTATCATGTTTTTTTTCTATTTATGAAGAAATGTCAAAATCTGGTCTACTCTACACTGTGGTCAACACTAGGATAAAATTGTCTCTGTCCTGAATATCAGAACATGTAGAGTTCACAAGGAATCAAGAAGCGGATCGTCTTGCTACAGAGGCAGCTTATACTTCTGTGATTGGAGCTGAACTATGTTATGGCATATCGTCAAATCAAATGATGAAACTATGAAACTACTAAGTCAACACTTTGATTATGAGTCATAAAATGCTCTGAACAACAATTTCAGGCTTTAGGCAATAAAAAAGTCTATAACGTAAGTTAAAACGCTGTACGCTGTGTCTTCAATTGCTCACTAATGAAAAAGGCTCTAGCAGAGCGTAACATGTGTAAAATCTAATTATATCATCATAAATTGGGAGGCACTATGCACAACAGAAATTTAAGCTTAATCAGGCAACATTCAAAATTCAATAAATTCTATAATAGGTTAGAAATATTAAGTACGTGATGGGGGAATAAACTTTGGAATATAGAAATTAAAAGCCTTTCATTCACCTTATATATGTGGAAATAGTCTCTGAAACCTGAATCCCATATCTGCGAAAGTCATTAGCAAATAAGCCCTGAAACTTATAAAATGTTTGCCTTTCAGATACGATCCCAGAATCAATACACAGCAAGTTTTAAAATTTATAACGATTACATACAAAAATAGCACAAAAGCTTTCATTCAGTCTTAGTTACAAGTGGCCTGGACACTCTAGTAGAAAATCATTGCATCACCCCACACTTTGATCTCTGGAAAGAACTCTCGAAAGTGGATATTTGAATGTTCATAAGTAAATCACAATGATATCACACATTATTTATGGAACATTTCTCACCGCAGTAAAAGGTGCCAAGGTCGCAGTGAAAAGGGCGCTTTTGTGCTACTTAGATGAGATTCAAATTTTTACACTCCAACCATACAACTTAACATCAAATGTTGCACTTGACTAATAGCGCATTGAATTTGCTAAATCACGGCACATTGCCACCTACAGCACAAAGATCAAAGAAAACCAACAAATGTACCGAAAGCATTCGATTCTAAACAGTGTGCATGGCATTTATAAAAACTTACTTTATGCTTTACTGTCATTTGGAAAGGTCAGAGGATTACATGCATTTTTATATTAGCAGCAAAATCGTTTAAACGAAATTCGTATGCACTGCCACAAAAACTAATCGAAAATACTTGAACACAGTAAGTAAATAATTGAGAATAGTGTGAAGAAGACTTTTGTTATATAGTGTACCAACAACTCACATGTTCTGACATTCTGCATACAAAATTAAATACAATTAACTTTTTGCTTGGATTCTAATTTTTGAAATGATTTATCACCTTGCAATATTCAACAATGTAGCTATTAGTTTTTAATTTTTTGCAGTTCCTGGGTTTGCACGTTCAACTAAAATGTATTCAAAAAATAAATTGTGTCTAAAAATAAATTTTACTCAACATTAATTTGATATTTGCCCACTGCAGCTTAACAACAATAACAAAGGGAAATCGATTAAAATTTGGCATTTAATGTCGTTGCTAAATGTTTTTGGCAATTTCAATATAACTTCAGCTGCAGCGAATTAAAGAGGCAGCTCATTGAAAAGCGTTTGGTGTTAATAGAAGTGGAGGTCAAAGAGCTAAAAATCGCCAAACACAAAAGCAAAACAAATAAAAAAAATCGCCATAAAACCCACAAAGTCACAATAGAAAAAGACGTAGCAAATTAAAAATTAACAAAGAAGTAACAAAAAAAAAACGCATGAAACAAACTACAACAAGAAAGACACCAAAAAGATTGGCGCAAGCATACAACATGAAACGTCTACGAACGCCGGCATGAAGCAGCTGTTTGCATTTCATTGTTGTTTTTGTTGTTAATGTACAATAGTTGCTGTCACAGTGGAGCCAACAAAAATATGCAAATTTTTTAACGCTAAAACTTAAAAACCCCCCGCCGCGCATTGCCACTCAGCAGCCCATCGCCTCCACAGTTAACAATTTTAGCGTTTGCGGTCATGTTAGAAGCGGTTCAACGGGTTTTTGTTCTTAAATTGAAATTGTTTTTGTTGTTAGGCTGCCATTGCAGATGTACATATGGCCACAATAACAACTACACTGAGCGCATCTAGTTATAGCAAATAAAATGGAAAATACCAGCCACAAAATTATCTTAAACGTTGCTATTAAAATGTATACGTAAATTTTCCGGCAACAACAAAATCACATTAAACACTGCTGACCAATGCGTCAGATCTTAGTTTTAGTTAATTTGAAGTCATATTTGGCCGGCCACAATGCATAATGGACACACTCAGATGGCAGCGCTTCACTGGTTTTGTGGAGTTTCCATAATGTGAGCAAATTAGCTTGACGATTTATGTTACACGCACACACGCACACATTCTTTGAATTTGCCGTTTTTTCTAGGCTGCAATTTCGCATACTTTGAATTCATACTAACGAACAACAACAACAACCGCAAGCAACCTACACAGCTTTGGCTTCACTCAGGTGCACTGAGGCGTATACGTAACATTAAATCATTGGCTGTTGGTGCCGCCAGCAGCTACAACAATCAAGCAGTGACACACACATACACTAGCAAATGATACACACACACACACACATGCATATAATTGAACGAGCCGACAAGCCGTCCAGACGGCAAGGCAACTAATTTAAATTCAGCATAAAATATTTTGAGTATTCATTGCGAGAATTTGCGGAGACCAGCCGCAGCAACATTCAAGGCTAAAGCAAGTACAAGCCGAAAACCAGCTCTAACACCCCCGCTACACGCCGCTATATGCTGCAGCAGCAAAACCACTCAACCAGCGCACTCACAGCGACCCGCGCCCCCTCTCCCCTAGACATTGCTGCTCATTGTCACTCCTCGTCCCGGCACTTTTTGTGCGCTCTTTACGCGGCCATTTGTGTGAATGTTTGTGGGATATTTTAGGTAAATTAATATCAGTTTTCCGCTGTGCAAAGTTCTCCTCACTGCAGCACCAATCACCCGCACCCCGCTTCACGCCACTCAATCCCGCGCATTTCACCCATATTTGAGTTGAGATTTGATTCTCATGCACACACACAGTGGAGCCCGGCAACGCATGCAAACAAACCAAGTTTCGAGTGGAGAATAGAAGAGGCATGAAGGGCGCATAATCGGCTAAAGTGCAGCTTATTTTGCTTTTCCAGTGAGCAATTGAAAAATTGACGGCATGAGTTTTTCTATTTTGTTCTGTGGGCGAAACATGAAACGATGGTTGGCATTTTTCGCTGATTGACGTGGGGAAAAGCGTTGCCTGCAACGTTTTGCTGCTAAGCTTTTGTAAATGCATCGAACATGTACCGAAAATCTGAGCCGTTTTGAAGCAAAGTTTCAGAACTCAAGCTGCTTAATTAATAGGCAAATGACTTTGTGACTTTGTTCAAAATGTCATTTCGACAAATTACCAAAAAAGTCTAATAGTCATTTTAACTTTAAAAAATCCATAACTCGCAAATATTCATGACTTTTCGAGCTCATATTTTTGTATTCAATTCGAATTCTAAACTTTCAATTTGTACAGTCTGAAAGGTCAATAAGTGAAAAGTGACAATCGATAATGAACGGTAATGGGAAAGGAAATGTTTTCTTAACGTGTGGCTACCATTTTAAGTTTTCTGTAAATCCCTGAAGATTTGCATTGACGAAACGCCAGGACATAGTAAAGTTGTTCACTTTTCATTGAGTGACCTTAGAGACGAAAAGAAGGAACAACGAAAACGAAAGAAGTGGTCATGTCATCAAATCTAAACTTCTTTTCTTTTGGTTTAGTTTCAATAATAAAAAATCACATGCTAATGTACAACGATGAATGTGAACTTTGAGAAAAATAAATTTTTTGCGAAACAATATGCTTCCCAAACCATTAAAGAATCATCACCAAAGTTTTGTTTAGAAAAATTGTGCGATTTCTTGTCCTTCGGGACCGTCGAGATTAAACTTTTTCTCAGCAAATAATAAAATCTGAAAAAAGCATTTATGTTGAAAAAGAAAATGAGAATAATTGCCAAATGCGCCATTTCGAACCATCTCGAACAAATAACCACAATGGGAGCCAAAGTGGAAAAGGCGTTGCCAAGACTGGTGCTCGATATCAGGCAGCATCGACGAGCATTAAGTGTGAACATAGCTAAAAGCATTTTTTATGACGCAAAGCTGAGCGAAAGCTTTAAAAAGAAAAACATTACGGACAAGGCATCAGATCAGATTATACGGTCTGAATGTCGCCACAAAATCTGGTAAAATTCATGTTCTTAGCTGAGAATTTTTTGGTCTCATTTTTCAACTCCCCCGTGAATCAATGCAAAGAGTGAAATCTATCCATTTTGGACACAATACGAACAGAAATAAAAAGTGGAGCTTTCGACACAACGTCGGCCCAGTGGAACCAACAGAATTTCATTTTATTTATTTATTTATTTATTTTTTTAATTTATTTATTTATTTATTATTTATTTATTTATTTATTTATTTATTTATTTTTTTAATTTATTTATTTATTTATTTATTTTTTATTTATTTATTTATTTATTTATTTATTTATTTTTTATATATTTATTTATTTATTTATTCATTTATTTATTTATTTATTTATTTAATTATTTATTTATTTATTTATTCCATACACAACTTTTGAGCCCAATACCATACGAAACCAATTTTTGTAACAAAGAGGAATTGAACCCCCGAAACAAGATTTGCACGTCCCAACGTGGAATAAGACCACACAGGGAGTTTAAAGAAGATTTTTCGTACGCAATATTGCAATCTCACACAGTTTAGGGAACCCAACGCCATTAGTTTAACTTAAAAGCCTTAAATTTTATTTTTTGACAGTTGAAAATAAAAAGCAAAATATGCCACATATTTACTCGTCACTTTTGCAAAATAATTACAAATTTTCAATTTACATACGATTTATGTTTAGCATTTACTTTGTGTCTGTGGCAAATAAAAAATTAATATATATATGAACATTATTTATTGCTTTTAACTAAACAGCCTAAATGGCTGTTTCCACCCAAAAATTGCAAGTTGATTGAGAAGTACGCCAAAATTCAATCGAAATAAACACGAAACAATTAATTGAATTGAAAAAACCCAGTAATGGGGGAAGGGGAGAGAATGAAGTCAGTATTCACTCAAGCATTGCAAATGAAAAAATAGGCAAAAAGTGTACAAGTAAGAATGGCAATCAAAGCGCAATTAATGCCGTCTCGGCTGCACGTTTCGCTCGCAGCACATGACATCAACTCATTTAGACGGCAACAACAGAAACGGATAAAGAGAGGGGGGAAGGGGAAAGCAAAACAAGCCAAAGCAAAGCTTGTCACAAATTGGCAGAAAGCAGAAGCCGTTTTGCAATTTTTTCCATGCGCGAAATTTTCTTGGTTGTGATTGTAAACACCCACACATCATAGCCAGAAGAAGCCAATAGAGGTCATGAAGTAGCTTGACATTTTTTCCGCTTCGGTTGGATTTTTCTACTTCTGTGTAATTTGTACTTTTTCAAATTGTCATTTAAAAAATGTTAAAGCAATTTTTGGGACCCTTAAATACTTTCTATAATTGGTGCAATTAAAAATTTCAAGTAGTCATTTGGCTATGAAAATGCATTGAATTTAATTTGAACGAAACGCATTTTTGCAATTTTCGAGTGAAAAGGTGTAACCAAAACGATCGTCAAATGTGTGACCAACAAAGGTAACAGCGGCACAGCGCGAATTATTTTATTACTAAAATTTTTGTTTTTCGTTTTTGGCGCAAAAACAAACTGTAATGAAGTCCATGGAGAGTGTGTGAGCACAGCACGAAACATGACAGCCAAATTGTTGCGAAAAATATGGCCATCATTTTTTATGCTGTCGAATTGGCGGCACATTAAGGTGCTACAAAATTTACAACAAAATTCATAGCGTATAAAACATTGTAGCGACTTGTTAGCAAATTTTGCCACAAATTCCAGTTTGATTGCAAAGAAAATCTATTTTGTAAAAATTCTACTCCCTTCTGCCATGCAAACGAGAGACACAGGCAATTTTCTAGCTTGAGCTGTTGAATTATTTATTACGAACACTTGTAACCAAAAGTGACATTAGTGGCCTTTCGCGATACACACACACACACATATATAAATAAATCTATTCCATACTGGCAGTGGGCCGCACATTACTCCATCTCACGCTCGGTCTCTTTCTTCTTCTCGTCACAAAGTACTGCGGGGTGTGGCACATGAAGTGGCTGGGCGTGGGCCTCGAAACTTCATTAATATCAGAGTGAGTCAATCTCCGCACATTCAACGTGTCCGTTGCATGTGTGCGTGTGTGTTTGTAGAATGTCAACATTGCGCTGCTTGCCAGGATGTGAGCGGATTGTATGAGACACAAAGGCGCAGTACCCGAATGCGGGACAAAACGCGAAGCCATTGTCAAGCAGACACTTTAGCAACGATTGTACAAGGTGTTGGAGGTGGCTGCGGGCCGAAGTGTGCACGACACAGTAAACCACACAAGCAACAATAGCAACAACGGCCAATCACAGCACAAAAGCGTCTACAAAACACCGCAAAACTGCCGGAAAGGTGTGTATGTGTGTTTGGGAAGAGTGGAGCAGAAATAGGACACAATAGATGGATGTGGAATAAAGTTGACATTGTGGGCGCAACACTGACACCAGCCGGCCAGCCAGTCGGCCATAGAAAAGCATAATTTATGGCATAATGAATAGCGCTGGGCATGAACTCCGACTAATGTGCAAGCAGCGAACCGTGATGCGGCAGTGCGTACGAGTGTGTGGCAGATGTATACAAAAAGTGTCGAATTTAAAGCGTAAACTCGTTTAGTTTTGGTCGAAAAATGTGTGTGTGAAAATTTTTAGTATTTTACGGCACCAATTTTAGCGAAATGTGTTCATCATTTTCAACAACGTGTCATAAAATATGAATTTATCTTTGAAGCGCATGTAGTGCCTCAACTTGTTCAAATACCAACAATGACAGTTGACTGTCGTCGTTGTCGTAACGTTTATTAATAAATCATAAACATTTGATCAAATTTCAACTTGTCGAAAGGTGGCGCCGCACTTAAATTGAACATTCAAATTAAAGCGTCACCTTAAAATTCCATTCTACACCTGTAATGGTTGACAGGGCGCTGACACATTTACGTTAAACAATGGCGGTATTCACGATCTGCAGAAACTGTTGCAACAAAAGAACAAAACAGCAGAGGTGAAAATAAATTCCATACTTGTGAAAAACTTCTTTGTACAAATCCACACATCAGACTTAACGATTATTCGTCGATTGAGACTCTTCTTCAACTGTCGTCCAGTAACTTTAGCTTAGTTCCAGGTAATAGAACACTACCGCTGAATAAATTAAATTGCATTCTTTGAAGAATTAGTTCGTAGACGATATAGCATTGTTCAAAGGGATCATTAACCCCTGCTTGCTGTTAGAGAACGTCCCTTAGGCTACAGCCCTAATGAAACTTAAGAATTTCTATGGTTTTAGCTGTTGGGCGTCCCTGATTGGTAGCTGGTGCTGACCCAGGAGTCGTCTCCTGCTCAACAGCACCGTAGTGAACAATGATAACCTCCGGTATTTTTCCTCCCCTCACAGAACCTGCTAATGGTTCCTTCTTCCAGTTCAAGAGTGGACATGCGTTTAGTGAGTCTGCAATGTCCGTTTAGGAAGCCAATGACTTAACGCAGCTGGTATTTGGATAAGCCAAGGAACGAAGTACTCCACTTTGAGTTAAAAGAGCAATCTATATATATCTATATCTAGATATAGCGCAGAGATCAGTGGAATTGACTATAAAAGAGGGCAAACATTTTGGGCACTAGAGAGTTCGAAAAGAGTGTATGGGGTTTCCGTTTCACTCGGAGGCATTATTTCTTATTGTAGGTTCGATTCCTAGCTCGGGCTGGTGAAACACTTGACTACTTCTATCGCTATCCACATGAATTAGATGAGAATTATAAAAAACGCACAAGTACACTCTTGGCAGATGATGGCAAACCTCCAAGTGTGAACAGAAAAAGCGCAAAATCTACTAAATCTGTTACCAATTATTTTTACTGATTAGAGTTTATATGCCACATATCGTGATTACCGCCAATATTTGGTTAATGTTTCACTGCAAACATTTCCATAGCCCCAAATTTTGTTGTGCAGTGCAAAGCAATTCAACTATAAATAAATAAAATTTATTCGGCATAATTTCCACATCGTCGCCCAACCAACGCAATTAAATTCTCAACACTCCCTTTTGCGCTTTTATGCTGGTGCAAATATAATTTAATTGTATTAAGTAATTAACAACTTCACTACATCTGCCAAGCGTTGGGCGCGGGGCGGGGATGCGGACGACTGCGCAAGTATGTAATTTCTTAAGGCAAAAACAATGTCAAAGCAATACAGAAACATGCTGGTGTGGCGTTTATTTCCGCTTGTTGTTGTCGTTGTTGTTGCTTGTGGCAATTGTAGTTGACAATGTTGGCAGAATGCTTGCACAATTTATTGATTTCGGTGCAAGCGACAAAAGGCACTCACTCGATTACATGCATTTGCCGACGGCAAAGGCGTTGGGTTGCGGAGTTGCCACATTGTTCGGTGTGAGTGTGTGTATGTGTGTGTCATGCTGACAGCAGCATGCGAAGTGTTGGATGTTGTATTTTTGACACTTTTAGCACAAAGTTTTCTGAAAGTGGAACTCTTGTTCAACGCTCGCCGCTTCCGCCGTTTCTATTGTTTTTACTAATGAAATATTGTTATGTTGTTGTTGTTCTACATGGTAGTCGTTATCACCTGCGCGCTTTCAATGTGTGCATTCGCCTTCGGTGGCCACAGTAACTGTGGGTGACAGCTGTCAAGCCGCTGCCACGTGTCAAGTAATGTCAAATTTAATGCACACCACTTCGACAAAGTTCGAAAGCTCTTTTTGCTCAAATTAAAAGCCAAAAGCAATATTTGATTGACATTTAATGAGTTGTTGCTGAATGCTGAAATTTATCTGCTAGCCATCTCCCTGATGCCAATGTTTGTTCGGTTGCTGTCCGATAACGTTGGCTAATGACCAAATAAATTGCCTGTCTGACGTTGACGCTGTCGCGCCGCAGATAAAACGGCCGTTTCGACGCCACAATGCGATGCCGGCAAGGGCGTCAACTTAAGCCAGCAGACAGATAAACAGCCAGTCGCACTGACCACCAGTCAAACGTTCAAGTGTCACGTTGCGTAAGCTGTCATAAGTTCAGCGGACTTAATTGACATTTGGAAAATTAAGCGGACTCAATTATCAGATGTCATTAGTGTTGGTGTTTGCAGCGGGCTTATGTTGACTTAAACGCTTTTAGCTTAGCTGTGCACTTTTGGCCAGTTGTACTGCACTTACGTGTTTACAATTTGCACAAACAAAAGTCTTGACCTGTGAAGTGTGATTTTTTGTTTGTTTAGTAAAAATTATTTTTAGTATACATAATTTATTGATGCTAATGCAGCAATTGAACAGTTTTTCTTCAAAAAAGGAAAGCAATATGGCAGAAGATTATACAGAAGACAATAATTGAATAATTGAACTTAAGCACCCTGTATCGTTATTTTCCAAGACCAAAATTTAAATTAATAAAGAAATAACAAAGCGCAACTTATCACTAAAATCCAAGAATCTATCCCTTTTTGTGAGAAAAGTTTTCTAAATTTGATGCGTCTTGAGTCGAGAAATTAGAACCAACAATATGTTGATTTGTGGCCCAACACACGGACCACTGAGCATAAGAACTTACTATAGAAATTTCATAGCAATTAATATGTTTTAGGGACAAAAAATTCTTACTCACTATATGCAACACATATAAATTTATTAAGTTAATCTTTCATAAGCCCATGAAGCGATATTTCAATTCCGAATTGCCGAATTACACACAAGAATAAAACAATTAACTAAATCTTCTAGAATCTTTCAATACCCCATGAAGCAATCTTTTAGTAACAAATAATTTCATTTTCAATTCTATTTAGCTTTGAAACAGGAAACGCCACAGAAATAAAAGACCATGGAAGTGATTAATTTCCTGGAAGAACCAACGACATAAATAAGGGACAATAAAAAAGGACCTTCAACTTTTCAGTGATTATAAGTTTTGAAGCAAACAGGGAATTGGCGAAATGCAGCAAATACAGCGTACACCGAAAAAATCCTGTTTGAACTCACAAAGTAAAAAGAAAAAAACTGAATATCCTGTTTTTTTTACTTGTTTCTTATGAAAGTTTAATATAAAACCACAAATCTGCATACATTTTCAAAGGACGAGCTTTTATTACTTTTTCATTTATTTTAAAACTTACGTTGCAATGCTCGAGTTTTCTTACCTAAAAAGAGAAAAAAAAACATTTTATTATTGTGGTTATTTATGTATTAAAGTAACAGAGAGAAAGAATAGAGCACATAACTATATTTATTTATATTTGTATTTATCCCATACAAGTACTTGAATGATATTTTTCTTTTATTTTTAGTACAAAATATGTATATCAGGATTTCTATAAGTTTCCATAAGTTTAACATATTCGCTGCGACTGAGTTATAAAACAACAAAATTTTAAACAGATTGAATGCGTACGTTTTGGTAGATCATGATTTTCAGTTTATACTCGTAAATTTTTTGAATATTTGTTACTTTACTTAATTTCGTATCCTTCGGCAAGTGAATCCTTTGCTTTACAGCCACTTTAGCCGGAGATAACCCAGTAAAATTGTGACTTATTGAATGAACTCACCACTTACCGTCTGTTCAAAAATACAAAAATCACTTTACCAAAACAATTCACAATTTCCATTAACCAAGCTTTCTAAGTGAGGGTAGGTTAAAGTGGCTTTACACACTTCAGTCGATTGAGTCCTTGTTATGCAACAAGAGAGGACAATATAGATATGGAAGGTCTATTACAACCAATTTTATTTCTAGATAAACAATGGAACGTCTCTTATGTCGACTAATTTGAGGTCTCCTTAGACGTTGAAGAAGAGGAAACCAGAGCTTGTCTGCGTTTTGAGAATTATGTGCGTTTGACAAATAAGTGTTGTAGTGTGTTGAGAAGATTTGAAAGTGGCTCAGAGCTGCTTTTTGCGAGCTTTCTCAGAGGAGGTAGATTGCACAGAGAGAGATGCTCACTGAAATTGTGTTGTTATGGTCCGGAAAGGTAGTGGCGGGATCAGCCTTAACAGTTGCTTTTAATACTGCTGTGGTCTGCTTCCCAATGAGGAAAATATTGTAGAGATGTCCCGGCTCATTAAGCAATGAACGACATATGGAGGGAGGAAGACCTTCTTTAGGACTTTGAATGCAGTCTTAGCTCCTTTAGGCTGATTAGGTTGTTTCAACATGGTTTCAAAGATGAGAAGATACCTTCAGCTTAGAAGACACTGCATTACTTGCAAGTATGAATCAATAAAAATAAAATACTACTACTACTACTACTACTACTACTACTACTACTACTACTACTACTATTACTATGATACTACTACTACTACTACTGATACATTACTTGCACGTAGGAGAGCTGTCTTCAAAGGCTTTCGCACAGTACCGCATATTCAACCCTACTATCCTTCAAACTGGAGCAATCTCTTTCAGTCTATGTTTGAACCTACTAAAACTATTGTGGAAAAACTTTCAATAGAACGCTATCCTGATGATAAATATTTGACTTTGGTGGTGTCCCAAGCTTCAAGTAATGCAGATTACTTGCTACTTCCAATACTTTGTTGTTTACTTAGTTTCAATGTTTTTAGAAAAAGACCACATCTCAAAGAATTTATGGCTCTACACAACTAAAAAAAATTAAATTATTACCTTCTACGTTTCAAACAGCGCTGACACATTTGTCATATCCACCACTCGCCCGCCGCCACCCCTCAAATTGCGCGAAATGGTTCGCACACAACATAATAAAATCAATTATGTTTGGTAATTGCATTAGAAACTGAATAATAAATCACGGCAAAAATTGCAGACTCCAGCTGCAGGGCACGGCACAGCGCCTGGCATGCTTTGACGTCGCTTGCAACGTCAGAGCAATGCAAATTGGCGAGCAAAAGCCAGCAAGTCAGAAATTACACACGCGCGTACAGCAACCACACTGGCGTCGGTCGCCAAGGGACCAGGCCGGCGCACGTTCTTCAAAGCGCGCAGCAGATGGCAGCGTGCACAAATTGCCTTGAATAAAACAAAATGGAAAGGAGTCGGCGCAGCCAACTGGCGCATTAGCTGCAGCAGTTCAACTGTCCGTGATACGCCGCGCCGACCATAAGCGGCATTAATGGCCGAAGCGGCGGTCGCTGCTAAAAGCAACAACACCAGCAACCAACCAGACAATTGCAGCGACAGTGCTGTGAGTGGCGGGGAATAGAACTCATTTAGAGCACTTTGAGTTGGGCTGCCACACGCTACAATCGGCCGTAATAAAAGTACGCGACCACCGGTTGGCCCGCAAAAACGCCACATAGCAGAAAGCGCGCGCATGCAGTGGCCACGGCGCAAGTTTAAGCCACAAGTGCGCCAGGATGTGTGGGCTGCGCAATGGATGAACACAGATGCGGTTGGCGAGTTGGAAAAAAGACTGACAGGCGTAGGAGTGAAAGGGCGAGAATGGGTGCAAGGGTGACCATGCTTTTTACAGTTTCCATATTTTGACTAAAGCGAAGCTGACTTGGGATCATCATGGAGTAGCGCAAAATTTAGCGGAGACAATTGGCTATGCAGGCCAGAGTCAAAACTGGTTTAACCAAAATTGAGATTAGGCGAGTAGAAACAGCAGACATGATGTGCATAGAAATCCATGATTAGTGCACACAATATTCGACTTCGATACTCCGGAATTCTTTAACCCTTTCGGGACGGAGTTTCATTTTGAAAAAATAAAATTTTCTTGGTAGAAATGTTCCCATGCTATGAAAATTGGGGCTACAAAATTATGTTGCATGCTTACAAATTCTGTAATCATCCTTTTACCCGGGGACATATAATTCGAATAATTATTTTGCGTGGGTCATAAGAACTGCATAATTATTTTGACGGCCTTAAAAACCTGCTGGGACGTATTATCCCAGTAGTCCCGAAGAGGTTAAGGTTTTGAGGCTTGTTGGAAAAATGAGCCAAATAATTGGGTAGATATCTGAATGGCGTAACATCGAGTCCAAAGCACAAAAACGTGCAAAGAATCGACAGTTAAGAATCGAAAAAGTTCCCCACAGCTCTAAATTCTCTTCTTAAACAGTTCTTAACGAGGATCCCCATAAAAATTAAAGTTTGCGTTAAATGGACTTCATTGCTTCTAGATTGCTCTCGAAAAAATCAAATGTAAGACAGATATTTTTGCTGGGTCTTGGCCTAAGGAGTCTTCAGCTATTCTACGCCTCCGATAGCCACCTTACCGTAGCCTCATTAGGTTCCCATACAAAACTAACGACGGAAATGCAATAAGCTCCGCAATGCTTCCAGGTTGCCAAAAGGGTTTCAAATGTGAAACCGACCTTCATGTATCCCATAACCTACACTCTTTATACCCCACTTTTAAAGTGGCTACCATGTCTAAATGACAATTTTATTGAAATGGGGTCCTTAATTCCAGTATCCAGTAGTTAAAAAACTACTTCACCGATTTGAGTAATTCTTGATACAAAACTACTTAACATTCCCAAACTAACCACCGCAGGGCATCTTTTATAAAATGAAGAGTTCCGGGAAACGCAAAATCCATTACAAAGACAACACTAAATCATGTCTAATGGTCAGCTTAACTAAGCTTGCATTGCAATAGTGTACGCCGCCGATTTGCCGCAGTACCACGAAAGATTGCCCACCTTCGAGCCAAGGGACGCGCTGCCGATGCATTATGGATGCATTGGCTGTGGTTGCGAAACAGCAGCACAACAGGAACAAATGCGGCATCGAGCACAATCGAAAAGGTGAGCGCTTTGGGATGTCAGCCAGCGAGCCCGTACAGCAACTCACCACGCGCGCTGCCCGCCCTACGATTCACCTTTCCTATTAGCAAAATCCACACACCGACATAGTCGCAATCAGTCGCGCACCGCTGCTGGTTCATTCATCTCGACTGCTGCCGTTGTTGTGAGCATTGCTGGTGTTGTTGTTGTTGCTGCAGCAACACATAACAATTGCCACGCAACGCTGCTGACTGGCTGGCGGCTGCCATTGCACTCTGCATGCAATTATTGTGAAATATGGCAAGGCAGACGTGCAACCACAGCAACAACAACAGCTTCGGCAACTATGATTGTTGCCGCAAAATAAGCGCAAAACGTCTGCAGCAATTGTTGCAACATTATGCGATACAATTCCATTCCATGTCATTTAATGCAACAACAACAGCAACAAACCTAGCAATTTACAATTGCGGCGCACGGTACGTTCTATGGACTGCTGGCGTTGCCGTAGCTGCTGCGTTTCTGCTTTAACATCGAAATGCGCTTTTCACACTCGCTCCTTGCTGCTTGCTCTGGCGCTTATTTTTGTTCTTTTCACTGTTCGCATTGTGTGCATATGAAGTAATCAGCAATTTGTAGCGAAGCGCATCTAATTCTCAGTTACAGTTGCGGCGCACGTGAGGCAAACCGTGCCGCCGAACCGCTCTCCAGCTGTTTACGTCCGACGACCACATTTAGCGCTGCGCCATTATTGGCCAGCAATCATTATCGACATTAGCATAATCGCGCAACGTCATTATCACATCGGCCATCGTCCTGAGTCAGCGGCTGCCGCAGTATTGTTGCACGTTTAACGCGTCGCTGTTTTACTTATCATGCCGCATGGCAACAAATAATTCCTCCACCAACACAACCGCTCAGGTCCGACGTCTTGTGCGTTTGTCCATTTTTCACCATTTCTCATTTCTAGTTCTGCAGTTTTTCTCTTCAGTGTGACTACTGGCCGCTGTTGCCTTGAACTTCGGCGAAAAATGGCTGACAGAAAAGTGTTTGTTACAATTTTTATGGCTGTCATTATGATTGCAATTTGTTTTGCAGTCGTCAGAAAAAAGTCTATGTGTGTGTGTGTGTAGTTTTGTAAAATTTTTTAAATAAATCCTGAACTGAAAAAGCTGGTACGATGTCATTGATGGATTGATTGAAGCAATTCGTTAAAATTCATCGTCCAGACTTTTCAATATTTAAAGGATTTTTGTATTCCTAAAAAATTTTCCGAAATTAAAGTAAAACTAGAATTTGAAGTTTGCACGGACTGGATTGAACTTTAATTGAACGAAAAAGATTAAATTTAGGAATTTGTTATTTATTCTGCTACTGCAGTTATTTGTTTACAATTGTAAACAAAATTGGAAGAGCTACGTTCTTTAACTGCCCACGTTAGAACTATCTTTTTCATTCTTAAGAAAAGAATTTTCTTTTCATTCTTAAGAAATATTCAATTTCTTTTTTTTTCATTTCTGTAAATTAATTTTTTGGTTAAGTTTTCTTGTGATTTTATACAGACTTTTTAAGTTAAAGTAAAAGCTTAAATTTGAAGTTTGCATGGACCGGATTGAGCTTTAATTGAACGAAGAGTATTAAATTTAGAAATTTATTATTTATTCTGTTACTGCAGTTATTTGTAAACAAAATTGGAAGAGCTACGTTCTTTAACTGCCCACGTTAGAACTCTCTTTTTTCATTCTTTCAATCTCTTTTTTCATTTTTGTAAATTAATTTTTTGATTAAGTTTTCTTGTGATTTTATGTAAAGACTTTTTAATTAATTTAAAATAAAGACTTTTACATGTACAGGGTGTTCCATCTATATTTGACTCATGAAAACTATGATTAACTTTGACAGTTCGACTTGCTTCTTCTATAACGTTTTAGAAATGTCTATTCAATACAATTTTAACCATGGAGCGGACAGCCGCAAAATGCGCAGAAATCGTGAAATTTTATTTTGAAAGTAACTCTTCGAATATCTTAACTCAGCGTAAATTCTTCAAATGTGTTTCAATCTGTGCGAATGAGTACATCGCAGAGTTAAGAGAAAATAGAGGCTGTGCGTGAAGATTTCAGTGAGAGCCACGGGACCTCTTTTCTACACCGTTCGTCACAATTGAACATCCCGAAAACTACTTTATAGAGAATTATGAAAAAAAATTTGCATTTGTTTCCCTATAAAGTGCAATTGGTTCAACGTTTGTTGACTCTGGATAAGCCTGAAGAAGATTTACTGAAGACAATGTTCCCTCGACGTCTCATCACCAAAAACGGCAATTTCGAATGGCCTCCTCGCTGATTTAACAGCGCCGGATTTTTTCCTGTGGGACTATTTAAAGGGAACTGTACACTAGACTCTCTGAAGACAAATATTCGTGAGGAAATCAACGCCATAATCCCAGAAATGCTCCAAAATATTATGAAAAATGCATAAAAAGGGCCCAAATGCGCGTCACTGCAAATGGTGACCATCTTTTCGATATTGTTTACTCCCATTGATCTAATTAATTCTACTGAATCAAATAAAATTGTAACCAGAGGAAATCGAAATTGTTGCATTTTTCACTACATTGTTCATAGTTCTAAAGTGTCACGTATAGACAGTTGTAGTTTCTCTGTTCTTGCTTCTGTAATAATGTTTTCTACAACTTTAGTGTACCAACAACAACGCCAACAGCATTAAGTACACAAACGAATAGCCCAACGAATCGTTGCAGCAGTCGACTAAAGCGCCAGATTATGCGTGAAACTGAAAGGAATGTCAACTGTCAACTCAAGGTGAAACCAGCTGGGCACCGACGCAGCGAAAAACCAAAACAGCAAAGCAGCAAACAAGATAAAGACAAACACAAAGAAGAGCGATTGCAAAAATTCCGATGTGTCAACTGGCAAGCGGACGGTCCGACAAACGATCAGTCAGCTGGCACAGACAATGAGGCGCATTGCTGTGATAGCAACAAAAACAACAACAACATCTGAACAACAATTGCAACAGCCAACCAGCTACAACGATTTCGAGTTCAAGTGCGAGATACGTGCAAGAAGCGCAAAAAAGTTTGCAGGTCTGCAGATTTGGCATTTAGAATTATTACGTGCCATTTTTTAAATTGTCACACGTTCATCAACTTCTGACAGCTGGCAACTAAAAAGTCAACACTGCATGGCTGTCGTCTACAAAGAGATGCTTAGAGATTAGTGACGCTGAGCTTTTATACGGTGGAATGCTTATCAGCTTTATTTAATTTATTCAGCCTACAGTCTTTCTGTCCGCGCAGAAGTAGTGACAAACCTCGGAGGGTAAAATAGTTCATGAAATTGCTCCCAATCTCACCGTTCGGAATTGTGGAACTGGGGGTTTCGTTTCTTTCGTATTGCTGAACACTGGGCCTAAATTGTGTCATTAGACTGTCGTGCTTATGATAAATGTATATTTATAATAATTAATATTTATAATAATTAATAGAATTGAATTAGTAGTCTTGAAAAAAACAATGGCGACATCAATGTCTGAGTCACCTTGGCAGTTCAATCCGGAACGTTTGAGAAAATTGTTCAATAAGGAAAATTAAATATTTAAATGTTTGTTCCAATATTTTTAAGTTTTTGAAAACTTCAAAACTCGATTGTAGGGAAAGCGTCCCTTGGTGGTGATTTTTTAAGTCTTTATCGAATCATACACAGAATGTTGTTTTAGGAAGATCTTTCCATACATAATAAATAAATAAATAAATAAATAAAAACAATGTTTATTTACAGTACAGTCAATTTTGAATTCAGTATGGATTACACAGCACAACAAAAAAACACTTTTTTCTGTTGCATGGAGTTTTTCTACTGTTTCTTACTAATTTGGGTGTAATTTTGGGTGATTTCGAATCTACCCTTAGATTTTTTCTAGCAGCTCTAGTTAGTGAGATATAGGTACCGTGTCATTTTTTCAGTTTTTCCTCTACATTTTCCATATTTTTGATCGTAATTTCTAAACCAAATAACCGATTGACATGATTTTCACCTTATCGCATTAACAACACCACACGGCTTTTTTCCGATGCACTTATTTTTATACTATAAGTTTTAAAATGCCGCAGTAATTGGAGCTCAAAGTCGGAAAATATGGAATTTTAGGGCGTTTTCTTTGATGGTCAAAAACATGCACAATTTTCGTAAATCAATTAACGAGTTAGGTGTATAATGAAAGCCCCTAATTTAGGCCCCTAATTTTTTAAGGAAAAAGTAAAAGTATGAAAAATGATGAAAATGACTATGGTACATTTTTGGTATTATTTCGATGCTAATGTGTATTCCGCCAAATAATTTGGCTGTGTTGTATTGCTTGATGTTTCTTCTTAAGATACTCATACACTTCGTAACTTGATTTATGAAACATCTGTACAATTTTCGCCATCAGAAAAAACGCCCTGAAATTCCATATTTCCTACTTTGAAACCTTATTACAACGCCAATTTAGAACGCATACAATTGATTAATGTCAGAAAAGATAGCGTGAGATGTTGTTAGTGCAACTATATCATGTCCATAGGATTATTGGTTCAGAAATTAAAGTCGAAAACGAGAAAAAAGTCGAGGAAAATTAGAAAAAGTGGCACGCCCATTCTTTGCGAAAACTAGAGCTGTTACATAAAAACGGAGTATGGTTTTGAAAACAGCGTGGAAAAACGATTCAGATTCATGTAAAAAACTTCATGCAACGGACATGCTGTTGTGCAGTGTTATCTCAATCAATTTTGAATTAAGTAACGAATATCTCTCAATTTACTTCTGATGAAAAGCAATTTAAAACAAAATTTCGTTCCTTAATGTTATTAATATTTGTTATCTTTATCGAATCATTTTGGGAAGATCCTTCCGTACATAAAAACTGTGTATTTTTTTTACATAAATACAGTCATTTTTCAGTGACGAATATCTTTGAATTTCTTTTTTGATCAAAAGCAATTTAAAACATAATTTCGTTCCTTAATGTTATTAATATTTTTTATTTTTTACTTATACAAGTTTACTATTTTCAACTGAGAGAACAGTAGAGGAAACACACATACGTGCAAGAAGCGCAAAAAAGTTTGCAGGTCTGCAGATTTGGCATTTAGAATTATTACGTGCCATTTTTTAAATTGTCACACGTTCATCAACTTCTGACAGCTGGCAACTAAAAAGTCAACACTGCATGGCTGTCGTCTACAAAGAGATGCTTAGAGATTAGTGACGCTGAGCTTTTATACGGTGGAATGCTTATCAGCTTTATTTAATTTATTCAGCCTACAGTCTTTCTGTCCGCGCAGAAGTAGTGACAAACCTCGGAGGGTAAAATAGTTCATGAAATTGCTCCCAATCTCACCGTTCGGAATTGTGGAACTGGGGGTTTCGTTTCTTTCGTATTGCTGAACACTGGGCCTAAATTGTGTCATTAGACTGTCGTGCTTATGATAAATGTATATTTATAATAATTAATATTTATAATAATTAATAGAATTGAATTAGTAGTCTTGAAAAAAACAATGGCGACATCAATGTCTGAGTCACCTTGGCAGTTCAATCCGGAACGTTTGAGAAAATTGTTCAATAAGGAAAATTAAATATTTAAATGTTTGTTCCAATATTTTTAAGTTTTTGAAAACTTCAAAACTCGATTGTAGGGAAAGCGTCCCTTGGTGGTGATTTTTTAAGTCTTTATCGAATCATACACAGAATGTTGTTTTAGGAAGATCTTTCCATACATAATAAATAAATAAATAAATAAATAAAAACAATGTTTATTTACAGTACAGTCAATTTTGAATTCAGTATGGATTACACAGCACAACAAAAAAACACTTTTTTCTGTTGCATGGAGTTTTTCTACTGTTTCTTACTAATTTGGGTGTAATTTTGGGTGATTTCGAATCTACCCTTAGATTTTTTCTAGCAGCTCTAGTTAGTGAGATATAGGTACCGTGTCATTTTTTCAGTTTTTCCTCTACATTTTCCATATTTTTGATCGTAATTTCTAAACCAAATAACCGATTGACATGATTTTCACCTTATCGCATTAACAACACCACACGGCTTTTTTCCGATGCACTTATTTTTATACTATAAGTTTTAAATTCCGCAGTAATTGGAGCTCAAAGTCGGAAAATATGGAATTTTAAGGCGTTTTCTTTGATGGTCAAAAACATGCACAATTTTCGTAAATCAATTAACGAGTTAGGTGTATAATGAAAGCCCCTAATTTAGGCCCCTAATTTTTTAAGGAAAAAGTAAAAGTATGAAAAATGATGAAAATGACTATGGTACATTTTTGGTATTATTTCGATGCTAATGTGTATTCCGCCAAATAATTTGGCTGTGTTGTATTGCTTGATGTTTCTTCTTAAGATACTCATACACTTCGTAACTTGATTTATGAAACATCTGTACAATTTTCGCCATCAGAAAAAACGCCCTGAAATTCCATATTTCCTACTTTGAAACCTTATTACAACGCCAATTTAGAACGCATACAATTGATTAATGTCAGAAAAGATAGCGTGAGATGTTGTTAGTGCAACTATATCATGTCCATAGGATTATTGGTTCAGAAATTAAAGTCGAAAACGAGAAAAAAGTCGAGGAAAATTAGAAAAAGTGGCACGCCCATTCTTTGCGAAAACTAGAGCTGTTACATAAAAACGGAGTATGGTTTTGAAAACAGCGTGGAAAAACGATTCAGATTCATGTAAAAAACTTCATGCAACGGACATGCTGTTGTGCAGTGTTATCTCAATCAATTTTGAATTAAGTAACGAATATCTCTCAATTTACTTCTGATGAAAAGCAATTTAAAAGAAAATTTCGTTCCTTAATGTTATTAATATTTGTTATCTTTATCGAATCATTTTGGGAAGATCCTTCCGTACATAAAAACTGTGTATTTTTTTTACATAAATACAGTCATTTTTCAGTGACGAATATCTTTGAATTTCTTTTTTGATCAAAAGCAATTTAAAACATAATTTCGTTCCTTAATGTTATTAATATTTTTTATTTTTTACTTATACAAGTTTACTATTTTCAACTGAGAGAACAGTAGAGGAAACACATTTATTTTACTAGGCGCTCTTGGGGTCGAAATTCGAACCGAGCCGACTCTATCTCCTCAATATTATTCTTCCTCAATATTATTTATTTTATTCTTTAGCCTCTTTTCGTGCTTTTTCCTCCAACAAAATACAATGAAGAGTTTCAAACAAACAAATATTGCCAACGCAAAGTAAAAATTCAAACATACAAAAACTCTCGCGTTACTGCACATAAAATTATCCGTCTTACGATAGTTAATCCAGATCTCAATTAAATTTGTTCTCCAAGTAATTACATATTTGTCAACTTCCGTCATTTGAATTAATTTTCGCCATCTCAGCTTAAAACACTTGACCTGCTTAACGCCGCATCACAATTGCCGATCTGCCAGAATGCTTCAAATTACTAAAAGCAACAATTAGAATTGTAATTGCCATAATTACAATTCACTTGAGCGCGTTGACAAGAAGCAAACGGCCATTAGTGTCCGCTGCCCACCAGCCACCAACCGACCGGCAGCCAGCAACCGAAGGAAGAAAAGCGCGTCGACACTTGGCACTTAACCGTTGTTGAATTAGCTGGAAAATATAATTGTCCAGAGAGCGAATGCGTTTAATGCTTAACTGGTAACCAGGTAACTGTTTCGCTCGTCGACTGTCGACTGTCGCTTTTTGTGCGCTGTGTCGTTCATTACGCATTTACTGTTACAACTGCCTTACGTTGACAGTTAAAACGACCGCAAGACATTGAACCAAATAGTTGACAGCTCTGCTAACGAGTGCAATGCGCTCGTCATTGGCGACATTGCTGCAAATATTGACATTCACAATTACTGCATTAACCCTCGTTGAGATCTCTCAATGACCGCTACATTTGTTTCAATTCGAAAACAAGATTACATGGTAAGTTTTAACCTAGTTTCACTGATGTAGGACTTATAAAGTTAGGTTAGGTTAGGTCTAAAGTTAGGTTAGGTAAGGCAGGCAATTTGCTGGTTGCTCTACAAGTAAACTCGGAGGCCTTAAAAGGTGCAGTGTGATGCCCAAAGAGAGTGTAGGCTATGATTCTAAAGTTATATCGTAAATTTGGATTGTGTGGAAGATGTTACGCCCTCTTTAATTACGCCCCAATGGAAGTTCAAAAATTAATTTATTTTAAAACTTCG
Organism: Melieria picta; assembly: GCA_964056695.1. Lineage (NCBI taxonomy): Eukaryota > Metazoa > Arthropoda > Insecta > Diptera > Ulidiidae > Melieria > Melieria picta. Next base: position 86,617,890 of record OZ057399.1, on the reverse strand, counting down.
AAACAGTGTGCCTTATAGTTCCAAAGTTGCTTCATGCCAAAAAGTTGAGTTGCATGGGTGATGTCCTTGTTCAATCCCAACAAAAACCGCTTTCTCCAACTTTAATTTTTAATTAGCCCTCAAATGGATTTAAACAAGTTGTAAAAGAGTTATGACCCCTTAAAATTAAAAAAATAGTGGAGGTTTGACACTAAATCCACTTAAAGGATTAAAAAGCGGCTACGTGCTATTCATTGCACATTCAGTGCCACAAGTATGCAGCCGACTTTTAGGCGCAACAAAGCATTCATTTGTGTTTGTGGTAAAAACAATCCGATTAAATGGAGTTTTAATCCGTTTGTAATGCTGAAAAATTGAAATAGCAAAAACCCATTTCCATTTGCAAAAAAATCACGCAAACTCTCGAAGCGAAAATCGGTTTCAGCGCCGGTTTCTGTGTCAGCGTTTGTGTGTCGCTGAAGCACGTTCAACCCGGTCTGACAGATAAAACCCACCACAATTGTATGTTGTTGTTGTTATTGTGTTACTGGCAGTACTTGCCAAACATTGCATACATAACTGCCAGCACACGCGCACCGTGCACCACTACACAGACACGCGGCGCAAAAATGTACGAATTTGTGCCCAAAAATAACAACAAACTTTTTGCCAGCACAGCAATGGAATTTAAAGTGCGCATTTTAGATTTTTCCTACAACAATAACAACAATGCGCACAATACAAATAAGTGCATACATGCGCCATGACACTTGCATAGGCTGACACACACATGCAACCAACGCACACACACACACACACAACACTCCACGGGCGAAATCGAGCGCATATCCTTTGGTTGACGCAAGGGCAATGTTTCCTCTCTCTTGTTGTTTCCACTTGCACTTCTTCATCTTCCTCTTCTTTGACATCAGCTTGCAAATGTTGCAATGCAGCAGAATTTTTGTTTCTCAGCTTCCAATTTCTGCATCTGCTTTGGCTCAAACTTCTGCTGCGGCTCATTCGAAATGCTTTGCTCTGCTTTTTGCATTTGCTTTTGCGCTAATCCTGTATCCTTTTTGTACTCACTTTTACATACATGCAAATTGCATAAGCTTAATTGTGTGTGTGTGTGTATTTCTTTGGCCGCCTGCACATGGCTGCTGCCATAATTCGCGCCCCGGCCGCACGTGTCCGTCCAACCGTACAATCGTCGTCGGCAGCACTTTACAGTTGCAACTAATTTAAATTGCTTGCACAACAGCGGCTAAGTGCTTATTGTTGTTGTTATTGCGCACGGCATGCGTGTGCACTGTGCAGTGCGCGGCGCATGTGATCCGCAGGCAATGTTGCATGTTTATCATAAAATGTTGACAAGGCAACACGTTCGCCCGACGTACGCCTCAAGTGTCTGCAGCGTGTACCGAATGCTATTTTTATTTGTCGCTTGCAAACGGCAACGCATGACCCATTCACGATGGATAAAAGTTAAGTGTAGCAACGCATTCCGAGCGGCGACATGTTCAGTGTTGCAAGCATTGCGTTACATGGCAAGAATTCAACCAATTCCGAAAGAGGGTCAACCAAATGGAGTCGTTTGTGCTCTCGGAAACGGTTTTTTACTTTTCCATTAACACAGCAATTTTCTATAGTAGTAATATTCTATAGACTATAAAACTAGCATGCAAACAAATCAATACTTATGCCACCTTGGCCACAACAAACCGCTGACGCTTTTTATCAATAAAAAAAATGTGTTAATTTTTTTATCAACAATATGTTACAGGATGAATGTAGAATATTCAAGACTGTACAACACAAATTAGGTTTTCACTTTTCACATGAAGGTTTTGATATAAAGGTTTATAATGGATATCGTTTGATAAAGAAATGCATGAGCCAAAAAATTGGGGACAAGAGTATAAGTGTGGCGTCGGATTGAGACAAAAGTTTGAAAAATTGATAGGCATTCGACAATTCTCATCAGCTGCTCGGAAGTTGATTATTAAAATCTATGACTGGCCGACACCAATTTTTTTTTAAACATTCTTTTTAACCCTCAATCGCCCACCCTGAGTCCAGGGGACTCACTACGAACTTTAATAAGCTGGTGCAGGTTGTGTTTTTGAGTTTAGGTGTCCAACTATCGTATACCCTCGTACAGGGTCGCACAGAACGCGAAGACGATCGGAAGTTAGCGCACTACAATTACAAGGCTGAGTTTTGGCATGGAGTGAGTTCCGGGGACTCAGGGTGGTGTTTTGTGTTACAAAAATTGTAATTGTACCGGGGTACCGGTTTATTCGTGCGGCTTTCTAACAGATGGCGTAACTTGATTTTGTGAACAGTGATTCACCTTTCCAAATATGTGTTGGAAAGCTATTGTCATATAGTTTCAGAATCAGTATGTGTCATTTAGCTGAAGCGTAAACAACAATACTTTTTTTTACTCTGAAAATGTCGAATTTTGACACGCTCAAATGGGATGTCCTACCCCACCCGCCGTATAGTCCAGACCTTGCGCCATCCGATTACTATCTCTTCCGATCAATGCAACATGGCCTGGCTGACCAGCACTTCTCCAATTATGAAGAAGTCAAAAATTGGATCGATTCGTGGATAGCGGAAAAGCCGGTCGAATTTTTCAGAAAGGGTATTCGTGAATTGCCAGAAAAATGGGAAAAAGTTATAGCTAGTGATGGACAATACTTTGAATATTAAATTTGTAACCATTTTTTCACAATAAAGCTTCAATTTTCCCAAAAAAAACCGCACGAATTAACCGGTACCCCTATTAGATATTTTTATTATAGTGTTAATTAACCTTTAAGATGCAACAATTTCTGAATAGTTATTTTGTTTTTAAGTTATTTATGTAAAAAGAATTTTTTTTGTTAATTTATTTATATCTTTTGTTTGTATAAAATGTTTAGTACATGTTTTTTAGGGTTTTTTTTCTGTCCATAAAAAGTGAATTTTTATTAGAGTTATGTAAAGATATGGATTGAAATCTGTAACAAGAGGTCTTAATGTGGCCTACAAAAAAATAAAAAACCATAAACATTTATTAGATATTGCATTATTTCGTAAACAAAACATGTGAGTCCAGGGGACTTAGGGTGGGTAGATACGTGATTTTAATAGGGGTGGGTGATTGAGGGTTAACTGTCAACTGCTGTTCGGATTCGGCTTTTAACTGTAGGTTCCCTCCTTCCCCAAACCGCTTGAAATGTGTATTGTAAAGACCAGTGTTGCATACACATTGCAGAAAACTGGTGAAAAATGTGGTATCATAATGACATCTCCGAGTGTGTCTGTTATAGAGGCAGCCACCATAACTTAACCTAACCCCTGATACCCAACCTTAACAAGTTTCCCATAAAAAATATTGTTTTTTTTTCAATGCACTCCTACGGCTCCCAGGTTGTTCTTGGCGTATCAAATGTAAGACTGACCCCTTTTATTTTTGTTTCCAAATATATCTACCCTCTATCTTCAACTCTTAAGGAGGCTGGCATACAAAACTGCATATTTTCTATGAAATCAGTTCCACAGTTGCAAATGTAGTAGTGAAGTAAGGATATTTCAAGAGCAGCTTTGAAAAATGAACTCCAAACTATGTCAGGACTGAAGTTCCTTAGAGTAAGTTCGGGTAATGTGATATACCTGTTTGTTTTTCAGCGATTCCCGACACATTTTGCCTTAAAACACACTTTTTTGGTCTCAAACTGTTCACTGATGCATTATTTAGTATATCTATGATTATTAACTCTTTAAGATAAACTGTTGACGAGTTTTTTAATTAAAAATCAAAATATCCAAATATTGGCGTCTGATAAAAGTGGCGGGTAATGTGATATACCATTGGCGGGTAATGTGATATTTCCGAAAAAACGTTATTTAACAGACCTATTAGTTTCAAATTTGGTTAAAATACTCCAAATCAAAAATAATTAGACGTGCTTCTAATTTTTTTCGGAAAATCACAATCTGACGGGGTAAACCAAGGGTTAAAAATTGTTATCGAGAAACATGATTTCATGAATTTTTTTTATCTGAAACTTAACCATAACAGATTTTTCAGAATATTCCACTTCAAATAGTATAAAATAAAGTATATAAACATTTCTGTATACAAATAGTATTACTGTCATAAGTTTGGGTACTGTGATGTACTATATCACATTACCCGAAATTGACTTTTTGCGAAAAAATATTATAAAAAACAATAATAATTTTGTTGAGAAGAGCGAGCCTCGCAAACTCATATTCGATATTACTGGTTTACTTTTGATTAGCCTCGAACATTCTAATAATATTTTTTTTGTACCTTTTAGGCTTTCAAACTTCATGACCAAAAACTTGTGCAAGACTTGTCAAAGCACTTCATCACACTGACTGTAAACTATTTACGCAAACACATCCAAAATCATGCAGCACGAGTTTTTATCCATATCACATTACCCGAACTTACTCTACTTATAACTCTATGCTAAACACAACACATATATAAAAAATGCAGATATGTAAAAAACACTGTTGCACGGTGTAGTTTTTTAAACCAACTAAAAGCGCCTTTAAATCAGCAAAACTTTTACGTGAGCAAACAGACTATAAATAAGAAAAATGTTGGGAGAAACACCAAAGTCGGAACAAACAAAATACAATTTTAAGCTGCGAAACCCATAGAGAGGAAAGCCAAATATTTAAGTATAAATGAATACAGACAAAGAGGCCGGTAATGCAGCATAATTACGAATAACGTAATGGCCGAAAAAGGCAAAACGAAAGCGAAATAAAACCATGCATAATTTATTAGTAAAACAAAGCGGCGAGTGGTGGAATTTTAAATAAAATACCAACAACAACAATGTGAAGAAGTTAAAGTAAGGACAACAGCACGCACCTGCAGCGCTCACCTACTCTACACTCTGCAGCTGCACTTACATTCCGCACCGTGGGTCCGAATGGGGCTGCGGGTGAGGGTAAAAGTGTGGGTGTGGGTGTGCGTGTTGGTGGCACATGTCGGTGTGACTGTGTGTTTGTGGCACAATTACGTGAAGCGGAGGCGGAGTTCGGCAGCGGCCACTACTTTTGGCCAAAAGCCAAACATTGCAGCAGGCATCAGCAACGGACCGACTTGGTCGCAGGCGGCAGCCAGTCAACTGGAGAGGCGCCCCGATTGCGCGCCACTGCAGAGTTGCGAATGTGCGCCAATGTGTAGGCTGCCAGGCTTTCTTTAGTTTGTGCTGTTTTTGGTTTTTTTCAATTTCCTTATTTATTTCTAGCTTGTTTTGCTTTCTGCTGCGTGCAGGTGAAGGTGAAATTCGTATAGTAGTTAGTAGCAACCCGAAGAAAACATGGCAAAACTGGTCAACATAACAAATACGAGTATATATGAAAACTGAAAAGCTGTTTCGCAGGAAAATCGAAACCATTTTCGTTGGCGACTGCATGCGGAAGATTTGTGGTCGTTGCCAAGAAGTTCGGCACTTTCTTGCAAGTAGAAAACTTTCTATAACTTAACTTTGGTCTTGTTATTTTTCTAAAATCACTACAGATTTTACTGCTGTGTATTTGCTGCTATATTTGAGCTCCCTTCCCCCACTGACACACTGCTCGTCGGCCCATAAGTATGGCCAATAAATGCCACTGCCTGCGCTCGTTTTCGTGCCGTTTGTTATATAATCGACAACGAATAATTCACCAACACGTGTTGTTGCTTCTATTCTTGGAATTGTTGTTGCATTGCGGCAGTAAGGACACTCATTTTGTGTGTCAGCGCTATGCCGCTTTAGCTAGAGCCAACAAAAAAAAAGGAAATAAAATAAAATAAGGAAAAGATAGAAAGACGCTCGTTAGCACGTTGGGTTCAACGCGGGTTAAAGCAGATTTTGTTTGCTCCATATTTGTTACATTTTTCATAGTTCCGTAGCTCGTTATTGCTGCGGACGTTGTGCTGCTGCTTGTCGCGTTGAATTTGGGTTAAAGATGTGCTGATATTACAGCAACAATAGCAAACATTTCAACAACAACAAGGCTGCGTGTATGGTCTATGGTTCTATCCAGGAAAAAAATTTTCAGCGGACGTTGGACGTTCGAAATGTTGGCGGCAGGTGAAGGAAGCTGCCAGTTGACAGCAGTTTGGAATATGAAGGTCGAGCACGTAGAGAAGTCGTAAATTTCGCTGACGACAAATGTACGGAAGTAGGGAAAAAATATGCACATGTAATGGTAGGAAATTCATGACAAGTTGGTGGTTTATGGCGTTGGCTTATAAAAACTTCAAATCCATGCTTTTATAACAAAAATGTATACACTTTTTCAAACTTTGCATTTATCTACTTGAACCTTGGTTTCATATATTAAAAGTTAATTAAAAGTTTAATTTTAAAGATAATCTCTAATATACTTTTTCACAATCAATTCAATAAGTACATTAAAATAATTGAGCAATATCAGTCAACCAATTAAGGTAACTGAGCAGCGTAATTGCGATCAGCTCAGATTAAATTGGCATGTTTTTAAATGCCTCAAATCGGATCGACACGCACCAACTCTTTGTAGATAACAAAGCTATGAATTAATTAATTAACATTAACAATTTTTAACATTACATTGATTGCGAAGGTGAATATGAAATGGCTTTGGACCCAGAGTCAAGTTAGAAAAAAATTTAAAAAATATATTCAGAAGAAACAAAAGTATACATTATTATATTTCATTGTAAATGGACAGGCTACAATGCGGTATCAAACTTATTGTACCTTAGTAATGGATTTTTTCGAGAAAAAAATCCGTTAACAAAAAATTTTAATACAAAAATGTTTTTTTCGCTTAAAACTTTTTATTAGTACATCTTACGTATCTAATGTTGCACATCAAAAGAAAGGTATGAAAAATATCGTGTAAATCCGTTGGAGATTAATTGAGTTTTTTTTATAAAAACTTTGATCTTTGACGCTGAGCCACGCCTTTTATGGGCGTTTCCCAGGCAAAATTTTTAGTTTGTTAGATGCAGGAGCCAACCCTCTATATAAAAGCATACTCATTTATTTTTTTCACGAGGGTTCGCTACACTGTTTTTATGCCTCGACGAAAGTGGGGTTTTTGGGACATTTTTTTCGAAAACACAGTTTGAATGTATTTTTTATGGATTGGTGTCTTAAGCAAATTTGTTGGTCGTAAAATATCTACAAACTTGCCGAAGACAGTAAAGCGATATTCGGAACGATTTAGGACCTATTAGCATTTAAACGTTCGAAGACTTAAGCGACGAACTCGACTAAAATGAGCAAACTTCAAAGTCGGATTTCTCTTAAACTAGAGCCAATCCAGCCAAACGGCTGGTGGATCTCAACTCAGTATACCTATAGAAAAGTTCTCTGAAGGTCCCCCCCATGTCTGAATTTTCGACTTGCACAGTGTAATTGAACTTATAGTTTTGTGGAACTTCAACATGGTTTGTGTTAAGAGTAGTAATGAGCCGAGCGGCTTGTAGAGCTTATAGAAGCATTAAATTCCGGTTTTTTCTTAGGCTTATTTGGATATATGGCCCATATGACACACAGAGGTCTCATGGTCGTGAGAGTTTTAAAAATAACCCATCGTAGCTGGCAGTCTTACTACTCGCTACTATTGCCAAATTGTTCACATTTCTGCTCTTGTCCAAAAGTAAAAACCCATATTTCAGCCTTTCTTCCAGAACGAATACATACACAGCCTGTCGAAACAATAAATCGCAAATGTCATACATTTATGTGCTGCCTGGGCCAACTCTTAGCTGACGCTCAGCGGTGTACGGCTGCGTGTGTGCATGTAGGTCCACATGCCACGCCCATCTCAACACATCATAATGACCCAGTTTTCCCCTCTAACAGAACGCAAGCCAACAGCGGCAGTACAACAGCAACAATGGCAGCAGCCGCATTAGGGCAACCACAGCAACAACAGCCAGTTGAATTGTTGAATTATTATGAACACGCCGCCATTATTAACTCTTTAAGATAAACTGTTGACGAGTTTTTTAATTAAAAATCAAAATATCCAAATATTGGCGTCTGATAAAAGTGGCGGGTAATGTGATATACCATTGGCGGGTAATGTGATATTTCCGAAAAAACGTTATTTAACAGACCTATTAGTTTCAAATTTGGTTAAAATACTCCAAATCAAAAATAATTAGACGTGCTTCTAATTTTTTTCGGAAAATCACAATCTGACGGGGTAAACCAAGGGTTAAAAATTGTTATCGAGAAACATGATTTCATGAATTTTTTTTATCTGAAACTTAACCATAACAGATTTTTCAGAATATTCCACTTCAAATAGTATAAAATAAAGTATATAAACATTTCTGTATACAAATAGTATTACTGTCATAAGTTTGGGTACTGTGATGTACTATATCACATTACCCGAAATTGACTTTTTGCGAAAAAATATTATAAAAAACAATAATAATTTTGTTGAGAAGAGCGAGCCTCGCAAACTCATATTCGATATTACTGGTTTACTTTTGATTAGCCTCGAACATTCTAATAATATTTTTTTTGTACCTTTTAGGCTTTCAAACTTCATGACCAAAAACTTGTGCAAGACTTGTCAAAGCACTTCATCACACTGACTGTAAACTATTTACGCAAACACATCCAAAATCATGCAGCACGAGTTTTTATCCATATCACATTACCCGAACTTACTCTACTTATAACTCTATGCTAAACACAACACATATATAAAAAATGCAGATATGTAAAAAACACTGTTGCACGGTGTAGTTTTTTAAACCAACTAAAAGCGCCTTTAAATCAGCAAAACTTTTACGTGAGCAAACAGACTATAAATAAGAAAAATGTTGGGAGAAACACCAAAGTCGGAACAAACAAAATACAATTTTAAGCTGCGAAACCCATAGAGAGGAAAGCCAAATATTTAAGTATAAATGAATACAGACAAAGAGGCCGGTAATGCAGCATAATTACGAATAACGTAATGGCCGAAAAAGGCAAAACGAAAGCGAAATAAAACCATGCATAATTTATTAGTAAAACAAAGCGGCGAGTGGTGGAATTTTAAATAAAATACCAACAACAACAATGTGAAGAAGTTAAAGTAAGGACAACAGCACGCACCTGCAGCGCTCACCTACTCTACACTCTGCAGCTGCACTTACATTCCGCACCGTGGGTCCGAATGGGGCTGCGGGTGAGGGTAAAAGTGTGGGTGTGGGTGTGCGTGTTGGTGGCACATGTCGGTGTGACTGTGTGTTTGTGGCACAATTACGTGAAGCGGAGGCGGAGTTCGGCAGCGGCCACTACTTTTGGCCAAAAGCCAAACATTGCAGCAGGCATCAGCAACGGACCGACTTGGTCGCAGGCGGCAGCCAGTCAACTGGAGAGGCGCCCCGATTGCGCGCCACTGCAGAGTTGCGAATGTGCGCCAATGTGTAGGCTGCCAGGCTTTCTTTAGTTTGTGCTGTTTTTGGTTTTTTTCAATTTCCTTATTTATTTCTAGCTTGTTTTGCTTTCTGCTGCGTGCAGGTGAAGGTGAAATTCGTATAGTAGTTAGTAGCAACCCGAAGAAAACATGGCAAAACTGGTCAACATAACAAATACGAGTATATATGAAAACTGAAAAGCTGTTTCGCAGGAAAATCGAAACCATTTTCGTTGGCGACTGCATGCGGAAGATTTGTGGTCGTTGCCAAGAAGTTCGGCACTTTCTTGCAAGTAGAAAACTTTCTATAACTTAACTTTGGTCTTGTTATTTTTCTAAAATCACTACAGATTTTACTGCTGTGTATTTGCTGCTATATTTGAGCTCCCTTCCCCCACTGACACACTGCTCGTCGGCCCATAAGTATGGCCAATAAATGCCACTGCCTGCGCTCGTTTTCGTGCCGTTTGTTATATAATCGACAACGAATAATTCACCAACACGTGTTGTTGCTTCTATTCTTGGAATTGTTGTTGCATTGCGGCAGTAAGGACACTCATTTTGTGTGTCAGCGCTATGCCGCTTTAGCTAGAGCCAACAAAAAAAAAGGAAATAAAATAAAATAAGGAAAAGATAGAAAGACGCTCGTTAGCACGTTGGGTTCAACGCGGGTTAAAGCAGATTTTGTTTGCTCCATATTTGTTACATTTTTCATAGTTCCGTAGCTCGTTATTGCTGCGGACGTTGTGCTGCTGCTTGTCGCGTTGAATTTGGGTTAAAGATGTGCTGATATTACAGCAACAATAGCAAACATTTCAACAACAACAAGGCTGCGTGTATGGTCTATGGTTCTATCCAGGAAAAAAATTTTCAGCGGACGTTGGACGTTCGAAATGTTGGCGGCAGGTGAAGGAAGCTGCCAGTTGACAGCAGTTTGGAATATGAAGGTCGAGCACGTAGAGAAGTCGTAAATTTCGCTGACGACAAATGTACGGAAGTAGGGAAAAAATATGCACATGTAATGGTAGGAAATTCATGACAAGTTGGTGGTTTATGGCGTTGGCTTATAAAAACTTCAAATCCATGCTTTTATAACAAAAATGTATACACTTTTTCAAACTTTGCATTTATCTACTTGAACCTTGGTTTCATATATTAAAAGTTAATTAAAAGTTTAATTTTAAAGATAATCTCTAATATACTTTTTCACAATCAATTCAATAAGTACATTAAAATAATTGAGCAATATCAGTCAACCAATTAAGGTAACTGAGCAGCGTAATTGCGATCAGCTCAGATTAAATTGGCATGTTTTTAAATGCCTCAAATCGGATCGACACGCACCAACTCTTTGTAGATAACAAAGCTATGAATTAATTAATTAACATTAACAATTTTTAACATTACATTGATTGCGAAGGTGAATATGAAATGGCTTTGGACCCAGAGTCAAGTTAGAAAAAAATTTAAAAAATATATTCAGAAGAAACAAAAGTATACATTATTATATTTCATTGTAAATGGACAGGCTACAATGCGGTATCAAACTTATTGTACCTTAGTAATGGATTTTTTCGAGAAAAAAATCCGTTAACAAAAAATTTTAATACAAAAATGTTTTTTTCGCTTAAAACTTTTTATTAGTACATCTTACGTATCTAATGTTGCACATCAAAAGAAAGGTATGAAAAATATCGTGTAAATCCGTTGGAGATTAATTGAGTTTTTTTTATAAAAACTTTGATCTTTGACGCTGAGCCACGCCTTTTATGGGCGTTTCCCAGGCAAAATTTTTAGTTTGTTAGATGCAGGAGCCAACCCTCTATATAAAAGCATACTCATTTATTTTTTTCACGAGGGTTCGCTACACTGTTTTTATGCCTCGACGAAAGTGGGGTTTTTGGGACATTTTTTTCGAAAACACAGTTTGAATGTATTTTTTATGGATTGGTGTCTTAAGCAAATTTGTTGGTCGTAAAATATCTACAAACTTGCCGAAGACAGTAAAGCGATATTCGGAACGATTTAGGACCTATTAGCATTTAAACGTTCGAAGACTTAAGCGACGAACTCGACTAAAATGAGCAAACTTCAAAGTCGGATTTCTCTTAAACTAGAGCCAATCCAGCCAAACGGCTGGTGGATCTCAACTCAGTATACCTATAGAAAAGTTCTCTGAAGGTCCCCCCCATGTCTGAATTTTCGACTTGCACAGTGTAATTGAACTTATAGTTTTGTGGAACTTCAACATGGTTTGTGTTAAGAGTAGTAATGAGCCGAGCGGCTTGTAGAGCTTATAGAAGCATTAAATTCCGGTTTTTTCTTAGGCTTATTTGGATATATGGCCCATATGACACACAGAGGTCTCATGGTCGTGAGAGTTTTAAAAATAACCCATCGTAGCTGGCAGTCTTACTACTCGCTACTATTGCCAAATTGTTCACATTTCTGCTCTTGTCCAAAAGTAAAAACCCATATTTCAGCCTTTCTTCCAGAACGAATACATACACAGCCTGTCGAAACAATAAATCGCAAATGTCATACATTTATGTGCTGCCTGGGCCAACTCTTAGCTGACGCTCAGCGGTGTACGGCTGCGTGTGTGCATGTAGGTCCACATGCCACGCCCATCTCAACACATCATAATGACCCAGTTTTCCCCTCTAACAGAACGCAAGCCAACAGCGGCAGTACAACAGCAACAATGGCAGCAGCCGCATTAGGGCAACCACAGCAACAACAGCCAGTTGAATTGTTGAATTATTATGAACACGCCGCCAAGTATGTAGTTTATTAGCCAAGTACGGGCTGGTGAAAGAGAAAGAGCCATACGCACAGCCAGAGGCATACACACTCCTATTTATGTGTATGAAAGTATTTTTATCTAAGCACAACTAACTGGCGCTGAGACAGACAGACAGAATTGTCTCGTGCCAAAGCCTAATCAGTGCCTGCTTCACTCTATTTGTGTGTGTCCTTTTTTATGTTTTCACTAACATTGTTGCACCATTACAATTTTTTGTAAACGAGTGAACTGAAAGTAAATCGCACAACATGAACTTCACTCACTTCACTTCACATGCCAATCGTCATTAAAACGGCAACACGAAATGTGTGGAAGCGAAACGTAGCGCAATGCCAGGAAATGATGGCAGCGCAGGGAGCGCACATGCTCGTAAATCGGGTTAGCTGAGTGATGGATCGACGTGGGCGCAGCACAGAAATCAGCCAACCAAGAATGGTAGTTGCCAAGTGAAAATGGAAAGTTCTATGCAAGCACAATCAGGGCACTGGTCGGCAAAATGGGATGGAAGTGGAACGATTTGCGGCGCTTAACATTTTCAATAACAATAATACAAATTTTAACTAGTGCTCGACCGATTAATCGGCATGGGTTAAACTAGGATCTAAACTCTTGGGGCCGATGGATAAACATTTGGCAAAATATTTATCCATTTCATTTAGCTTTTGAGCCCAGTACCAGTTGCAACCATATTTGGCAACTAAAATGTTTGCAAGATACATTTATTTGGAAGGGGTTTGAACTCCAATCCCTCCCTTTCTTGCGTGCGCCACTGGGTCAGACTCTAAATTCCAAACCTGTTTGCATTTGTTTGTAAAACCAAAATCACGCAGGGCTTTTTTCTATTATAATTTTGCTTTTTGATGAGGCCGAATCATTACTAATGCCACACCACACGCGTTTAGCTACCAAGCTGACTTTTTTTACACTCTACCCTTGATTGTCACGGTTTATGCGTTGTGGGATGAGATTTGTAATACACAGAAGAGGGTGTGGCCAATAGAGAAAGAATATGTTTACTGCCAGTTTGTGTTTATTATAACCAGCTTTTGAGTCAGGACCTCGGAATTAAGTTTAAAAGGGAGAAAAAGGGAGTTCTTACTCTACTAACGGCACTGGTTATGCGGCCTAAACCAAGAACTGCTGGTCATGGATTCAATTTCCGAATTAGCTACTATTAAAGATACGATTTTGCCCATATTTATAAAAACTTTCTATCTTTAGAAAAACTTAATAACCCATTTTTTCTTTAACGGAATTCTTTATGCTAAAATATGACAACTTTAGAACATTAAAAGTAGACTGACGTAGACAGCTTTAGAACAGGGTGTAACCAAGTCGTTTACGACCCACTGTAACCCACTTACTTACTGCAGAATTAAACTGACCGCTGGCTCAATTGTAGGCAATTGGCCCGCATTACACAGTGGTTACTTTCTACTTAGAGGCCGTGTAATTCATTTTAATATTTTTGTGTATCTCTTTTCCTATTCAAATGTTCGCCTGTTTAAAAATGCGTGTCATGCCGCAGTTTGCGGGCATTGCTGTTTATTATTGTTGTTGTTGTTGATGATGTGTTTTTAAGTATGAAACACAAGATGCGCTATAGAACAATTGGCAACGCCAAGCAGCCATTTGCTGACTCAGACTTGAGCATTTAGCAATCATTATGGCTGAAGCAGAAGCATCATTTGTTTTTTTGGCTCAACAACAATAACAACAACGCAAGCGTAGCCCCAAGAAGAAAGCAAACAAGCAGGCCACAGAGTGTGTGTCTCAAGTGTTAAATGGTTCCACCAAGTGTCAGTTGCACAAAACTAACCTCAATTCGGCAAACAAAGGCACACGTCTAAACAGCACTTCTGACATGCTAAAACAACAACAACAACAACAACCGCACATTGGCCAAAATAGGAACATGTAATGTGTAGTTTTACAACTCGAAGGGGTGTTGTAAGCAGCGTCGAAAGGCGACGAGTCAAAAAAGTATGGTTTATTATTTGGAGCATAATGGGTAATTAAAGGTGGTGGCAATGTGAAACGCTGGTGGGAAACAAAAGTGGAAAAACTGGTAAGTAAATGAAATTCACAGGTAATCAAGCCGGCAGACCATAGAAGATAAAGAAGATACGAAGGCACATTAAATTATAGAATGAAGATGTATTGAGGGCAGTGGGTTGAGAAGAGATAGGAAAAAAAATGAAGAAAATTTAATAAGGAAAAGCGGTAGAAAGACAAGAAAAAAGAAAAACAACTAATAGAAAAGTAGGGGTCAAAGGTGAATACAAAATTCAAATGATACAAAAATGAATGGAACGAATGAGACAGCAACAAGTAAGAGTATTGTAGTTGGTCTTGTCACCATAATAACGGTTTACTTTTTACGGTCTACTTCTAATCTGTTTCTCTATCTAATGGAAAAATGTATAAGTCATGTGAAATTGTTTTATTTGCATCCTTTTTTCTTTTAACTGCCTCAAAAAAGGCAAATACGAAAACACAACATAAAAACGAACTAAACTCACACCACAATGGACCTTCTTGGCGTCCGATTGTACCTACCAGCCAAGTGATAAGCCGACAGCTGCCTATTCCAACATAACCTACACCAATTTACGAGTATGAGGACAAATGTTTATCAACATTATTTATTGTGTATAAATAAAGCAACTTAAAGGCTTTAACTCTTTATTCATTGTTGTGGCGTTACACTCTTCCCCGGTTCGGTAATAACAACAACAACGAAACGACTTGAACATTACATGCTGCGATAAATTACAGCATTAAACACTCCTCCAATATACAACGAAAAGAAATAAATTAAATATGAGACAAACAAAACTACAGACAACTATAAGTACATACGAACACAACCACAGCATGCGAAAGAGACCGCCAAAGGGCACAAAGGAAAATGTCATTTTAAATGAATACCAACTGGGATAGTCGCAACCAACCGAAAAACAGAAAAACGCATTCAGCAAAAAATGAAAATAAAGACAAAACATGTTGCGGCAATATGACGCACAGTGAGACAGCCCTATAGTAACTGCGGCAAAAAATGGTTTTGGGCGTGTCGTCCAATTTGGATGAAATTTTCACAGTATATTAACAGATATATGAGTAACAATTCCCTGAAATTTCAGCCTCATAACTTCATTACTTTTTGGTCTAAAGCAAGTCAAAGTTGAGGTATGCCAACGCGCTTGAAATATGTTAGTTCAATATGTAATATTCAAAAGCTTATTAATAAAAAAATACATAATAATTATAACTTTAAAGTATTTTTTTAATTGATTTAGTTGTTGTAGAATGAGTATATGAAAAAATAAATTTAAAAAAAAAACACAAAAAAAAATTTATTAACAACAGAATTGTGGTGTAAAAATTGAACATTTTGCATTTTCAATGGACTAGGAAATATAGAGCAGCCCCTCGCCCTAGGTGCAGACTTATATCAAATGAAAGATTGAAGTCTCAGCTTTCATTTAAAGTAAAGAACATATAGCAAAAGTTTGCAAAAGTACTTTAAACATACAAAAAAATTATTGATAGAATGAAAAAAAAAATTGTTCTTTTTTATTGCATTTCAATGGGAGGTGGGCGTAATAGTGGGCGTGTTATTGTAATTTTTGCATGAAACATTTTAAATGATATAAATTACAGTAATATCAAATTTGAAGGTTGTACCTAAAATATTTTAGAAAATATGGCACTTTTTATGTTGAGGTTGTATGAGTGGTGGGGGTAAAAGTGGGCCAAAGTTCAAAATTTTTTTCCGATAATGTTTGTAACAATATAACATTCAAGTATACCAAAATTGAAAGTTATACCTAAAGTATTACGGACAATACGGCATTTTACAAATTTCGATTGTATGGGAGGTGGGCGTAAAAGTGGGCGAATTTTCTTAATTTTTTTTTTTTAAACTGGAATTGTCTCAAAAATAACCTGTGCAAAATTTCAGAGCTCTACAATGACTCCTTGTATTTAATGCCGGCGTTGTCTCACTGTGTGACGTGGCCCGCTGTTTCCTTATTTCTGCAAAATCATTTTTTCCAGCTTGTTCTTTCACTTTGTGCGAGCGCAGCATAGTTTTTCCTTTTACTTTTAACACTATTCATTTATTCTTGTCTTTTAATTTTTTATTCACAGCTTTTAGCAGTTCGTGTTTTCCGGCTGCAAGTTGCCCACAAAATGGCAAAGTAATGTCGGATAACGGATAGACGAGCACGAGCAGTTAACTGAAAAGGACAGACGGCCAGACAGATAGCAGCACTTTGTGTATTTTAGTTGCGTGTTGCAATTGTTTTGCGAACTTTGTTGTGCGTTTATTTTTTGCATTGAGTAACAAATGGCAACATTACACTTTGGGCTCTGTCTCCGCACCAGCCACCTAAATGGGTTGGCCCCATTAGTGTCCAATTTTTTGTTTCGACTTTCGAGCTAATTTTCTGAAAGAAATGGCCTGAATTTTTATTAAAAAACAAGTTCGAATGTAAACACGTAAATAGCAATTTTTTTTTATTTCCATTTTAATATTTTTCCCAAATGGGATCATTGGGCACAGTGGAATTAGCGCATGTTGTGAAATTCAACGAAGCAATGCACATGCATCCCACGATCGCATTCGATGTTCGATTCACATTCGAAATTTTATCGAAAGCTCGATATATTGTTGCCTTTGAATAATATGCACGTTTAAATATGTGTTCCCAAATGGGAACAATGGGCGCTAATGGGATGTGCCACACAGTTGCAACCGCAACCGGCAGCATTCCGCATTCAGCATCATTTAGAGATGCACATGCATTGAAAATCCGCATGCGTCCCATCTCTAATTCAAGCTGTCTCGTTATTTTATGAAACACTCTCAAGCATTTAAACTCAGTTAAAATTATATATTTTCCGAGAGAAAAACCCACTCATCTTAACGTTTACAATCAAACTGAAAACACCAAAGTGGTAAAAAGAAAAAACACACTTTAAATGAAATCAAAAACTTTCTCATCGAGCGGCAGCAGCACAGCAGAGTCGCAGCACGCATTGCGACACTTTCGCGCAAACGCGGATGTGGCCCCCTGGCACGGCGCCCACTCACAACTTTACCGCGCATTCTTTCGATCTGCAATGTTTTTATTGCAACTAAACAACTGGCGAGTTTTATGAAACAAAAAAACGTTTGCTCATCATTAAAAGTAAATTTTTTACTTTTACCGCCACAACAGCTGTCGACTTTTTCCAGCGCTAAAAACAACTCTAAACAAAACAGCAAAGCTGTGTAGCTGTGTGCAGACTGACCATGCCCAAAATGGGCAAACTAAGAAATGAAATTGCAACCGAAATGGAAGGAAAAGCGCCAACATTGTGAACAAAATGCGCCAATATGGATGGAGGCTCTTGTATGATTGTTGTTGCTATGATGGTTGTTGTGGTCCAAAGAAGAATGGCAACATTAATTTAAGTAGCGTTGAGAGAGCAATGAAGCTTAAGTAGTGAAATGGCGAAAATAAATATGAAAGCAGCGGTTCGTATTGAGTGTCAAACAAATAAACAAATGGACAACTGACTGTTGATTAATGACATAGACGAATGGACGCACGCAGCGCGATTGAGGCGTTGAACAGGTGAGCTTTCACACTATCTACGCTGTTTTGGTCACGACGTTATTGCCGACTTTTCACCAAGCGACCGGCTGGGAAACCCCGAGCACACTTTCTTTGAATGCTCGCAATTCAAGGTCAGACTTATATGATTCTAAAACCACAAAACATTGACGATACAATGTTGGGAGTCGACAAAGGTGCAGACCCGATGGTTAGTGGCCTCTCTTAAAGACAAAAAAATTCATAAATTCATAGAAATTAAAACAGATACATATATTAAAGAAAACAATTGTCGACACTTTGTCTGCGGTTTTTTCTATTCATAACAGGAAAAGTTTATATATAAACAGATGTATACAGATTGTCAAACCTGCCAAATGAGTCAATATCAGTAATTCCTCTGACTTGAGTAATCAAATACCAAAGAAACTGAAATGAGTTCTACAACACTCATGAAAGTTGTTTAAATGAAATAACTGTTTATCAATTTTTTTTTAGGTCGGTAGGACCTTAACTGACATCTGTGTCAAATTTTGAGCGGGATTGCATCATTAGTTTTTGTTTGGCAGCTGTTAGCGTCAGTCAACTTTTTGTACTTCGTCGCATTTTACAATGGATAATTTTGTTGATCAACGTATTTGTTTGAAATTTTGTCTTAAGAACGAAATTTCTTGTGCCAATGCGCTTAAAATGTTGCAGAAAGCATTTGGGGAGTCTGCTCTATCAAGAACCAGAGCGTTCGAGTGGTATAAAATGTTCAAAAGTGGTCGTGAAGTGGTCGAAGACTTTCCTCGTTCTGGACGTCCTTCAACATCGAATACCGACGAAAATGTTGAAATTGTGAAGAAAATCGTGCTTGAAAATCGTCATGTGAGCCTCAGAGAGATTTCTAACGATCTTAACATCTCTTATGGAAGCACACAACACATTGTTGTCGATATTTTGCGCATGAAACGCGTCGCCGCACGGCTTGTTCCTCAAGACTTGAATGCGCCGTCTCACAAAGCACACATTATTCGCGATTATTTGAACAAACACAGTGTGAATATCATCGATCAGGCTCCCTATTCTCCAGATATGGCACCATGTGACTTTTTCCTGTTCTCCCGACTCAAGTTACCGCTTCGTGGAAAGAGATTTGAGTCCATAGAGGTCATAAAAGAAAATGCGACGCGAGAGCTGAAGGCCATACCTGCTTCGGCTTACCAGAAGTGCATGGACGATTGGATTAAGCGTTGGCATATGTGTATTGCTTCAGATGGGGCTTATTTTGAAGGGGATAAAATAAATTTACCAGAAGAATACAACAATTTTGTTTTTTTGACACAGTCCCGGTACTTATTGATCATAGTGTATGTAAGTTCGAAATTCGTTGCCGCGTCCATATGTCTGTGCCAGATTTACGACCAGGGTTCTTTGGTAAATCGACTTACAAATATATGTTTAACAGTCAATCAAGTCGTGCGCATACTTCAAAGAAGTTAATATATCGTCTTGAAACTTTGTAATAGATTTTACTGCCCTGATTTAAATCATAGTAGCCATTGTTCCCGCGATATTAAGGGATATATTTTACAGGAATTTATGGGCATGTTCAACTAAAATTCAATTCAAATGGCTTTTTATAACAAACAAACAAACACCAACACACATTTTTCCGATTTTTTTCGAGAATTATGTGATTGTCTGAAAATATTTCTTTTGTACCCGACTTAATATCGTAGCCAATAGAATATCTGCTACTGAAATTTCAGACGATTCAAAACAGATTTATGGAGCTAAGATGTTCACGAAATCCACATGCAACAATGCCAACCAGATAAAGCCACGACTCAATGCTTTGCAACAATTCTAAAGACAGACTTTAGAGTTAACTGGGTGATTTTAATCGATAGTAATCTGACATGCTCATGTTGGATAGTCAACCTCATCTGCTTTCGGAGAATTGCTTCTTCTGGGCGCAATAACAAATAAACCAATGCAGGCAACAGATGAACAAATGTTAAAAGATATAATTGCGCTGACTCTCCAGACTAGCTCGATTGGTTGAAAGTTTCTTGAATGTTTAATTGTTTGCAATACCATCACAAACTGTTGCTTAACATACTCGCCTACATTAAATCTATTCCGATCTTTAACCCTTCGCTGCATGGCATTGCATATATGCAATGTAAACTTTTCATCGATTTGGAAACTATTATATTTTAAAGTCGTTCATTCTTCAGTTGTCTTTTATGTTAAAACATTTGATTACTAACGGAGTTTTGTGACGAAAAATGAAGGTATGTTCAAAATAATCGAAAAAACAATTCGTGTTTCGATTTGGTGAAATAATTTTGGTTTTTTATGGCGATGGTGATATGGCGGTCGCCTTTGCTCAGCTGTTTAGTGAGTTGAATTACGAGTATACAGTGACGCCCGACCTAGATTTGACTCCCCGTAATAGCCAACACTAAAATATAGATAAAAACTACTTTCCTTTCAACGGTATCGTTCTCAGCAGGATACGGAAAATGTCCGCAAAACTTCTTTCATAGAGACAGAAATTCAAAAAAACTTCATTTTTACCATTAGAACTTAACAAGTAACAAGAATAATATGACAAAAATGTTTTTTCTTCACGGGAATTAAATCATGCAACGAAGGGTTAATTTTCACTCTTTCTGTAAAAGTTTCCCTCAGTAGCAGACAATGAGCTAAGAAACCTAAATGCAAGTAATGACATACATAAACCCGAATCGCAACCGTTCCTAAGAATTCTTGCTTACTTTGAAAGCAGTTTTGATCTCTCTTTGTGCAAACATTGCTTTCAGTCGTAGACAATGAACTCAGAAAACTCAACTTAAATAATGACTACATCAATCCAAAAGCACATAAATAATGACTAATAAAGTCGAAAATGCCAAAGCCACTCTGCCAGATCCATTTATCTCACTTTTATCTAATGGGGACTTTGAAATTGCATATTTGCCGTCTTTTGCACCAGTCACTAGCGAGAGAAAATATTTTCGGCAATTAATTCTAAATACGTGCAGAAATTAAGCGATTACAGTGAAACTATAATCAATGGCCACGCTTGGCAGCGAAATAAAACAGCAGCAAGTAGGTCGGCCGACTGCGCGACGAGCTCCAAGCGATGCATACAAGAATACGGAGAATGAGGTTGCCAGACAAAAGAACCCGCATCTGATCTACGCAATCATTAAGCTGGGGACGTTGTTAATCGACTGAAATGCAGCAAAAACCAATTAATTAAGCAACACTACAGCAGAACCAAGCATTGGCGCGCTGAACAAGCGGCAAACTTGATGAATAATCACAAACAAAACTGTGAAACCTACTTGTGCCGCAGACAAAAAATATATTTTCAATTCAAGGAAAAACCAACAAGGTTTAAACAAAGACAAAACTTGCATAAAGACAATGTAAACGCATTGCAGCCAGTGGCGAAGAGTCGAAAAGCTCAGCAGATGGCCAAAAGCGATAATGTCATTGCAAGCGGCAAGCGACGATTTTTATGAAGCTGTCGACTGGCATTTGGTTGACATTAGCGTTTCCCGCTGCGCACGCGCACGACTCACAAAAGCCACATATTCAATTCGCCAAACATTAAGTCATAAGTTTGCGTCCAAGTTTAGCACAAACAACGCCACCATCAAGTTTGACAACTGCGCCCACCAACTGGCCCAAGCATGGCGGACATGTGCTTTTAGAAAGGAAAGCAAAATCACAGCCAGCAAAGTCGTTGAACCCCAACAGTTGACGGCGATTGCGGCCGCGGTTGTTGGCAGTGGCGCTGCTGGTGGGCCATTAGTTGGGTAGGGGCGCAGTGACGCTGGTAGTGGAACAGCCCGTAGACGGCGAACAGTTAACCGGCTTTAATGCCAAACAAGTTTACGCCAGCAGCCATAGACGCATTGGACACACCAACACTCGTACAAATGTGTCTGGCTACGGCGCGCGATGTGTGTCTGTCCCGCTACGCTGTCTGTCCCGCCTACCTGAGCAAATGTTTGAAAGTATTTAGTGCCGTTTGTCCCACTGTCCCGCTCGCTGCAGTTTCGTGCGACTAGTGAAAGTGATTGACTCTATTTTCAACCAATTCTCTTCGCTTTATATGTGTTTCTTCATTTTGGTTTTGCATAAATTTCGCTCAAAAACGCGCACAAAAAATGGCACAGCAAAAATGTAGAGCTTGCGGTTAAGCAAACTCAAAGAGCGCTCAGTAAAAATAAGGTTGATTTTGATTGTTAAAAGTCGACTATTTGGGTTAAATGTAATGGCAGGTCGATGGTGGAATTTGATGTTAAATGAAGTGTTAATTTTTGCAATGGGTACTTTTGAGAGCCATAAAAAACAATGCTACTTATGCTAAGTGAATCATGCGAACTGTGTCACACACGTTTTGTGATGCTATAAACTAGAAATCTTAACAATCGGTAAGAAAATAACGAGGCATATAGATAGCAGGGAAATTGTAGAGAAGATGTAGTACATGATACATCAAAAGAGGCCTTCACTCTAATCGTCAAACGATTTATTACCATTCGACTGCGCTTTCTTATAAGAGAGAGAGGGTTCTGTATTTTTTAGTTATTTTAATTTCTCATTAATATAAATTCAGCAAATTGGAATAAGTAGCTTTCGCTTTGGTAACGGCCGCCAGGCATATTCACATCTCTATTAACAGCAACAAAGTGTTAACGATTTTTCGTTTTGTTTTTCACACGACCCGACTTTGTTGACCGAAAATCGAATAAATTAATCGATAAAATCATTTCGGCACATTTGCCCGCTACTCGCACCCAAAACCGGCGGCCACCACATGCCACATCTTTTATCGCTTTTACGCCTCTTTCTCGGCCCACTCGGCGTTGCGACGCGGCGGCTTACGACTAATAATAATCAGGCGCGAAGGCAGCCCAATTTGGCACACTCGACTAAAGGAGGTTCGAGGCTTGAGGCAGGCGGCAAACAGTAACAGCTAATAATAGCCGCCGCTCTACGGCCGGCTGGCGCGTACCTACAAGAAGTTGGTACGTGCACAACCACGGCGTCTAAAGTGTGCGCCGAGGTACTAACACTGTGGCGTGCCTAGTGACCCGATTCGGTGCGCTGGAAAAATGGAAAAGTGTACACTTTAGAGGGATAAGTATGCGCGCACAAATGCGTGGCGCAGAAGACGAAGACGAGAACAGTCAACCACAATGCGTCAAATGAAAGGGTGCTCGAAGCGGAGGAACAACGCTGATGACGGTGCCGGCTGCCGGTGTTGATGGCCTTTCATTTGGCCAAAGTAGCAGTTGAAGTGAGCGCCGAAGCAGGCAGAAAAAAGCGCAATAAGTGAAGCGTTCCGTTCGCTGCTGAAGAATTTCCGCAATTCGATACTCGACATTAGCGAGCAGCCGGCGTTAATAGAGCAAAAATATTATGTCCGTACGAACGCAACTAGACTCGAGAGACAAGCATTGGGTAGCGAAAAGATATAAAATGTCGACAAAGTAGGAAGATAAAGCGAAGGAGAGGCCATTGAAAAGGCGGCCGCTCAATTACTTCCGCCACATTTAAGAAGCCAATTTAAGTAGCGACTTGAGCAGCGGCCACAAAAAGTTTGATGGCAGCAGAAACTGGGTGAAAGTGAGCGCTGACAACAAAAATAATAAACCACTTTTAACTATTTACTGCGCCGCCCAACAGGAAAGGTAAATATAAAAAATATGTGCACCACCGATAATCGCTTTAATGGCTTTTTAATACCAATGTTGCAGCAAATATTCTCCAATATTTTGCCTCCGCCTACTGTTGTAGCATTGGCTGGCTTCAGGGCGCTCGCGTTCGCACTTCCCTTCAAACTTTCATTACATTTTAATGCCGCTCTGGGGTCGCATATGTGGCGACCTTCACTGAAGGTTGTAAACCTATGCGTACAACTTGTTTCTGCTATATACCGTTTCATGCTCATTTTTGTCCTCTATTTATCTTCTTTTTTCGGTACATATATACATGCATACATATGTAATTCGGTGGGGCCATATCGAATGCAGCCATATCAATCACATTGCCTGCGGCGCACAGTGTTGCGAGAAGTGACAAAAATGCCAAAATGCATTGTTATAAGCACAAAAATCTGAGTATGAGGTTTCGTTGGAAATACTTCAATTAAGAGAAATCCCAAGTCTTAAGAAAAAATATTAGAAAGCATAGAATTTATGAGCTCTTAAAGTACGGTCTTACAGCGCTGAAAAAAATTTTACTTATACAAACAGCACAAATTTGCTTTCACTTTGAGGTTCAATATTTCAAAATTGAATATTGAGCGGGTCCCTAAAACTTACTGCTGTCGGTATATTTAAGGTCTAGGAAGACCAAAATTATGCTGATTCTTCTCACCTCTGAGCAGAACCGTTATGAAGAAATTGAAACAAAAAAACAAGTAAATAAAAACTGAGTTAAAACTTTAAAGCTGATTAGAAAAAATCGCTTTCGAAATTGTTTGATATTTTGTTTTGGTAAGTATGTACACGTATGTTCATTGTGCTGTAAAATTTTCAGCTGCGCGAATACAAGTTATTGACATTTTTCAGTACAAACTTGAGTGAAAATTCGCGATATTGAATGCCAATAGCAATCGGTCAACTAATGCTCTGTTGCTGATGGAAAAATTTGTTGAAAATAGCTTCGGAAAATCAATTACGATTACTATTATATTCGAAATAGAGGAATTAATGGAGTTTCGAAAATACACTTTGATTTTTTCTTCGAACAAACCCAAAAGTTGACAACCTCACAACTTCGTTTGTATGGGATGCGCCCTCTGGTGGTGCATTTTTTAACTTTAAATAATTTTGTATTTTTTGCACTTAGGAATGTTAACGATTGTTGAATAAATCATTCAAATCGGTTCAGCAGTTTCCAAGATACGATGTTTCCTCGCTTACTTTACTACATTTACAAGTGTGAAGCCAATTCCATTGGAAATTACTAGTTTTGTATGGCAGCCATCTTAAGAGTTGACTATAGCGGTTAGGTATGTATAGAAAAAACATTTGGAAGGAAAAATAAATGGGGGTCAATCTTACATATGGTACGTCTGGGACCAACCTGAAAGCAGTGGGAGGCCACTTTATAAAACACGATGATTTTGTATGGGAGCCTTATTAAGGGTTGTATAGGGGGTAGGTATGTTCGAAAGAAATATTCAGGAGGAAAAATTAGTGTGGGTCAGTCATAGATGTTAACCCTCTAAGAGCCACTTTTGAGGAGCTGTGGAGCAATTTATCAAGATTTTATTTTCAAGCACTTTTGAAATGACTTCAATCACTTTTATCTATGTATACATTTATAAAAAAATGTATATTAAAATACAAATATTATGAATGTAGCTTTTGTGAACTAAGATAATTTTCATTGTTGATATAAAGTTTTTTTAAGTTTTAGACCGATTTCATTTTGCACAGTCAGTTCTTTGCTCATACAATAACTGCATACCAAATTTCTTGTATGTACGACCACTTCTTCTATTTTTGTCAGCCTGCTATATGAACTCGCAACACTGTGCGGCGTGGTTCAACATTAGAGATTTCAATAAAGAACTGCTTGTTGTGAGTCATTTATCTCGTAGAGTTCCTTAATGCTCTGAATCCTTCTGACCCTCTACCACACGAACTTGTTCTAAAAATTGGTAATGTTATTAAAAAATCTGAATCCTCTGAATTTGGAGCGTGAAGTTGTGTACCAATAAATAAGTCTTCTTCTCTCCGACAGATCGGCTAGAGAGCTAATTAGACTCTTCCCTAATGTTGAGTTAAGTCAAAACAAAAATTTTTTAAGTTTTCGTACTTTAAAAATTGTTAGTTAACATCTTAGGATACATTTTTTTTATGAAATTCACTTTAGAACGTAGAAAACAACAGCCAATTGCATGAATATACACAAATATTGAATATTTCACAGTTAATTGCTATCAAAATTGCATTTAAAATAATACTTTCAAAAATCCCTAAATGACCGGAAGAATTGACTTCTCCAACACGTTTGCATTAAACATTAGATGCCAGTGTGATAACGGTTTTATTGACTGCATGTTGCCAGCAGGCAAACAAAGTACTATGCACATGCCGTGCTTGAGGAGTAAAAGAGACAGCGGTGATAGTGACAGCGATATTATAATTATGTTATTATTATTATTTGCTACGTAAATATGCCCACATTAAACATTGTCATGATTGCGTTGTAGGCATAATAAGATAGCTGACAGTCAAACCGGCAGAGCACAGTCAATGTGCTATGTAGAGTTTTATTTGTTTTGTCATATTTACTTGAATTCGTCAGAGCGTCGCACATTCCGAATGAATTATTAAACATTGCTCAATACTTATTTCAAACTGTCTTCATTATAAGTCAAACAAAAATATATGAAATTGTTTAGATATTTTATAAGAAAGTTGAGAAATTATTCAAGAAAATCATTGATTTTTTTCGAATTTCCCTTTTAACTTACAATTTAACGAGCGTTTAAGATATTTAATTGCTTGCGTCAACATTGTAGCGATTAGAAAACGTTTCTTTGCAGCATTTAGACACCGAATGTCAAAACTTTTTATTAGCTCATTAACACTATTCACCATACAACAACAACGAATGCCTCAAATTCACAAAAATTGCTTTCTAGACATGTCTGTATGTATGTATGTGTATATCTATTAATTAAATTCGTTTTCTACAGCATTTTAGCAATTCGAATCGATTGAACAGTGACGCAATACAGTTGAAGAGCAAATAAACCACAACATGAAAAACATAAATGAAAACGAAAGTATTTTTACTATTGCTTGTTTCCTAAACGGCCCACATACAAATAAAACTCAGCCCTAAAAAATGTAAGGTAGCCACAAAGAAAAATGTGTATTTTTTATTCAACTTGACAAATCTTTATTGATTTGACATTTGTGGTATTGACTTTTGGGTCTCGAAAAAACACAGCTGAAAACATGCGCCATAAAACCAATTCTCTCTCAAATTATTTGTAATTTTCGTACTTTCACCAACACCTAAACCAATTTTCGACCCAGCAGAGGTTAAAAGTGAAAAATACGTGCAGAATTATTTCTGATTTAGAAACTTTTCCGTTTGAAGGTAATCGGGTTTTCACATTTTGTGTCTTTGGCTCTTTTATTGGTTAAATTAAAAAAAAAATAATATTCTAATTTTATATAAGTTAATCTATGTGGGCTCGGCCATGAAGAATTTGCTAATCTTAAATTTGTTAGGACAATCAACTAATATAATAATAATATAATATGTGTGTATACAAAAGAACAGCCAATTTAAAGTTTTTTGTACATAAAAATGTGACCTTCAAATGTCCTGTTGAAAGGACAATCGCGAAAAAAGCAGTCCAAGTGATATTGGTCGATTCGTGATTTCAGTCTACGGCCGTCTGAGTTGTGACCCAGCACACTCAAAATTTTTGTAAATGCAAATTTAGCTATTTACCTCTTTAGTTTTATTCATTTCAAGATCAAAGCTAGAAATTCATATGCACTATTTTTGTACAAAACAACAAACATTCTTGTGTTATCGTTTACTATTCGAGAACTCAAGACGAGTTCGTGCAAGTAAAACTACAGTTATGATACTTTTGTTAAGTTCAAATTAAAGCGGATTGTATATAAGCAGTGGCGCACACAGGGGGAGAGAGGAGAGAGAGAGCAAAAATTGCTGGTACAAAATGTGGCTTCGAACGGTATTCGGCTCAAAATTTGTACGCAAAGCCACCCTGAAATGAAATCTTGTGTGCGCCACTGTATACACACTATGATCAATAAGTACCGGACTGTGTATTTTAAATTTTCCGCCGTTGCCCGATGCAGGTCGGTAGGACCTTAACTGACATCATTAGTTTTTGTTTGGCAGCTGTTACAATGGATAATTTTGTTGATCAACGTATTTGTTTGAAATTTTGTCTTAAGAACGAAATTTCTTGTGCCAATGCGCTTAAAATGTTGCAGAAAGCATTTGGGGAGTCTGCTCTATCAAGAACCAGAGCGTTCGAGTGGTATAAAATGTTCAAAAGTGGTCGTGAAGTGGTCGAAGACTTTCCTCGTTCTGGACGTCCTTCAACATCGAATACCGACGAAAATGTTGAAATTGTGAAGAAAATCGTGCTTGAAAATCGTCATGTGAGCCTCAGAGAGATTTCTAACGATCTTAACATCTCTTATGGAAGCACACAACACATTGTTGTCGATATTTTGCGCATGAAACGCGTCGCCGCACGGCTTGTTCCTCAAGACTTGAATGCGCCGTCTCACAAAGCACACATTATTCGCGATTATTTGAACAAACACAGTGTGAATATCATCGATCAGGCTCCCTATTCTCCAGATATGGCACCATGTGACTTTTTCCTGTTCTCCCGACTCAAGTTACCGCTTCGTGGAAAGAGATTTGAGTCCATAGAGGTCATAAAAGAAAATGCGACGCGAGAGCTGAAGGCCATACCTGCTTCGGCTTACCAGAAGTGCATGGACGATTGGATTAAGCGTTGGCATATGTGTATGCTTCAGATGGGGCTTATTTTGAAGGGGGTAAAATAAATTTACCAGAAGAATAAAACAATTTTGTTTTTTTGACACAGTCCCGGTACTTATTGATCATAGTGTAAGTAACTACAAATATTAAAAAATCATTGCTTTGCACTTTGATAAAATAAACATGCGAACATGCGGAAATCGTGGAATGCAGTACGTGCCTGGGCATGTAGAGGTCTGATAGTAACAGTAAAAATGCGGTTTGAATGCACGCTTTTTGTGACAATTTCAAAACAGATAATAATAAATTCATACAATGAATTTTTACCGTTTGCTTTATGCAAATGACTGTCGAAAAAATGGGACAGTGCGCCATATGACACATGCCCAGCGGTGATTTGAAAGTCACGAATTCGCAAACTATTCTGACTTGGCTTTATCTTTGTTTCGTTTCAAACAAAACATATTTGTGTTAAGTTATATGAATCGGAGTTGCAAACCCCTCGGAGAACACATTTTGGTAAAGAGCTACCTTAACTTGATTCTTCCGCTATTCGTTACTTAACAGTAAACACCGATCTAACAGAGGTTCTATAGATGAGATCGTCTTTGTGGTATAAGCCATTAGAGCACCGCAAAAGATCTAACAGATCGCAGTGTATAACGACCTTTTATAAATCTTTATCGAAAATGGAATATTGATATATATATGCGTTGCAAATATGTGGCAGATACAAACAAAATTATTATTTTTTTTATTTATTCAGTCTACTATATTCAGTCTATATTTAAATCTTACAGACTATAACAACAAATCTTAAGCTACATAAAGCTAATTAAAGAGTATAAAAAGATTTAATTTAAAGCGATTCTCAGGCAAGCCAAAATCCAAAAAATGGGCAAAACTATTACATAGAGAAATGCACCTGTTGATTGGTTCAGCTGCGGCATAATTTGTCCTAGGAATTTTAGCTTCAAGAAATCTGTAATTCCTCAGAGATCTTTGAGTAAGTAAACATACATATTGAACCTCAGTTTACTCAAAGGTTATGGTTCACAACTGTCAGTAGACAGACGAATGAATTAATTGATAGAGCTAATTTGATTCCCATGGTTGTCTTGCTTTTTTATGTCAAAAAATATTCCATAAACGATCCGGATTGAATTAAAAACTTTCTTAAATGACTCCAGCATTCTTACTTTCCTTACAGCTTAAAACGACTACTGCAAAGTTGTAGACAGGCAAGCATACGCATTTACTTTATACTTTCACACCACACTTCCTTGTGGACAGTTTAAGCCATGTTAACAACTGGCTTGTGTCAGCTTTGCCTGTCACAGAAAGAGTTCTTTATTCCATCAGTTTCATCCATCGACTACAACCCGCCAACACCATCCGCTACGCTAATCTCAACAAACAGCAGAACCAACAACGTCAAAGTTGCAACTTTCAATTCCCGACAAGACTTTCGCCTGTGGCCGTAACTAAAAGTTGGTATTAGAAGGTCCAATGAGAATTTAAGTGAAAGAACTGGCCAATCGAACACAAACAAAGCCGAACACAGACAATTGTAACAACTTTCGAAAGCACAACTGAAGCCCGGCACACAACACGTGCTCAGCTAAAAAAAAAAAACAAATTGAAAAAATATAAACCAAGTGGAAAAAAATCACTTGTGCGCGGCAACAAATGTTTTAGTTCATTTGCAGTTTGATATCTTTTAGAGCAAAAGTGAAATGTAGCGCCGCGACGACGACGTGCTGGTGTTGTTGGTGTTGGTGAAATTGCTCAATATTCAGGCTGCTACAAAATGCCGCAATAGAAGAAGTTAAGTTAAAAGACAGACAACAGTAACAATGTACAAGCAGTGAAGTGACTCGAACAAACAAATAAGCAAACAAACAAACATCAAAACGAGAAAACGCCAGCAAACATTGGAAATGAAATCTTACTGCGGCTTTTCGTGCGCACTTATTGCACTGCTTGCCTGCGGTTGGCGGCAGCGAGGAGGCGGGCGGGCAGCACGCTGCTCGCATTGCGAATTTCATTGGAGAATTACAAGTCAAACAATAGCAACAACGCCGTGTGCGAGCTGCGATTGTAGCCGGAACGCGCGGCCAGAGCTGCCAGCTCGCACACTCAGTCACACTTTTGTGCGGTAGGTCGTGAGCGCAAATGTGCGTGCGTGGGTTGTGGTTGGTGCGGCAGCGCAGGAACAACCACTCCGGGACGAAATGGCGCGGGGTTGATTCGGTAATTCAATGCGCCCACGACACGCGCTGGATGGGCGCAGTTGTGTTTAGCTGGTTTGACGCACTTTCCTTTGGCAGAAGCCGAAGCATAACGTGTGGTAGGAGTTTGATTCTTGTGCTTTCGTTTGAAAATTGCACACAAAAATACACACACGCAATGATAAGAACAATTTATGGTTGGCATTAGTAGCGATCTAATTGAAATTCGAGTGCAGATAAGCAGAACCCCCCAAAGGACTCGCGTCAGGTATGTCGTGCGGCACGCATTCAAGCATTTTCGCGAGTTGACGCACTGAGCCTCAGGGGACGCGATGTTGACGATTTCGAAACAGTTGTCTAATCTGTGCAGACAAGTGTTTCGAAAATCCGGCAAGCCAAAAACCGATAATTAAAGAATGGCTTTCAATTAATGGACCTTGAATCATTTTTGTTTGTCCTCACAAAGAATTAAAACAATGAAAGACTTATTTATTTATTTATTTAAGTCTATTGTACATTAAGTAGCTTACAGACTAATAACAGATTAGTACAAATTATTTAAAGTAAGAGTTTAAACTATGTTTAAAAGACAATTTAGAAGAAGAAAAATCAATAAAATTATAAAGCGAATTAACTTCAGCCAAAGTTCTAGCCAGGGGCGCAAATTGGGCGTAGTTTGTACGACAGCAGGCAAGATTGAAAATTTCATAATTCCGCAACTGTTTGGCAGGAACATGAAAATTAATTCTATCAAGCAACAAGGGACAGTCAATACCACCAGTAACTAAATCAAATACAAAGGTCATAGAGAGAATCTTCCTCCTGTCTTCGAGGGACTTGATATGCAATAAAGAGCACATAGAGTAGTACGACGGAACAGGGTCAACAAATCTCAAAGATCGAAGTGCATATCTTAAAAACACTTTCTGGACTCGTTCAAGTCGTTTGATATGCACACTATGATATGGTCTCCAAATAAAAACCACATATTCAAGCACTGAGCGGACATAAGCATTAAAAAGCGTTTTTACGGTGTAAGGATCAGTGAAGTCAACACTGTTCCGCCTAACAAAAGCAAGCATAGAATATGCTTTAGAAATAGTAAAGTTGAGATGGCTGGAAAAAATGAGCTTGGAATCAAAAATAACTCCAAGGTCCCTAATCTCACTAAGAGACTTAAGGGGCGTATTATCGATACAATAGGATGTTTGCAGCGGACAATGAGACTTAGAGTAAGCAACATGGGAGCATTTATTGATGTTCAATGATAAACGGTTTCTGCAACACCAAGCAAACACATTATCAAGGTCAGATTGAAGGTTTTGCTGATCAATAAAGGAAGTTATAGTAGAGTAAATTTTAAGATCGTCGGCGTAAAGAAGAAACCTGGAGGTTGAAAAACAACAACTAATATCATTAATGAATATTATAAAAAACAGTGGCCCAAGAATGCTCCCTTGGGGTACACCAGATGACGCTATAAAAGGCCGAGATGAAACATTGTCAATCACAACAGTACAACTGCGATTGCTTAGATAGGAGGTAATCCAGTCTAAGAAAACAGAATGAAAACCAAGTTTAGCAAATTTTGAAATAAGAATACTATGGCTAACCTTATCAAAGGCCTTCGAAAAATCCGTATAAACACAATCCACTTGGAAACCGGAGTGAAAAGCGGATAGACAGTCTTCAGTGAAAATAGCCAAGTTTGTTACAGTTGACCGGCCAGACATGAAACCATGTTGATTAGGACATAAAATGTTTTTGACAGCAAAATATAGTATATTTTTAATGATACATTCAAAGAGCTTGGAAACAGCGGACAACTTAGAGATAGGACGATAATTGGTAACATTATTTTTGTTGCCACTCTTAAAAACTGGAGTGATTGAAGTTACTTTCCAAGCATCTAAAAAAACCCCAGAGGCAAGAGATCTATTAAAAATCAGTAGAAGCGGACGGACGAGAGAAGGACAACGTGGATGCTGATAAACCATCAACGTCAGGTTGAAACGAGGGTTTAAGTTGACGAAAACCCTCAATGACATCATCATAGGATAGTGAAAGAGAACCAATATTGATGGTAGAGCAAATATCACCATATGCATTCACATCGCTATCACAGTCGGACACAAAATTAGAGCGGAAAAACTCAGCAAACAGGTTGGCAGCTTCGTAGGGAGTTTTAGCAGTTACATCGTTTAGAAACAGGGTAGTGGGAATAGTAGAACAGGATCTCTTGGACTTGATGAAACGCCAGAAAGCCTTTGGGTTAGATTTTACCTCAGATTCGTACTTAAGAGTGTAGTTGCGATATAGAAACTTATTCAAACAATTAAATTCTTTCGAATACCTCAAGTATTTGTCCTTAAAAGACAGGAGGTTGGTGGTCTTGAATTTTTTGAAAAATTTATTACGCAGATTTTTCAAATATTTCAAATTTTTTGTGTACCAAGGTAGCTATAAATCCTTTTGGGAAAAGCAGGGACATAAAGTGAGCAAACTTCAGAGAGCTTGGATTTAAAGACATTAAAAGAGCTACTGACATTAAGATCAAGAAGCAAAGAGTCCCAGTCAAATTCGTCAAGTATTGAATTCAATTTAACATAACCGCATAACTTGAAGTTAAGAACCCTGCAATCATTGCGGTTGGCTGTGCACAATGGCTGAAATTCATAAAATTTAAGCTCAAACACTAAGGGCACATGATGCATATCATACGGAGAAAAAGAATTTAAGCATTCAGAAACTGTAAAGTTAACATTATCACTTACAAATACCAAATCTAAGATTCTATTTAGCTTGTTTACAAAATCATTAACCTGGACTAAATTCAGACGGAAGTGAAGAAGAATTCGCGTGGGCAGACGTGCCCTTTTGTTGCTCCGCGGTTTTTTAATGTTTTTACTTGTTTGCGCGTGATACAATTTTTATATAAATGTTTAGTGTGCCGTGTATTGTCCGACTACCGCTGCTACCGCGTTGTGGCCTGCCGATTTCGCGCGGCCAAATTAATAATTGTCGAAATTAAATTAAACGCGTCATGCACTTGCTAATGCTAAACTGCAGTGCAAGTGCCGTTACGTTCGCTGTCCGCCGCTTCGACCTCTGCCCGCGTTGTGTTGTTGCTGTGTTCTTTTTTTTCCCGTGTTGTCTTTTTCCTCCGTCCGTTCTCAGTAGCGCTACATGCGGTCCTGTTCGACGCTGAGAAATTGACTGCTCTGTGGTAAAGGCATAACACTTACTGCAGGGCAACATCAATTTTTCAGTGCGGCAGATCGCATTTCCGACTGCTTTCCTTGTCCTTTAACCCACCCAGGTCATGGTGCTGGACAAATTTCGCATAGCCTTCTGCAATGTGCGCGGGCTCAGGGCGAACTTTTTCGCTGTATACGCGTTTGTTAACCTCCACAAACCCCATCTAATGGCACTAAGTGAGACCCAGGTGTGTGAGGATGCAGATCCACTGGATTTCCACATCCCAGGGTACCACTTACTGCCATTATTCTCTCCTCACAGGGGTCTTGCCCTTTATGTGTGCAGTAATGTTGCGTACCAGTGCCAGCCACAACTATACACGACGGATGCCGAATTTAGCTCCATGTGGGTTAAATTCAATATCCAGTCGCACATTCTGCACTTCTGCTTTCTGTACAGAAGCCCGAATTCAGGGAGAGATTTTACTTATAGCAAGTTTGATCTTCTCTCTGATTCTATTTCACGTATTCTGGAATCGTATCCGAATAGTGAAATTGTAGTTGCTGGTGATTTCAATATTCATAATTCCAATTGGCTACGCCATTCCAGCCACACAACTCCTGAAGGCTTATATGTCGAGCTCTTTGCCGAGTCTAATAACTTGACTCAAATTGTGCATGAACCAACGCATATCCCCTGCGTTGCGGGGCAAGCTCTCAATACTCTAGACCTTTTTCTCACTTCACATCATGAAAAATATGATGTTGAAATGCACGCACCTCTTGGTAACTCGGACCATTGTACCATTTTGGCGTCTTTCTCATACTCTTCTATCCGCAATGCTTCGCCATTAGCCCCGAAGCGCCTAGTGTGGATGTATGATAAAGCTAACTGGAGTGGACTTAATGAATTTTTCGCCCACTTCAATTGGAAATTGTGTTTTCTAGATAGAAACATAAATGCCGCAGCCAAAATGGTTGAAGAAATTATTTTATTGGGAATGCGGTCCTTCATCCCTAATAAGAAAATTTGCATTAAACCTAAGGACATTCTCTGGTTTAATGAGACATGCAGAATTGCTGTCAGGTCCAAAGAGGAAGCTTTCAGAGCATGGCAGGCAAATAAAAATGCCGCCACTGAACAGCTGCGTAAACAGGCTAGAAATCGATGCAATGCCATCCTAAGGCGCCAAAAGTTTCTGCACGAACAGCGCCAAAGGAAAAAAGTTCTTCAATGCCAGCGTGGTAGTAAGAACTTTTGGTCATTCGTTAAGAAGGTGAAGAACCAAACATCGTCTTCAATTCCAACTCTTCTTAACAATGATCAAATCATCACACACTCGGTTGATAAAGCTAATTTGTTGGCTAAAATTTTCGCAGAGAATTCCTCTCTGCCCCCCAGCGATCAACCACTACCCGTAGTCGAGAACGTATCTTGCTCTATGCCAGAAATTCATTTTCGGACACGGGTAGTTAAAAGAGTGCTTGCAAATCTCGATGTAAATAAGGCTTCAGGGCCGGACGGCATTCCAGCCCTTGTTTTGAAAAAGTGCGCTACCTCACTGGCTTGTCCATTACGCAAACTTTTCAACATGTCATACACCACAGGTGTATTTCCGACATGTTGGAAGGTAGCAAATGTTCAACCAGTTCCAAAAAAAGGCAAGACTACTGACCCTGGGAACTACCGACCTATAGCAATCTGTTCGGTGCTTTCCAAAGCAATGGAAAGCATTGTAAACTTCAACCTTGTGAAATATCTGGAGCACAATAGACTGCTTAGTGACCGCCAATACGGCTTTCGGAGACAGCGATCGACGGGAGACCTTATGGCGGTCCTCACCGAGAAATGGAACCACAGCATTCTTAACCTCGGTGAAAGCAAGGTTGTTGCATTGGATATTTCCAAGGCCTTCGACCGGGTGTGGCATAAAGCACTCGTGTCAAAACTTATTGCCTATGGCGTCGGTAGTATCTTCTCTCGTTGGATTACGAGCTTCCTCTATGATCGCTCTATTCGTGTTGTAATAGACGGCATAGCCTCGGAAAAACATTCCCTTAGCGCGGGAGTGCCGCAGGGTTCGGTCCTTTCTCCAACCCTTTTCCTTATCTTCATCAACGACCTATTGTCGTCGACGAAGAATCCCATCTACTCGTTTGCGGATGACAGCACCATTTGTCATTCATACTCCTTCACAAAGCGCCCCAGCTCTGTGGAGATTGAGAGAGAACGGCGCCGTATGAATGACACACTTAATAGCGACCTACAAACAATCTCCAAGTGGGGTCAAGCGAACAGGGTCGATTTTAATCCTCGCAAGACCCAATGTTGTCTGTTATCCCATAAGCGAGTCTCCTCACATCCCAACACATCCCTGGTTATGGGTGGTGTGGGTATTACGGAATCGGCAGCTCTTGATGTTCTGGGCATGTCCATTAAGAACGATCTTCGTTGGAATGATCATATTTTTGGCGTGTCGAAAGAAGCAGCCAAGTGCCTAGGCTTCCTAAAGCGGTGCAAAAAATATTTCACTCCGTCTGATCTCCGCATTATTTATACCACCTATATCCGACCTAAAATGGAGTTTAACTCGCACCTATGGGCGGGGGCTTCAAAAACCCATTTGGAGCTCCTGGACCGGGTGCAAAACCGTGCGATCAAGCTTATAGGGGACAGTAGGGCATCCAGCTCTATTGACTCCTTGGAGCATCGTCGAAACGTGGCATGTGTGGTGTTATTTTACAGATACTTTTTCGGTAATTGCTCAGTGGAGATGAGCAGCTTGCTGCCATCACTCCGGGTATTCCCCAGGGCAACCCGTTTGAACACTGGCGCCCATGCATTCCACGTTGAAACGATGTTCCAGCGCACTACGCACTACAGAGAAAGTTCGTTCCTGGCCCGTACAGCGCGATTGTGGAATGGTCTCCCTGCGGATATTTTCCCCAGCACTTATGATCTTGATGGGTTCAAGGCAAGAGTCCACAACTTCTTCACCCAACATCCTTTCTCCCAACCTATATATCCTTCCTGAACCAGCGCAATGCCTCGCATTTATAGGGGTATCCCCTGCGCGTTGGCTCGTATTTAAAAAAAAAAAAAAAAAGACTGTACAAGTTATCAACTAAGTAACTTTCAGAAGAGCTTACTATATTACGAGGAAAAAAAGTAGCACCATCGCAATTATTGTCCTCCAGGCGAGTCCAAGATAAATTGCACAAATTAAAGTCGCCCATAACACACAAGTGACATTCATTTCCTCTACTTAAAGCTAAAGATAAGAAGTTGTCGACATGAGCTTTGTAGATAACTTCAGCCGAATTCGGCGGAATGTAAGAAACACAAAGAAGCAATGAGTTGGACAACCCCTGAATGGAAACACAGAGCTGGTCCAACAAAGAGTCAGCATTTTCAAGTAACACAAGCGATGAGCACAACTTGCGCCGAACTGCAATAAGCACACCACCGCCCCTACACAAGCCAGTCTTAACAGCGTCGCGGTCTTTACGAAAGACATTGTACAGGTTGGGATCGAAGAATTCCTCACTGTAAAAGGTTGAGTTCAGCCATGTTTCCACCAACACAAAGATATCGTAATCCAAATTTGAGCTCATTGCATAAAGATCATTAGATTTAGTTCTAAGACCAGAGACATTCTGGTACAGAATCTTAAGCGAAGAAGTTGAAACATTAGGGGATGCTAGGCCGTCACTGTTGGCTGGTCTATTTTTTGAAAAAAACGAAAAGGGCGCACCTTAACGTCAGCCGGCCACACAGAGGCATCAATAAGCTTGGCATATGAAGATGAGACAACACCAAGTTTAAAGTTTACACGCTTCAGAGACTCAGTAGATACGTCTTTCTTTACCAGTTTATAACAGGAAAGATTACGTTTGTCAACTCCGGCGCGATTTGCAATGTAATCAGTTAGAATATCCTCAGTCACCGACGGTAGAAACGATGACAAGTGCAACCACTTTTTACTAACAGCTACATCCAAACCCGAGCTTACGTTTGAGCCAATAACAACAATCCTTTGGTTCCGGTGCTTTTTGTTGTGCACAGTAGTCCAGTCGTTAGCAGCTAGATTAACAGCAGCAGCAATAGACGAGTGAGTAGGAGAAGATGGAGCACCGGCAGCAAGTGACGAGGAGAGCGAGGCATCAGCAGAGCAAGTGAGCGTACTATTTTCATCAACGGTCGCAGCAGCATAAGTCACAGGCGAGGCAGCAGGTGCAGCAGCGTCAGCAACAACATCAACGACAGCATTCACAGCGAGAGTATGAGAGCGCAGAGCAACAGCATGAGCAGCATCAGCAACATTGGAAAGATTACCTGCCGAAGACTGCGGGCGTTTTGTTTTGTTATTGCCCTTTACTGGTAGAGGCGAGTGAGAACGGGCGATGGCAGACTTAGACACAACAGCAAGGGCGTCCGCAGCTTTGGAGCGGGCGCGAGTAACAATTGGCAACGGCTTTCCAGTAGCAGAAGAAACAGAGCTCGGCTTGTCAGCACTTAAGTTCTCAGAGTGTGAGATATTAAGAGCGTCGATGAGGCCTCGAAGTTCACTTAGCTTGTCCAGCAATAACGGCACCATGGATGAGCATGTTGAACGCGGACTTTTCAAGCAGGAGTCACAGGCGAAAATTAAATTTGGGCTCGAGTTTAAAGCTTCCACAGCAGTAGAATTTAATTTACAGCACCTAAAGTGCCACTTGACCGAACAAGTGCCACAAGATACCGAATCGGCAGCGGTTCAGGGCAGTTTGCATTTAGCACAACTGACCATAGCGAGAGCGAATTTAAACACGTCCGTACTCGATGAGCGATTGTTACTGTCACTTACAAAGCAGCCTACTTGTATATTGCTTCCTTGTCTTTTATTGTGTTTTATGACTCTAGCAGCTAATTAAGAGGATTTAAATCTAACAATAATCAGATCATATCCAAATTATAATAAGGCCAGAGTAACAAATTTTTCGTAGTAATAAATCAAATCTCAGTTTTGAGTAGGCAAAGCCAACGCCAGCGATGAGTCAATTATAGGAATAATAGTGAATACGTACTTGAGTGTCAGTTTAATGCCAAAGAATTATGATTCTCTACGTTGGATGCAGATAAGATAAGCGCCCGTGAAGCTACGACAGTGTTAGATAAGCTGTTTCTTCTAAAGATCTGTAATGCGCTTAGAAAGGAATTTGAAGCCCGAAATCGCCAATGGAAATCTCAAGCAGAAACTAAAGTTCAAATACTCCCAACTCACAGAGGAAACAGTTGCATTACTTGTAAATTTTTAAAATGGTAGAATACTCTATACTTGAATGTGTAACTTTCACCATTATCTATCCATCTAGTTTCAACCGCAGTTCGCGCAATGGGTTTCAAACAGCTATATAATAAGAAGACTAAAACATATGTTTATATACATACATATGTACATTATTACATACTTACATAGCTAACACGGCCGCTCAATTATGAACTAAGGACTATGTTCTGAAGCTCCCCAAATGTTGAACCAAAAACAGTAAAGTCCTCAAGCAGACAGCGTACTACTGCTCGGGGTCTCTTATCTATTCATAAACAAAGGCACATACTATGATGACAAAGGGTGAGAACAACGCAGCGAGAGCATATTCAAATTATTTAAATGCTAAGCAGCAATTGCGGCAGAATGAAATATGGCAATTAAGTCTTAAGAATATATTTTATGCTGTTGTTTATCTTACATTTACATATACACTGACGTACATATGTACATACATTGTAAGTATGTAAGTTTGCATTTGTTTGTAATGAGAAATAGACTAGCGACCGCCTAGGCCTGTACAGTACAAATAAATTAACATGATACGAGTAACCCAAATACTGAACGCGAGTGCAATGAGGAAGCCAACACTGCTGGCTGTCGACATTGGTACTTGCGGTAACTTGGAGAAGAGATAAGACACAGATGAAGATATAATTAAAGCGAATAGAAATGTTATGCCGCTTTTTAAGTAATGAAGCTGTTAATGTTTTGGCGCAAAGGACGAAGGTTATTAGTAGGGAGCGGATTTAAATGTAAATGCGTGTTTTTTTTTTGAATCTTCTCAACAAAATGGATGAAATATCTTTCCGATTCAGAACATTTTCTTTAAAATGGTAATTAATTGTTAGCGCATCTTTTGAATATTTCACTTAAAATGCATAGTTAACCATCTGCCTGTTCCTTGGGGTCTATTTGACCAAAGGCGGAATTAAAAAAACCATTGAGCGGGTTTGTGCGCTCTTCTACTTGTGTTATTTAGTGTTAATCGCCCTTACAACCCAATAAAAAATCGAGAAAAACACTTTTCGGGGCTTTCCCCTTTTCTTTTGTGATTTATGTATGTGCTACATTTCTTCATATTTTGTCAGTGAATTATATAACCGTTTGGTTGGGGTCATCCTGACCCCAATGGACAGCGAACACAATTTTGAGCAAGGGACAGGCAGAAGGTTAATCATATTTTTCGACTTTTCTTTAATTTTGTGTCATCCTGTGATTCTAGAAGTGAAGGCGAGTAACATTAGGTCTGTTTGGCAGAGAATAATTGTACGAATTCGTACAAATTTGTACAAATTTTTACTGGATCCTGTTTGTTGACGCCAAATCTCCAGTAACGAGAGAGAAACTGAGAGCGTAAAGTGACAGTTCATTTCGTGAGAACTTGCAAGTTTTTACTGGAGAAATTTTGTCCAGTAACTTTTAGCCAGTAAGAATAAGAACAAGAAAAACATATGACTGGCTGCCATATGATCGACTGCAAAGACAAATAGTTTTTGCAAACATTTGGAGGCAAGTGGAAACAGCAAAGAAATTGTGCGTTCGCAAGTCTGCTGACCCACAACCGTCTTACTAAGCTTTTCCTGCTGCAACTGAAAAGGAAAAATTGCAGATTGAGCGCAACGAACCATTTGCTTTTTGCATTAAATGCCTGATTTAACTTAAGTTTCCCTTCAGCTTCAAATCTGAAACGAAACTTTTTTAATCAGCTGTTTCTTCCTTTAACCCTCCTGTTTTCACCCTTGTTCCTGTGTATTATGAATGTGCGAAGTCCCACTGGTGTAACCAAGAGTTAAAACTTGCAAATTCTTACAAATTGCTGTTTGTTCACTTTTTTGGATAGTTTCATTTTTGAGAGCGTAAGCTCGCTTACTCTCCTGATATTTTTTACTGGATAATTTTTACTGGAAATCTGGCCAAACAGACCTATTTATAACAAAAGTTTTGTTGATAGATATTTTTTGTATTCTCAGAAAATTAATTTT
Source organism: Melieria picta (assembly GCA_964056695.1). Lineage (NCBI taxonomy): Eukaryota > Metazoa > Arthropoda > Insecta > Diptera > Ulidiidae > Melieria > Melieria picta. Next base: position 86,576,812 of record OZ057399.1, on the reverse strand, counting down.
TTTTTTTTATTTTGTATATTTTTCCAAATTTATGCTATATTTCCACCGAGCGCTTAAATGCATTTAAGGACTCTGTTAAGCTTGAGAACTGGCAAGCGTTTCCACCAAAACTGAGTTAACTCCAACAGCTGGTTTTTGTTTACATTTTCACTTGGTCAAGTCAAATGCTGCATTTATTTCTGGGCAGCCACAGCTATACCCATCACCGCCATCTCCTTGTATACGTATGTGTGGTTTCTTGTAACCCCTCTACTGCATGAAAACCACTTCGCTTTCCTTCTTAACAGTCTAGGAATGTCTGCGTTTTCATATTTGTGAAAATTTATTTCATTTGTGAAAATTTATTTCATTTGTCAATGTTTGTTTCATTTGTGAAAGTTGTCAGCTGATTGATACCAGAGCTGTCTGAATTTTTAATGTCAAGAAGGTTCATTATTCATTCCACGTTTTTTATTTTCTTTTCCAGCATTTATTATTGGCAAATAATAGAAGTTTTGTCTTTGATTATGACAGACGATATGTATTTTTGCGAAAAACTCAGTAAAAAGTAATTGTCTTAGCAAAAAAATCTACCACACCGAACGTAATTCAAACCCCCCTTTTTCGTGTGTGTTCGTACGGCTCAGCGCCTTAAAGCATGCTATCAAAATTTGTACATTTGTGAGTATTTCTACCGCTTTTAACATAACATTTTCTGTTAGACGTCTGTAAACGGCAAAATTGAGTTAACTCAGTTTTGAAAGTGATTTTACGGACTTTGATACAAAAACAATTGTATGGGAATTTGATCATTAAGGCCCGGTGGAAATAGGCTATTAGAAGCATTAAAACTAAATAATTTATATAAATGTTATCTTTAAAATATCTTTGGTGTTTTCATTTACTTCACATGAACAAACATTTACAAACACAGTAATTGAATGTGTTCAATGTGAATTTTAAATGTTTGCTCATTTGTTATGTTCTGTTAGTATTGTATTCTTTGTTTCGCAATAAAATTCTATAAATTTTGTTTGCATATTTTTCCAATTTTAGATACTACTGTGTACAAAGAATACCCGGAATTTGTTTATAATTCAAAAAATCTTTATTTATTCTTCCAAATCAAATTCATCGCCTTCAAAGTAGTCCCCCCCCCCCCCCCCCGATGCAATGCACTTATGCCAACGGACTTTCCAATCTTCGGAGCATGCCAAATAGTCACCTTCCGGTATGGCCTTCAATGCGCGCGGCGATTCACGTTGAATCTCTTCAATCGATTCAAAACGGTGTCCTCGAAGTGGTCTTTTGAGTTTGGAGAATAGCCAGAAGTCACAAGGAGCTAAATCAGGCGAATACGGTGGCTGTGGAACGATATGAGTTGGCGAAATGCTCACGAAGAACCAATGCCGTGTGAGATGGTGCATTATCGTGATGCAAAAACCAAGAGTTGTCTCTCCATAAATCCGGCCTCTTTTTGCGAATAGCTTCACGCAAACGACGCATAACGCTCAAGTAATATTCCTTGTTGACAGTTTGGCCCGGCGGAAGGAACTCATAATGCACAACACCACGATAATCGAAGAAATCGAATTCCGGGTATTCTTTGTACACAGTAGTACATATTTTCAAATTTTAAAAGCAAATTTTTCCATTTTTTAGTACATGAGAATTCGCTCCCTAGTTATTAGTAATCGGAGTAACTAAATAGGAACCATGGTCAGACAACATGACATCAGGCACAATTATCTGCTTGAAGACATTGTTAGTGCAAAGTACTACAAATTCCACTAACAACCGAAACGAATTGCTGATTGAATGTCTCATCTGATCATTTCTCGTTCTGAAATCGTGGTAGATGATGTCATCAACGAACTTAATACTGTTTTCAAATATATTTTATTTATATGCCAGTAAAACTGCAAGGCACTTGAAATTTCAGCGATCTTCGAAAAGTCTATATTTTTGTGTTTTAAAAATGTCTCTCTTCGAGCAAAGTATAAGCCAAAAAGGAAATATTTCGAAGAATTGGAGTTTGGCACATTGAAATGAATAAAATTGTAGAGGCACGTGAAGAAAATCGCCAGCCAGAGCACAAAAAATTCTAGGAACAGACGTTAGCTAGCTTATGTCAACCGTTATGGTTACCAACTACATTTAACATTGTTTTCATTTCGGATTAAAATATAAATTTTGTACAGAAAGTTACACTTTTAAAATTTATATTAACGAATGATCCTTCTTGTTTACAGTGCGAGAGTTTTTGTGGAGCAGAACTTTATGTATTAGGGAAGTGGGTTGAGCAGGGCGTCCTTTGACCGCCCACAATCAAACAACTAACGATCCAGTTCACGGTGCGGCAACGACTCACCTTTTATCTTCCAGCAGTCCCTTGGCGATCGACAGTTGCACCCGCACCGTCTTCATGCTCTGCATGGGAAAGAGCTTACAGAAGGGCGTCACCAGTTTCGACTGATAGCAGTAGTGCGGAAAATCCTTGCACACTCTCCACAGCCGCTCGTTGTGCATGAAGAGATACGTGTGCGTCTTGGCGTACTCCAGGTACTCCGCCATGTCCGTGTAGTCGCAATTAAGCAGATTCTTGAGGTGGCGCAGCGCCATTGCGCCCTCGTCCGCATCGCGCACTCGATTTATGCCGAGCGTCAGCAGCGGCTCGTAGTGATAGTAGGTGCCTGGCATGGCGTTCAAAATGTCGCCGAGAAAAGTCGAGCCCGACCGCCAAGTGGTGATGATCACGCTGCGCACCGGCACGCCGCCCGTTTCCGGCGTCATGTCGCTCAGCTTCTCCGCGTCGACGCCGAAACGCCCCTGGGGGTATTCGAAGTTCTCCATTTCGGTGTCGATACGCGCGCGCTGCGCCCCCAGGACATCCGCTATGGAAGCACTCATATTGTATGCAATGGCTGCTTGCAGTGGCAATGCATCGGACGAGCCCGCACCTGCTCCCGCCCCCGCCGCAGCGGCGCCGCCGCCAGCGCCCACTGCCGCATGACGACGTTCGCCGCCGCTGTAGCCGGACGCCAGGCCGGAGGAGCCAACGGCCACGCCCATGCCGCTGCCCATCGTCAGGGGAGCGGGTCGGTGCTGTGCCGTCGCTATCAGCAGCAGAATGCACAGACTGCTAACGCCACAGATGCCTATGAGATTGGCACGACGCGACATCTTGCGTCGCTTCGTTGTCAAGCTGATGCGCTGCTGAGCGCGTGTCCTGCTGACACCGTTGTCTGCGCACGCTGGAGGAAGCAGTAAAACGGCCGCCGGATCAGAAGCACCGTTCACCGACGACTTGCTCATTGAGTTGGCGACGCGAGCGCAGGGCAACTCAGCGCGACGCGGAATAACACGTAAAAGGGCGGCACGCCACCGGGCTGCGACAACTTCGAACTATGAGCCCCGCACAAACGATGCCACAACAACAACCGAAAAGAAAGGGACGCGCGAGGGGCGCAGCGAAATGCAACGCAACATAAAAGCACGCAAAGTGGTCAAGTGCTCTTCAGGTGAGGCGAGGTGACAACGCTGCCAACAACAAGCCAATATGTACTTTCACCATGAACTGCCACGAACGGTTGCGTACGGTCGGTCGGTCGGTTTGTAGGTCTGCTTGCAGCCGCAGCGCTTTTCACATTATTTCACCGATTGTTTCTGGATGTCTTCGCCACGGTTCCGTTTCGGTTTTGCAGACAGCACAAGTGCCGAGGAATACTTCACATTATGCGATACGCGCGCACCAATCACCGATAACACACCAAACGCTCCGAGAGTAAGTCAACAACAAGCAACTCCGCCGAACAGCGCTCCACAGCAGCTGCCAATTAACAGCTACCAGCTGCTGCCGCACCACCTTCTCAACAACCCGACGAACACAAGAACACCGAGTGTGCAAGGCAAAACCGCTTAAGCCGCTTTTGCAATCGATGCCAGTTCGCGACTGGACAGTTTGAATTCACTGATGGAACGATGCATATTGCGTTTTTTAGTAACAGATATACGTTTTAAAGACATTTGTTAAAGTCTTTATTGTCGTAAAAAGACAACTTGTACAATTCTGTAACAGTAACTTATCTGTTTTTGATTCTTCCTGTGTAAACAAGTGAAAAGGCCATATTGTTAGCTTGCTTTTAAAATATCGAAAACCTGCAATTACATGTTGTATTTACTTTTATTGGTTCATATGTAAATGGGTGAACAGGCTTGGACAACAAATGAGTGATATATGGAGAAGCACCCAAAACTTCAAACCAATCAGAAAACCCTCCCATAGAAATTGCCCAAGATCAGAACGATTCTACAATATTTACTATCAGTAAGTGGCCGCTGTGGGTCAATTTAATTTTATATGAAGGACATAACGCGCTACTTTCGCACATTGATTAGTTTTATTAACGTAATCACAACTAGCAGAAGTCAACTTACGCCATATTGGCTAAAAATCAGTGCTAATGTCAAAACATGCCAAACAATGATGACCACCCCACAGCAACTCATGAACTTACACCAAATATTGCAGCACCGCTCCAATGTCAACAAACGTCGACTGCAAAAAATAAGTCTTTAGTTGAAATCAAGAATAATTGTTACTGTGCAGTCTTCGTATGTTTAAAGAAACAATTGTTTGCATCCTTGTAATGATTGCATTGTTTATGGCAGCAATACTTTAAAGAAGCACCACTGTTTGGACACAAAATAAACACAGCGTTGCATTGAGCTGGTAGCTGCACCCACTGACCAGTTGCAGTGTTGATTTTCCAACGACAGCAGGAAACCCCGAATAGGAAAAAATACCAGTAGGAAAAATCCTTAGTAAAGCAATATCAGCTGGTTTTTGCTTACAAAACTTTTCGCGACTGGAAGTTAGGCTCTAGAATTTCAAATTGAAATCACAGTAGCCACTCAATAAAAATTGTTTATACCAAAATTTTCCCAAAATGGAAACGAAATGACCATTTTTATATTTTGACAAATTGTTTTGAACACAAAAACAAAACAAAACTTTTGTATCGCAATTTTTGCCGATGGCCAGCAAAAAGTTAGTTCTTTCAAATTACGCCAAAGGGCCCCCAAAGGCTCAAGTAAAATAAAAGAGGCCCACTTTTGGAGCAAAATAGCAACCGTGACTGAAATCTCTGCCGGAAGCTGACCTTGTGTTAGTTTTTACTCCTAAAAGAAATTGAAAAAAAGATTCGCAGTATTTTATGTCATGGTGTATTGTTGAATCCTTTTTTCTGCATTTCTTATGCAATTTATGTGCCGCTAATAAACAAAACCTATGGATTTGATTACATTTTTCATGATGAACCACAAAGTAATTGAACAAGCATTTAATTTTGTACCAATAATATTTTATAATGGTTAACTATTTCCTAGAAATTTACAACCAGAAATTAAATTTCGAAAACAGCGTATGTAAGTTTTGTATATTTACCTAATAATTACATTTAATTAAGGAATTAACAACATTTATGTAAATATTTATATAAATAATATGTAATAAACTTGAACTCGTAATGGTTGTATCCGCGCGATACCGAATTGTTTTGGGATGCTCAGTTTTCCTGGAAGAATTTACACCCCACTTCATTTTAATAATATAAAATTGTAATAAATAAATACAATTTTAAGCATAAAAATAACAATGCAAAATAAAAAGCACAAATGCAAAAGTACCATAACTGACTTTTTATAAAACTTCAAGTTTCTCGACAGCAGTTAGTTGCATCAATGCAATAATAAAATTTGACGGAATTAAAGTCGCCACAGAAAACATTACAAAAATAGACCAGTTCTAATGGGAATAAACACTAAGCTAGCAATATTGTTCTGCCTGCTCTAAGAAATGAAAACATTTTTAACAACCAAACCGTCATTGAAAAAATATTGAATTCATTGGTTTTCAAGTCTAGCTGGGTGTGTTACTTTGGGTATTGGATCATTTTTAATTGTAAACTCACCTTAAAACGTCGACATCACTTTGCACTGCAATCATTTGCTCACTACAGCTGTTCGTTGTTGGAAAATACATGGAAATGGAGCTTCTTTTTCAACTTGTAATGGTAATATTTTTTAATATTGCTTGTAGTCCGTTGCGCGAATATTCATTTTTTGTCCGGTTCTTCGCGGTCCGTCCTTTTGTTGTATAAGAAAAACATAGTGATCATCGCGACGATGAAGCACAACCCCAATGCGATTATTTGAGGCACAGGCATTTCTGTTTATTTATTTAGTTGTTTAATGTTGTGTTTCCCTTTGAAGTGAAATAAATTTGCTTCTACAAAAGTACGTCTTGTAGAAAATGCAAGGTGTTTTTCGTTTTATTTTTTGGGATATATATTTTTTGGTGTGACGTGTGTAAGAAACTAACTTTGCAGTTTACCCTTTAGTACGTCTAATTTTATATGTTAAATTGACACAACTGCTTTGAAAATTTTACAATATATTTGACAGTTGCAGGTGACTGAAATTCAGACACCTACGATAATGATTCGTGGCATGAAACTGCCACTAGAAGTTGTTCAATGTCTCTCATAAACACATTTCATGAGTGAAAGAATGCATTCCTTAGGCGCTTAAGGCCTCGCGTCCGTACTTTTATAAATTACCCAGTCCAAATCATTACCTTGTGACATGTTCCCATCTTTTACACTTGAATCAGATGTGATGAAAAGCACGCAGTAGATTCTCATATCCAGCAGCCTAAGAACCCCAACAAAAACATAGTGCCACTATGGACCAATGGAAAATGATGCAGCGCACATCGACCACCCCGAACACTACAATATCAACAATGACAGTGACATGGATCTGTTTAAAGATGGATAGTTTGTGCAAATTTGTAAACGAGAGGAAGAAACGAGAGCGTAAAGTGACAGTTCATTTTGCAAGAACTTGAAAGATTTTACTGAAAACATTTTTGCAACTTCCAGCCAACAAGAAAAACATTGGATTGAATGCCATCAATCAATTGTTAAAACAAATAACTTTTGCAAACATTTGCATGCATATGGAATCAACAAACAATTTTTTTTATTCGTGCGATTACTGACCCACAACCATCTTTCTAAGCTTTGTCTGCTGCAGCTGATATGGAAGAAACGCAAACTGAGCCCATACTCGTAGAATGTAGAATTAAACTAACATTTTCTTATAGCCCCAAACCTCATATGACAATTTGAAATCAGCTGTATGATTCTTTTCCCCTGTTGTTTACAGCCTTTCCCCCTGTTTATTATGAATATAACAAGTCATACTGGTGCAGTGGCGCACACAGACTTTCAATTTGCAGAAGGTTTCAATACAACTCTTGACCCAAATACCATTTAAAATCATATTTGTCACCCGCATTTTTTGAATAAAATAATATTTTAGGGGGTTTGGAATACCAATAACACCTCTTGCATGGACCACTACACTGGTGGAAACAAGCGTTCAACTTGCAATTTCTGTTGGTTTACTTTTTTGCATAGTTCATTTTTGGGAGCGATAGCTTGCTTACTCTCCTCAATTAAATTGTTGGCAAATGTTTAGTGAAATTACCCAAACAGAGCTATTAGTGATTGATTGATTGATAGTTATTAAGTCGCAACTCAACCATAACTTTCAAATATGTGGTCCAGTGCATGTGTGGCAGCATGGCGCAACTATATTATTGAGCCATGTGTGGCAGCTGAATGCTTAATATCTAAAATCGCAGTAAAATTTCAGTATGGCAACAATGAACCAACTCACCTGGTGTCGGAGAGCAGCTGTTGAATGGCTGACAATCGCAGTCGATAAATAATCATGCTTTGGAAGGGAAACATTTTACAGATTCCCGCCAAGAATTTCGGCTGCCAACAGTAGTTTTGATATTTAATGCACAGCTCTCGCTGGCGCCCGTAGTACAGATGCAGTAATATCTCCTTTTTACCGCTCTCTAAAAAACTCTCCATTTCGTTGTAGTCGCACTGGAGAAGCTTGGTCAGTCTGTTCAATGCGTCTGCAGTGTTGAGCTCATTGCGTTTCCATTCGTACTCGATGAGTGGTGAAAAGTGCTGATAGCAGCCAGTGGCCGTCGAGAAGAACTTTGCAAATTCTTTGGCGCCCGAGGACCAACTTGTCACTATAACGTCGCGCACAAACTGGTCATTGTCTTTGAACGATCGACATACCTGTTGGTATTTGGGTTGAGTTTCGAGGATCTCACGATACTCCACAACGGCCTGGTCCATGCTGGTCTGTGAGCAGAGCAGAAAGAACATGGCCAACAGCCAGAGGCTAATGCCACAGAAGATGAGCGGCCTCACGCGTTTATCGGACATAATACAAAAATTCTGCAAACCGATTGCAATTTTACGAATATTTAAAAATATTGGTGGTTGGTTAAATGACCTACAATCACTACCAATAACGTGCCCAAAATCAAGAAAAAAAATATCAGCAAAATCGTATGGCAATTTTTCATTTTCGAACAATATGACGCAATTTATTTTGAAAACAATTCACGGTTGCTACTTTTCCAAACTATGCAGACTGCAAAGTAAATTAGAATCGATTCGTTCGAAAAGATTCGTTGTCTTTTCTTTAAGCCGGTGTATTGTGAGTTGAACTTTGCAGTGAAAAGTTGATTAAAACTTGGGTGCCTGAAATTTTTTAAGTCTTATACATATATAGGTATTTTTCGACTCTATATTGCTGAACTTTTTCTGAAATAAAATACTGTGAAAACGCAAAAAAGTACGGGAACGTAAAGAGGAAATTTCTTAACCGAGACTGAATCGCCAAACAATCAATGATCTTTAAGCTATCAGATTAATAGTTGTCCTGGTTGTTTTGGCCTCCACGATGGAGGGCATTAACGGTATAAGAATAATTTCTATCGTTCATCATTTGTTCTGCAGAATGCTTGCGCACTGGGCAAAATTGTTAGAATTTTAGCGAACATTTTCCCCCAAATAACACGCCTGAATTGGAGTCAGCGAATTTGCAAACCATTCGCCGTTTTTGCCGCGAGTGTGCGCTGCGCTCACAGCCGGCGATTAGTGCTCTCAGCAGACGGCGAACACGGCCAAGCGACGGCGAATAACAATCCGTAATGTCACAAAAAAATGTTATTCCAATCAAAAACATCGAATTTTGTTCATTTTCTTCGGGAAAAATTCAAGAAGAAAACAAAAAGGCAGCATGGCAGAATCCAATAAAAGGCGACGCGGCGAAATGGGCATTTAACTTGCGACACTTGAGAATATTGCACAAGTAGTCAATTATTCGCCGTCGAACGCGGATACTCGGAAGAAGAGGGAAAAAGCGCCGCAACTGCCGCGACAATTTATTTATTTGTGAAATAATCTTGACGATTTGTGTAAACTCATAGAAACGGCGCAAAAGTGCAGTTCCATTCAGGGCGCGTGTGATAATTTGCAAATTGTGAACGATTGTGGTGATTTGAGCGCGTTGCCAGCGGGCGGAGCGCAAACGTAAACCGACGGCAGTAGAGGTGGAAAAAGTGAAAAAACAGAACGCGGAGGAAAAAGATGAGCTCGGTGATTGTGTTGGACTCCTCCGATGAGGATGAGGTAAAGTGGCAGTGATGGTGGTGTGGTGGCAATGGTGCTGCAAAAAAGTAGTAGGAGCAAGAGTAGTATTGGCGAAGCGACAGTGCTGATGGTATTTATGGTAGTAGTAAAAATTGTGATTTCAATATTTGCTTTCCAACGATGTGGTCGCTGCTGTGTGCGTTAAAAACCACAACCATAGACACTCGACTTCGGGCCGTGCGCTGTGCGCCTGCACTTTTGCTTCCCCCCCAAATCGGACCGATGGGGCCAAATTAAGTCTACATCGTTGAGGCGAAGTGCTAAGTGTGGAGACTTGTTTTGGCAAACAGACAGTCGACAGTCAATGAAGCGGGCCAGGCACGCACGCACACTTGCAAAAGCAACCATGGCAATCCGAGCAACAATAACAACAAGAATGACAACAACAATGCGCGCCAGCAGCAACCGCAGCGAAGCGGCGAATTGCGCAAGTGCTGAGCGAGTTTTCTTATTTGACAAGTATTCGAGTTTTTTGGATAGCCACCCTACAAGGAACGCCTAACCGAAACTCCAGAAAAAAATTCAAAATTTGTCTAAAAACTAACACATGCATACAAATTTCCCAATTCTAACTAACACATACAAATTCGCATTTCACATTTTGGGATTTTATCCAGTAAGTGGGAATGAAAGAATATATTCGCATAAATACCTTCCATATTCTCTGTATGAAAGAGTGAGATGGCGATATAAACGTGACGCGTCACCTGATTGCAAAATGTCATAGTGCTGAAATGAAATTTGTGTCGCGATGTTCAACAATCGGAGGGCATCCAAATAAAGATAAGTATTAAAGGAGTGAAATTAAAGTTAAATCAAATAAAAATTTGAAATTATTTCATTTAGACAAAGTGCGGAAGGAAGGACGATCTGATTGCGGTGATAAGACAACAGATTACCAGCACATTTCAACTGTGAAGGCAAATGAGGCAAGCGTCCGTTGGAATCTGGCTTTCGGCAAACGTCTGTCCGTCTGTCCTACGTATTTATTGGTTTATTTTTATTAAATGTAGTTTCTTACGTTTTACTTTAAATAAATAAATAAATAAATAAATGAATTAATTTAATTTTGATTAGTATTTTTATAAGTAGTTAGTCCTAACAAATATATACGTTAGGACTACCTGGTAGATCTAACTGATATGTCGGTTAGATGTACCCGATTTGTACGTTAGTCCTAACAAATATATACGTTAGGACTACCTGGTATGTCTAACCAATATATCCGTCATAGCTAACTAAGTGAGCGAGATGGCTATACGCTTGTTCAGGCTTCAAAGTGCGTGCGTTAGAAGGTGATATCAAATCTCACACGTACACGAAATCAAGTCACATGTACACAAAAGGACTAGTCAGATTTTTCACACGCTCTGAACAAATCTAACTGAAACTTTGTTCCGGACGCTAACGGATATATCAGTTATACACTACCAGTTATATAACCGGTTATATAACCGATAGTGTTCTTGTAGGGCAGTGTATGATCGCAGGGTTGCAATTTCGGGAACAGTTTCGTCACATGGAGGTCATTAGCGGAGTGAGCATTAAAGTCGTCTTAGAAAAGTCATCTTAGGGCATGTGGTTGGTTGGTGTGACTCGCAGAAACTTGAAACAAATTGTTTGGTTCGTTTTACGACTCATGTGCCATGTCACTATAATTGCTTGTGTGGCGCTAGATCTTTTTATTCATGATTACTTTTGTCTTGATTAGTCATCCGAAAGTTGAGTTGAGAGTGTTCAATTCTGTTTGGGCCAAGCAGTCATTGCAGGATTGTGCGATTACTGCTTTCAATCAATCGTAATAAAAATTGAAAAACAATCGGGTAACCGGGCTTGCGCGCCATCACTGTGATGGATTAATTTGTTCATTTACGGCAACACAAGCAATAAAGCATTACCCACTATGAGCGTGCAAATGGATAATTTTGAATGTGTGTGTGTGGTGTTCGGTGTTGTTGCTGCGGCGATGTTTATCCTTCAGTGTGTGCGTGCGTTTAAATGAAAACGAAAAAGACACAGCAAAGCACAAACAAAGTAGAATAAAATGAAATCAAGAATAAACGTGAACACTGTGTGCCAATGTACTGCTGCTGCAACACTTGGCTACAAACACAAACGCACGGACACATGGAAAGGGAACAAGTGGTGGCGGCATTGTGTGCGTGCGTGCTGCGCCAATTCGGCCCCTCGGCCTCCACGTCGCTGGTCCAGCATTCTAACTATATATTACCACTATTTGCTTCATTTTATTGTCTATGACTCTGCATTCAAATATGTGTTGTGGAGAAAAAAGTAAAACGCAATTAGTTGGACAAAGGGGAAATGCAGTGTAGTGGAGGTTACGGTAGAAGGAATATGTAGTCACAACGTTGAGTGTGACGGGTACTGGGTACTTCTTTTTGGGTAAAAGGCAGCGGCAGTCGTTAATTTGTCACTTTTCCACCGTTTCCCTTGTGGCGCAAGCGATGTAAATATTTATTTACTAGTGGTATTTCTTGTTGTTGCTATTACGCGTTTGCGATGTTTTTCGAAAAATTCTCCACTCTCGCTCGGTCGTTGTTGTTATTTTTGTTGTTACTATTATATTCTCCACTGTTTGTTATTTCCCGCCCTTTTGTTTTTGTCATTTTGAGTTTAAAGTTGTTTTTGGTTGGTTGAAGAGGTGATAGCAGTGTGCGGGGGCTTAGAGGCTCGTGCAGTAAGCAGAGAGTGGGTGTTGTGGCCTGTCCTGTTTGTTGTTGTGCGATTATTTTCGTAATCGTTCAATTATCTTTTGCTGCCAACAACTGGGCTAAGAAGTGCGTGTTGTTAGTTATGATGGTTTGTGTGCAGTTTTGATGTTTCGTTACTTGTTTCATGGGATATTTCCATTCATTCCTGGAGTTTGGTGCGATTTTGTTAGTGTTCGTTACCGTCAACAGTTGATGCTTTCCATCAACATTGTTGGTGTGAAAAAAGCGTAGACAAAGGGGTCGTGACAGTAATGTTGCGTTGGCGGTTCTTTCAACTTACATATTTCGGCTTCCAAAGATTATGGGCGATGTTATCAGCAAATTTATAGTATCCGCTATTCGATGGAATTGTTGAGCACTGCTGTAGTGGAAGTTGAATGAAGTGCCGCTAGATTTTGTATTTTAAAATAAGATTTTTAATTGATGTGCCTTTAAGGGGGAACTACCTTTAGAGGCCGAAAAAAAGGTAATTTTTACAGTCGATTTACAGGGAAATGAAAACAGTTCTTTTCAAATCAATATAATATATATTTACAGTGATGTCTGAGGTAAAAAAAAAACATTTTTGTAAAAGTGAAAACAGAAATTTAACAAATTTTTCAATGATTCTGTAAGTCATATCGCCGCTGACATCGTAAATTGTGTAAGTGATGCTGGCCGCAATTTTAGTCTGAAATAAAAAAACCAAACATTTTCTTACTCGAGAGGGTTTTCTATCGTCGATGAACTAAAATTTTTACGAAATTCGAAAATTAACCCTTTAAAACAGGCTTCACAAAAAAAAATTAGGATTTTCACAAGAAATTTTGTTATATATGCAGTCAAAAAATGTCTAAAAATGTTTTGTTTTTTAAATCTTTAGTTTAGATAGAACAATTTTTTATGCTCTTTAAAATGAATGCTGATGAAATGAAAATCTGTTCATTAGTAATTTTATTATCACTTACACAATTTTGAAAAACATGGAAAATGCCGTTTAAAGTTTGCGGTTTGCGCTCGGCGAGCTCGGCGCCAGTCATTTCCGGGATGCATCTCTTCCACAATTTCGAGAATTACCTTTTGAAACTTTGACACGATATTCTAAGGCAATATACCTATCGATTAAAACAATAAAAAAAAATCGATTTTTTGAAGTGTCTAAAGGTAGTTCCCCCCTTAATATCGCCCACAGGCAGGCAATTATGTTGCAAATATATTTAACGTATTTTTGCTTTGACTCGCTCCGAGCGAAACTATTTTTATTTGAACACACAGTTTCGTGTAAATTGTGCCCAACGGAGTGAAAGTGGAATTTTTTCTGACCTACAATTGAAAAGTATATTTAAGTTTGTGTTCAGGGTCGAAAATTACTTTTTAGTGGTTTTATGATGGGAAAAATATAACATTGAACTATAAAATAAAGCTACGTATTTGTTGGTTTTAGAATCCCCACTCTTTCTCCTACCATTTGCCATTCTACCACATTTTCAAAAGGTTTGATCGAACTTGGTTTTCGATCAGTAAGTTTTTCTGTAAAATTAACTTTTTGCATTTTTGCAGACGCCAGCCAAGCGGCCCTTCATTCCGCGCTCAATTCCCGCCACCATCACACCGATTCCTGTGAGCAACCCTGGCGGTGGAAATGCGGCCAACAGCTGCCACAAGCAGAAGAAATCACAGGCGCGCACCATACCCAGCGGCATTACGATTACGCGTCGCAGTCCCGTCACAGCAACAGCAACTTTAACTCCAACAACAACATCAACAACGGTCGATTGCGGGAAAATATCAACTGCATTTGCCACTGCCAGCAATAATAACAACAGTAACAATACAATGCTTACGGCGCTACTGACCAACGTGTCAAAGCCGCCGCTGCCCATATTGCCGAAAATCAATGCGGCATTTTCTTTGAGTAACAGCAATGAGCGACAGACACCGACACCTCCGCGTCAGCAGCTACAACAGCAGCAACAGCAACAGCAGCAGCTACAACAGCAACAGCAGCAGCAACAACAACAGCCGCCACACCTATTGCAAATGCCGCAGTTGCAGGCTGCACGATCGTTGCTGCGTCGTCGCAAAACACCAACACCACCATTACAACAGCAACAAAATCAGCAGCGTGCTGTTGCCACGCCTCCTGCAAGCGCACCATTGTCTTCAATTAGCGTCACTACCACCAACAATAACAGCAACAACAGCAATCATAACAATATGCTGCCCATGATTTCGTCGGTGCATTCAATGGCCGCCAGCGCTACGCCGCCGCTACAGTTGCTCGCCACACCGCCGCACAGCACGGCGAGCACATTCAATGAGCAGTTGATGATTAGCCCACAGCTAATACCCGCCGCACATTTGTCGCAGCAGTTCAGTCTGAACGCCAGCAATAGCAATAATAACAATAACAACTACAAAATTCAATTGCCGCCCAAACGCAACACGGCGACTACGCCCTCGCCGGCTGCGTCGCCGGTGCTCCGCACACCGCCGCCCTCAGCATCACCGCGCACGCTTGCGCCTGCGACTGCTGTAACAACCACCACCCACAGCAATACTAGTAGCGGCGGCAGTGGCATCACCACAACAGCAGAGAAGGGTGCCGTGCGACGAGTGAAGCCTACCACCGTGCTGCGACCAAACGATGAAGCGTGGCTGCAGCGCGCACGCGTACCCACACTGCTGCCCAATGAGGACAGCCCGCTGTCGCCAAGAACCACCGCTCCAACGAATTCGTCAAGACCCGCAGTGGTAGTAGCAACAGCAGCGGCGGCACGAACTGCAGCAATGAAAGTGGCAAACGCAAAATTGTCATCGCCACTCACAGTCACGGGGAACACGCCACAAAGTGGTAGAAAATCTGCGCCACTCAACTGCCCAACGCCGCCCGTGCTCGATCTCACGGAATCGCCGATTCGGAATCGCAGCGAGAGGTCGCCACAGCAGCGGCTGCAGCAGGCGAATGATGACGGTGCCACGATCGAGAGTGTGGTGGACGAGTCGCCGAGCAGCAGCTCCACCACAGCGACAGCGAACGCGGCGGAAAGCAAGGCAGCAGCCGACGAGCGTGCTCCGCTGCAGCCCGATTATGAGGAGCTGTTGCAAGTGTGCCGCGAGGCCGACCCTACACCCGACATGGAGAAGCTTATACAGACGAAGCTGATCAAGTACTACTACAGCGTACATGCGAGCTTTGTGCGGTCGCGCGGCTTCCGAAAGACCGTGCGCTCGGTGATCGAGAACATACGTCAAGAGCCAGAGTTGGTGTATCTGAATCTGAAGACAATTGTGGACGAGCTGAAAGTGCGCAGCAAGGGCAGAGCAACAGCGGCACCAGTGAGTGCGGCAGAGGAGGCAAACAACGACGAGCCGAGCACCGCCTCTACAGGCAACAAACACACCGACGAGCAGATTAAAAAGCTGAATAAGGCGCTCTACATACTGACGAAACGCATCGAGGTGCTGGAAGCGGCAGAGGTCAACTGGGACGATGAGGACTCGACGTATCTGCAGGTGGAGCGGTATAAGAAACGCGCTTGCCAGGTAAGCAACAGTCCAGTGTTACGTTGAGTTGTGGATTAAAGGATTTATTGGTTTAATTATTACTTTCGCGTGCAGATATATGAGAAAATTTGCGACCTAACGGGCGAGAGCAAAAACGCCCACCGCCTGGTGAAGAAGTCGATACAGTTCAGCGGCACGTCGTTCACACAGTTCAACAAAACGCTGCAAGCCTACATCAACCGCACCCAGGAGTTTCCCGACTACTACGATGTGTTACGCATGCTGGAGCACTGCAACCGTGAATACGATTACAGTTTGGCGCAATTCGAGATGAAGCGCATCGGTGAGTGCGCCACCACCTGGTGTCTGGCGGTGCTGCTCGAAACCATGACAACAGAATGTTAACATTGTTAAATTTTCGCGTTCAATGCACATTTTTTAGCTCACGACGCATTTATGAAGGTGGGAAAACTGCTGCAGTCACGCCGCAAAACGGATCTGTATGAAACTGTCACACATTTCACGGCCAACACCAAAGACCCGGCGACCACCGATCCGGCGTTGCTGGCCAAATTGAGCGAAAACCAGAAACTGCAAAAGCGCATAGGGGAAATCATAGAAAAGTGAGTAGGAGGACGCTAAACAATATTGATCTATTAATGAATTCGCTTTGTTGTTGTCAGATATGCGCGCGAGCAGGATATAATGGCCGAGGAACTAAAGGAGGCCAGACAATCGAAAGCCAAAGGCGCCAAAGACGAGGCGTCTGCTGTTGATGAACAAAAACCAGATACAGCAACGTTGCTTGCGAAGGAAAACGGGAAAGTTGTGAATGCCGCCGTAGTTGAGGGCACGAAAAGTGCTGCTGAGAATGCAGAAGACAAGGAGGTTGAAGACGATGATGATGATGATGATGAAGATGACGACGATGATGAGGAGGAAGACGAAGAGAATGCAAATCTTAGTGAACTAGAGGCGGATGTAGATAAGCTTGCAAATGGCGATTTGTCCGATGCTGAGTCAGAGGCCGAAACAGCAGCAACTGACAAGGTGAAAGATGAAAAAGACAAAATACCCGAGAAAAATGAAAAACATCAAAATGAGGTAGTAGCCAAAACCACCCAAAATCCTTTAACTAAAAGTGTGGAGAGCACAAGTGCGGCATGTGATAAAATTGCAGTAGCATCATCAATAAATTCCACGCCACCTACCAACACTTCCGCAAGCACCGCTGTGAATAATAACCAAACGAGAGTAAAGACTTGTGAAAATGTTACGTGTACTGCAGCGCCAAGGTCAGGGACCCAGGGCACAAATGCAGTCAGCAAACTGCAGCAACAACAACAGCAGCAGCAGCAACAGATGCCCAATGGGCGCATGAAAGCTACTAGCAATACGGTGGCTACGCAGCCAGCGGCTAGCTCTGCAAAACCACTTTTAAAAATCGTTTCCGTCTCTAGTCTGAATGAAAGCGTGGGCAATCGTAAGTCGAGCACGGTAGCAGCAACAGCGTCTGCCTTGATCGAGAATTCGGCAGCTGCGCAGAGAGTTGCACTCGCAAGCAGACCGCCAACTACAACAGCACTAAAAGCGAAAGCCACAACACCTGTTGCCACCTCGGCATCCAAACCGTCAACAGCCGGCGCAGGAACAACGAGAGAGAAGCAAAAACAACGCACCGTAGCCGAAATTGTCATCTCCGACGAGGAGTCATAGTTGTGGCTGCAAACATTGCATTTGACTTAAGTTGCATGCCTCCTTTTCTATTCGATTTTCGATCTCTTGTATAATTGCAATTCTTCGAGAACCACATTTGATTGTATTGGATGCTAAAACGGCAGAGGTCGACGAAGCGCTTTTGGTTTTGATATTCCATAAACTCGCTCGATATTGCAGAACATTCACTCATAGTCGACTACCTACCCGACAGTTGCCTTCGGTTGCATCTCAGGCCATGTGTAGGCGTGACGAAGTTAAATGCTTGCCGTTTAGTTCTAACCTTAAGCTTGCTTAGTTCGTTTAAAAAATTATTTGCTTTTCTTTAGTTTTGCATATAATTTGTATCTTGTTTTTCTTGCTATTACTTGAAATCTGGTTTTCTACATTATTTAGTTTTCAATTAAAATTGCTGTTGCATGCACTTTTACCCACATTTCATATTAAGACAAATCGGAAAAAATGTTTCCTTATATGTAAATAACTTATTTATACTTTACTATTATACATACATACACAACAAATTATGCATACGAATAAGTAACACTTGATTTACGCAAATGTAAACATTATGGTAGCACTATGTATATAAAGGAAAATATAAAATATTAAAAGTATATATTTTTTAAAATCTCTTTAATGTTAAGAAGTCTAATTTAAACTCTTGAAACTAACATTTTTAGGAAGATAAAAAGTATGAGTAAAGAAGAATTTATATCAAATAAAAGTTGTATGTTTTGAAAGTGTGAATATCTTACTTTATTAATTCAGTTTGATTTGTGGTGAAAATGAAATACAAAATAGTTGGGACTAAATGAGATCTTTGAGTTTTTCTAACATTGTGGTGATAGGCGATAACACGTCCAACAATACACTCACTAAGATTTCAGCATTTAATACTGTTTGCATCGAATTTCAATCAAACGATCAATTGCTGCTCGGGTTTTTGTTGCCCTCATGGTGCCAACAATTTTGCTCACTTTCTCCCAATGCCAGCTGCGGCAATGCAGACAGTTTTTCGCATTCTAAAGCTTCGGATCTCTGATTATCGCTTCGTTAAAATCAGTTTGTAACCAGCTCAGCGCCATGTATGCGCCAAACAGCGCCAGCAACGCGCTCGACTTAGATAAGGAATACTCGCCCAGTGTGAATACGAAGCGATTTCAAGAGGCTGCACATCCCAATGAGCAGGTTTTGGAGCATTTCCTCAGCACCACCAAAGCGCGTAAGTCTGACTTGTAGAAATTGCAGTGAAATGTATTCAAGCTTATAAAATTGTATGGGGGTTTTGCATCAACAGAGACGCAAGCAGCGCGCGCTAACTACAACCTACGCGAAAATGTCTACTACGGATTAGGTGAGCGTGCGCCAGGCGACAACCAAGTATTGGATATTTACTACGTAGAGAATGAAAACGGTTAGCCTCATAGTCAACTGTAAACCTTAAGAAGGACTCATGAAATTTATAATTTTTACATTTGAAATCCATAGAAACGCCGCTTTTCGTTTACATACACGGCGGCTACTGGCAGGCCTTGGACAGAAGTAGCTCCGGCTCATTTGTTGCGCCGCTGATTGGTTTGGGCTATCGTGTGCTGGTTGTGGACTATAATCTCTGCCCGCAGGTGACGCTGGAACAGCTGACCACACAGATGCGCCACTGCTACCGCTGGTTATTTGCTTATGCGCAATCGACTAATGCCAAGTTAGTGTGACGTTCTTTTGCTGTCAGTTGTCGTTGCTATCAAATTTTCATGTATTAGAAAAATATCAGTTTGTGGCCACTCGGCGGGCGCGCACCTGACCACTTTGTTGCTCTCCGAGGAATTTATGCATCATGAGAGATGCAGCCTGGTGTCTCTCTTCCTGATAAGTGGCTTGTTCGATTTGCGCGAGCTGTGGCAGCTGGAGAGCGCCAATCCTGGCAATGTTTTGGCACTGGATGCGGTAAAGGCGGTCGAGTTATCGCCGATCTGCTGGGGTTTGAGTGACAAGGTGCTATCGCTTTGTAAGCGGCAGCGATTGGACTTTCATGTTCTGGCAGCGGCCAACGACAGCAGAACTTTTATTGGACAGTCGCGCGCATTCGCACAGAAGTTGACGGACGTCGGACTGAATGTTGCTTTTAAGGTGTTTGATGATTACGACCACTTTGATATTATTGAACAGGCGGCCTATGACGGCTCGTCCATAAATGACTATCTTGTGAAGAATATAAAATGAACCAATAACAATACAACAAATTTATTTACAAAAACAAGATTTATTTTGAATATTGAATTTCGATGCATTGCGGCTATTGTGAATAGGACAGCAGCTAACGAGAAGAAGCAGAGTTTGACAATTACACGTCACATCTAGTAATTTGTTCATACATCATCAGCTCCAAATTAAAGCAAGCCGAAAATTTTTAAAAAATTTCTATAAAGACGTATAAACTTGTCTAAAATCACAATCAGCAACATGAGCAAAGCACTGCAGAACGATGAGGATACGAATTCGACTCTCTTCTACGCCCGGAACGAGTACTACATCGGCAACTTTATGGGCTCCATCAACTTTGTGTTGCCCGAGCAGAGCACCGCCAGCACTGAACTGCTTTCGTACATGTATCTTTCGTATTTGGCCATCGATTCGGGTCGTTTGATTTCCAGCGACATCAAGGAAAACAACAACACCGCCTTGTTAGCGCTGCGCTATGTGCACGAAGCATTCGAGCAGCCGTCGCGCATTGAGGATCTGTTAGTGAAGCTTACGGACAAGGTGGCCGGCGATGAGGATGCGTCCAACATTTGGCACATTGCTACAGCCATCGTGTACTGCTATGACGGGCAGTTCGAGAATGCGCTGAAGATACTGCATGGCTCCACTAATCTTGAGTCGATGGCTTTGTCCGTGCAGTGCCTGTTGCGCCTAAATCGCATCGACTTGGCCAAACAGTTGTTGGCTAAAATGCAGGAAATCTCTGACGATGCTACGCTAACTCAACTGGCGCAAGCGTGGATTGCGCTTAGCTCGGGTACTGAGCAGATGCAGGATGCTTTTCACATTTTCCAAGAGTTCTGCGAGAAGCACAATCCGACACCGCTGCTGCTGAACGGCCAGGCTGTAGTGCATTTGGGGCTGGAGCGTTATGAGGAGGCGGAGGCGGTGCTGCGCGATGCGCTAACCAAGAAGCACAATGACTACGATACGCTGATCAATATGATGGTGCTGGCTCATTTGACGGGCAAGTCGCACGAGGCCGTTGCACGTTACTGGGAGCAGCTGAAGCAGTTCCATCCGAAGAGTGAGTTTGTTACGGATTTGGAGAAAAAGTCCACGGAATTTGATAAGCTGTGCCTGCAGTACTCGCTGAGCAATGAGGGGGTGGGAGCCGAGGCTTGAATGAGTTCTGGTTTGAAATATTCCAATTTATATGTATAAAAACTTTTAATATTTAATAAAGCTAAATAGTTGTTAAGACAACGCTAAAACGAATGCTTTTTAAATGTGAAATGTTTAATGTTTTTATTTCGTCTTAACTTAGGCAGAGTAAAAAATTAGTGCAGGTATTCGAACCCAGTGTGCAGCTAAGCAACTTCCACCTTCAGTAACTGTAAGGAAGAAACGCAATGTTAAAAAAGTTGCATATTTGCTTATTGTGGGGTGTCACCTACTTTTGCTTGAAGCCATATTTTTTACGCTCATAGAACAAATCCGTCTTGGAACTGCCCAAATTGACGATTTTTGGACAGCCATCACGCTGTGAGGAAAGAAACCAATGTTAACGCCAACTCAATTGTGGAAACAAGGCAACTTACGTCCTTTTCCTGCAAAGTGCACTCCTTGCAGTAGTAGGCGTCCGACACGCCTGGCCCGCCGCAAATCACACAGCGTCCCTGATAGGAGCCGTAGTTGCACTCATCGCAAATGCGTACCAGCGTGCAGGGACGTACATATGAATCGCAGATCACGCATTTGCCATCGTCACGCTCGCATAGGCGTCCTATAGCTGCAGACGGTTGAAAACGTGAAAGGAAGTTTCGGATGCAGAGCATTCGTCTTACTTACCAACGCCCGTCTGTTTGCGGCAGAAAATCAAATCCGGATGATGCTTGGCCATGGCTTAAATCCAACTTTTGGTTTAAATATTCCTAAAATGTGCTCAACTTGAACTAAAATCGACGTAAACAAACGTTTTGCATTTCTGTCAGTTCACAATAGCCGCAAATGGCTTTTCCAAACAGCTGTGTGGTAGCGTTCCTATTGTAAATGGTGACAAGAAGTATGCTCACAATAGCGAGATGGATTTTATAATTATTCTTACGGTTTATTAGTTTTTATTCAAAATAAAATTTAAAAAGTATTAAAAGTTTAAGTTATGTATGACATAAGATTATTCGTAGCGCGATTGCAGTTTATGACGTTTCGTTTCTGGCTGTAAAAACAAATTGATACAAAGTGTTTTTAGAGCGACATCGTTAGTATTGAAAACGTCTCATTGCAATAACAGTGTTTGAACATATTGAGCAAGGAAAATGAACAACATACGATGTCGTGTCTAATAACTGCAAGAAATAAGTTCGAATAAGAACGCGTTGATTACAAATTGTAAATCTTTCGAGAAGATACTTACTTTTGTTTGAATCCGTATTTTTTACGCTCGTAGAATAAATCCGTTTTCGAACTGCCTAAATTTACAATTTTCGGACAACCATCGCGCTGCAGGTCGAAAAATTATATATTACATAATTTGGTCCAGTACACATATAGTAATGTGCCAATCGGTGGATCATTGCAGTCAGAAGTTTTCAAATTCCTAGCACTTACATCTTTCTCCTGTATGGTGCATTCCTTGCAGTAGTAGGCATCTGATACGCCCGGTCCACCACAAATCACACAGCGTCCCTGATAGGAGCCGTAGTTGCACTCGTCGCAGATGCGAACCAGTGTACAGGGGCGCACGTAGGAATCACAGATTACACATTTGCCATCACACTTCTCGCAGAGGCGTCCAATGGCTAGGGAGGCACAAAATCTATTGAATATTGCTTTTGTTTTTAAAATAAACTTTTTGAATACGCACCTACACCCGGTTGTTTACGACAGAAAATCAAATCTGGGTGGTGCTTTGCCATCTGATTACAAAAACTTGTTTGTAAATTTTAGTAATGAATGTTTTTTTTTTTAACTGACAAACGTACACAATATTGTTATTTCTTTGTCATGCCGGCCATCAGCTGTTCAAACACTTTTCAAATATGGTCATAATTCGCTATTGTGAATGAGATATTTTAGAATTGTAATGCCAGTGTATTTTGAGGTGCTCTGCTTATTTTCATACAATATTTTGTTTGACTCTTCGGTGTAGGGTGCCAAATACACTCATTGTTGATGAATGGATTTAATATAATAATAATAATTCATCATGCTATCATAACCTTAAAGCTCTGCATAATTATTTGATTTCAAAGTGGCAGCACCGTTTTTGGCATTCACGTGCGATTGGGGCCTTTAACATTTGAAGCAGATTTGGCGGTGTTTTTGTTTGTCTCTTGCCACACGAGCAGATTAAATTAGCAACAGTCGACCAAGAATTTGTGAAAATGAGCGTGGCCGGCAGCAGCAGCATGTCGAAAATACAGTTGGGTGACTATATAGTCATTCAGCGGCAAAAGTACACGAAACTGCAGAAGTTCGGCAGTCTGGATGCCACCTCCATGTTGGGCAAGGAGCAATTAGAACTGCGCAGCTTGCACGAACAACCGTATAGTGCTACGTTCAAAATGTGTCCTAAAGACTCGACGCAGGGACAACGTGGCCGTGGCCAGCGCCTACACACACTCCAGTTGTGCAGCGAAACGGAGCTGCGGAGCATACGCGAGGTGCTGGGCATCTCAGCCAGCGGAGAGGACAATCGTAACATACGCGACGACGGCGATTCGCAAGCATTGCGTCCCGAAGAAATTGAACAGCTGCGCGAGGAGTGCAGCGAATCGAGTAAGATTATAGAGAAGATTGTTGAGAATTCGAAAACCTTCCACGCCAAGACAGAGTACTCACAGGAGAAGTACCTGAAAAAGAAGGAGAAAAAGTACTTTGAGTTCGTGCAGATACGCCGACCCACAGTGCGACTGATAGCCGAGATATATTACCGGCAGGATGCAGACAAGGTATTGGGGCTGCGGCCGGACACGCTGTCGCAGCTGATTTCGTACGCTGGCGTCAGCGCTTATGGCAACTACCTGCTGTACGAGAGCGGCACTAATGGATTACTGCCGGCGGCACTGCTGAATGCGCTGGGTGCCGGCACAGCAGCAACGTTGGTCCACGTGCACCCGGGTAATGTGCCACAGAAGCAGGCTGTGCTGGCGCTGAACTTGGCACAGGAGCAGCTGCAGCGCTGTGTGTCTGTTAATCTGTACTCGGTGCTGAGAGAGTACTATCAGGGCGAGGAAGCGGTGGTGAAGACAACGGTGTTGCCAGCTAAAGAAGACAGAGCGGAAGTTGAGGTCGAAAAAGAGCCGTCTACGCCTGTGGAAGATATAGAGCCCAGCAGCAAAAAACAAAAACTAAATGATGATGAGGAAGAGAGTAAGTAAACTTGCAGCTTACAAACTGAAGTTTTGCTGATAATTTTATTAAAGTTTCAGGTGCTTCCAGTGCAAATGGAGCTGCAGTTGCCAGCGACCAGCTCACTGTGAGCAGTACCAGTACGAGTACGAATAGGATGGCTTCTGCTGCTCCTCAAAAATGGCAGTTGGAGAACCAGCGAGCCTGCGTACTGATGCGTCACAAATTCGATTCGTTGGTGGTGGCTGCCAAGGAGCATCCGGCCAACATTGTGCAGGCGTTGCTGCCTTTCGTGAAGCCCTCGCGGCCCATCGTGGTGTTCAGTCTATGCCGCGAGGTCCTAGCCGAACTCTATGTACAGTTGAAGAACAGTTCCAATGTGACGAAGCTGCATCTGACCTCCAACTGGTGGCGCCACTACCAGATACTTCCCAACCGCACGCACCCCGAGGTCAATATGAACGGCAATAGCGGCTATTTGCTTACGGGCTACACCTTAAGCTAAGATAAATCATAACTTTCGGCGTCTGTACATAGTTATAAGGCGATTTAGAATTTTATTTTAAAAAGGACAACTAAATTTATATTTGTGTTCATAAATAGTTGGGTCGGTTAGAGTGCCTTGATTTCCTTGAGCTTGAACCAGTGCCCGCATTCGCATCGCTTGGGGCAACCCTTCTCCAGCCACATCCAGTTAACGAAACGATTATCACAGCCTGTGGAATGGGAGAGACAATTTAGCGGTGCCAGGCGGAAATCAATAGTCAAATGTATCGACGCACAGCTGCAGCCCACCAGGCGACCATCGAAGGCGGATGGTATAAGCGTCGGAGCCTCTTTGGTACCCGCACCGCGTTTGATAATGGTGTCCAGCATGAATGGGTCTTTATTTCCTGCCTGCATCGCTAGCAGTTCGCGCTTTTCAATACCTGTTGCATGATCCATGGGATCGGCCATTTCTGTGCGTATTTTGAGGGGGGAAAACTACTTTAGTGGAATTATTGGCGTTAACAGAAACGATGCGCACACAAATCAGTTTCGCATCGTTGGACGCTTACCAGACTTGCGTATGGGCGTGCGAGAAAATCGACGTGTCGCGGTTGTTCGTACCAAGCCAACTGCACGTCTAAGTGAGGCGGTGGCCATCGTTTAGTTTAATATCTTAAAATGTTTTAAAGAATTCCTTAAAATTTTCGAATTGAGGCAGAAAACGTTTCGCAGTCTGCTTAAAAAATTTCGTTTGAATTTGATGATTCTGAAATGCGAGTTTGCTTTGATTTATGTTTCTGTAACAACACAGCAGGTGGTTTTGTGGAATTTCTATGACCTTTGCTGACCTTCCGTTTGAGAAGCTGCTGGCCGTGCAAAGTGAAAAAACACGATCAGTTTTACTAATTATTGGATTTATTTTGCTGGTTTTGTTTTATGCTAAATGTCGGTATAACATTTTGTGACAACATTATCAGCCGCATGCTGCATTGGCCGTGCGGCTGGTGCCAACTCACTTTGGCTGCAGTGCAAATACAACAACAAATTTCATATAAGTCGTGTCGAGCTTAAATGGCTGCTTAAAAACTACAAAAACGTCTTACTGGCTCAATGAGAAAAACTAAATAACGAAAACGAGGTCAGAAACAAGAGTTTTTTAAGTGGGCCTAAGCCAGGGGCCGCTTTTTGCTTGCTGCTCCAAGCTGACTGACTGTTGACTGTTGCTGTTCCTGGTGCCAATTGTCGCGTGATTTATGTCGTTGTTGGTTTGAAATTAACAGGCAAAAAGGCGCTTAAGTTTGTTTCATTTATTTTCGGTTTAATTGCATTTTACTTAACGGTACTTATAGTCATTTGAAATGTTCTTCCTTGGCGAAATTTTTTGTCTGCCGACTTGACTTGACTCGACGCAATGCAATTTCACTTTGCGACGAATGCACCGACGCATTTAAGCTAAAGTGTACTTCATGTTGGAGCTGTTGTTGATGCTTTTGTATTTGTTGTTTTTGAAAGTATTGTTGTTATTTATTTGGTTACTTTTTGCTTATTAAAATGAAAATTGAATTTAGTTTAAACTGGAGCCTTCTCAACTAACTTGAACCAGTGGCCGCATTCACAGCGTTTTGCTGTGCCCTTTTGCAGCCACATCCACTGCACATAAGTTTGATCCTCTTCGCCTGTCAGAAAGATATGGAAAACACAGCTTTGTAAAATTGAGGTGGTTTAAATGCAGTTAGTACTAACAGATGCAGCCGACAATGCGCGCATCGAAGGCCGATGGTATCAGATTGGGGCTCTCCTTGGTGCCGGCGCCGCGTTTAAACACCTTCATGTCGAAAGGATTGTCGTTGCCGGCGGCCTTGGCCAGCAATTCACGCTTTTCTAAGCCGGTGGCGTGCTCCAAAGGATCGTTCATCACTGTGGCAAAACAAATAAAAGATTGAGCAATATTGATTAGTTGAAGCAAACATCGGATAGTAAATGAAATAGTAAAGAGAAGCTCATTACAATCTCAGTGAGTGTCGAGTGATGAAGTCATCATTTTAGCGTTTCTTGATTTATTGCTCATTAACATGGGCAAACATTTTTAGTCAACTCTAGCTGCTGTCATTGTTGTTTATTCGATATTATGAAATATTTGTATATGGCGATATTTGATATTTTGTTTGTATTATGGAAATGAAAATGTTTTTTCATTAATAGAATTAACCCAAACTATTATCAATTTACAAAGAAAGTAAACAAAAACTAGTCGCAGAAATAATCCTGTGAAGTTTAGTCCCAACTTGTTGGCTCTTTATCTCAACACAATTGCGCTCTATACTTCAAGGTTTGCAGGCGTTGTACCTAACTCTAGTTTAATTCATAGACAAATCTAACATATTCAAAGTAATTGTAAAAGTCAAAGCAGCTTTGATACAATGTTTCTTAAGTAGAAATTCTAATAGTGAACAGTTTTATATTGTTCTGGTAGGTACATTCGATTTAAAAATTTGTCTGCACATCACGGACGGTGTGAAGACAATTTGTGAGATGGGCAGTGGTAAAAGATCAAAAACTATCCATGGAGATTTGCTAGTTAGTCAGTTAAGTTTTCGCTTTGTTGTCGACATGAGCGTTGACTAATTAGCACCAATTTGAGAATAAGACGTAGTACGTATACTGGGATTGGAAGCGTGCACATATTTCCCCTGCCCTGCCACTGCAACACTACTGACGCATGTCTTTAGTGCTTCAAAATAGATAAATGCTGAAAAACAAATAATATACCATACAAACGACCTACAAACCGCCTCAATTTCCACCGCATGAACGTCGTTCAGCAACTGTGTCGACTCCGCATAACATTTTTCGGGGCAATTACCTCAGTTCCAACCAGTAACGGCTGGTCGCCCTTCCCAACACCCACCGGTTCTATATGTATGTAGCTTAATTTGTGTGTTGATGTGCAACCATTGCGTACACGCATAAAAGACGGACGTGACCGAATCGATGTCTGATATGGGGACGCCGCGGACTACAGTTGGGAAAATTTTGCTCCTTATCAGTCAAAGCGCGTTTGTTTGGCTTTGTTGTGGTGCAAAAAAAAGGGGTTTGCAAAGAACTGCAGCAATGCTCTAAAAAGCAGCAAAGAGCCGCAA
Source organism: Melieria picta (assembly GCA_964056695.1). Lineage (NCBI taxonomy): Eukaryota > Metazoa > Arthropoda > Insecta > Diptera > Ulidiidae > Melieria > Melieria picta. Next base: position 86,549,122 of record OZ057399.1, on the reverse strand, counting down.
CAGCACTCGCTCGCAGAGTTGGCGGAGGTTACATAAACATTGGCGTTGGTGCTTGTGACGTGCTGCTGCTGTTAGGCCACAGCATAGTTGTGCGGAGACTAGCGGGTGGCAGACGTGCCGCTGCAATTGCTGCAAAAGCACGAAATTTTAATTGATAAAACTGGCTTGAAGATGCACCCAAAAATGCGTATTTCTACCCCTTTGCTACTTTCACACACACACATCTGCCCGTTGACCCTCTGCCTAAATAACCACCTCGCTCTCTCTAGCGGCCAGAGCACGAGCATTTTCTTGCGACCTCTTCGACGGCTATTACATAAAAGCTATGTTGTTGCAATTTGTCGTTTTGGCAGATCCTAATATTTTTCATTTAACGTTACCGCATAAAACGCGTTTTTTGTAAAATCCTCTTATGAATTTGTCTTTTTTGTCATTACGTAACATTCGCACGGCGCTACCCCCAGTGGGCACTCACAAGCGTTAGCGTAATCTATGTGTGCGCAAAGAGCTGTCAGCTGTGTGGGGGCGACCATCGGACGGACTGCTCGACTGGCTTGTGTTGGCCATAACCCGCGTTGCTTGCAATGCGCGTCCAATGCCCGTCTAATCTTTTGCACTTCCGTGCTCTAGGTTAAAGTGACACTGGACACAACAACAATGATCACTGGGGTAGTCAGTCAGCCAGCCAACATGTTCATCGGCTCCTTTTTATTCCGCAACTTACTTTTGCAGTAGCGCACTGGAGTGTATGTCAGATGTTGGCGTGTTGCTGCGCGCAGCGCCATACGTCCACAGATCGCTGCCATTCTTTCAATATTTCGTTATTAGTGGCTAGGGTTGAAGTGTTAGCGGATTTCTGTAATTGCAATGGCACAAGAAAATTCTTTTTGACAAATTTTGATTTATTTCGTAATTTTTCAACACGCACACACACGCCAAATGCGGAGGAAATTTTCGCTTGCTCGCTCGCTCGTACTCGCAGCCGATTCGGAAGGGGAATATTCAAGTTAGAATGACAGCGCAGTGTTGCCGCTTGTGGACTTGCGTGATGCCGCATCTGACAGTTAAGGCTATGAGCTATTACAATTCTGAGTTGAAATGGCAACACAAGTGCAGCGCGACGGTACGTGTTGGCGTTGCCAACTAAAAGGGAAATGTGTACAAAACCAAGTTGAGAAAGGTTTAAGCAATTTAATATAATAATTAAAAGATATACAATTTAGGAAATAGGAGGAGAGGAAACAAAATAGTAAACTATACGGGAACAGAAAATCGTTAGCATAATAATCGAAGTACTTCTAAATGTTATACGCTGCACTTTTCTTTCGTTGCCAGGAAACGGAAGTGACCAAAACAAACCGGGAAACCAACGGGCTTTGCATAAACAGTGGGAAGTTGCAATTGATGATTATTAGTTGCTGATTTAAGTATTTCGTTGAGTTGCAATAAAAATGTCCAACAAGGGCGTGATTTGTTTTGATATTTCCAAAAATGAGCGTTTCCAGCTGGCCGACAACTATAAAATGCTGCACCGGAAGATCAAAGTGCAGTGGAAAGTGGAGCAGTGAGTGGAAAATTAGGTGAACATATAACATAGTTCTAATTAAATGTAAAACACAGAAGCGATGGTGAGCTGAAGCCTGAGAAGCTGCAACGCGTGAACATCTTCGTGCTGGCCGGCCCACAAGACCGCTTCACCGAGGAGGAGTTTCAGGTGCTGAAGGATTTTGTTGCGAATGGCGGCAAGTTGATGGTGCTACTCGGTGAAGGCGGCGAAAATGATTTCAACACTAACGTCAACTTTTTCCTGGAGCAATACGGCATATACATCAACAGCGGTGAGTGGAGGGAAGGACTCAAAATTACACAACCGATTTTAGTGAATTTACGCTTTGTGGTGCTTTGCAGATACCGTTATACGGCCGCATTACTATAAGAATTTCCACCCGAAAGAGTGCATTGTGGGCGGTGGTGTGGTGTGCGAGTCCATGTGGCGCCAGCTGGTCAAGCAGGAAATCGAAAGGGTCGACTACGATTTCAGCGATGAAAAGTACAAAATACACTTTCAGTATCCGTACGGCGCCACGCTGAACGTCTCAGAGCCGGCAAATGTGCTACTGAGTACGGGCCCGGTCGTATATCCCTTCAATCGGTAAGTTTGATAACACGCCTCGATTGGTGATAACTTTCAAAATTCTATGCAACTCACAGTCCCCTGGCTGGCTACTATTGCAATGAGCGCGGTGGCAAAATCTTGGCCATAGGCTCCGGCTATATGTGGCACGACAAGTATCTGCAAAGCGACAAGACCAACGACGCGTTGCTGGAGTACTTCCTGCAGCTGCTCGCCGCCGAAGATATGCGCTTCACCCACTTGGACTTCAATGACGTGGAGGTGCGCTATAAAGCTTCAAATCACTCAATGTTTTCACTTTCATCATTGTATCTTGCACTCACCTTTTAGATAAACGATCACAAAACCTTCACTGATATCGCCTTCGTCGCTGACATACCCAAAGCTTGTCTCATTGACTCCATCGGCGGCTCGGAAACGCCCGCCGACTTCAAGCAAATGTTCGACATGCAGCTCTGCACGCTGAGCAATCGTCTGCTGAAGGACGTGATGGAGGCCTACACGAAACTCAACGTTAAGTACGAACCACTGAAGATTATAAAACCGCAGTTTGAGATACCGTTGCCGCCGCTGCAACTTGCGGTGAGTGGGCGCGCACTGGAAGTTTAGCGACGTTTTGTTTATTGTGGTTGAGTTTTTTAATGAAATTCCATTGCAGACGTTTCCGCCCATCTTCAGTGAGCCGGCAGCGCCACCACTTGAGCTCTACGATCTGGATGAGGTGTTCAGCTCGGCGCGCACGCAGCTGGCGCACATGACCGGCCAGTGCATGCAGGCCATCAATGCCAAAGATCCGCGCAAGCCGCTCAACGCGAAGGAGCTGGACAACTACATCAAGGAGTGCGCGCGCATTACGGGCATCATACACGAGACTCAGGAGATGCCGTCGCGTGAAATTCTGAATATTCTGGCGCACCAGATTGCCAGCTACAAGCCCTATGCGGATGAGTAGCGAGTGCGAGAAACAGAGCAAAATTGAAGTACAGTAGACTAAACATTCGCTGACATCTTGTGTTACTGGCGGCGGATTCGGATTTTCTATTAAAATTATAAGAAAAAATACCAAAAAATGATTGCATAAAATGAAGAAAACGAAAATAGTTAAGGTGCATGAAATTTGCTTAAAAAGCTAAATAAGCGAATTCCTATTTCAGTGCAATTCTTGCGAAATTCGCCACGCGCTTGCAAATCGCTGACGTTAGAAAGCAGTGAGCCGTGTGGGTTGAGGTTTATGCATTTTTCCGTTGCTTTTGCGGTTTTATTGTGTTAAGTTAAAATTCAAATTGTAAGCTGAGCGCGTTAGGTGTAAACATGTTTTGGCTCATATTCAAGTGGGCAGTCAAAAAACAAAAATCCCTACGCTGCCATGATGAAGAGAGAATATAGAAGAAGATGAATGGAGTTTGACTTGAAAACTCTGCATGCTGAGGTCCTCAACTTTTTAATTCATGTAATAATGTATTGTTTAATTTGAATATTTAGTTTAAAATTTTTATAAAGATGATGAAGAGAGAATATAGAAGAAGATGAATGGAGTTTGAGTTAAAAGTTCTTCATGCTGAGGTCTTCAACTTTTTAATTCATGTAATAATGTATTGTTCAATTTTGATGAAGAGAGAATACAGAAGAAGACGAATGTATTAATGTATTGTTTAATTTGAATATTTTTTTTTAATTTTATTTCAAATTAATATTTAGCTCAGTGATTAAATAACAATTATAAAGCAATCAATTAATTAATTTATAATTTTCAAAATTAGCAAACAAAAATGGTCATAAATATTGCTTAGTAAATCGTCTAAAAGTTAACAACACCTTTACTGCTGTTAGGTATATTTAACAAAACTCGTTAAATATGCCACATGGCGCACACAGGCAGATGTTTTTACTTTGACTAAACAACAACAAGAAAACTGTAGAAACATTTAAAATTGCACAATTTAAAAAAAACAGTTTCAGAAATGCTCAACTGTGATTAGACACATTAAAACGTAGTATTTCCTTTTAATTGTTGCACAAATTACATTGTCTGTGTGTGTGTGTGTGTAGCGTGAGAATAACAACAACTGAGAAAATTTGAGAAAATCACTAAGCAAGTGATCGACATTCAGATTTATTGTTAAATGCCGCTTGACTTGGTGACTGCGTCGCTGATTGTTTGCGTGAGAGCGCCGGCGTGCGCGCGCACCCTCCTTATCGCGGCTGGCACTCGAGCGCGCCTGAAGTGGCTGCCGTTGGAGCTGCTAATTGAAGTGTTGACAACGCACACCACATAAATTTGTCTCGTGGAGTTATTGTTGATTTTTTTGTTTTATCAGGGCGAGGAGGAGCTGCATACTTGTACTTAATTTGTTACTGATCGTCGTTTAATGGGTCCGCGTTTGAGGAGCTTGTTAGAATGTTGACAAAAATAAATGGCAGCCAAGTCACTGGGGAGTTGTCGATTGTTTCTCACTTTTTTGTGTCGTTTGTTGTTGATGAGAGTTGCAGGAAGTGTGTTGGAAATTGTACGGAAAGTCAGCAGAAGTTTGTTAGAAGGTCAAGTTGCAGTTGGCAAGCAATATTTTTTAGTTTTCCAAAAGGATTTCAATGATTTTTCCACAAATTGAATAAGAAATATTTATATTAATTTTAGATCTTGAAGAAGTATTTTAAAGAAATGCTTATAATTTCGAATTGAATCCTTTCTTTAAGTAGCTGAAGAATTATTGAATTACTTTTAAATATTTTATGGTAATGGTTTAATTTCCCTTTATATATTAAATATTTTCTGCAAATAGCTAATAAAAAATTGCTGTCATGTTTATTTGCTTGTCGCAGACTTCACTTAGCATTCTCTGAGTTTGTTTTGCTTTACTTTACTTTAAAACAATTCTCATTCATTATTTTTCACTACTTGGACTGCATTTGTTCCATTCATGCTTTCCATCAGTTCGTTAATTTACTGATTTTCAGCCTGCTGCATGTCCTCCAACTGCTGTCCTGTGTGCCGAGGGCAACTCAAGTCAACAAACAGCGAAGTGCCGCTTCCTTTGTAAATAAACAAACAAGCCAACAATGTGTGTAAACAGCAAAACAGCTGAGCTGACATTAAACGCTCTCAAGCGCCGCACTTTATTGAACCATCCGCTGGGATTTGGTGTTTTCTGACTTTTCAGCGACTGCGTTTGTCTAGGAGGCACTAAAGGAAAATGTTCGGTGGGAAATGAGTGGCTGCAAGAGATGATGATTTTCAAAATATTTAAAACTGATCGGGAATGAATTTTTACATTGATTGCACCTGAACTAAACCTGAACTTCTGTTGAAATTAATTAGTTCAGCAGTCAACCACCAAGTCGAGAGTTACCACAGCGAGCGGCTGTTCCTGTGCAAGAACCATGAATGAACGGCAAATGTTGTATGGATGCACGAGATGTGTGTTCGCTGCTTGCGTGTATTTGTGTGTCATGCCAATGAAGAAAGAAATGCACTCAAGGTAACTTCCTATGGTGTCGAATTACTGCAAAAAGTGCACATAAACCTAACATGAAAAAAAGCAAAAAGCAACACGCGTACGCAGACAGGAGAGAGACAAGTAAAAAACGAAACAGCCATGCACAAATATTTAGAAAGGAAAATGTTAAAAAAACAGGTTAAAAAATATTGAGGAAGCCGTAGCCGGTTCGTGGGCATTGTGGACAGTTTTCAGTGGTTGATTGATTGGATGATCAATAATTGAATTTGTTTAAAGAAGTCGTTTCGTCGCAGCATTTGGATATCTTCATAGTTAATGATGCTTTCAAAAGTGTTAAAGGACTAAGCAGCCACAGGCATTTCCAACTTTACTGCGATTTTTATTTTGAGTAACTGAAATGTTGGTTTTGAAACGTTGCCCAAACCATATTAAAGTAAGATTGTTTTAACATTTGCAGCATTTCAAGAGGAATGCGTCAATTTGTTCTACTGATCAGACTGAGCTTGACTTGGTATAGCTTCATGATACTGAATCGATACAAAAAGTTCAAGTGCGAAGAGAGTTCAGTACTTCGGCATCAAAGAGAGTTGCTGTCGACTAAGAAGGTTATGCCACTCGTTTTGGTTTTCAGGTTGCAAAAGAATTTTATTGCTGAATTAGCTCCAAACTTGTCAAACAATGATCATGGATTATTGTAAATTTTTGGATGACAAAATTCCTAAGAAGAAACCTGAAAATCGTTCGTTTCAAGGATCCTATCCCCAGCTATATCTCGTGCCTAAAGATTATTAATTTAAAATACATTCAAAGCAGGAGAAGCATCCTATCACTTTCTTTCGTTTTTAATGTTGCTAATGGTGCTGTTAATTGTCTTGTTCTTCTAGGCAGGATCTTCTTTAATTTGCCGCTGAAATTCCTCCGGACCCCTGTGCCATTTTATGTTGGCTTCGTGAGGACGAACTACGCGCTGAATGCTCCTCTTTCCAGAGCTTTGTTAGAGCTCAATGAAATCCTTGTTTCATCGGTCATTGATTTTGTGCTCCCTAAATCTGTCTTCCTCTGAACTTCGCCCTTAATTAATTAGTTAAATTTTTCTCAGAGGCTTTTCCCTTAGTTATGGCACCTTAGTAGGTAAGGACAATCTGTTATATTGTTAAAGTCTGTAAATATCTTCTTCATAGACCGAATTAAATATGTAAATAAATAAATAAAAATCGTTTCAGGAATAGGATACATAAATTGGAGGTTCGCTGAAGTAATTGGGTTCGATTTCACGAAGAATATATTAAATAAAAAAGTATATATTACACCACAACTACATATGTGTTGTCCTTATTTTCGAGCCTAGTAAAATCCTGAGACCCTACTCGCTTCTTTTCTGTAGGAGTCAGACCAGAGCACTCAGGCTCTTTGGTATCTCTCTCAATTAGTGAAAATTCTTTCGTATTCTAATCGATTGCAAGTTTTTACAAACTGAACGATTTCGGCGAATTAATTGCGAGAGATTGAGAATAGTCTTAGTAAAAAACCATTATGAAAGGAATTTAAAGACGTGTTTTTCTATTCCAGATATATGAAAGAAAGACGCTGTTGGGTCATAAAACACACATGGAAAATTTTAGTACTCTATTGCTATTCGGATAAGTATGCTGCAAATGTTTACTGGACTACTACGACTAGTTACTAGCTTTTAGACGGCTTTGGATTGGATATAATTTGATGTTATCCAGTTGTCAACTAGACCTTTGATAGTTTCCTTGCTTAATCCAATGTTTGGCTCCAGTTTTGGCACAAAAGATTGCTGTGGCTTCTTTTGACCACTTTTAACTAAGTCAACTGCCTGTTAATTTTACTTCTTTTTTTTTCATTTGTCGGAACGATCTAGCAAGCGCAGCACTCAGACAATTATACGTCCATTGTACTACGACTTGTTGTTCCCTGTTAATATGCTTTAAATCTACCCGACTTCCGAAGAAACCTTGATGGATCCTGGGGTGCCAAGGAGCCGAGGTGGTCGCTTCTTAGCACATCAGTGCCAAACGTCTCAAACCTGATACGAGCGAACGCGGGGCAGAGACACAGGAAGTGTTCCGCCGTCTCAACGTCCTCCCCACAGGCAGGACATAGGGCACTGTCAGATATGCCTACCATTTCCATGTGCTTTGCCCATAGAAAATGGCCCGTCATTAACCCGACCATCTGCCTGCAGTCCCCTCTGCTTAGTGACAGAAGAAACTGCGAGCATCTGTCGGATATGGCGGGAAGCATAAGTTTCGTCCACCTGCAGCCGCTCTCAGCCTGCCATGCTCGCTCCTGGATCATAGTGACCCATTCTTTAACAGTGGCTTTGATGGCCGCAGATGGGAGTGGCAGAACAGGCTCAGGGCCGACAAAAGCAGCCTCAGAGCCCATTCTAGCTAAGGGATCCGAGGTCTCGTTACCCGCAATTCCTGCGTGTCCCGGGACCCAGGTGAGCATCAGGCTATTATATTTGCCGACATAATTAAGCCTGGATTTGCAGGACTTGACTAGCATAGAGGTGGTTAGAGGTCTGTCCAAGGCCATAAGCGCAGCTTGGCTGTCACTACAGACACAGATAGACCTGCCTTTCCACCTATTCTCTATGACAAAGTTCATCGCCTCAAGTATCGCATGCACCTCTGCCTGAAACACAGAAGCGCGCGAGCCTAGGGCAAAGAACCGTCCAGTCCCCGTGGATTCAACGAAGACCCCAGAGCCAGAACCTTCTTCCGTTCGGGAGCCATCCGTGAATATACGGAAACAGTGTTTACCGGGCTCATCCTCAGGTTCTGACCAAGAGTGAGCCTCAGGCAGCAACACCATGTACCGCTTTTTTAGTATGACAGTTAAAGGCATGGAGTCGAGGGGCATGGACATGACTGTGAGGTCGATGTCGGTGCCAGCACAATTCTCCAGTACCGGACAAGCGCCATACCACTGGCCACTGTGTTTCAGTCTTCGGATGGCCTTTAGGGCCTCTCCTTGGATGAAAACATCAAGTGGAGGAAGGTTCACCAGGGCATCTAGCGATGGGCCAGAAGTAGTCGGGAAGGCTCCCGTAAAACATATGGCTACAGTGCGCTGCGGTCTGGACAAGGTTCTCTTGACCCCTGCAAGAGAGAGTCTGCTCATCCAGACTACCGATGCGTAGGAGATGATGGGTCTTATCATAGCCTTGTAGATCCAGAGGATCTTGCTAGGGGAAAGACCCCACGTTTTCCCAAATACACCTCTGCACTGCCAGAAAGCCGACAGTGCTTTCGATGTCTTTAGTTCTACATGAGATTTCCAAAAGAGTTTATCATCTAGGATAACTCCCAGATATTTCACCTCTTTGGATAGCTGGATAGTGACCCCCTTGAGTGTGGGCAGAACGACTCTATCGGGCTTCCTCCTCCTGGTAAAGAAAACCATACCAGTTTTGGCGGGATTAGCAGATAGCCCGTTCGCATTACACCAGGTGTCAATCATATCCAGTGTTCTCTGCACCTTTCTGCAGATGTGCATAAGGGAAGGGCCGGTTACGAGACAGGCCACATCATCCGCGTATGCTTGTGCGTAGACTCCAGAGTCATTCAGAGTGATGAGCAGGGGATCAATCACAATGCACCAGAGCAATGGAGACAGCACCCCACCTTGAGGGCAGCCTCTATTTACACCGGATGACACCAGCAGATCGTCCTCTGCCCGCACCGTCATGACTCTTTGGGCTAGCATTGAACGTATCCAATTTACCAAAGCCCGGTCTACGCCGTGTCGGCTAGCAGCGTTACACATACTGTCAAAAGTCGCATTGTCAAATGCGCCCTCTATATCCACAAAGATTCCCATCGCGTAGTCCCTCCTGTCGATGGCTCGCCTACCAACCAGATTTTGCAGAGCCGACTCGCAGGATTTCCCACTTTGGTAGGCATGCTGAAATGGAGACAGAGGATGCATCTTAAGCGACTCCTTACGTATCCGTAACTCGACCAGCCGTTCGAGACTTTTTAGCATAAAAGAAGTCATGCTAATAGGTCTAAAGCTCTTGGGGCTAGTGTAGTCGTCCCTTCCGACCTTCGGAATGAACGCGAATCTCACCATCCTCCAAGGGCGTGGTATATAGGCCAGTGCCAGGCATACAGTGAAGATTTTCTTCAGTGCCACAACTACTGACTCTATACCTTCCCTCAACACGATAGGATAAATGCCATCAGGACCCAGCGATTTGAAGCCGTCAAAGGATTTGATGGCAAATCGAATGGCAGCCTCATTCGCCACAGTCCTAGCGACGTACCAGTCATGTCGAGAGGGTGTGGTTGCTCTAGCAATAGTTCCGTCCAAGGACGAACGTTGCTGGGCAACAATGACCTGATTTCCTGGAAAGTGAGACTCCATCAGTAAACTGAGTGTCTCACTTTTCCTCTCCGTGTAGGAGCCATCAGGTTTCTTAAGCGACCCCAGCTTCGCTTCCTGGTCCTTTTTCAGGACTTTTACAAGCCTAGCTGTGTCGCTCAAGGATTCAATGCCACTGCAGAAATCTCTAAAAGAGGCCTTCTTCGAAACTCGAATAAGCCTCTTATAGTTCCTCTGAGTGCATCGGTAACGCTCCCAGTCCTCGTCAAGATTCGACTTGAGGGCCCGGTTGTGAAGTTTTCTAGACTCACGCCTCAGCAACTGAAGCTCCCTGTTCCACCACGGAACGGGGGTCCGGCCAAGGGGAGGTCTAGTTGGGCAGGCTAGCTCGAAGCTTGATGTTAGGGCAGTATTAAGATGCTCAACAGCCGCCTCAATACACCGCTCCTTACGAATTCTCGGTGGCGTCGCGTATTTATTTCGCAACGCCTCCCGAAATTTCGGCCAGTCTGCGTTTCTCGGGTTCCTAGTGGGCAATGGCATTTGTGCCTCCTCGCCGCACTGAAACTCGATATACCTGTGGTCCGAACACGATTCTTCGTTAAGGACTCTCCAGTTGTTGATTGACCACCCCAATCAAGTATTAGATAGAGTGATGTCAATCACCTCCTGCCTTCTTGTGGTCACAAACGTAGGCTGATTGCCAGTGCTGTGAATATTCAGGCCGGAGGATGCAATATACCCGAACAGCCGAGAGCCTCGGTTGTTGCATTTGCTGCTGCCCCAGATTGTTACTTCTTACTGTTCCGTAATCCTCATCAGAGTCACCCTGTTTACTAGTGGCCGACCGAAGGTGGATTTTTGGCCGGAGCAGAATATTCGGCATAACTACAATATTAGGACGAAGGGTTAAGCCGCATACTAATCAAAGTTCTTTTAAGAAAAAAAAAAAAACGAATCAAATTTAGCCGTTCTTTCTCTAATAATTTCTTGTTTCCATTTAAGTATTAATAAAGGAATATATATACATAAACACTTCGAAACAGAGCAAATTGACTTGCATTACAGGGCGAAAACCTTCCGCTAAAGTATTCGGCTATTTTTGCCGAAGCTAAACATTTAAAATTGGCCGAATACCGAAGCCAAAGACGAATATTTGGTCGGACACTACTGTTTACATAGCCACACCTGTTGAGTTTTTGGACACATTCCCCAATTTAGATGTTAGAAGGTGTCTTAGGTGCCATTCTTTCCCATACTTCTCAGATATTTAGAAGATTCAGTGCATGAACCAGTCAGATTTCTGCTTATAAATCAACTCTCAGTTGTCCAATTGGCCATTACTATGATAGAAAAGTGTTTTTGCTTAGAAAATGGATGGATTATAACTGAACCATACCGATCTCAGAAAAATCTTATTTAATAGTAACTTTTAAAGCTTAAACAGAGCAAAGTTACTGAGCGATGAAAAGCGGAAAACGCATTTTTGAAAGCCATAAATCAGCGCACTTTCCTTGTCTTTATAGACAAAAGATCAGCAGTATTTTTCGGAATGAGTTCAATGTTGTTTTTTGTGTTTTCGGTCCGAAAACTTATCCCATGCCTCGCCGAAATTATGCATTCTTCAAATGTAAAAAGTCAAACAAATCTGTACACAAAATCACCAAATCTGCACATAAATCAAGCGCAACATGTAGACGATTTTTCTGTGACAAAATGTTTCTTTGATATTTTCCCCAATATTAACGACCAACTGTTGGTATGTGTGTTGGTCTTAAAAAACGCCATAAGCAAACTCGCGCTCACACTTAATAAATTAATTAGAGACAATAATAAATTAAATTAAGCGTTGCATGTTGGCCATAAATCTCGGCGCGACCCCATGCCACGCTTAGTCATATCACACAAAAAATATTAAAAACGATTTTTTTTTGGGTTTGGTTAAATAAGCTAATCTTTGAAATCCACAAAATCTCGGCGATTGTTTAGATATGATAATTGTGTTGTGTCGCAGCGTTTTCACACTCGGTGACAAGCAGCAACAACGGTGTGGCCCGTTCACCTGTTCTTCAATGAAATTCCGGGAAAGCCTCGGCGAATGCGATCACCGGGGAGCGCATCGTGTTTTTCCGAAATGTGTTTTGTATTTTAAAAAAATGCGCATACAAAATGTGCACACGAGTTTTGAGTAGTTAAATTACAAAAAAACAAAGCCAAAGCAACAAATTAGATGTCAACTCAAACAAGCATAAAAGTGTGGTCATAATTTTCATTGTCAGAAGCGAGCCGCACAAACAGCAAAATCAGAACATTGGACGCACAGCGAGAAAAGGTCAGTTCCGAAAGACGCGTAGTAGAATGTTGGGAAAGACACGTTCTGACAGCGGCGACAACGAAGACTCGAGTAGCGTTGGATAGTAGCGCGAACGGTCAGGTCGAGTTGGAGCGACTTTATTCAGTTTGTAATGGAAAAGTGTCAGCTGAAAAGAATCAATCGAGAGCGAGATCAATGAATTGGAGATGCGACTAGTCGGTGGGAAATGGAGATTTTAGAATAGAAGTTAAATCAAGAATTCAGATATTAGTCACTGGAAATTGTAATTTTAAATAATTTAATTACGATGAACTATAACTGGGTAATGAGAATGTTTTCATGTAAAATAACAATTTTCTCTAAATTTTAATAGGCTTTTCTCTAATGAAAATAATAGATTAGATCACAATTAATTGTAATTAAATTAAAATGAATAATCATCAATTGTAAGTAGTGTACAATGAAATGCTATAACAACAACTACAGTAGAATCCCAATAATTCGTAATCGCAGGGGACCAGACATTTTTAAATTACAGGGGTTTTAGATTTAACGAGATTTCGATTTAACGAGGTTAAAATAAGAAAAATACGAATTAACGGGGTTTTTTCAATTTATTTAATACAAAGGAAAACAAAAACAAAAAACAACAACTATTCATTTTGCTTAAATAGGTATGAACGTATGTACATTAGAAATGATTTAGTGCATGATTTTTCGATTTCGATGCTCCGCAACCTCTCATTTTATGCGGTTGGGTGAAAAAGTGCATGAGCCAACAAATTTTGGGCCTAGAGTGTGGCTAAATGGCGTCGCATCGAGGTCAAAGCTCACAAAAAAGCGGGGAAATTCGACAAATTGCTGCACAGCTGGTCGAAAGTTGCTCTTAGAGGGTTAAAATCTATGACTGACCCCCACTAGTTTTATCTACTGAACATTTCTTTCAAACATATTTATACCCCATCTCCAACCCTTAATGGGGCTCCCATACAAAATGGTCGCTTTTACAAACTAGGCTCCCACTGCTCCCAGATTGCCCCCAGACGTGTCAAATATATGACCGATACCCATTTATTTTGTCTTCCAAATATTTCTTCCAAACATACCTACCCGCTATCTCCAAGTCTTAAGGGAGCTGCCATACAAAAGTGGCCATTTTCTATGCAATTGGCTCCCCACTTGTAAATGTAGTAGTTAAGTAAGCGAGAAAACATCGTATCTCGGAAACTACTGAACCGATTTGAATGATTTATTTAGCGATCTTCAACATTCTTAAGTGCAAAAAATACAAAATAAATTAAAGTTCAAAAGTTCACCACCGGAGGGCGTCTCCCATATGATCGGAGTTGTGAGGTTGTCAACTTTTGGGTTTCTACAAAGCAATAATCAAAGTGTATTGTCGAAACCTCTTTAACCCCCCATCGCTATTCTACTGTAATTAGTTTAGTAGTTTTATGGCATTTCGTTGTACACCAGAAATTTATTTGATACATCTTTCATTATTTGTTTTATATTTATTCCTCTTTTTTTAAACAAATCATTGAAGGCGGAATGTCACGCAAGTATGTTTCTTAAGAGTCATAAAGTGTCAATGCAGCCAAAGAATGCACAGAAAAGAAGACAAATAATAACCTATGCGAATGTGCCAAGATCAATTAACAAGATCAGAATTTACAGATCAACACAAAGGCCCCAAGCAGAAGGCGAGAGGGGGAAATGGTGATGATGATTGTCATTGTTATTGTTATGGTTTGTTTGACTTTAATTCAGTATTTTTATGAACACATCAGAGGAAAGTTGAACAAGGAGTGAAGGTGTCCACTCAAATGAGGCTCATTATGTGGCGGAAGTGTGTGGCAAGTGTGCGATCAATGTTTATATTCGTGGCAGATCGAAAGAACTACAACTACACAGATCAATACTGGACAGAGTGCGTTTGTTTTGGGTTGTTCCAGTGTTTTTGTTGCTTTTGATGATGTTGCTGAATGGTGCTGCTGATGAGGATTGAACGCCAGCTAACATCATGAGGGCTTATGTGGAGCGTCTGAGGCGAGCGATCGTAAAAACTGTCAGTTTCTTTGTTTGTCTGCTGACTTCGATCGTTGCGGTGTTTGCTGTGGTGTGGTGTTAATTTTTTGTTGAACATTTAAGTATTTTGTTGAATCGATTTTTGGAACAAACAGCCCAACAAACCATAAAAGGTGGTCGGTAAGAATTGTTCTGTAATAATAAACAAATGAAAAGCGTATTAAAAGGTTGATGGGCTGTAAAACTTTACAATAAATTTGTTTTACTTGTGAGTGTGAGTGTGAGAAACCTTCTAATGACAATGGGATGAGGAGTTTTACACGCTTTCTGACATAATAATCGAGTTGAGGCAATCGAAATTGCCGATAGTAGACAATTTATGATGATAAGTAACTCGTTGAGATTGAATTTGAACGTTTTATAAAAACTGATTATGTGATAATGCGATGAAGAGTTGTTGTCGCTTTAAATTGTGATAGGTCAAGTAAGCAAAATTCTCTTTTGGTTTCTTCAAGAATCATATATCCATACATAAATAATTGGCACTACACCTCTTAGTTTGGCAAAGGCTGAGTTATCAGTAAACAACCTGGTTGAAACTTTGTAAGTGAGTGGACATGTTTATGCCGATTTCGATTTGGGAATTGAGAGTTTTTCATGGAAGATTTGAAAGTGTTGAGAGCGCAGCTTCACAACACTTAGCATAAGAAACTTACCAAAGAGGCTTAAGGGGATATTCTAGTCTATAGGCTCGATTTTGAGATGATTTTACGGGCGTAATAAAAAAAACAGTAATAATTTTTACCATCTAAGTTTTTATCAGTTTTTTATTGATATTTGAAAAGTATAAAAATGTATAATAGTTGAAAAAAATTCAAAATTGAAGTCGGTAGAGGCCGGCAAAGTGGGAAATCACAAAAAAATTCCTGTTTGTTTGTGATTTGAAACATAAAACTAAGATTAATTCCTATTAAACAAGGATGTAGAATTATCTGGACGTAGCCGATTTGAAAAAGAAAGATTTCTGCACAAAATGGCGTCTTTCTGAAAATTTATTTATTTATTTATTGAATTATTTGTACAACTTAAGATCATGGATCTTTTATGAGTACATCCACACATTAAATTAAACTTTGGTAATACAATATGCTTACAATATAAATACAATTACAATTATTAAACTTAAAACTAATACATACATATATGCTTATAGTAAGTAGAAAGTATAGAAGTAGAAGAAGAAGTATAGAAGTATAGAAAAAGTAAAGAAGAAACGAAAACAATAAATAGTCATGTAGTCTGTAATTATTGGTCGCATTATTTACCCCAGTTCTTTAAAATGGTCTAGTATAAGTATTTTGTAGTTGCTTCGATTCAGTCTGGCTTTAGTCATCTCAGGAATTGAGTTCCACAGTCTCACGGCGTTAACGAAAAATAGTCGAGATGTAGCTAATAAAGTATGTCTTGGTATAATCAGGCTGTGAAGCCTCTGTGACTTGGACAGGTGGAGCTTGTCATATAGATAACGTGGAGTTTTCCATAAGATTAATTTGCATAGAAATATACAGTTTCTCGCAGCTAGGTAGTTCATAATGCTACATCCAAGAACTTTGTTTCTCCACAGCGAGATATGATCAAACTTTTGGAGCCCATAAACGTACCGCATTACATTATTAAAAACTACGTTAATCTTGTGTGCCGATCTTGAGTCAAGTTTACTATACACTAACTCAAAGTAAAGTAAATAAAGGTAATTTTTTGCCTCCTTTTTTAAACTTTGGTAGTTTTTTCAAAATAGTAAAACAAAACAAATTACAAAAACCACTACGTTGAGATAATTTTGATAGTATTAAGAAAGTCTCTTACAAATTTCAAGTAAATCGGTGCATTAGAACTTGAGATATCATGTCAACCGTATTGAAAAAAGTAATTTCGAGAAAAACGTGTTTAAAGTTTACAGTCTAAGTTCGGGCAGTCTGAGTGGAGCGTCGCAAAATTAACTATAACTCCGAAAATAATTCCAATTTCCGTAAATCCTCTTAGAGGCTTATTCTTAAAGGTCTAAACTCTGAACATATGAAATTTAAAAAATCTATTTTTTCGAATTACAAGACTAAAATACCTAAACTGAAGTCTAATCGACTGATATCTTTAGAAAGAAACTAACTAAATTTAGCCTTGAGCCTTTTTTCTTATGACTACACAGACGAAAAGGAAATAAAAACGGTCATGTATCTTCTGTCCTGCGCTCGCTAACAAATGCAAACTTCATCTGGATAGCTATTTCTTGGATGTTCTGATAAACTAAATAAGTTTATATAAAGTTCTTTAGAACCGTTCAGCCTGATGTTGTCCTGTGCTGTTGGGTCATTGCTCGGAAGAAGTTTGGTCTGCACATTTCCCTAGCCATTCCTATATATGTCCTCTGGGTAGCCCACAAAATGGCTTAGCTATCAGTAGTTGGCTTGTGTGTTATCTTCGTTTCCTCTCGAGTCTTTGAATCCAGTGTGATTCTATGGAAATACGAACTCTTAGTTCATTAAGAAAGTTATGGCAATTCTTGACAAGTTAACCTTTAGGGCCATTTGGCTTTTGGATAATAGACATGTGTCTTAGAGGTTTTCCTGTGGAACTATTTTCGAATCCATACTTAAATGGAATTCAGCCTGAAAAATTTTAGCTAAGTTACCCATAGAGCAGAAGTATTAAAATCTGGAATCAGCTGAAAGTTCGACAGGTTTACAGTATGCATTAAAAAGAAGACAATCTAACAATAGTCTTTGGGGTAAGTCAAATCAGTGTTACCAGATCAGGAGATTTCCTTCTAGATTTAGGAGATTCTCGGCCTTTTAGGAGAATTTTTAGGAGGAAGAATTGTTTTGGATAACGAAGTATGATGTATTGGGAACACTGGCAACAAAACATATTTTGGCAACTATTTTAATAATAAAAGCACAATATTGTGTTAAAAATTTGTAAGCTTACAAACTGTAAGCTCGTTCTGCCTCGTTCTCACTTATTGCTGTCACAATGAAATCCCGCCAAAACGGCACTTTTATTTAATTCATTTGTGATATGTTTTGTTTTTGTTTTTAAATTTTTGCTGCTAAGCGGAAGATGAATAAAAAAGGCTACAATAAAAAAATATAAGTACCTATGTATATATTTTTTTTATGAGAAGTTTAATTCCTTTAAAATTACGCAAATTATAAAAAAAACAATTAGGAGATTTTTTTAACTTTTGGGAGGAAATTTCAGTATTTTTTTTAATTTAGGAGAAAGACATTTCAGGTATCTGGCAACACTGAGTCAAATGTGCGTCGAGCTACTTCACAGGAACACCGCACTGAAGACCAGCGAACGACGACTAAAGAATATACTGTGAGGCTCAAACGGTGACATTAACGATCTCAACGAAGAGTTGGAAGTTTCTCAGTTGAAAGTTTGATAAGGATTGATAACACCGTGCGACAACAAATTTTACACACGAAAAATCGACATACTCGCGAAACTAGGGGCCAAATGTAGTAAAACTGCGTTTTTAGTTTTTCTCTCTGACGTCTGGATTATTTTTTAAAGGACTTTGAAATTTCAAGGACATGTTTATTTCAAGGAATAATTAATAATTTAATAATAATTGACTGGCACGACAGCCCGCTTACGCGAGACTAAGGCCTAGCTTCCCGCAACCACCCGTGTTGTGCGTGTGAATTTGTACGCGGGTGGAAGGGACCTACAGTTTTATGCCGGTTCCGAACGGCAGGTTGGGAGCTCTTTCATAAGCAATTTTTACTCTCAGAGGTTTGCCATTTCCAGCTGAGAGGACAGCCACCGAAAGAGAAAACGAGTTGTCCCGTTATTTTTTTAGGTGTTATTACAGGCAGTATTTGAACCTGAGGTTGCTGCCTTCGACTCGCGGTCCAACGCACTAACCAACTGAGCCGCGGCGGCTTCCGTTTATTTCAAGGAATTATTTTAAAAATTGAGCGCATTGTAGAATAACAATAACGGTATTAAATGAAAGAGAAAAATCCTTAGAATCTTAGAGAATTTAATGTTTTGGTGCAAAAGGACGAAGAGGTCTTAAAAATGTGCTTTATCTTAACTTTATCCTTGAATATCCTTGCAAATTTCCAATAGTTTTTTTTTTGTTTTAATATATCTTAAGGAGTAATATGTACACTACTATATCCTTGAAATTCGTCCTTCTAACTTTATTAATTAACCCTCTACTGCCCCATACGGCCTTAAGGCACGGTCCACTTTCAACTTTCAACTGATAATATTGGGAAACATGTGATGCTTGCAGCCTTGCAACATTAAAGAAATGACAACTTAATTTATCTAAAACATGCCCTAAAAATTTCATTAAAAAAAATGAATACTTATGTGGACTTTTCTAGGTTTTTGTGGGCCGTGCCTTAAGGCCGTATGGGCAGTAGAGGGTTAAGGATATACAAATTTTAATACTTCTCTCTATAGGATATGGAAAATTTCAATATCATTAAGGATGCTGAAATCGTATTTATAGAACCATTTTTGCGCTTAAAAATAACAAACTGACCATATGATAAATGGTTTAAATACTTTAATTGTATTCTATAAATATTAAATTTCACATATAGCACACATTTGCAAAATGATTAGGTGAAGTTAGTGATGAACACGGATACATTTGGCCCCTAGTTTCGCGAGTATACCTATAGATTTTTTCGTGTGTTTTGAAATGTTTTAATTTTTGTCGCACGGTGTAATCTCTTTTGAAAGTTAGAGTTGAATAATTTTAGGTGGCACAACATTCGCCGGGTCATCTAGTATTATATACATTTTTGCATTATCTCCACTCTTTTGGTTCGCGTCATTGTTGTCATCGCAAAAATTAGCAGCAACGCGTTCTAATGTCATTGTGTGTGGTTGTTGCACGGTTAATCGAAATGCGGATGCAAATGATGACACGATATTCGACATGCGTTCGCGTTCGCAACAACAGCGACTACAGTGAGCGTACGACCTCCGGGCGCACTGGTCCACAAGGTGTCGGAGCGAACAACATTCAACGACCAAACTAACCAACCAGTACAGCAACTCAGCAGCCCGAAGACACATTAGCCAGTTCACATGTATGTAGGCTACGCACAGATGTGGAACAGTACGGTGAGGCGACGATGTAGGTCTGTGGCCAACCAGACAACCAACAAAGCAAAACAAACAAACAGAGGGACAAACGCACAGACAGACAGACGAACGAATGCACGAATGTCGTTCCAGCCGCGCATTAAATGGACAGCCAAATGAACAAGCTGCGTTTTTGTTGTTGTTGCAGCCAGATCAGGCCATTGGTATTTCGTAGTCATTCGGAAGAAGATTTGTCACCTGGCTGACAATACAAACTGCGCTAAAGCGGTGCGTACGCACAGACGCACAGATGGACAGACGACTGGACGGACAGTGGGCTGCGCATGCGCATGTCCGCATGTGTGGAGCCATATGATCTCACCGGGTGGTGGTGCTGCTGTGATGTTGCTGGTGGTGGCGGTGGTGCTGCGCGAGTGGCCAACAGTTTGAGATAAAGTCGAAATTAATTCTTTTCACTTAAGTACACGAGAGGAGATCATTAAATTGTTGTGCTGTTGGTGTGGTTGTGTTTTTATTATTTTTATTTTCCAATAGTTGACAATAATTTTTCTTTTTTACGACTGAGTATCGGCGTCGGTGGCGGGGCTATGTGGCACTGTGCGTATGTGTGGTGTGTGTGTGTCAATATGTGTTAATACGCGACGCATGATTTAATCGATAATCTCAAATAGGCACACACGAGTCGAATTGTTGTTGCTGCTGTAGCATTGTGCATTGACATGGCGTATTACGGGGTTGTTGGTGGTGTGCTGTTGCGATTGTTGTTGTTGTTGTTGGTGTTGAGGCCAGCAGAGAGGTGTTGGCGGCAAGCATCCAAGTACGCTTTATGCCATCGAAACGAGCCCAGTGCAAAACAAGCAGCATCTCACAAATCTTAGATTTCAAAACGCACAACTACAATAAAATAAGTAAAATATAATAAAAATGGCGTTTGCTTTGGCACTCGTAAAGGTGCGCACAAGCAACGTACTTAAAACCATCAGAAAAACCGCAAGATCAGCAAGCGTATCAACCTGAAAAAGTCGCAGCGCGAGCAACGACAATAAAAACACATCAACTTAAGTAGAAAAACTGACATTTTTTCATTGTTTCGTTTGCGGTTTGCGCTTAACACGGCAGCTACTGCAAACGAAAATCTTTGAATTGAAAAATTTGAACTCGAGTTGTCGTTTATCTCAAACCTATGTGAGAGGCTGCCAGATGGTGTTCTGAAAAAGAAAATATCTCCTATTTTTAATTTAAAATTTAATGTACTTTTTTTTCGACCCAAATGTTTACCTTTCTCACATTTTCATGCTATACTTTTGAAGTTGAAATTTTGAGAAAGCTTTTATTTACTCAGAGAACTTTGCCGGCATTTCAAGGCATTAACCGATTCCGGTTAATTGTATTCATGTAACAGCTTAATTATTTCCCCTAAAAATCAGTATTCGTGATTTGCTTGAATTACAAACCACATATTTTTTTGTGATCTTACTATTGGGTGTACAACTTTGCTTCCGCCGTTTTCCGATAGGTGGCTGTACCGGCTGAGGCTGGTTGAAATACATAGATGGTAATGCCTTTAAAGTGAGTGTGGACAGTGCCTAACGAATTGTCATCGCCGTTTCAGTGACAGTTGTTCTTGTTTTCGTATTATTCACGCTCGAAAAAGTCCGTTTATGTGCCCAATTCTCGCCATTTGCGGGATCAGCTCGGTGTGATTTACTACGAGCTCTTAAAACCGGGTGAAACCATCACAGGACATCGCTACCGAACGCAACTGATGCGCCTTAGTCGCGCGCTAAAAGAAAAGCGGCCACAATATCAAGAGCGACATGACAAAGTCATCCTCCAACACGACAATGCTCGGCCTCACGTCGCAAAAGTGGTCAAAAAGTACCTGGAAACGCTGAAATGGGAAGTCTTGCCCCACCCGCCGTATTCCCCAGATATCGCCCCTTTTGACTTCCACCTATTCCGTTCGATGGCACACGGCCTGCCAGATCAACATTTTCAATCCTTCGAAGAATTGGAAAAATGGATTGCTTCATGGATAGCGTCAAAAGAGGACTCCTTTTTTCGAGCCGGGATCCGAAAATTGCCGGAAAGATGGGAGAAAGTTGTCGCTAGCGACGGACAATACTTTGAATAATACATCTGTAAGCACTTTTTCGCAATAAAGCTTTTAATTTTGGAAAAAAACGGCGGAAGCAAAGTTGTACACCCAATATTTCAACCATTGCTTTCATGTCGCAAAATTCGTCGAGGAAACTTTGAAGGTGCTTCAAAGGATATCCTAGGTCACACTCCATATTTACCAGATATTGCATCTTCCGACTACCACTTGTTCCACTCGATGACTCATGGGTTGGTCGAGCATCACTTTACTTCTCACAAAAAAGCAAAAAATTTGGTCGATTTTGGGATCGCCTCAAAAGACAAACAATTTTTTCAACGTGGAATCCGTAAGCTGCCTGAAATATGAAGGAAAGTCGTAGCTCTCGGCGGACAATATTAAAAAAAAAACATTAAGCCAATTTCTCTGATTACAACTTCAAAATTACAAAAAAATTTTTAAAATTATTAGTACCCCAATTTTCTAATTTTGAACAATTGAACAAAAAAGCAAAAAATTTGGTCGATTTTGGGATCGCCTCAAAAGACAAGAAATTTTTTCAACGTGGAATCCGTAAGCTGTCTGAAAGATGAAGGAAAGTCGTAGCCCTCGGCGGACAATATTAAAAAACAACATTAAGCCAATTTCTCTGATTACAACTTCAAAATTACAGAAAAACTTTAAAATTATTAGTACCCCAATTTTCGAATTTTTAACAATTAACTCTGTGCGAAGAACAATCATTTTGTTCTCATTTATAAATGCCTGCTGAAGGTTGGGTTAGGTTATAATGGCTTCATCTGTAAGAGACATACTCGGAGGCCTATTGTGAGGCCCATATTTTACCCGCTTTGTGAGAATATGTATGCAACACTGTTTTTTCCAACATAAGTATGTTACAGCACACATTTTAAGTCTGCTGAAACCTATTTATGAATATTTACCTCACTTTCTTTGCTTTCATTCCATTAGTGTCGTAAATTGCCTCTAATCGGTGAACAGTGTTAACGGTTTTCGCGACAGACGTTATTGCACATTTGATATATTACACACACGCGTCGACAACAAAAACAAAGATGAATATCTACGCCATATTGTTAATGACAAACACAGCAACAACAAGTACCATTGCCAGCCAGCTAACAGCGATTTCTTTGACGTTTGTTTGACATTTTTATAGCTTCACGTTAAGACATCGAGTTTCTGCTTTAATGCTTCGCTGCTCCAACACGAATAGTAAAGCGGAGATTCTGCAACAACAACAACAACAACAAAAATCAGCGCAAAGCCAAACCTAAACCCGTTGCAAGTTTTGTCAAAACAAAATGGCGACACTTGGCGCAATTAGGCGACCGAACACTTTTGTAATTGACATTTACAATGGCAAGATGTGACATTAATATGTCAAAATGTGACATATCTGGCTGCCCCTTTCGCTCTCTCTCTCTCTCTTTATTCAGTATTCAAGTATTGCACAGCAGCTTCAAGCTTATCGCTGCGCTTAAACGTTTTTAGCTTCCAACAATGTTGGGTTGTTCGCTTGTTGCTTGTTGACAAATCTGCAGAGAACTTGGAGCGCAGCGAGGGCAGCGGCCAGGCTGTGTGGCACAAGAGGGAACACCCATTTAACAAGTCAACAATTGCCAGCAAAACCATAAATAAGACAATTTTAAACACCTCACAGCGCAACGGCGCGAAGAAGCTGCGCGCTTGCGCCACCAACAACAACAACACAAGGCAACAGAGCAAGAGCGCTGGAGCAATGTGCTGGGAGAGGCGGGGCGGCGTGCTGGCGAACATTTAAATGAACGAACATGCACACACAGCCCATAATACAACTTGTCGAACACGATCCTTATCTGTCGCCAGCTTCTTTGGCCGCGGCGCGACAGCGCACAGTGGAGAAGTGGTGACGATCGCGCAGTCGCCGCAACGTCAGTGTTGCTGGCAGATGCGGGTCCTCGGCATGTGTCCCTTCGTTCCGCTCGCCCAATTTGCTGCCAGTTTGCTGTAGTTTTTATTCTTTTTATTGTAGCTTTCGAATGAGTGTCATTGTTGTTGTTGTTCTGTGTAACCAACCACACTATGAGCGCGCCAAGTTGGGTTATTGTCCGTCCGCGTTGCGTGCATTTCGCGTGCTAATCGGACACGCCATTAAGGACTGCGATGAATTCCGCGCACGGAGCGTGTTAAACACGCGTCTCTGCGGCTGTCCGACTGCCAGTTGCAGCGCTCCTTGACTCGCAGTCCGTTGACACATGCCACATAGTTCTGCTAACAACAACAATAACCAAAAGAACAACAATTTGTATCACTTCAAATTTTGTGCTTATCGCAATGGCTACATCGCTCCTTCACATTGTTTTTAGCTTAATCTGAATTCTTAGCTGTTGTCATTCAAAGAAAAACCTGTATGCCGTAACAATTTTGATTCCAAGTTGATCCCTTTCAGACCTAGTGCGCACAATTTGGTGGGCACTTTAATACTGAAAGATCTTCAATAACGCTTTGGAATAAGTTAGTCTGTGCTCAAAGTTAGTCGTATCAATCGCTTTAAAAAATACATAAAATATTATAAAAAGAAAAATATATAAAATATTTCTAAAATAAAAATTATTCATACGAAACTTATTTTTCCGAAATAACGATTGGTAAAAATTAAAAAAAAATCTGTCAATAAACTGAGGCTTAGGTTTGAAAGGGTTATGTAAACTCGGTTGTGCGCTTTTGCCTTAGTCACAAAGCGATTCCTGTTAATATATACGATTCTAAGTTAGTTCACAAGCCAAATCGATTGACTTTCTTCTCTACAAGTGTCGATTTGTAAGTGTCAGAGCGCTTCATTGCATCATTACATTCCATATTCACTTCAGCACATCTGCCTACTCAATATTTTCATATACATTTGTACATATGTATGAATATGTTTTTATAAAAATTTCCAACCAACAAATTATGTTATGCATTTAATAACATAATTTCAGCTGTCAACCAATTAATTTCCAATAAATTTTTTCCGCGCAGCCATTTCCATTGTCTGGCTGTCATATTGCACATAAAGTTAATAAACAACACCTCGTTCTTCGCTCCACACACACAGATTGCAGGCTGCACCATGAGTCCGGCGACTACCCGTCCACGCAACTGGCACCGTTGCACAGTGCTACAATGCCATACGAATATTGGACAAAAAACTAGTTGGTTAGGTTAGGTGGGGAAGGGGGTGTGCGGCACAGAAACCGCACTTTCACTCGGAGATCAAATTGGCTTATTGTGAATCTCTTCTTAACTGGTTCTGGAGCTAACCAATCAGTAACTAGTTGGTGAAGTTTCATTAAAATTTTAATTTTAGTTTGGGACAAGCAAAGCGTAAGCGAAATCTGGGTTTTTTAAAATGGACCGAAAGGTTAAATTCATATTTCATAATATTTTTTATTATTATTATAAATTATAAATTTATTATTATTACGTCCATCTCAGGGGAAGTTGGTTAAGCTTTTAATTTCTTACAAGGATACATTGAGAGTTCTCTAGCCTTTAAGGATTTGGTGCTGGAATGCTTACTGGACACTCCGAGAGCTTTCAATAATTTCTCTCTTCACGTCAATATTGTTGGTACCATATTCAATGGTCTCTATATAAAATTTTACAGAGTGTGCTGGGGTGTTGTTCGTACTCTAAAACTACTCTTCACAAGCTGGTTACCGAACTGGTACTTCGTAATGATTTTCAAATTTGACAACAGAGTTCGAACATATCTCCCTACATATTTTATTCTATTGAAGCGTTTTCGGTGGTCCAGATCGTGTAAGTGGTTCTCTTTACCAAACGAAGTTCAGTTTTCGTCTTATGACTGGGACCGTGCTATGCACGTGGCTGAAATAGATGAGATACATTCTCGATTCCAAATTGAAGTCGAATGTTATAATTGCAAAAAAGACTACAAGATCGTTGAATGCTATTATTACTTCAACATTTTCTCTTCATTTGCATTATGTTAGTTGCTTGAGGAATTAAATGTGTATAACTAATTGAATTGATTTGAATGACTTTTGCACATAAAGTAGAGGATCATCGACAGAAGTCGTTGTGTGGCAGTCCTAGTCTTCAGCATGTCGCCCTAGCAGTGACCCGTGACCATAGCAATCACTGAGCTGATGGGGTACAGGCCTAAGTAGAGCAGATGTCTAGTTGCCTCTTGTTTAGTGACTAAGGCCATGTGACTTAGGGCCATCAGCACCAATGATGTAGGGCGGATTTTGATGATTCCAACGTCCTCAGGCGTCGGCCGAGTCCCTACTCAGTTGAGATCCCGAACGGACGCCCAAAACTCAATAACAAAGCTAACCGTATGTTGTCTTCTAAGATCAGTTAAGTATCAACATCTCTGCTTGGCTTTCTGGCCACTGTAGTGTTTTTCAATCAGTCAGTGTCTACGAGTAAGAAATTTGCATCATTCCGGACAATCAGATGGCCATTACTTGAGTCACTCACTGGGCACTAGACGCCCTCCTTACTAATTACAAAATGGCGTTCCCCACTGAATAAGTTATCGAAGTAATTAACACATTCTTCATTCTTTGTGGGAAACGAATTAGGAAGTTGATGAGCTGGCGAGGAAGCACACTTTGCTGCTCCTAAATATTTTAGGATGTGATATTTTTGAATTTGATTCAATTGAAAAGCTTAAAAATGCATTGATGCCGGAATTGTAAATACAATTCGGTCATATTAAGCAATTTGTTAAAGTTTTTTGTCAAGATTCAGAAAATTTTCAATTTAAAAAAATATTTTTTTCAATTCTCCGGTTATTAAATTTTCTGGTTATAGGAAGCCACAGTAAAACCTGGTATTTGGACTATTGGCAGACATGTCCAACGACTTACAATACTTTTTAACCTCTGCTTCCGTAGCTGCAAATAGGTAGATGAGGTTTCAAATGGCTCACATTTATAGTGTCACTGCTCTGCCTGAGCCAAAAGATTCCGCCCGTTTTACAAACATGTCTACGGTTTTGGTTAGGAGCATTCATTCAGCTTCTTTAAAAGCACTGAATGAGTTTTTAAAAACTTCTGGAAGGGGTTCAATTTTGATTAAAGTGAAAGCTGGCCACTTAAATCTAACCGCAATGTCTTAAAACCAGGAACTGAAAATAATTATTATCGCAATATTTTTAATCAAAAAAATCAAGATGAAGGAGGCATTGTAGATATATCATGTAATGCCATAAAGTGATTATTTCCGAATGCATTTGTCAAACAAGCAATAAAGCAATATTTCTCGATTTTTATTTTCCGCTCACCGAATGACAATTATATGTTGATTTTTTTTCGATCAGAAAATAAAAATTATTTGTTGAGTTTGATTTTTGGGAGAAAAATAAAAATTATGTGGTGAGTTTTATTTTTCACTTGCAGAATGCGAATTGAATTTTCAGTTTTATTTTTTCTTCACAAAATAAAAATTACGTGGCGAGTTTTTGTTTTTGATTTCAAAATAAGCCTCAATGATATATATACAAAAAAATGACTTTGTACAATAATACAAAATTATATTTTTTTGCTTTTACTAAAGCTACACTTTTCATCATCCTAACAAATATGTGCAATTTTTTTAGAGCCATTTTTCGTCTTCTGATTGAAATTGTTGACTTATGTATTTTTGAGTTCATTCTGCTCGTCTGTGCGTTGTCATAAAAGTTGGCGCAGTGGGCAGTGGCCAGCAATGAAGAAGAGACTTTTTAACTGTCAACTGGCCACCTGCTGCGCATGAAAAGGCCCATAAGCGGTAAAGGGGAATGTGTTAAGTGGCTGGTAGGGCTGCCATGCAGCTTGCGGGCGACGCGTCGCGACGGCGAGTGCGGCGACTGCGGGCTCTGGCCATACAGTTGTGTCCCACTGTTTGTGTTTTGGTAATTTAGTGATTTATGTCAGATGTAGCGCCATTTCACGAGACAATGGAGAGGAGACAACGGTTGTGCGCGCGAGTAGCTGTGAGGAATATCGAGCGATGCGGGGAGCTCCGGTCAGCCGTGAGTGCCGTCAGAAAGAAAACGCTCAACAGTTTCGTGTTTGTTTAATGTTGATTAAGAGAACTACAAATGATTCGAATGAATTTATTTAAACAGATTTAATTTAATTGCCGAATGCTATGAATTAGTCAAGTCAAAAGGATTTAATGCCAGTTTTAGTGCCCATAAAATCACACCCAATGCATGTGTGAACGTACGCCAACAGATCTGAATGCCAATAACGATGGCAACTACAACAGCAGAAATGTTTTAATTTTAAGTTTATTGACACGTCGCTTGGGGTTTTCGTGTGGACAAAAGCGCCGAAAGCGCCAAAGTGAAACACTCAGTCCGGTATCGGATTTGTGCCGGGCGCCGCGCTTCAAGCTCGCCAGACTCGGCCGACTCGGCAGCGTTTGGGGTGGTCAAGTGTCAAGAAACTTTGCTCTGTCTCTGCTCGTCTGCGGTAGCGCCACTCTGCGCCTCTTCAAGCTTTCCCATTGTTTTCGTTCTTAATTTATTGTTGTTGTTGTTGTTGTGTTGTGTTTTTGTTTGCTGTCTCAAAATCGATCATACTATAGTGCGGCGCTAGCCATTTGTAATGCATGCATAATGCCCACACGTCTGTCTGTCGCATTGACAATGCTCGACCGTTTCTTGTTGTGTTGTGCATATTAAATGCAAAACAACCACAACACAGCCAGAAAATGTGTGGCTCAAATGAAAACATGTTTCAAATCTGATAGCTTAACATAATTTTACATTTGTTGTTGTTGTTATTATTATTATCGTTGTTAGTGTTGTTGTTATTGTTGGCTTCTTGTTGTTGTGTACAGACATTTTTGTTAAATTTTTTTGTCATGCCATTGACTTGAGTTGTTCACTTGTAATCGACACCCAAATTAGGACTAAATTATTTTATTGTCTACTTAACTGTTTCTGCTCGCTGTCGGCCGGCGCGACGCGCTGCGACACTGACAATAATGAAAATGTTTCTTTCTTACGTGCAGGCCGAAAGAAAACACATGCAGGTGATTCTAGGAAATCGCTGCCCACTTTTCGGTGTGCTATCAGTTTTGAGCTGGTTGTGCAGTTTCCAATAATTTTTTTTTATAAAATTTACATAGTGAATAATATTTTCAGATATTAATATTTTGATAAGCTCATATTTTATAACATCTTTACGATGCTATTTGAATGTTTATCTTTCTATTAGAATAAAGGCGATGGAGCACTTCCGGTCTAGCGGCAATTGGAAGTAGGGTTGCCAGATTTGAAAGAAACTGTTGAAATGCATGTTTGCAATATAAAATATATAAAATTGTGCATAGTATGCAGTATTATCAATTCTGTCCAATTGTCTGTAGCGAACGAATCTAGTCTGCAGAAGGTGAAAGAAACTCAATGGCCTACATATGTCTGCCTGTTCTTAAAAGGGTCTTTATTCAATTATCCAGGGAGGTGAATGGTTTTGGTGTCATTTTTGACAGTGAGCTGCTTTCGAAAATCTAGGCCGATCTCATGATATCTAAGTCAGTGGCGGCTCTTTGGCAATGCAATGAGTGGTAAGACAGGAGCTGACATCCTCAAAAGTCTTCTAAACCTATGAGGTGATAATCAGACTCATTACATCCTACGCTTGTCTGGGGTAGAAGACTATATCTCAAATATATAATATATGTTTAGATCAAATGTGTAAATATGTTTAGATCAAAACTGCTCTTCATAAACTATAGAGTACTGTGGCCCTGCTCTTGATGCGTTGCTGAGTTTTTCTGCATTAGATGTTTTTTGAAGAAGAGCCCATTTTTTTCGGCTAATTAAATTGTTGGCAATGATATGGGTACCGCTATTTTGTCTATGCCAATTTACTACTGTGTCCAAAAAATAAGGTGACATTTGAATTTAAACTGCGCGCGTCGAAGGATTTGGAGAATTATTTTTTTTTAGTCAACAGTCAACAAGGAATATAATTTGAACGTTATGCGTCGTTTGCGTAACGCTATCCGCCTAAAAAGGCCGGAATTGTGGAAAAACAATTCTTGGTTTTTACACCACAATAATGCACCATCCCATACTGCACTCGTAATTCGTGATCATTTCGCCAAAAACTCAACCCATATCGTTCCGCAACCACCGTATTCACCTGATCTGGCGCCGTGCGACTTCTGGCTGTTCAGCAAGCTCAAAAGATCGCTCCGGGGACACCGTTTTGATACGATAGAGGAGATTCAAGCCACAGCGAAGACGGAACTGAAGGCCATCCCGGAAAGTGACTACAATCAGTGTTTCGAAGATTGGAAAATCCGTTGGCATAAGTGCATTGCATCGGGAGGGGATTAGTTTGAAGGGGATGAAATTGATTTGGAAGAATAAATAAAGAATTTTCAAAATAAATACGATGTCGCCTTATTTTTTGGACACAGTAGTATTCTTTATTTTTTATTAATTTCAGTAAATGAACAAAAATGTTCTTACAGATTAAGTGTATGAATAACAAGCTTACAATTTACAGACTAAATGGATGAATAGCAAACTTAATTTTAAACGTAAAACTATTAAACAAAGAAAAGCTAATTAGAAATAAAAGTGAGAAATTGGATCAACTGAGCGCATGGTTTAGCAAATTTGTGCAATGCCACAGCATCCAAAAGCATAGAATATTTACGGACTAATCAGAAGATCAAACTGTTGTTCGTCACAGAACTTGAATTTTAGCCGCCAGGGGAGATCTTGAGGTACACCAACAAACATATAATTCTAATCATTGTAAGACTTAATTGTTTTGGCGAGTGTCTTGAATTCTCTTCCGCCAGTCAAAACAGTCGCCAGCTCCGAGAACTCAGATGAATTCTGACTCTGAACCGCCAGTCGTCATATCTTTCGCGATTAAACTGCGGTATTCCTAAATACCGCATAACCTAAAGTTCCTCCGGAAATAATGGACAGATTTTATTGAAGAAAAAGAGTTGAAAGTTGAAAGATTTTATTACCTTTTTTTTGACAAAACACCTTCGGTGAAATGACAAAATAATTGGATAGAAAAGTTCACAAAATGATTTGGACACAGAACATGTTTATAATTAAACAAGTGTATATCAATAATAAGTAATCGATTAAAATTATACACTAACATTCTCTTCTATATGGAATTATGATTTTGTTTTAAAAATTTCGAGCATAAAATTCCAGTGAAGTTATGTACAAATTTGTGAACTTGGCCGACTGAGTAAAAAGCATTAGGACCATTTGACCATTGCACAAATTTACATATTAGATGTAAATTGCAGCGAAACTGACCTGTTTGAAGTGTTACGTTCCTGTTTTACTGAATAAGGTTCAACAGTAGTCGCTCATTATTTCTTCGTTCAATAATTGTTGGCAACTTCTCGCAAATCAAATCTAGTTCATTTAATTGCATTTCTTTGTACAGAGAGAAATTCGAATTGAGAGAGCAGAAAATGAGTCTATAAAGTAAAGTTTCAAACAAAGTCCGTACAGCCCGAACGGTTTGGACTGTCCGAAGTTCGGACAGTTTGAAGAACTACTTCAAAGGTATTCAAGTCGAAATTCTATCATAATTTAGAATGATTTGTTTGAAACTCTTTAATACAAGATTTCCATGTTGGTGCTCGGTTGATCTACGAAGACTTGGGGGAAAATTATTGTTGTCCATGTTGAGCCATAAATATGTCTTTATTTGAACTTTTCGTATGAATTTTGTTAGAAGCCTCATCGAACCTCTTGCTCGATTCAACATATGAAGTTTGTAAGAGAGTAGAGAAGATTTCGACAAAATTGCAAATAATTTGAATTGCATTTTGTAAACTGGCTCTTGAAAACTCAGATAGCTGATTAATATACCAAGGTAATTGGGTAAAATACGTAAGCAACTGAGTTCTGTGATCAGTTGTGTGTCGAAAATTTCTTTTTAAAACACTGGCGGCCCAGCGACTTGGACTTCAGCTCAAACATTACTTAAACTCATTTAACCGTAAGTTAGATGAAATATTGCTTTCCAACTATTTAAAAGTATTTAACTATAAAAAGTATTTTTAAGTAAATTTTGAAACCTTGAGCATTGGAACATTTATAAGTATTCAGTATAAGTAAATTTCACGAACTGCTCTTCATGACCTGGCGCTATTTTATTTGAAAATTGTCAACCAACTTAAGCTTTGCAGGAGCAGCTTATGTCGTCATAAATTCAACAAAAACAAATTTAACACAAAAGGGTGAAAGAAAAAATTATGGAGAAATATACCCAAATAAAATGTTAAGAGTTTAAAGCAAAAACAAGTAAAGCGAATAACAAAGAGCGAGTGACATAATAACGTCCAAGAATCCGTCAATATGCGCGCGTAAGTAGCTTAGCGTTCGTGGTGGTCTTGCAGTAATTTTTGTCTAATGACTCGGAAATCCGTCAGCAACAATAATGGTTGGTGGAAGCGGCAATTGACGTGCGCACAACTTGGTGAAGGGGTAACTTGAAGCAGTCGAACGCATTTACCGGTCATTATCAACTATATGTATGTACTTCATATGTGTGTGAATGAGTGTGTGTGTCGTTTGTCGTTGCGCCACAACACCAACAAATTGCTCTGCAACCTTTGGATGCTACAAGTCAATTTCGATCGTCGTTGTTGCCGACATTTGCAGCTCGTTCCTCATTTTCTTCTGCGTCGGCTTCTACTTTTTTATCGTGTAACGCTGTCCAAATGAGCTGACGACTCGTTGCCTTCACTGAGCGCCTGTGTAATCCTATTATCGGTAATTTTTCAATATTCTGCGTGAAAGTAGGCTACTTTTTTGGGAATCCAATGGTCAGATTGGTGCAGTTGTTTCTTCTATTTACAACGTTGAACTGTACTTTGGATTTCTCAAGACGTTCTTTTGATCCATTCTAAAAAATAGTCTTGGCGCTGAGCCCGAGAAGCTTTCCTAGTCCCACAGCTGTTCGGTTAAATTTACTTTCAGTGACAATGACCCAAATTGTGACTGTATTACACTTTTTTAATTACTTTCATTACTTTAATTTTTAACCACTTTTGATTTCATTGATTTTCCATAAATTAAAAAATTTTATTAAATATTATTAGATCGTATCATTACACAAGTGTTGTCTTCCATTGTTCGAAATTGATGATGTGTTTTAGCTGATACCATTATTTAATGATTTGGTCAATGCAAGTTCTGATGTTTTGTTATATTTATTAGACATCAGTTAAAGCGTGAAAAACTAAGATTTATGAAAGTTAGTTTTGTTTTGCTATAGGAGTTTAGTTCCTAAATTCTGCAGCTGAAGCGTTTAAGAAATAAGCTGAATCTGTAGTGGAGTGGTAATAAGGTGAATCAGGGTCATAAATGTTTTTAACATTTTCGATCTGGAATTTATAGTCTTGAGAATGAATTGAATGGGCTGCTGACAATAGTTCGATGTTAACTTATATAAGAACTGCTTCAGTTCAAATTTGGCAGGCATTGAGTGACAACAAAATTAACTTCAATGCATAAATTCTTATTGAAACTTTTTCAGAACATGGTTTAATTTATGGGGCATTTCACGTCAAGCGGACAACCCAAAAAATGAATTTTGTTTATATTCTGGTCAGTTATACTTCTAGTAGACGTGGATGTGTACACCCAATTTTTTTTTCGTATGATGTTTTTTTGCTGAGTTATGAGCTTCTAAAAATTGACTAAACATAAATTCATGAATTTTTGGATGCTTATTATCTGTATCAATTAATTTGTAAAAAAAACTAAAAATTATTGTTTCTTATAGTAAAAAAGTTGTTGGTAGCTATAACTATTGGTTTTTTTTTATAATTTGAATTGGATCAACCTCCGCATTACCAAAAACCGCATTACTCTTGTACTAACCCAATAATTAAACATCTTAAAATTTACTCTAATCAGTCTATTAGAGTAACTATTAGTAGCACTATTCTGGATGACGGTCACTGTAAATAACTAAAAACGTATATCGAAGAGGCTCTCCAGTGCCGCAATGAAACTGGTACAAATTCTTTCTTGCTCTCTCTTGCGGGCGGCGCTCTCTATGCCAGTGAATTTCGATACTGAGCAAACTTTATTTATTGGTTTGCTAATCTTGTATTTTGTATATTTTGTAATCTAATTTAATGCAATTAAAGTCAATTGCTTCAAAAGCCAACAGACCGTCAGCAAGTGTTAGAATGTGGTCCACATACTTTTCCGAATGCGCCCGCAACAACAAAACAGCCCACATTCGGCTCGTTCCGAAAGCTACTCAAACTCCTTGTGGGCAGTTGAGTGTTTTCGTGGTGCGCCGAATCGAAGAATTTTGAAATACTTTTATCTTGCTGCCACGCACATCCTGTAAGCCAATGGTGTGCGTTGGGGTGGTTTCTGACAGCAGCGACGCCGGCTCACCCCCGAAATTCGGCAACAGTTGACAGTTTTTACGTGCGCACAGCACAGCGCAGAAGAAAAAATTCAAAATGGCTACGCAAATATTTGGAAAGTGCTGTAAGCATGTCCGCACCTTGAACCGTGACCAGCCACCATATGTCGCTGGAGAAAGTTGGCAGGCTGCCTTTGCAGAATTCATTGAATTCTTTTGCTTGATTTAACAATTTTTCCCTTTGCCGCACAGCGTACAGCGCCGTAGGAAACTTAGAGCCGAAAGTCAGCGCTCGACGTGCTTTGCTCGTCCTTCGGTCTTCTGGTGCCACACATAGTCCCGGCGACATGAAATTAGGCACAGTTCAGCTGCCACGTCGCGACAAGCTGCTGATATGCTCGTTCTTGTTGTTGTATATATTGGGACGATTTCGCTTAATTTCGTGTCTACTTGACTTAATCCCAGACTTAAGTTGCAGCTGATACCGTGTTTTATGAAATCTCGACACAAGTTTGGCGTTGATTTTTGCTGGAAATTTTGCACAGCTGATTGCTTCGAGCGCCATGTTGTGGCCGGGCCGCTTCGCTCACTGGCTCCGACCCGACCCGACTATACAGTAATGATGACGATGATGATGATGATGATGAGGATGGGCCCTGAAACGCAAAGAATTTGAGTTCGAGCGCAACATTGTCGCGACATCGTTTTCAAGACCAGCAGTTGTTGAACTGTCCACAAGCTGTGATTAAGTTTTTGAATATTAAATTTTGCATTATAACAGACTGCGTTCTGTTTCGATGTTGTTGTTGTTGTTATTGGTGGCGCCCAATCAACTGTTCAAAGTTAATGAGCCGTATGGGTGTACATGGCTGGCTGGTTGGTGGACAGACTTTTCATTAAAAGAAGAGGTACGTTTTTTTGAAATGTGCATTTTTTCATCGCAACTGTAGTTTTCGTGGAAGGATAACAGTTTCGTGGAAGCGTTCTATGTGGAACAGGATTAAAACAATTTTTAAGCTAATAGACTCATTGCAACTTGGTGATTAGGTTGGCACATTTGTTTTATTGGAGATAGCAAAACTTAGTCTAAACTTAGCCAAGTAGCGAGTTGTTTTTGTCCTTATGAAAAGGAGCTCTGAAAAGGAACTTTCAGCAGAATTGGGTTAAATTTCCCAGTTTAATGCAGTCAAAGTCATGATTAATTTAACACTTAACAACACTGATCCCTTTCAGACCAAAGGCGCAAAGTTTTGCGGATGCTTTGATATAGAAAAACCTCTCAACAACTCATTGCAATATTTAAATCGGTTATAAAATTATATAAAATTTGTGAAATTAGTACTTTTTTTTTAAATAAATGTATTTATAAATCATAGAAAACCTTAAAAAATATAATATTTATACAAAAATATTCTTAAAATATTTATAAAAAAAATCAAAACAAAAATTTATAAAACTGCTTTGTATAATAGCAAAAAGTTTAAAATGACGTGAGGTTTTTAAGATTTTCAATCATAAAAGTAACCACTCAGTTAATAAACTAAAATTTCAAGGGTTTTAGACAATATTTCCATGTTGTAAATATAGAAAAAAAAACTTAAAAAAATATAATATTTATACAAAAATATTCTTAAAAATATTTATTAAAAAAAATTTTTTTAAATGTATAAAACTGCTTTATATATTAGTAAAAAGTTTAAAATGACGTGAGGTTTTTAAGATTTTCAATCATAAAAGTAACCACTCAGTTAATAAACTAAAATCTCAAAGGCTTTTAGACAATATTTCCATGTTGTAAATATAAATAGAAATTTCCACAACAACAACATAAATTCTAGTTTTAAAGTGCCGGCAAAAAAAATCCCGCCCTAAAAACACAACAACTGCCATTGCTTGGTAATAAAACCAAAATTGTCGAGCTGCAATGCAAAAAAACAACAACAATTTTATATGAGCCAAAAAAAAAACATATCGCATTGCGAAATTTCAAGCCCAGGCACCCGAACACTGGAACCCAAACCCTTCGCACCGCTGCAACAGCAACAGCAACAACTCGACTCGGTTACGCCTCGAATGCGCAGCCGAGCGAGCGCTTTCGACGCTGCGCTGGTGGACAGTCAAACAACAAAAACAAAAAGCGCTCAAGCAAACGAGCGACCACCGCCAGCAGCACCGGCAACAACACCGTCACTGTCAACAACGTCAACGCAACGCAACGCAACACAGCGCAACGCATCCCATCGCATCGCCTGTCCCGGTGGCATCACCAGCCAGCCAGCGCCATACTAATACCAGCACCGGGACCGACAACGGCAACGGCAGTCGCTGCGCCGCAACTGCAGCCGCCTCAGTCTGGCCCACCGGCTGGCACAGCTTGAGTCGAAATTTCACAGCCAACAACGAATCAGTTGGCACGCAACTTTGTCTCGCGCTGCAATCAGAATTCCTTTGTGTCTGCGCAAAAATGTTGCAAAAATAATTTGTTGTTTTAGTTGCCGCACACACCTCCGACGACGCACCGCACCGGGTGACGCACGCCGCGCACTTGTCTGTTTAGCATTTCTGTGACGCTCTCGCACAGCGCTTATCGATCGCTAACTGGCCGCAGCTAACTGACCGCCGACGGGTTTTTGTTTGTGCCTTCGGCGCCAAGTGTTGCCAATAGGCGGCGAAATTGTATATTAAATTGGCTGCAAGCGCCACTGTGCGGCTTATTGTCTGGGCGACAGGCGTGCAGCGTGAATGTTTCACAATTAAATTGTCATAAAGCGACAGCGAGCGAGCGAGCGTTGGCAATTCGACGCCGGCCGCAAGTGCGACGCTTGCGTGGCCAATTGAAAGGGCGCGCTTATTAATTAATTAACGGCTCTGGCAGCGACAACACAGCACAACACAAAAGCCTCCCGATAAACAAGTAACAATTTATGGCTATTTTACGACAACACTGCAACACACTGCAGTGACGACGGCAACAGCAACGCCACATAAACTGGGAACGACAGCAATTTGCTGCATTGTGCTCGAGCGCATCGTTTTGCGTGCGAAATAAAATTCTTGATTTGTGCTTCCTCAGTGCTCTAGTGTCATTGCTAATGTCAAAGTGTCAGCGCTAATGTCAAAGTGAAGTGCCAGTGTCCAGTTCGGTTCGATTTGGTTCAGTCTAGCAGTGCGAATACCGACGGCAGCTGAAAGTCGCGTCGTGTCAACGCTGCCTTTGATCGGAATTGTGTGTTTTTGTTGTTGTTGTGACAAGTGCATTTATTTGGAGAATGGGCAACTCTATTCAAATACAATAACAATAGTTGCCGAATATCAACAGCAGCGCATAGGCCACAATACCATCGGGTACTATGTTGTATAATGTACCGTGCTATCAAAATTTTTCAACGCTGGATTACTACAAGGTGAGAGTCAACTTGAATCTCGGTATCTGATATGATCGGATCGATTGAAGTGCGAAATGGAAATATTTTTAAAACATTTGAAGTGGTCTTAAGTCTACTGACGTGGAAAAAGACGTATTACAGTTGTGAAAAATCAGTTGAATCTTAATGATCTCCTCACCCTTTGTAGCCTACGGAAGCCCATTTAGAATGCTAGTCAATGTTTTCATTTATTAGCCCCAACTTGAAGATTCTTCAGGATCTCTATTCGTATTCGTTCATAAGTTACGTGATAATACTTCACTGTACTATATGATGTTATGTTGTAGTGTTATATGGACAAGGTTGGTTCCAGTGACAATGTCCCAACACCCAATTAGCGCATTGGCGCCGTTTTGTTACCACTACTCCCGGTAGATACTATTAATAGGTCTCATCCCCTGCGTGTTTGTTCGAGTTAAAAAAATACTATTAAGTGTGTTGAAGGGCAGCAGTTCTGGCCTCTATATCCAATCCGAGAGGTTAATGAAGGCGTTACTCGCCTTTACGATGCACTTCGCTATCACCTCGAAGTTCTGAAATGTTGGCTTGCCCAGCATTTTCCGTCTCTTTTTTGATAGTGCGGGGCAGTCGCAGAGAAAATGATGGATGGTTTTCTTCTTGTTCGGCTTCTCGCAGATGCGGCAGCCGGTATTGAAGAAAATTCTTCAATACCCAGTGGTCCTTGTTTAAGAGCTCTGCGGCCCTGTTTTTATTGTTTGTAGACCAAAGTGCCCGGCCTCGGTTGATGTGCCCTGGCAACCATATCAGGGTAACTCTGAACCGATGGTCAGCTCTGTGAGGACTTCTCTGCATTTCCATACTAATTTTGACGATAAGATCGACGAGAGTAGTGCCTTGATAGGGATAGGCTGTGAATAGACTGTCGGAGAGTCTGGCTCTCTTGGCGACATCTGTGAAGATTGTGATGCCCAGGTTATTCAGGCTATTTTCTATCTTCCATTCTAGACGCGAGGGGGTACGGATGTCGTAGTTTTTCACAAACGAAATTTTGGGGGCTACATAGTTCATAGTAGTGGCGAGGTACCTTTGCCCCTGTGATAACAGACTGCCGTGGCCGTACGGTCTGTCCTTCCAGCAACCGGTTTCTCTTAAAGGACTTTCTTAGTAATGGAATTTTAATGTATTGGAATATGTTTGTAGTCCTTGATATATAAAAATTATGCAAGTTTAAAAATGCGTAAATCAAAAAGAAGATGAAAGACATGGGTCTAGTTGGCGTTGTATCAAATTAAAAGTTAAAATAGGCGAAGAAAATGTCAGTTTTCTCCGAAGTTATTCTTCGAAGGAGAAAATGTAGTTCTAACTCCAATGATTTCTCTTTCTATACAAAACAATCTTTATTTTGAAATGGGCACCCATTGATCTCAAGCTTTTCTTATAAATTTGTAGCCAAAAATGTGAATGGAAAAATAATTAAAATAAAGTCGATACCACATCTGTCCTCCCCGGAACTTGTTTCATAGAATCATAGAAAACCTTGTTCCAGGAAAATCGCCAATTTTATATTTGGGTCTCTTTAATGAATGAAAATTACGAACGAAGAACGTTGAAACAATTTTTCAATGTGTGCATAAATTTATGAAAATTTGTTGAAAAATTTTAAGCAGTAAACGCATCGGGTGTACCGAATGCTCAGAATTTAAACTTTCATGGATTTTTCTTCTAAACAGGTTTAAGAATGTTAGGAATTTCGTTCATAAACGTTTCATTAATCTTATGAATGCATTTATAAGCCTTGTTCCCAAACGTTTATGAACGGAATTCTCAAAATTTTTGAATCTATTTACAAAAACAAAGAAAAAGATGCATGAAAACAAACCTGTTGACTGTCAGTCAATAAATCTTTGGGTCTATTTTGTAATATTTCGACTGCCTTTTGCCGAAAAGTTCTCCTTGAGTTAAATAAAAAAGACCTTTTGCAAATTTCATTAAAGTAATTGGCGGGTCATTTGAATCTAAAATATAAATAATTTATCTATTAAATTTTTTCAACAAATACTTAATAATATTTTGAATTTATTTGAACGCACACAAACTCCTTGTTTTCTTATAAAATGTTCATTTCATTCATTTCACTTTGTATGGAATTAGACACGAGGGGTTAGTAATATTCAAGAAAAGCGTTTAGAAGGAGAAATTAGTATGAATCGGTTATATATAAAATTCCTTTAGGAGCGGCTTCGGAGTATTTGCTAAGCAATTTGTTGAGATTCTTTGCATTTTGGTAAGCTTTGAATACTATATGACACCCATCTCACTAATTCGTTAGCTCAAACATTATTTTGATCAAACCTCAGAACATCGAAATAGAGCACTAAACATATCTACTGGACACTTTGCAATTGGATGTACGCTCATAAAATGTGGAGCGGAGTTTATGAGAACGATCTTATGCTACTATCTGACTCCTAGGAATGCCAACTCTCAGTCTGGGACTAGGCTTTGTAATCAGTAGTTGCATCATGAAGGGGTCTTATTGCTTCACGTAAGAAAAGTTAGATGGGTTTATCTTCAGCAAAAGTGAAGCATGGACATTTTTTTCTTTAATCAGAAGATTTTTTCCAAATGAGAACGATGAGAAAAATTACAATTTCCCAAGAAATTGCATCCATTTTTAAGATTAACCTTAGAACCTACTTTTGGGTGGGTTATATTATCTGCTTTTACTTTGTTTCGGATAACTTAGTAAAAACTTCCATAAATAGTGAAAATCTTTACAATCTGCTAGTTTAGATGGATTCTTACTACTAAACATATGAAACTCTTTACACTGTTTACACATACTTACATCACATCACATACTTACATCACATTCAAAATATGTTGAAACAAAAAATTGTTTGAATATACATAAGAAAGTTTCTTTTGACCTAGGCGCCATTTATCACTTTTAACCGAAGTCTCTCGTGCGACATTTCCATTTTTATTTCCCACCTGAGCCTTAAATATTGCCCAATATTTTCAAAACAAGCGACCGCCCACACATTTCCCCACGCACTCATCGCGCGCTCTGCGTAGAGAAAGTCTGCCGTCAGAATTTCTATCTTGCCACAAAATCTAATAATACAAATTTCACGCTTCACTTCAGGCCATAATAGCTGCAGTGTGGTTGGAGTATCGAATATTGCGCTACTGTGTTGCACAGTGCAATTGAAAAAAGTAGTTTAGCCTTTAGAGCAAATCTGTTGGACTGTAAAAAATCAAGTTTGGCTTTAAGATGCTTTCGGCGCGCTACTGTCTGGCGCTGTGTGTCATTCGAGTGCCAGCGATTTCGATGTGTTTTCAAAAAACCCAAAGAGGGTCCATGGCTGATCCTTTAATCCTCGCAGGCCACATTTGTGTGTGCCCTCTTTCAACAGAAGCCAAAAAGATTTTCAGCGTAATTTCGACTTTTTTGCTCTTTTCGCTTTGCCACGACGAGATCCTTTTGTGCATTATCCTTGTCAGCAATTGCTTGATCTGTGTGCTTATTTGACCAGAAATAAACCACAATGGATACACGTTTCTGTAGGGATTTTGCGTTGTACCTTTTTCGCTCGCCAGTACAAAAAACAACAAATAATGATCGCGTGGATTTTCTGGGTCATGTCAGAGTGATTTTGCTTTAGGAGAATCGAAGTTGCTGTGTGCCGGTTGATCTCACGTTGATGGCTTTTGATTGACAGTCATTATCTGTGGCTGACAATGAGCGGTGCTGCTGAATTTTGCCGAGGCAGGATTGAAAGAAATGCTAATGCAATTGCTAGAATCCCTCGGAATTGTCATACAAAGCTTTGTCTTGCGTTGTGATTTCTTTTCGATTTGCCAGCAACAACATAAACGATTCGCTCTTTGATGTTTGGACTGCTCAAAGACCCTCGAACGTTGGAGCGACGATTTTTGTATTGCGATTCCTTTTCGATTTGCCATAGCACAACAATAACAACAACAACTTGAACGATTTGCTCTGTGATTTTCGGACTTTTGAACGACCTTCGAACATTGGAGCAGCGATTTTCAATTATTTTTCCATTGAATTTTCACTGTTCACGCGCCCCGCCAGATGCAGCGGCGATCAAATGTTGTCAGCCCGACAAAACCTCCCTTTTCGCTCACACCTCCATCGCTCCCGTTACTCCCACCGTCGCCGCTGCGCTCTGGCCGGCCTACTTGTGCCCCTTTCCATCAAAACCGTTGTTTGTGCGCCTGCAACTGTGCAAATACAGGTGTTGCTTCCAAGTGCCGCTACGTTATGTGCGTCTGTGTGTTTGTTGTTTGTGTTTGTTTTTGCTATTGTTAAATGCTTACGCATTGTTGCTGTTGCTTTAGCCATTAAAAGTGTAAATGCAATGATATTTCATTCGCTGTTGTGCATTCCAACTGTCGCATCTCCCAGGGCAACTCGGCGCACCCCCCCACGAGCCCGCCGGATCGTCGCTCAGCTCGTCGTGGCTCCATTTTTATTTGTAGTGTTTCTGGCTGGTACTAGTGGTGCTGTTGTTTTTGCTGCTTTGGCGTGGCGGAGCATTTCTTCTTTTGGCGTTTGATGCGCCGTTTTTGTTTAGGTCTTTTTGCCTTCTGCTGGCTGTTGCTAATGTATTTGTTGCTGCTGCTGCCGTTGTCTTTGCTATTGTCGTAGCTCGGCTGGCTGGGCGAGTAATCTGAGCCGCTTTGAGAGCGTAAAATAATTTTCGAGCCAAAAGGAAAAAGGATGGCATGACGATGACGGCGGCGGCGATGTTGATGGCAACGTTGTTGGACGATTGTTAGCAACAATGTATGCATTGTTTGTTAGAAACAAAAACGGTAAATTAAAATGGAATATCAGGCACAATAAAAGCGCAAATCTTCAAATGATGCAGCAGTCGCTTTGTTCTCGTTGCTCTCCTAATGAGGAATAAGGCAAAGGCAAGGGGCGGGGAAAGTGCGCGCGAATGGGGCTTTAAAAATTTAAGAATTGTAGAAAAGTGTGAAAAATAAATGAGTATTATTTAGTTATATGAAGCAATGCAATGAAGGCGTTTCTGATTCAACCTAACCATCACTTATATGATTCGCAAGATTTTTGTTCTTTAAAGTTAGCATTCAAAATAAATAAGAAGCGAAATTATATTCAAATTATGTTGATTTTATTGCTGTTGATTTCTAAATATAATTTAACTATTTACTTTTTGAATTATTAATGTGCATTCCGAAACATTTTGCACTGTGTTTCTGAATATCTAAAGAAGGATCGAAGCCAAAATTTAATTTAATTTTTATTTATTTATTTATTAATTTAATAAGCCAATGAACATAAAGAAGATTACTCCATTGAGCTCCTTTAATATTTTATGCCAATGCTTTCTGAAAGAAAATCTTACGGGGGTTTGAACATTTGTTAAAGCCTAATTATATGCAAAAATTAAAAATGTTGTAAAAAATGTTATCTCAATTTTGTAACATGATTCCATATGGGCATATTAATAAGATTGGATTCTAGTGTTCATTCATTCTAGTGTTGAATAGGCAACAAGTTACATCAAATCTTCGGTGGCGTTTGTTCGGAAGTGGATTAAGAGATTTTAAGACCATAAAAATGTTGATAAGTGTGTGGAAAGAGATATAAAATAGTGTCCAAACAATACTAGTTTGAAAAGCATAAAAATGTTGATGAGTAGTTATGTTGAAAAAGGTATCAAGTAGTGTCTGAATGAAAGATACTTTTAGTTGATACCGATGCGAACACATTGCCCTCATAATAACAGGTCGATACTGATTTTACTGATTAAGTGGATGCCTATAAAAACAAAAAAAAAAAATCATATTTTTGAGTTTTAAGTGAAAGAAAACACAACGATTCAATCACAAATTTTTTTGTATAATTCATATAAAATAATGTTGTTCAAACATTAGTAATGTGGTTTCGATGAATAAGTTCAACGTAAAAATCATTTAAGAAGTAAAGTCACATTGAATTGGAAAATATTAATATAGAAGTAGAAAATAATAAGAAAATAAAACTAGTTGAATTTAATTTGTATGTATGTACATAAAAGATTGAACGAAATTCACATTCAATTGAAACTATTATTTTCATAAAATTT
This sequence comes from Melieria picta, assembly GCA_964056695.1. NCBI lineage: Eukaryota > Metazoa > Arthropoda > Insecta > Diptera > Ulidiidae > Melieria > Melieria picta. The sequence continues at coordinate 86,505,695 of OZ057399.1, read as the reverse complement.
GAAATTAAAATCACATTCAGTTGAGTTTAATTTTTTAATTTTTTTTTATTATTTAATTAAAGTTATCTGAATTTTAAGGACGATATACACATAAAAAGAAAATATTAAAACTTGTAAGTGACATACCACCTTTCTCTCTCAATAAAGTCAAGTTCATTGAAATTGATCAGTGTAGCTTTTATTACTGTTTTTATTACTTGTACACATATATAAAAATTAAAATTATCATTCAACTGGCACTAAAATTAACATAAAAGTAAAAAAAACTAAAATCAATTGGCGTTATTACGTAAAAGTAAAATGAGAATTAAAGTTCATATCTATAAAACTCGGAAGTCTGCTAGAATCCCTCCTACTTTTCCTTACTAAGATATCAATAATCGAACGTTTAATGTTACAATGTAATAACATTGAACAATGTTGTAAATTTTTATGTCTCACATATGCAGATTTTTCTCGACAAACGCATGGAGGGGAGTGTCCATGGACAAAGGCGCATAGACATTCCTGGCCATTGTACCTCAGCTATTGCCTCCCCCTTTGACTAGCAAGTGTCAAGGCTCGCAAATTTTTGAAGTAGATCTGGCCAGCCCCACCGTTGGGGTTTTCTGTGAACTAGGCAGATACTAAATTTTACTAAATATTTAAATCTATCTATTTATTGTTTAAATTTCATAGGAAAATGCATTGCATAAACTTGTACATATATTCAATGCCTCTCGATCAATGCGACTCTCGATTTGTGCTCAAACTCCATGAAAGTGACAACCCAAATCTTGTCATTGTTACATCTGTAAAAGTGAATTTTGTAAAATTTTGAACCCGATAAATGCAATTATTTTTCTGTCTGTTCATATTTTTCAGCAATCTTTTCGTCTTCCAATTGTTCGATTTGCTTTTTACTTAAATGTAAACAAGTTAGTCACGATTTTGTTGTGATTTGAGTTTCATTCAATTGTCTTTTTCTTTTGTAATGCGAGGCTGTGAACATTCACTATGGGAGCCATGAACAAATTTAATAATTTGACAATTTACCACAACATTAAATACCAACCAAACTAAGTAAAAAGTTGTAAAAAATTTAAAAATTAAAAAAAAACCTGGATGATGGCGAAAACTTTGATTATTGCAACCTCTCTTTCTAAAAATCATAAAAATCGAGGAGCACTGTACCAACAAATCGTCTATCAATTGGATACATCAATCGAAATGTTCTTTTTCAATAATTTCGCCAAAGTATTAAAACATATTTTAGCTACGACATGTCGCGATTTGAGGAAATAGTTAAAGAAATCTTGGTAAACATTTATTTAGTGCCCGACCGAATATTCGGTTTCAGTTTCGGCCAAAAAATGGCCGAACGGCCGAAACCGAAACTTTCTAGAATATTTTTTACATTTTATTGCGTAGCAGATATATAGTGAAAGGAGGAGTAATTTAGATGCCACCAATGTAAATAAACTTCTTTGTTTAGCATATAATATCAAATGATTTAATTTTGAATATTAGCGAGTAAGGTACGAAAGGGTAATTTTTTCATGTTTATGTTTTTAAAAAAATTAATAAATTGTTTTAATTTATTTATTTATTTATTTTATTATTTATTTATTTATGTTATGTTTGTTTGTTTGCTCTTTATTTACTTAATGTAAAATTCGTTGGTTGAAAAATATGCTTGATATGGTGATTTTTATTTCAACTAGAAAGTTTCGGTTTCGGCCGAATATTAAAAAAAACCCGAAGTTCGGTTTCGGCCCAAAAAAGATGTTTCGGTCGGACACTACATTTATTTGAATCCATGGCTTCGTGAGGTAAAAGAAGGAGCCAAACTGGCCAGAGTGAGTCCGCACGTCTTCATAGACTGAGAACCAGTGGCGCACACAAGGGGTTTGGGGGTTCAAACCCCACCAAATACAAAAATTGCGGGTGCAAAAAATAGTTTCTAATTAAATTAAGTTCAACAGTTGTACGAGAAACCCCCAAAATGAAATCCTTGTGTGCGCCACTGCTGCCACAGTCCTTCCTATCCACCTAACTACCTTCCGGTGTTCATGAAAATGGGCGAATTGTAGACATTACGCCATCTTCAATTCCACTGTTGACTGCTCACAAGAATAATGAGCTGCACTGCGCCGCGCAAATAGATTTTTCTGTTTGCGACTGGCGACAGGCGTATTAAGAATTATTCTCGTTTTTCGCCAACGTTGTGAAGAAAATGGCGCCACCAATGTAAATCGTGAGTCAGTCATAAATGCTTTAAAAAGAAATATGAATGAGTAGGTGGACTCCATATAAATAAAATATTTTTTTTTTTATTAGATTACAAAATGAAATTTGTTGTCTTTTATGGGAACCGTAGAAGAGATGCGGAAGTAAATGAATTATGATTAATGTGTGGCGCAGAATTTGCATGGCAAGTGAGGCACTGGGCTACGTACATTAAAATGTACTAAAAGCATCAACAAATAAAGCAAATGCGGCAACTAAACAACGTTAACGGCCGCTTCGCTGCCAGAGCAGAGTATCCTCGCAATGTTTGTCAGCGGCTGTATGCATTGTGCACGTTTTCCCCGCTCCCCTTGCTGACAATGAAGCGCCGTTGCAGGATAATTTCATTGTAATTTGAGATTACGGCGTGATTGTGTACGTGTATGTGTATGTGTGTCTGTATAAGTGTGTGTGTTCTTGAGCGCACATTGCCGTCGTTAAGGCGCTTACACGGGGGCACTCACACAACAACAAGAACCAACGTCATTGCTGTAGTAATGTGCAGAGTCGAAAATTAAAACAACAAAATTATAATAACAACAACAATAGCAACGGGAGGATGCCAATAGAAGGTAAACATTTAATTGAAGAAAAATTCGATGCGCACATTTTCTGCAACTTTAAGAAAAATAACAGAAATGTGAAAAATTTCAGTAAAAAGCGCAACGAAACAAATACAACAACAAGAATCAAAACAAGAAACTAGACAGCAACAATAATGTACAGAAAACAAAACACAGACAACAATAAAAATATGAACAACAATGTAGTAGACACCACTTCATAACTCAAAACATATATATAACAACAAATATATATTTAATAAAAACAACTCTAATCTCAACAGCTAAACTAATACTCGTAGCAATAAGCAATATTTACAACAACAAAACTATTAAAAACAACACCGCAGCACTGATAACAGCTACTACAACCAAAACAATAACAACAACATGTACAATTCATTAAGCAAAGGAACAACGCTGCTTTCAAGTCGCGTTCGTTGTTGTTGTTGTTGTTTCTTGTTAGCTGCTCGTTTTGCGATTTTCGTGCCGTTGGACTGCGTGAGCGGCAGTTAATGCGTTTGATGAAGTCCTTACAATAACACACTGGCACCACACACACATACACTTACAAACACACACACACACATATCCTTGTATGTACATGAAATACAAACACATGAAATACAAACATGCCGTGTATTTGCCGACTGGCGCAGCAGTGTGACGTATCCTTGACAGCGGCTGTCGCTGGCTGCCAAACGGCACATTCTATGAGCAGCGCATTCATTACAACGAAACAACAACAAGAATACAACAAAAATGTATAATAAAAAATAAATGTATGGCAAATGCAAACACGTCTGTTCCCGCGACCGCTGCTCCTGTTTGAGATTCGCTGCCTTTCGCCTTTGCCATCCCATTTGCCGCTCATTATTTTTAACCACTTCCCCGGCCACGTCCTCACGTTGTTCACCATTTTTTGCGCTTCGCTTTTGCCGCTTTGTGTTGCACAAAAATGGCGTTGCATGATCCAACCATTCACTTCCATTTTGGTTGCTTGCATCTTGTCCGCGCACTGAAAGGAATTTGTTTGTCCCGTTTAGCGCAAATATTTAGCGCTCAAGTGCTGCTGCGGGTGTTCGCTCAGCTGCGTGCAACATTTTGTGGCGCATTATGTGATTCAATTGTTGGCCTTTCTTGTGAATTATTTATCAACGTTTTTTTTGCTTTGTTTGAGTTCTGCAGCCATTAATTGGTAGGTGGGCCTTTGCGCTTTTCACAGTTCGCACAATTTCTCTGCGTCGGTTTTTTGTTTCTTTGTTTGTTTGCGGCAAGAACGCCCTGTGTTGTTAGTAGCACACCACAGGGTGTTGGCAGGCAAAGTGGCCGTGCTGGCGATACGATTCGGAGCGCTGCGGGAGTTTTTGTGGGCAACTAATTAACTTGGCAGGCCATTAAATGCTTGTGGTCGAATTATTTACACACTGACATTTTTTTGGCAAAGCATTTTTGCTAATTAGTTGAGGGTTTTTTTTGAGGGCGGACGCGTTGAATGGGCGTGTTGAGTGGGGTGGTTGAGTGGTGCTTTAGCGCAAAGGTGGGCAGTGGGGGTGCTTAGCTATGCATGAGAGTTGAAAAGTTATTGCCATGGTTGTTTTATATAAGAAGTATATATGAAGTATATAAAAGTGTATACAAGTAGAGCGAAGCCTGAATCATTCCTGCTGTGGTTTCAATTTTATACATGAAAAAGTAACGGGCCTTCAGAATTTAAGGAACTGTACTAAACAACAAAACAAAATTAAACAAAATTCGTACCAACTAAGGTAACAAAAAGTGGATTAATGCAAAAATTTAACCAGAAACCCATTTGGCTGTTTGTTAATGAATTATTTATCTCTCGTTAAGAGTTCGAAACAATTTACAAACTTCAAGAACGCAAGATTTTCTTAATTACGGACTCAGCATTACATATATAAATCGACATATATTAAGCAAAAAACAACAAGTTGTATGTGCTTAGTGACGTAATTTAATACTTCACTCTATAAAACAAAGATATACATATTGCACCGTACGACAAACATAAAATATTTCATTAACTCATGTATAAATCGTTATGCTGCTAAAACTAGAGGTAAAATACAATAATTATGCAATTTCAGAATTGCCTTTGAACCTAAGGATTTCTTTTCAAATGTTTTATATCTTAAATTATTAAAGTTAGAAGGACAAAATTCGAGGATGTGGTAGTGTACATATTAGTCGTTAAGATATATTAAAAAAAAAAACTATTGAAAATTTCTAAGGATATTCAAGAATATCCTGAGTTTTAAAACGATATTTTCAATACCTCTTTGTCCTTTTGCACCAAAACATTAAATTTTTTCGGATTCTAAGGAGTTTTCTCTTTCATTTGATACCCATATTGTTATTCTACATTGCGCTCAATTTTTAAAATATTTTTTTGGTATAAACATGTCCTTGAAATTTCAAAATCCTTTAAAAAAAATCCGGACGTCAGAGAGAAAAACTAAAAACGCAGTTTTACTACGTTTACTACTATAATCGCGAGTATATCGATTTTTTCGTGTGTAAAATTTGTTGTCGCACGGTCTAAATGTTAAAAATTATTTAAAAAAATTAAATCAATCAACAAAAAACTCAGTAGAGGACATATATTTTCTAGTGATTTAAGATTTTTGAGAGAAATTCTAGAACGTACATACTTAGAACCGAATGGGGGTCAGAAGGCTTTAGTGGCCAAATAATAAGATCCAGGAAATAGACTTATATTTTTTAACTTATATTTTTAACCCTTTCGGAACGGAGTTTAATTTGGAAAACCAAAATACTCTTGGTAGAAATGTTCCTATACTATGAAAGTTGGGGCTAGAAAATTATGTTGCATACTTACAAATTCTCAAGTCATCCTTTTATCCAAGGACATATAATTCGAATAAATATTTTGCTTGGGTCATAAAATCTAAATAATTGTTTTGAAGGGTATTAAAAACTTAGTGGTACGTATTATCCCAGTAGTCTCGAAAGGGTTTAATTACAATATTACAATACGATAAAAAAATACAACGTGTGAGCAAAAGATCCATATTCCAGTCCCGACCACACGGACAACGTATAGGAAAACCAGTGTTGCCAGATAGATTCAAGCGATCCCCCTAAATTGAAGTCCATTTCCCCCTAAAAACTAAAATTTCCCCCCAAATTTATAATGCACACATAAAATTAATATTTCATGAAAATTGCTCATTCTATTTAGTACATGAAATTAAAAAAATCCCACTAGCCAATATATCTGAACAAGGTGTTGATGTAACAAAAATGCACCTGGTTGGCCATAGACATTTTAAAAAGCGTAAATTAAAAAAGTCTGTAAAATATTTCTCCCTAAAATATTTATCATAAAATACTGAGGAAAGGATAAAACACTGGGGAAAGCTTGAAAGAAAGTCTTCTTCCACACAGGAACTCACGACTCTCTGACTGGTGTCAAAATGTATTAATTACTCCCAAACACAGCGTCTGTGTTATCAACACAAGTTCAACTTACTGAGTCCATGAAAAGGTCAAATAGACCAGAAGTCCTTTTTACTTACACATTAAAACTATTTTAACTAACCTTAGTTTGGTTTCCTTTGTTGCCAACAACTGACAGTGTTTACAGCCAAATGTTGGCAAAATCATTTGGTGCCAACTTATTCCAAATACGTAGGCTGCCAAAGTATTAGAACCTTAAACGACAAATCCTTAAGCCGATTTTGTGCCGCAACAGCAACGCTTCAAGCGGTCCCAGTCAGCGTACACAACAAGCGAACAAAACACGCACCAATGTGCGTCTAGAGGAAATTACGCAAAACCTGTGCGAGTAAACAGACAATTCCTTCGTTTGCCTGCCTAACGATAATATCGATGTATTTTTACATTCAACTATTTATTGTTCTTGTTGTTATCTATTTATGCGCGTTTCCTCATTTATTAGTGCGACAAATGAATTGAAATGCTCATTTGCGGTGTGCACAGCGGGCACGCCAAAAAAACGCGACCGATAAATGGGCGTATCCAATGACAAACGCGGCAGACAGCCCACTGCTGTGCGCTGTGGCCGCACTCAAACTCAAATTCCGCACTTTGAGTTCCACTCGCACTCGAACTCCTACTCACACTCACACAGCTGCGCGACCAATGCGACGACCTGCAAATAGAGTCGGCGCGACGGACGCACAAAACCCACAACCAGTTCGTACTCGAAAAGACAAAGTGTACCCTTCTTGTAGTACAAAAAAGTTGAAATCAGCCGAAACGAAATGGGCAGAACTCCACTTGCCTACGCAATGCTGAAAAAATAAACTCCGCTCGATTGTACAATTCCACTTGATGTGCTGTGTGGTGCGGTGCACTCAGACGTTGAGTGCACTATTTGACAGCTAGTGTTGTGTTAAATGCCGGTTTGAGTGGTTTCTTTGAGTGAGTTGTCTGGGTGTGTTGTGTGCCATGGCTGTCAGGACAAATGCGGCTATTTTTTTTTGTTATTTTTTGGTTGCTATGTTTTTACTTGCCGCACTCCTTAAAACTAGTTTAGCCTGTTTTGCAGCGTTCAATAATGGCTGAAGTAATTCAGATTTACTCAAAGTGTTATCTCGCTTGTTATTGGATTTAATGCAACATTTCTTGTTTAAAGAAGAGCGCGCTGTCAAAGTTTTCCTTGTTTTAGGGCAAAACATTGCTTTGAGTCTGGAAGTATACAAAGGATCGGAGCCAAGATTTCGAAGGAAGAATTTAGGGGCATTTGAGTTAAACTTGAGGCTCGAAACTCGAGTGGGTTACTAGTACAACAGTCATCTGGTTAGTTACAACCGCGTCAATCTTCATGAGGATCCAAAAACTCTAGGCGTCTGAAGCTGGAAGTCCGCTGCTATTGATTGAAGAGTGTGAAAGAAGGTTGTTGAAGAGGCTAATGCTTACCTCTATCTGTGATGCCAATTGATGTCGATGACTTTAATCCACCAAGGCATAGGTGCTGCCTGTTAGGATTTTCCTCCATTAAATGTTGATAAACATTGATAAACATCTAAGCGATTGAATTGTTGCTGATGCATTGATGAAGATTTTATATTTAATGTAATATTTTATATTTAATGTAATTGAAGTCTCCATTTGAAATTAACTAGTTCAGGAAATTTTTCTAGCAATTAATACCTGTTCGAAAAAAGTCAGTTTTTCGGTAACGCATTTCATTCACTATAAATGTTGAAACAACAGCATTTTTCAAAAACACTGCTAGCTTAAAAAAATTCACCATGAATGTTCCTTATTATGGTTGGAAAGGTTGTAGAACGAAATTACACACAGCGTCTCTTCCAGATCTAAATGACTGGAAAGAGAACTCTGTGCATTTTACATTTTTCAATTTATTTTTATTTCTTTTATTTATTTATTTTTATTTATTTTTATTTTTTTTAATTTATTTAGTTTTATTTTTCTCTAATTATTTGATTTTTCTTATATTTTTTAAATGTATTTATTTTTATTTTTCTACACAGTCTACAGGTTAGATCTTATAGGCTAAACAAATCAAAATAAGCGTCACAATAATAAACAAAATATTAAACTTACCTAATTAAGCAAACTGAAAACAAGGAACCGAAATTAAGGATCCTTTACATTGAAGTATTAATAGGAATCTAAAGTCAGATCTTCTGTGATGGCTCCAAGTTAAAAGGGATGATGGTTGAAGGTGTTTTTTGACACTCAATTGTTGTAAAATACTTCTTCAAACTGCCCCACCACTGCAGTATGTTCCAAGTGGAAGGTTCAGGTGCTCTGAAACGAGGTGTTAGCATACTCTCTCACATGAGATGCCTAAGCAGCTTAATATCCACTTTATATGGATGCCAGATCGCCAATGCATTCTGGCGGACTACATTGCAGAGGAACAAGTCAGACAAGGTGCGACCAATGAGATGTCCTCAGAATTTGTCAGATTGGGTTGCATATAGAGAAATTGAGCTTCTTTGCGGCCTCAGAAACATTAACCATGTGGGACAACGAATCTGGCCAAATTTGGTCCAGAAGCGCAACAAAATTCTGCTTAACCTTAATAGGAGAGCGCTCAGAGTTGGTTTTGGATTTATTACCCGTCATTGTATCATTGGCAACCACGTTAGAAGATTCCAGCTGGGTCCCCTAGTCAAAGATTTCTGCAGAAGCTGCAGTGATAGTGAGGAGGAAGAAACCACCCACTGTCTTGGAGATTAAACAAAATAGGGATTCACCATACCGCCAACATCGAAAACTTATTAGAAGTTAACATTAAGGACTGATTGAGCCTAATTTGCCTAAAGTATGATGTCGTCCGAGAGCTGCCACCTCTACCTATCTTCTTACTTACCTATTTACTTACTTACCTATTTACTTAAAATTTATATTTATTTTAATTTATAATTTATAATTCATCATTCTATTTATGTTTCGCCTTTAAACCGTACTTTATTTTTTCGCTATGCTAAATAGAATTGGAATTTTGATTTTCAGTTTTTGCATACAAATTTACATATTTATAGATTAGTTATTTATACATTTTTCCATATTTCACATTAATATTTTGTCGAATTAATTATTAATCAATACTGGAATGCTTTAATGATTTCAAGTTCTTTGTGGTTAAAAAATATGCGAAGATAGCATTATAACTCATACGATATAATTTGTTTTAGTCGATTGAAAAGAATTTGGAAAAATATTTGTTTGGCGCGACAAGTCGAATTCTTGTTAGTTGTTTCTAAAAGTACACTCATTTCGTATTCTGCTTTGCTTTTAATATTAGTTTTCTATTTGTTTTCTATTTTAAATTTAACATTAATGTTTTATCTAATTAATTACGAACCGGCGCTGAAATCATTTTATTCAAAATCTCTGAGTTTTTAAATGGCGTTTATAAATTAAAAATGTGTGAATATAATTTTATGCTATAACTTTGTATGATTTAATTTGTTTTAGTCGATTGAAAAGAATTTCGAAAAATATTTGTTTGGCGCGGCAAGTCGAATTCTTGTTGGCATTTCTAAAAGTACACTAATTTCTTATTCTGCTTTGCTTTTAATATTTGTTTTCTATTTTACATTTAACATTAATGTTTTATCTAATTGGTAACGAACCGGAGCTGAAATAATTTTATTCAAAATGTCTGAGTTTTTAACTGACGTTTATAAATAAAAAATGTGTGAATATAATTGTATGCTATAACTTTGTATGATTTAATGTTTTTTTGCTGATTGGAAAGAATTTGGAAACATTTTTCAAACGATGATTTATTTTTTATTCTAATAACAAACTGAATTGCTGAATTGCTGAATTTTGCTGATTGAAAAGAATTTGGAAACATTTTTTAAACGTTGATTTATTTTTTATTCTAACAACAAACCGACAAATTTTTTCCATTTTAACAAATTAAAATCCTTCCCATTCGCACTCGTAATTTCGTAGGATTGAATATGTAGTTAAACTCTTTCAGGTATTTTTTCGCATTTAAAACTGCATCGTTGTCTTTTCAAAAGTCAGATTTTGCTGCTGCAATAGTTAGTAGCAATTGCAGTTTTTCAAATGAGAAAGGTGGAAGCGCCAATTCCCTTTTCGAATTGCAAATTTTAAACTACTTTCTTTGTCATCTCTTTCATATTTCCATATGGTAACCCAACGCCCATTAGTGCTGCATTGTCTTTTCGCTATCTACTTTCTCCCAGCGCATACAATCAAAACACCTTCCACAGCTTCCCATCGTTTCCTCTAATGACATTCGATGCCATTTCGCCACTCGTACTTTGCTCCACAAAGCAACTACAACAAATCCATTGCAATTTTCATTCATAAAATCGTTGGCGAACGCACTGCTGCTGATTTCCAACAGAAAAAGGACAATAGATGGGCCCGAAGATTGCAACGTTCTTTGCTACCGGAATACGTCGACAATTGCCATTTGGCATTCAAATGCTCATTTGCAGCGCACTTATCGCTGATCGCTGTCATTGTCATTTTTCCGAATGCCAGTTGACAATTTTCGAGCGTAATCGCCGCTTCTAATCGCCAACTGAGCGCATAATCTGCTTTATTTTGCTGTAGTTGGAAGGATGGAGTGAGAGAGACAGAGATAGGGAGAATGGAAAGCCTGTAAATGGCCAGGATTAGGCACCAAATTAGGTCAACAACAATGCGCAGCGGCGACGGGATGAACAACAATAAATAGCCGGATTAGACGTAATGTTTTTGGCTGTTTTGGCTATTTTGAGCGCATTGAAAATGCTCGAAGCGGAAGTGTTTTATTTTAGTTGCTTGAATTTTTTCAAAAAAACTAAGTATTGGTTGGCGCTATCGTAGCGGAAATGTGCGAGTCTTTCGCTGACATTGAACGAAAAAGTAAATTTTAGAAAATGTTGGCGGTGTCTCAAACAAACTTTTCAACCTCAAACTCTCTTTTAATGATTTCTTTTGAAGTAAGTTGCTTGCTAGGGCTTCGCTAACCTTCTTTCTCTTTGCCACATTGCAAACGCGGCTCAAACTTTCCCCTAACCCTGCCGCATGTGTGTCTTAGCCAACACAAACACTGCACCACTTCACGTTCGCTTCATTTCCTGTCGCATTGTGCCCTAATGGCTTCTTTGGAAGTTAGCAAGTTGTACAGCGATGTGAAAAACCAAAGCATAGGCTACAACAATGTAGATGGCAGCCTGAACTTGGTTATTTAGTCAAAGGAACAACAAAAACAACAAATGATTTAAAGAGCAACAGAAAAAAGTGGCCGCTAAGTTGTTCAATGCGGAAGCCCCGGAATTGCAGAATTGAAAAATGACATTTCCGGGATTTTGAGATTTTGGGAATTCCAGTTTGTATATTTTTTTTCAGCTGACAGTTGAAAAAGATTTTTAATTAATATAATTTAATTTAGTAATAATTAATTGATAATTTTTTTTCCCACACACACACACACACTTTTCTAGGAAGTTCTTTTTAAGTGAGCTCTTCGCTGAAAATGCTTTGCAAATCTTATGAAGTTTGTATAAAAATTACTATGAAATTTAATTATGTATTTATTTATTTATTTATTTATTCATCAATTAGTTTTTACACAAGTAGATTACTAGAAATTAAGTAAGTAATTATAAATAATTATAACCAATAATGATTATGCAGTAATGCAATTAATTTAGCTTTAAAACTATCCCTGCTTTCTGAGAATAGGTCCAACTGATGACCTAACTCATTCACGTGCCTTAAACAGCGGTTGAGCGGTTCATTCAAGAAATAGTTAGTTCTGCAAAGGGGAATGCGACATGTATCCCATGATCTTTACTCCCGCGAGGGGCAGTTGAAATGTATCAATTTTAGCAAGAAATGACAATTAATGTGGTAGGTCACGACGTCTCTAATAAACATTATAGCATAAAATTTCCTACGAGTTTCCAATGTTGGCAGTCCAAGTAAGAGGCACCTGCTTTTGTACTCGGGTACGTTACCATTCCAGTGCAGGCGATGAATGGCATACCTGGTAAAACGTTTCTGGATTCTTTCGATTCTTAAGGAATACCCAGAATAGAGAGGATCCCAAAGTTTGGCGAGACTCGCTGCAGTTTCCGCTGCCGCCGCTGCTATTCGGCCATCGCCGAATAGCAGCGTACAGGTTATTGTTTTTGCGCAAATGCTGCAGCTGTTGCTCGAGGTAGGCGTCCTCCGCTGCGTTTGTGCTGTCATTGCCACTTGTGGACACGCTGTCGACTGACGGAGGCGATTGTGATCGATACATAGAAGTCTTCGGCGAGGTGGTGTAGTAGTAAGGTGAACGTGGCCGCTGATCGTCTAAGGGCAACGCGAAGCCATGCGAAATTAACAGGTTGCCGAGATTGACTTCCACACCTGCGAGATTGAGTCTTGTTTAAAAGGGAGAAGGAAATCATTTATGGTTTTGTTGCTCGTACCCTCTGTCAGATCGAATATCTCTACGCCGGGAATGCAGTATTCGAGGTTGGATCTAACGAAAGAAAAGTATAGGCTTTTGAGGGCAAAAATATCCCAGAATTCATTCGAGTTTCTTATTACAAACCCGAGCATAGACCTTGCTTTGGCAATCATAAAGTCTATGTGCTTGGAGAAGCACATCTTGTGATTGAATATGACCCCCAGATCCTTTTTTTCGTAAATTCGAGAGAGAGTAACATTACCAATTGAGTATTGATAATCGATTACGTCTAAACGCCTACTAAATGACATATATTGGCATTTAGCGGCATTAAGAGGTAATGAGTTCGTCACACACCAAGCCTGCAACTTGGATAAATCATCCTGGAGTTTAACGCAGTCGGAAAATGATTTCACGGTACGAAATATTTTCAAGTCATCCGCATACATTAAGCAGGACGACTCTAAGATGAAATCAGGGATGTCATTAACAAATACCAGAAATAGAAGTGGGCCTAGGTGACTGCCTTGAGGCACTCCAGAGGTAACGTTTATAACATCCGAATTTGTGTTGTTTATGCGGACGAACTGAGTTCTGTCACTCAGATATGAAGCGAGCCACTTGAGGATGGTCGAGTCGAATCCCATCTGATCAAGTTTGTTGAGTAAGATGCTATGATTAACCCTATCAAAGGCTTTTGCAAAATCAGTAAATATTGCATCACATTGGTTACCGTACTCAAGTTGTTTTAGGACAAAATTAGAGAATAAAGTCAAGTTTGTAGACGTAGATCTACCCATTATGAAGCCATGCTGATATGGAGAAATGTGTTCTTTTACCAAAAATAACAGCTTATCGTGTACCATTTTCTCTAGTAGCTTAGGTATACAAGAAATTTTACAGATGGGACGATAGTTCTGAATATCAGACTTGTTCCCAGACTTGTAAATAGGGATAAGATAGGATCTTTTCCATTCCAACAAGAATTCACCGTGAGCCAGTGATCTGTTAAAGATTATTGATAATGGAAGGGATAGCGCTGAGGCACATCTTTTCAACAATATTGGAGGAATACCATCCTCACCAGCTACAGGGTCATCGGGTAATGACATAAGAGCCCGACACACTTCCTCAACGGAAAATTGCGGACTGGTAATGCTTAGCACGGCGTGAGACATAGTACTACTTGTAGGTGTCACCACAGAGGGAGAAACATATACAGAACGGAAAAATTTTGCAAATAAATTACAAATTTTTTGAACATCAGCAGTAGATTCGCCAGATAGTTCCATGATTGCAGGAATACCAGTACTTTTCTTTTTGTTATTTATAAATTTCCAGAAACGTTTACCATTTACCTTAATTTCACTCTCCATATTTAGGATATAATTCCGATATAAGAATTTGTTTAAAACGTCAAATTCATTTTTCAAACGACAGTAAGTATCATAGCAATCCATGTCATTATTAGATTAACGGTACCGTTTATATGCCTTTGTTTTTTTATTGTTGATGTTAATAAGCCTACCATTGAACCAAACTGGTTTAGTGGCATTTCTTCTGGGCTTCTTTGGAACAAACCTATCAACCACCGAATTGAGCTTATCCCTGAAAAAGTCGTAATTCTCCGACAATACAGGCGATATTAATGCGGACTTCCAATTCACAGAATCTAAGCAATGCGAAATATCATTGAACTTAGCTCTAGAGAAATTATAGATATACAGATTTTGGTAAAAATTTTCTTGAAATTTTTAAACTTTGAACTTCGAAATTTTAAGGCTTCGCCTTCAAGACAGAAAGTGAAGTAAAATTCCTACAATATTGATTCAGTATTGGAATTTCTCGGCTGATAAATCCACAGTCCCGTGATTTCCGTATTCGGGATTCCGGAATTGAATGCTCTAGTAGCCGCCTAGAATACACAACAAGAGCAACAAAAACAAGCGTATTAAAGTTGAAGAAATATCAATAAACAGCAACAACAACTAAGCTAAAGTATTGCCTGTGGTGAGCAGTAATTTCCAGCCAACTGTCAATGTCACTACTAGGACTTCATTTGACATTCGCTGCCAACTGCTTTGTCATTTTTTTCACAAATAGTTTAAATTTATTTACGCAGCGCTTGTGAGGCTTTGACTTTGACTGCAAATGCGCTTTTACAATTGGTTGATAGAGGGTTAAAAAACTAAGTACACACATTGTGAGTAAATGACTTATATCTCTTAGAGAAACGATTACGTACGAAACCTTAGTTTCACAAGGCCCAACTTATTGCCAAAAATACCTCAGCTTGGTTCGAACACACCTGGATACGTATTTTCGAGTGTATTTTTAACCGCCAACAGCAAATGTTGGCAATCAGCTGTCACTTTTGACAGCTTATTGTGAATTGTAATTACACACAAGCATTTTTGACATTAGGTTATAAATTTACTTTCAACTGTTAAAAAAAATATGTATTGTAGCAAAATAAATATGAAAATAATTTTGAAGATGTGCAAAGTGCAAAAATAGAGCGTTTAGTCAGTGTGGCTGGGTGACAGCTGATTAAATGGCTGTCAAAGATGGCCAACACTAAGCAGTAAATGTGACCTTGTTGGTTGTTTTTTTGCTTTCAGTCAAAACTGTTTGCATTAGAGTGGCCAGACGGTGATCACTTTCTCTATGTGCGAGTATTTGAATTTATTTAAAAGTGTGAAATTTTTCTTTTAAATCGCTCGCACTTAAAATAGCAACAGCAAAGACAGCAACAACAACAAAAACAATGTAGAAAGGTAGTGCAGCGAAGAACTTTAGTTGACAACCGTGCCGTCACATCAAAGCAATGTCACCACGCACGTTAATTGGTGTGTCTGTTACACTAATTCGTCTGAATAGAGGCCACAGTCCCAGCTCCAGAGACGACTGCAGCGACGCAGCGTTGCACTAACATGTGGCCCCACAGTGCAGCGAAATGAACTTGTCATAATTATTTGACAGTTGTGCAGTGCTAAGTGTAATTTTACCGGCGAAAGAGTTCTGCAGAAAACCCACTTCACTCAGCCAACAAAAAACTACAATTATTAAGTTTTCTATGAAAAAATGGTGAACGTGTACGTGATGTGAAACATTTTGTTAACTCAATTCTGACAGCTGTAATGACATGTGGTGTGTGTGCGTACAGGGCTGGGGTTGCTGTATTGCACGGCGAGGCGCGCTGTTTGCCAGCTGAAAGTGACACAGTGACAGTGCGGCGGCAAAAATCACTTTGATTTGGCTGGAGAGATGTGGAGAGATGTCCGGTTCCCGAGGCTGGTCTACTAACTATTAGACATTTGTGTGCTTGAGAATGCCTGTGAAAATACATGGAATGTGTGCTACAGAGAACTGTCAATATTTTTGTTGAGGTTGAGCAGACAGCCAAGAGCGGTGCCGGGCACAGAGTTCACGTGTAGGGGCACGGTTCATTTCCGTTTTAATCAGGCATAGTGACACAAGCCTTGCCGATTGTCAGTCGATGCTGATGTTGTTGCTGCTGGCTGTGTGGTAGCCGTCAATCAAAAGCTATATATGTCACAATGCGGTGTAGGAGTTGTGGTTGAGGGGCTGCGCAGCTACAGCTGTGATTGCATTGAGACGACAAGACTCGACTATAGTATGTCAAGTGTTATACTGAATGGAAGGAGTCAATTTGAACGTCTCGAATCTGTTAGGGATGTGCAGACTCCAACTCGTGCGCGACCGACCAGGTCAGTGGACTTGTTTGAAGTCACCCATTTCTCAACATTGGGTTTTTTTTTAATTTTTGTGTAAATCAAATTTGGTGATAATTTTTAAGATTCTCCAAATGTGTATACATACATTTGGATTGATCAACTAATTTCGTTTGTCGAGTCAGAAGTAGCTTTACAAATAACTTTCCTTTCGGAGTTTGATAGTAGAAATTTAATGATAGTGGTAAATTCAGATATTTGTGACTATTAAATTACTACACCTCATTATTCAGGCATTCTCGCACTGCTGCACGGAACTGAACCTATAAACTCGAACGTCTTCAAAAAGTTAGTGCCAGGTCAGCTGAAAATATTGTTGTCCTAGCTGAAGGTGTGGCTGAAAATGGATATTTGTTCAGGTTAATTACCATCCGACAAGTAAATCTTTCATAACTACGGTTCACAAATTCACAAATAAATAGAGAAACAGTCTCTTCAAACACAACGAGTGACAGTTTGATGCGGATTTTGGTTGGCAGTAGCGCGTAGACACTCAGACATTACTACGACTTGATATTCCCTGTTAATGTGTTTTGAATCTACCGACCTCCGGAGAAATCTGAATAGATCCTGGGGTGCCAGACATCAATGGAGACTTCAATTGACCATCGAGATCATGCAATTTAAAACAATGCTACCTTTTTCTTTAACCCTTTCGACCGCAAAGTTGCCTGAGAGCAACTTTACCTATTTGTCATTTGATAGCAAAAACCTACGATTGATTTATGGGTTTAATTTAAGTGCGCATTAGCAAATTAATATTTTTCGAAGTGAATTCAAAGCAAATTACAAAAATTTTACTGTTATCCCCAAAACAATTTCCAATAATTTGCAGTGATATCAGGGAAAGTTTGTGTTCTAATTGAAGTCTACGAATTGGGCGCGTTTGATCAAAACTCTGTTTCTTTAATAATGGTTAAATAAAATCAAAAAGTTGATATTTTATATTTTTTCATAAATATTAAATAAACTTTTTGTAATTGAAAAGCATTGATACAAAATTTATTTAACCCGTTTTAAGCTAAAATTGTTCAAAAGCAAACTCGCTCTAGAACTCTAATACTCGAAATACTCGAAAAAAACGCTGTAAAAATTATCATCATTTTAAGAAGTGTCGAGGTAGATATTTGACAGATGTTTCACTACTAACTGAAGGTTTTGTAGTTTGGATTAAAATAAAATTTTCATGACTCTCTACGAAGATATTTGTATTGTTTGTTGGTTTAAACTGAAAAATATAGCATTAGAAAACTTAAAACTGTTTTGTTTTCAAATGGAATTAATTAAAATGTGGTAACCAAATAAAATTATTATTATAAAATATTTGTGTTAAGAATTCTTAGTGAAATACTTAAAGCTTTGTCAATGCAAAACTGTGTTTGTAATTTCTTAAATGAATTGAATAAATGAATACTTGTTGTTCTAAAATTGTTTTAATTTAATGTGCTGGTTTCATACGAACTTCTTTGTAAAATATAGTCAGTGGCGCACACAGGGTGGTTGAGGGGGTTCAAACCCCAAACGCTCAACAATTTTACGCCAAGCCCCTCTCCCCCCAAAATCAAATCCTGTGTGCGCCACTGAATATAGTGCTTCCATTATCAGTTCCGTATAGGCATTTGAAAATAACATTGATAGAAAAAAATCAGTGGAACAGTTTTCAGTTGGGTTTAAAGGGATAAACATTCGAATGGTTCGGTTCCAAATCGGATCGATTCATAACTGGTTCATAGCACTGATTTCGTGTAGCATTTTTTGTTGAAAGTCCCTATATTACATTTTCAAATTATTTTTCTTTCTTGGTGGTAGTTAATCTCATAAATGTTAAGTGCAGAGCAAAGAGCTCAAAACTGAATCATGTTTTGGGCCTTAATTAAAAATTTACATAGCCTTGAAAATTCACCGTATTGGTGCCGATTCGAAAAGGGGTAAGTGTGATTACATAATATCAAGTTTCCTTCAGGTGAAGGCTAATCAGTGATATTTAAGGGCATCTTCTTTCCATTAACACTAGAATTCTCGGATAGTCTAACTTTCCTTCAATGGCCATAATAAATTATAATAATTGTGAATACTTTTTAATATGTAATAATTTCAGTTTTTATTATTAGTTTGGCTTTAAAAAATATAGCCAAAGTCAAGAAAGATTATCATTTAGAAAGTCATGCAATTAAATAAAAAAGACATGTGTCTTTAATTATCACATAGTATAATCGTATAGTATTGAAATGAAAGTTGATGTTCGAAATTGTATTTCAAATCATCATCATTTAAAAATTTTCAAATTTTGTTCATATTAAATTAGTTTTATTTTTTTTTTAAGAACAAAGTTAAATTTCCAAATTGTATTTCTTATCATCATTATAACTTAAAAATATTCAAATTTTCCTTATACTAAATTGCTATGAATTTTGTCAAAAACCAGATTCTAATTAAACGCTTTTCATGTGTTAACCCTTTCACTTAACAACCAACACTTACAACTTCCTCACTAATTAAAGAAAAACGTCATCTACAAATAATTTACTACCATTGATCGCCCAACTTACAACTTTTGGCTAATTAATAAAGGAAAACCCCAATGAAAAATATTCGGAATTTTTTCCACTCATTTTCAGTTCATTTCAAATTTGTCAAATTTTCGTCTGACCTTTGACATGTCACGACGGAAGTGCAACATTTCAGTTCGTTTATTTGAGGGGAATGTCGCAAAGCAACTGCATTTTTCATTGCAATTAAGGCGCCTCAGAACTGCAGAAAGAAACTCAAAAATGAAGAAAGTATTTTATGAAACTTGTAAGCCATGCATGCAATGTGCCACTTGGCAGGCTTCTGTAGTGAAATTTGAAAAAAGTGCAACCCAAAAAAGGAAAAATACAAAAAAAACTGCCAAAAATTTCAATGAAAACTCGCAGCCCGCAAACAGTTTGAAAGGTTTCCCTACCAAAAAAAATATCAAATTTCAAGTTGGGTTGTAAGCGAAACACAGGTACGCCGCGGCAGCCTTTTACAGCAGCAGCAGTTTTGGCATTTGGAATGTTTTCTGGCTGCGCTATTTTGGTGAAATTGCTTCCTTTAATTAACGCAGCAGTTGGTGCGAAATGAGAATTGCTCACTTTTTGCAAATGCACTTTTCTCTGCTGATTTATTGCAGTACTTACATACATATATATGTAAGTATATTTATTGATGCTTTTTGTTGGTAATATGAGATTTTGCAGACATATGGCAACACCATTTTCAAGTAGAACAAATATATTTAACGCTTGGAAAATTAATGAAAAATGATGCAATTTCTTTGTCGAATGCTCAAAGTTGTTAGTTGTTTGCCAGAATTTTTGGCTATGAAATTTCTCCGAGTGGAATGAAGTCATTGGGCCACGAAGACAATGCGAACAGGTGAACACTTCGCGGCCTTTGACGCCTTGGGGTCTGTGCCAGTTAAATTGCCTTTGTAGCCCACATAGACAAACACAAAGCCACGAACCGGCGCCACCCATCCTAACGCCCATCGTGCGTCCACTTCGCGCCGCTCCTTTTCCACCCTGACTGCAGCTGCCTGCTGCGCTCTTTTTCCTAGCATCAAGTTCAATGTCCAATATCCACGTTTTTATTTGTCGTTTCTACAAAATTTGTAAATTGATACTTCATCGTCCGCCAGATGGCCTTGCCACACAGACACAATCCAACACAAACACACACGTGCTCACACACTCATATCAGACGAGCTTGCGTACACGTGCACCCAGCACATAGCACCCCAAAAAGTTTGTTAGTTAGATTTTTGCAACAAAAAAATGTATATGTATAAAAAAAATTATATGTATATATAAGAAAATACTGCAAAAATTTATGTGAAATTCTTTGCGATTTTCCATGCCATTGCTGGGCCCATTGCCACTTCAGCATAAGGGAAAACATTTGTGTGTGTGGCATACCTATTTTTTTTCGTATATGGTTTTTTAAACAAACTAATGCTGGCCGAGGAAACCATGTTTTATTGTCAACAATAATTGGAAATTGCAATCGATATCGCCACAAAGTTGTTATAAGCATGCAACTATAATAATAACAACAACAACAACGGCTTTAACATAACCCTGCATGCTGCTTTGAATTTTTGCTTTTTTCGGTGTTAATGTTTTGCAAAAAAAACTACAAATAAAATGAAATTGAAAATGGAAATAATCAATTGCAGCATTTAATTGTTGCCACTAGCGTTGTGTCTGTTCTAATTGTGGCACACCAACACATATGTACACAATCACAATCACCCTCACCCTCACCCACACATACATAGATACGCACTCGTACGCTCTGCCACACATTTGGCCATTTGAAAACAACTCGTTCGACGGTAATCGATCTAACCAGGTTCGTATTGAATTCCATTGGCATAACATTCGGTTCGGCTCGGCTGTTTGGTCGGTTGGTTTTCAATTGAGGATCCATTACAATAAAGTCTGCCTTATTGTCTGTTTGCTTGGCTGTTGATAATGGTGATTCTTTATTGTTGTTGTTATTTATTTTTTTCGATTATTTTCGCTCGACCGTTTCAGCTGGAAAATTGTTAAGGAATTTTGCTGAAAATTTGAAAATTTTGTTTAAAGCTGTTGTTGTATCTACGGATTGTCCGAAACTAACTGCGCAGACTTGCAAGGTGGTCGGTGCTGTCGAACTTAAAATTTTCAGCTGTGATCTGTGTGCAGTTTTTGCTACACTCGACAGATTTTGAACGATTCAACTGGTGTTGCAATGTGGAAATAGTTTGTTCTTGCAGCCGCCGTGGCTCAGTTGGTTAGTGCGTTGGACCGCGAGTCGAAGGCAGCAACCGCAGGTTCAAATACTGCCTGTAATAACACCTACAAAAAAAATAACGGGAAACTCGTTTTCTCTTTCGGTGGCTGTTCTCTCAGCTGAAAATGGCAAACCTCTGAGAGTAAAAATTGCTTATGAAAGAGCTATCAACCTGCCGTTCGGAACCGGCATAAAACTGTAGGTCCCTTCCACCCGCATACAAATTCACACGCACAACACGGGTGGTTGCGGGAAGCTAGGCCTTAGTCTCGCGTAAGCGGGTTGTCGTGCCAGTCAATTATTAAAAAATTATTAAATTAAATTAATTGTTCTTGCATGACATTTCTTTACTGCCACATAAAATATTGCCGTAAATTTTAGGAAATTCAGAATTCTTCAAAAATTTTAAATCTTATGATTGAAACGAAAAATGAATCTCTTCAATTAATTAAAAATTCATCAAAATCGAATTCCTATGGATTTGATGACCATCACAAAATTGCATGGCATTTTTACTACCACATATAATATTGCCGCCATTTTTATAAAATTCAGAATTGTTCAAATGAATTAAATTTTATGATAAAAATTAAAATTAATTTCGCCAATAAAAAAATAAAAAATATTCTCTAAAATTAATAAAAAGTTCATCAAAATCGAGTTCCTATGGTTTTGATGACCATCACAAAATTTGTATTTGTGCAATAAAAAACATGTAGGTAGTCATATTTTCACACATATTTTTATATTTTTTCATAAAAAAAATGTATATACCGATTTAGAACAAAACATGAAACTAGAGTTAAACTGCGTTTTCAGTTTTTCTACAAAGTTGGACTAATCTTTTTAAGGACTTTGAAAGCATATATTAACAAAATTATTGAAATATTGGAAGTACAAATGAGTTTTAAAGGATTTTTTAAATTTTGAAGCTTTATTCAGAAAAGTCCGGTACAATGTATTTTATTCAAAGCATTGCCCAATATTAGCATCAACTTTCACCCATCTTTCAGGCAGCAAACCGATTCCTCGGTTTCCTCGGATTCCATTTTTTTTTTGAGGCGATCCCTGAATTGACAAAATTTTGTATTTCTTTGTAAGAAACACCCGATCCTTCCTGAACCAACGCAATGCCTCGCATTAATAGGGGTCATCCCCTTGCGTGTTTGTTCGAGTCTTAAAAAAAAAAAAAAAAGAAAGAAGATAAGCGCTGCTCAGTCAAACCATGAGCCATCGATCGAAACAAGTGATAGTCTGAAAAAGCAGGGTATGAGTATATTTGAATGTCAGAATATCCCATTTAGTGCCTCCAAAGATTTTTTGACGTACTTAGTTCCGGCCAAACCAACACTGAGAATGAAATAAATTCTCTGAGATTAATATATTTTATAAATAATTGAATTTTTTTATAAACAAAAAACATCTTTATTTAGTGTTAAAAAGCAAAGTGTTCGTTTTCATGTTGCTTTTTTTAAATAAAGAAAAAACTATTCACAAGCTCATATTAATATATTTTAATAAGTATATATTTGAAAAAGTTTATGGCATTTTCTTATGGGATTTTCCTTTAATCAATAAAGATTTTTGGCGGCCTTATTGTAAAATGACAAATATAAGTGACCTTGTCTTTGCCTTTTTCAGACATGAATAATTAAAATGTTTATGTTTATATAACACGTCAAAAGTTTTGGTTTAAAGAAAATATGCGTTGAAGATTAAATCACAGCTTTTCCAAAGGACTAAAAAATCTCAAAAGAGATATCAGAACATACATTTTTAAAACATTCTCGAAACCATTATCCAGATTTGGCTTCAGGTGTGAATATCAATTCCTTCGTGTCAAAATAATTTAAAAAAAAAATTTTTAATTTAAAAAAAAAGTTATTTAACTACGTTTCTCAATAATGACAAACACATCTAAAATGCAAAAAAAATGTGCCCGCAAACCGTGTGAAACTTACTGAGTGTCGACTGCTTTCCTTTTAATTGACGACTTTACGCTCTATAAGGGTTAAAGGTGAAAGGTCACTGAAATTGGAATTATGCACTGCAACACATTCTTAATTAGTCAACAATAGTTGCCGCTGATAAAATTTATTTTTATTTTCTCACTACGAATTTTTTCTGGCATCTAACGAACCTTGTCGATCTTAAGTTCAAAAGTCAAAAGATTTTGCTAATTGGGTAACAATTATTTTTGCAAGGAAATAAAAGTAAAAAATGAAGTTGCTAATTAGAAAAAAAGGGGTAAATTGTTGAAAAATTGTGTAATTAATTGCACTTCAGAGTCTTTTTGACATGAAAAGTAGAAAATCAAGCAAGAACAAGAAGCAAAGTCTGGCAGAAGATGAAGAAGTAAAATCGAGGGTTGTTGAAGAAAAGAACGAAAAAAGGAGGGTTGCAGAGTATAAGTGATAAATTTTTTTCTAGTAATAACTAAACACACTTATTGGAACATATTTGTACCTGGGTTAAGGATAAAATTGGTTAAACTATTGGGTTTACAACTTTGCTTCCCGTTTGCTTGCCGTTTTCCGATAGGTGGCTGTACCGGCTGAGGCTGGTTGAAATACATAGATGGTAATGCCTTTAAAGTGAGTGTGGACAGTGCCTAACGAATTTTCATCGCCGTTTCAGTGACAGTTGTTCTTGTTTTCGTATTATTCACGCTCGAAAATGTCCGTTTATGTGCCCAATTCTCGCCATTTGCGGGATCAGCTCGGTGTGATTTACTACGAGCTCTTAAAACCGGGTGAAACCATCACAGGAGATCGCTACCGAACGCAACTGATGCGCCTTAGTCGCGCGCTAAAAGAAAAGCGGCCACAATATCAAGAGCGACATGACAAAGTCATCCTCCAACACGACAATGCTCGGCCTCACGTCGCAAAAGTGGTCAAAAAGTACCTGGAAACGCTGAAATGGGAAGTCTTGCCCCACCCGCCGTATTCCCCAGATGTCGCCCCTTCTGACTTCCACCTATTCCGTTCGATGGCACACGGCCTGGCAGATCAACATTTTCAATCCTTCGAAGAATTGGAAAAATGGATTGCTTCATGGATAGCGTCAAAAGAGGACTCCTTTTTTCGAGCCGGGATCCGAAAATTGCCGGAAAGATGGGAGAAAGTTGTCGCTAGCGACGGACAATACTTTGAATAATACATCTGTAAGCACTTTTTCGCAATAAAGGTTTTAATTTTGGAAAAAACGGCGGAAGCAAAGTTATACACCCAATATAAATTTTAATTAATCGAAAAATTGGTTGTTGAGTTTTGTATGATACTTAATAAAAACGAAAAACTGTTGGTATTTGAGGAAGAGAATAAGAAAAACGTTTCTTCGAATAAAAACAAACCATGCATAACTGCCAAAACAACTTGTTGTCGGAAGTTCTCTTGAAGTCTTTTACGAAAACTTGATAAGCATGAGTCCTGAGTGCTGTTCCAGTAGGATGTTTTTCTAGTTCGGCCTTCTTCGCTAAGATGGTATGAGATGTTATTTCGATGGTATTATCTGAACCTATAAAGACGGTTGTGAATTTATTTCTTCTGCACTCAGTATCTCAATGATTGTATGAGCCTACTTTGTCAGTTACTTCGTAATACAATACTTCAATACTTTTGTATTCTGGGATCCAAAATACGATACCCTTGTTGTTGTCTAAAATTTTTAAATAATTCAACTCAGCTTTACTATTCATCCCCATAGTAATATTTTTGTTTGAGAGATTTTACTTCAGGTTGAATTGCGCACAAAGTTCCATGGCTTAGATTTCGGTCCGAAAAATGTTTGGGATTCTTGCAAGAGGCTTCGAATGTTTGGACCTCAGCCCAGTTACACCTGCGTCAACTACTTCAGTTGCCTCAGGACAGCCATCTATGAATCATTTCTGTGAGCTGTGTTAACGTCTGTAAGGACGTATTTAAATTGCGCTCTTTAATGTTGATAAGCTGGACTTTAAAGTTCTCTTAACTTTAAACATCCTTGGCAGGTCATCTCTAGATAGGCCGACTAGGGGTCGATGGCAGTACATAGATTTTGTTTCCTAAAACATTTTCCTTAACTAAGCTGTTCTTGGTCTTAATTAAAGTGTTCTCATACAAACTCCTTCTATCACAATGTGGAGGAATGAATATCACCATTGAAGCCACCGTTGGGCCGTTGTTCTCATTGCTTTCATTGTATGTTTGTCAGGGTTGCTCTGGTCATATATACCTTAGACCTGCTCGACCTAGATAATGCATCATATATTGGGGTTAAAATCAATCATTCACCGGATTCACAGGATTTTGATTATCCTGCAAACCTTTTGTTTATACCAGACTTCAGTAAAAAATTAAATCATCAGGATGACTACCCACGAATGATGGCTTCTTACCGATGGAGTTAAGATTCGTATTGCTTCTAGTTAGCTATGGGAAAGTGCAGTTCGATAACTGAGAAGCAACACCGACTTCTTAACACTAGAAGGACCGCTGCGGTCATTTTTGTGGTTTTTCACTTTTAAATGTTTGTATTTTCTTTAGTATTTCTATCAAATTTTGCTTTGATGACTTTTATTTTTTTATCGAATTTTAAAATTAGTACTTTAATTAGGGTTCTACAATTTCAATTAGCCAAATCCGAAGTATACTTTTCGAGATATCAGTGAATATAATATGTAGTCTTTGTAGGCATGGCGGTCTTTGTACTGTTAAGAGGCTTCGGAACAGGTGCAGAATACCACACCCTCTTAAAAAAAAAAAATTTTTTTTCGCCGGAAAGAGGGGCATTTTTATAGTCTAACAAACTTAAAATTTTGCTGCGGAAACAATTACAGAGGGCGTGGTCCGCCCCCAAAGTTTCAGTTATATATCCGAATTTCTCAATAAATAACCAACCGATCCTAACAATATAGGTGTCATATGAAAGGTATTTTTTCCCCCTTTCGATTGATGTATAACATTAGATATGTTATATCTACCAACAATGAGTTATAAGCGAAAATTTGTTTTTTTTACATAAATTAAAAAAAAGTGATTTTTTTCTCGAAAAAATACGTTATTAAGCTATTATAAGTTTGTTACCATATTATAGCCTGTGAAATTTCCTTTACAATGAAATATAAAAATGTACAGTTTTATGTTTTTAAGTATTTTTTTTTAATTTTTTCTAACTTGTCTCTTGGTCTTTTCTTGGCAATAAGTTTTTCCCAGGTGGCCGGCCTTCGGCCGGGCGCTAAAAAAATAACCCTCATGGGAGTTACCACCACATGAGGCAACAGTAAGATGTGCACAGTATTTTTTGTTTAAATCCATAGTTCCAAGCCATAGTTTTCTTAGCATTAAGTTTTTCCCAGGTGGCCGGCCTTCGGCCGGGCGCTAAAAAAATAACCCTCATGGGAGTTACCACCACATGAGGCAACAGTAAGATGTGCACAGTATTTTTTGTTTAAATCCATAGTTCCAAGCCATAGTTTTCTTGGCATTAAGTTTTTCCCAGGTGGCCGGCCTTCGGCCGGGCGCTAAAAAAATAACTCTCATGGGAGTTACCACCACATGAGGCAACAGTAAGATGTGCACAGTATTATTTGTTCAAATCCTTTCATTGCGGAATATCGCTCTTAAGCAAAACCTTCATAAGCGCCATATCAATACGGTAAACAGGTGCTTTTACCTCAACTTAAATTAAAATATAAAAGCGAAATAACATAGTTTTTGAATGTTTTATATTTCACTGTAAAGGGAATTTCACAGGCTTTAATATGGTAACAAACTTATAATAGCTTAATAACGTATTTTTTCGAGAAAAAAATCAGTTTTTTTTAAATTTATGTAAAAAAAACAAATTTTCGCTTTTAACTCATTGTTGGTAGATATAACATATCTAATGTTATACATCAATCGAAAGGGGGAAAAAATACCTTTCATATGACACCTATATTGTTAGGATCGGTTGGTTATTTATTGAGAAATTCGGATATATAACTGGGACTTTGGGGGCAGACCACGCCCTCTGTGAATGTTTCCGCAGCAAAATTTTAAGTTTGTTAGACTAAGAAAATACTCCTCTTTCCGATAAAAGGTAAAAATATTTTTTTTAAGAGGGTGTGGTATTCTGCATTTAAGCCGAGGCTTCACAATGGACATACTACTCAATTCAATCCAGTTCACTGTATATTTGTTAGTTATTTGTAGATTTCTTGGAAACAGTCAAAGTGCAATGCGTCCGCAAGGATCAAATTAAATCTATTTTCAATAGTTTTTAGTGTTCATAGTTCTTAAACTGTCTTAAATTGCACAACTTTGGCCAACTTTTTTCTCCAAGTGGACTAACTTAATTTTCTTATACTCACAAATAAACTTCCGAACAATTATAATTTGTAACTCAAAACCTCAAGCAGCAACGACCAGCGAAAAAAAATCCCAGCGAAAATTCAAAAGTTCACACACCGAAATTACAAACACTCGTACGAGCAAAGAGCACCGGAGCGCGTCGAAAGGATTCTTGGGGGGTGTTGCCATGTTGGTTGTCAGGCGGCAGCGGTGTAATGCCAGATTGGAACACAAACATAAATGCGAAAGGCAAACGGAATTTCCAATTAACTGCGCAGCGGCAAAGAAACTTTTTGTCATAGTTACCGGTGGCAGCGAGCAGCAAGCAGCGGCGGTGGAGCGATTTGGAAAGTTTTTCGGGTGGGTGGCCGAGTAGAGAAGGAGGGCGGCAGTCTTTTGGTGCAGGTGTGGCTGCGTCGCGTCAGGCGAGCTGAACGCTGAACGCCGAACACCCACGTCGCACCCGTGGCTGCGTGATGTAAGTGTGTCAGCTGTCAGCTCGGATAATGTCAAAGAGGTTTCATCAGCGTGGCGGCGCGCATTTTCGGCCGGCAGCAGCCTGGTCGGCCTGGCAGCCGCGCACCAAGAAGCTGCGCGGGCACGTGTTGTACGTGTTGTCTTGGCGGCTGACAGTCGGTGGTTGGCTTACGGGCTTGGGCAGCGCAGTAGGGGAGACGGGTGTGCGCGCTGTAATTAAATTAATTATAAGCGGTGGTACAAATTTGTTGGCTTTTGTTGGTGTGCAGAAGGCAAATTAAATAAATGCGCTCGAGTGCTTTTACAAACAAAACGAAAAAAAATAACAAGCCGGAGTGTTGGAGTGGGTCGGATCGACTTGTTTTCACGCTGCACTCAGAACAATCAAATGTCACTTTGGATAACACTGGCAGAGAAGTTGAAAACACTGATAAATTGACAATTTGAAAAATGTTTTTGTATGTAAAAAAATATAAAAATTATATAAAAATATTAAAAAAAATATATAATATAATACATCTAATTCTGTTTTCACACGGTCTTTTTTACACGGTTTTGATTTAACACGGTTTGAAAATAAAAAAATTTTAATTTTTTACACGATTTTATTCCATTTAGCACGAAAAATTAAAAATTTTTTTATTTTCAAACCGTGTTAAATCAAAACCGTGTAAAAAAAGACCGTGTAAAAACAGAATTAGGTGTATACACTTTTTTTATAATTATTGACACAGTAGACGCTCACAAGTTTCAAACAGTTTGTGTTAAGGGTAGGTCGAATTTTTGAATTGCTAGAATTTTTCAACGTTTTTTAATTCAATCACGTTTTTTATTGTGTAAATAAAATAGTGAACTGCATCTAAGAACTTGAATGTGATGCAATTTTAGCAAGTTTTATTGTAAAAAGTTGTATAAAGGAGTTTTAGGAGTTGGAGGAGTTGTAAAAAACAGTTTTTCACACTTTTGGCACCATTTTAAAAAATAATTGACGATTCCAGTGGCTTCAGAATAAGAAATTTCTGATAGAAAATCAACGATATCATCATCGTAGCTTTTTGAAACCTTGTCATCGCTACTGATTTCATGTTTAGAACCATCTTCAAACCTCCTTTGTTCCATTTTTCGATTTTATCTATGCAGATGGAATTATTGCGGTCGATGTTTGTTAAAAGAGTCTGATTTGTATTGAGAACTTCATTAGAGTCCTGATTGTCACAGTCGTATTGGCCAGATTTCCAATTTAACGATTTGAACCATGCGGTATCTCTAAATTTTGTCCATCAGTTCGAATTTTAGAGCCTTTCAACGTTGTTAAATATAAAGTTTGAATTTCTGGAACATTGGGATTTCCGAGAGTTCGAACTTGGGAGCGTCTACTGTATTGTTGTTGTTTTAATAATTGTTTGTTCTGGCTGACTTGTTCACTAACTAACTGATTCATTCATTATCGCCGAGCACAAACCGCTTAAGCTGAAAACCTGAAATTTTAGCCGCAGGTTTATTTTAGAAAACAAACCTTAACGAAGATTGGATTTTTAAGAACTTAGAGGCTCAAGAGGTTAAACATAAGGTGAGGTGTTATATGAAGAAACGTAATTTACAGGGCGCATTGGTTTTAAACTTGGTGAAAGTACTTCAAATTAAAAATAATTCAACATGGATTTTTCAGTTTTCTTAAAATCCAAATATGTCGATGTCAATAATGAGTTAAGGTTTATATAAGAAGTGACTGTGAAAAACATGTCTCATTCGATAGAGGACCTCAGTAGATGATTTCGTAGTTACTGAGATGGGTAAAAATTGGGTAAATAAATAAATTAGATTTTTTGTACTTCATAAGCGTTTTTTGATAAATTTCGAACCAATAAAGTTAGAGTAATTAAATTTTGATACATGATCAAGGAGATTTTGGGTTTAAACATACTTACTTTTCAAGAAAATTCTATATACATTTTTAAGGATATAAAGGATTAAAATTTGTAAAGGACCTTTTTCATATCATTTTTTTACAAATAGATAAAAAATCAATTTTATTTAAATTCTTGAGCCTTTTTCTCTTTCATTTGATATACATATCGCCATATTATAACAAGGTTAAGTATTTTTTATATATTTTTTCTTGTTTATCCCCTTCAAAATTTTGAAGTCCTTTTATAAGGACAAAGGATGTAGAAATGAAAACTGAGTATGCAGTAATACTATGTTTGGTCTCTAGTTTCACGCCTATATGGATTTTTTCCGGTGTGAAAAATTCTGTCGCAGGGTGTAATCACAAATAATTCAGTTTTTCCAATCAAAGTCGTATGGAGTCAACAAAGGGTTGAAAATATCTTAAGAGGAACATGATTTAATAAGTCTAGTGAATTGATACTTCCGGAAAGCATTTTAAAAAATAAATAATTAGACAAGTATTCGTCTGACGAGATCACGAAAGGGTTAAGAGAAAAGTGGTATGGAGAAAAGTTGGTTTTTGCTGAGACTTATTCAACTAAACACAATCCATGGTTTTCAGTTTAAGGAAAACAACTTTTAACTGATCTGAAATGGGTTAAGAGTTCGGGCAGACAGATATTGTTAAATCGATTTTGATGGTCATTGTGATTAAGTGTGTACATTAGGGTGGAGTGAAAAAATCGATTTAAAAATTTTTAGAAGCTAGTATATTCGAAATGTGCCAAATGTCCATAGTACCAATCCTGCAAAATTATATTAGTTTCTAACAACTCCTTGATCGCCCATCACCTAATTGAAATAACTGTTTTTAATACATTTTTCACTTTTGTCAAAAGAAGTGAAAGTCGTATTTTCAACTCAGTTAGGGATTCAAAATAAATCTCAGTAACCTTTGCTTTAGGTTTGCGGTTTTAAAGTAATTTATTGTAACAGTCCCGTTTGAGCGAATAAAATATTACAAATTACAATTCGCGTTTTATTCGTTGGAATGTGGCAAACCACGCTAGTTCAATTCTGTTTATGATTGTTGAATGTTGACGATTTCCTTGTGAAGTGACCGATTAGAAATTAGCTTGTGACGTAACATCTGATTTCATTTTGAAAATAAACAAAAAAAGGTGAGTACTTGTACCTGTGCGCAGAAACGTGGGGCAGTAAAGGGTTACTAGTTATTGCTTTATCTTTTTAAAGAGATGGCAGTTACAAGAGACAAAGTTTCGTGCGTGATATTTGGCGCTCCACGAAACCTACCGACCAATACTCTGCCGACCTACACCGATCTCATGAAAAAATATATTCAACTTCGACAAGACCTGAAGACGGACAATGGTAAATACCCACCATTTTTTTACATATCCCACAAACTGTGCTATGAAGTCGAAGAGATATGGCAAAGGGCCTCACTTCCAACAGTAACGCATGCACAAGCGATAGAAAAACTTAGATCGTTCCACGACAAATACAACACAATGCTAAACACAATGCTTTGATGGTCGCAAGGATAAAACTTTGACACAAGTTCTCGACGTCGACAACAAGTACCACAGAAAAACCATATCGGAAGAACACATAACCATCATCGCAGAACCGGGTTCTTCGTACTTCAACCATACGTCTCCGCCATCAGGCTGCAGCAAAGACATAGCTGAGTCATTAGTCGCAAGTTTCAAAGAGCGAAACGCGAAGACAGAAAATATTAAAGTTGTCGGGTGTGACGGCACAAATGTAAACACGGGACAAAAATCGGGCGTTATCCGGCGACTGGAAGAAACACTTGAGAGACCGCTGCAGTGGCTGATATGTCTTCTCCATGCCAATGAGCTGCCCTTGCGCAATCTATTCCAGTCACTCCATGGCGGGACTACAGGCCCACACGGATTCTCGGGATCTATCGGAAAGCGGCTAATGACGTGTAGCGAACAGCCTGTCTCCTCATCTCAACCAGTTAAACTGACCGAGCAACTCTCCAATGTGAACCCAAATGAGTTGAGCACAGATCAGCGGTATCTACTGGAAATGTGCAATAGCATCAGCAAAGGTGAATGTAGCCTCGATCTGGCAGTGCGGAACCCTGGGTGCCTGAATCATTCACGATGGCTAACGACGGCCAATCGAATCCTCCGATTGTATGTCAGCGACAAGAAACCGTCCAAGAATCTGAAAACGTTGGTAACGTTTATCATTCGCGTATATGCTCAGATGTGGTTTAGCATAAAATGCCAGCCATCATGCAAAGAGGGAGCTAGGCACATTCACCAGATGCTCGTCAAGTCACGTTACCTCAGCCCTAAACTCAAGGGAATCGTTGACCCCGTTATTCACCGTAACGCGTACTTTGCTCACCCGGAGAATCTGCTCCTGGCCATGATGACGGACCATCGACCACATATACGTGAACTGGGCTTACGACGAGTGATGAAGGCCAGAGCTGCAGCAGTCTCCAGTGGACAAATACGGAGGTTCAAGGTTCCCGCAAAACTCAACTTCGACGCCGTGGAATACTTCGACATGATTGACTGGGCAGTCTGCCCTATTTCGGAACCTCCCGTCATCAAAGCCATGACAGACGCTGAGCTCACGGATCTCATCACGACAGAGGTGACTCCAACTGTCATCTTTCCAAAGTTCCCCTGTCACACACAAGCAGTTGAAAGACACGTAAAGTTGGTGACCGAGGCGGCGATAGCGGCTTGTGGACAAAAATCGCGAGATGGGTTCATCCGTGCACGCATTGCTTCTCGGCAGCAAATGCCGGCGTTTGAATCGAAACGTGATTTTTGCCACTTCACCCTGTAACCATGGTTTTATAACTTTGACATCATTAAATACTGTAATTAAAAAGGTATTTGATTCTCAACTGAATTTTAAGATGACTACCTTTAATATCGCGTAATACTGTGAAATTAAAAGTTGCGATGGGAGATCAAAAAATTGTTTTATTTCTTTTTAATTTTTACACAGCTTTATATTGATGTATTGGCACATTTTGAGATATCTAGCTAATTGATATTCCAAAAAAAATTTTTTTTTGCCATTTTCACTCCAGCCTAGTGTACATGTGTAACGTTTTTTTTTTAATAAGAATAACTCTTGCTTCTAGGCGTTCCAAGCTTCTGGTGAGTGCGTGTATACCCCACAACCACAGTGCAGGGTACAAAAATTGAAATCACCCAACAACATCGCTCACCGCCCAGCAGCGCGCCCAACTTATGCCGAGGGCGGTCGGCATTGCTTATTAAAGCGCGCATAATCCTGTTTATGCTGCCGATAGCCATATCAGCAACACCATCTCGTCGGCAATGGGGGGCGGCAATCGGCAAGCGGCTGAAAATTTAATTTGCGGGTGGTCGCTATAATCCGTATCGCACCGCACCCTCCACGCGCAACGCGCTACCCAACGAGTTTTTTATTCTTACAGAAAAATTCAAATACAACACAACAAAAGCCTATAATTTGTGTTGTTTATTGTTGTTGTTTGCCAGCGCGAAGTGGCAAAAATGTGACAAATTGAATTACGTGCGCCTTGCGGAAACAGTCATAATTCAAAAACTCACACACATACAAATACACACACATACAATTACGAATCATACGCTTCGGCTCTGTGCTCCTTGGAGAATTGCCTGCAAGTGTAATTCAAGCTGTGCTCAAGTTCCGCTTGCCGGCGCACTGCACTGCGCGGCTGGTTTTATGGTTTTATTGCTCTTTCTTCTTCTTTCTTCTTCTTTCTCCATTTCTCTCTCTCGGTGCTGTCACAAATTGTGAAAGTGAAATTGAAAACGGCTAGCAACCTTCAAGCAACACCAGTGTCAGCCGCTGTGTGTGAAAAAAACAAACACCAGGAAAAAGCCAATGCCAACTTTTGGCCATGTTTCGGAAAAGTCATCGGCGCTCATCACATTTTCCAGCTGCCCTGTCAGCATTCATCATTTTCGTTTAGCTACAATCAGCAGCAGTTAATGTCATCTGCTCGCTGCCAAATTTCCAAAAAGCTGCACCGTCGTCAGCGTCACACCACGCAGCCGCCCAACAACGCTCACATATTTTGCCGTCGCCCACTTTGTCGAGGGTGTGTTTTTGTCACGCTTATGATTAACGCTTTATTAGTGTTGAGGTTTTGCTGTTTTTCCTGTCACTTCCATTTCCACTGCCACTGCCAAGTCGCGTTTGACTCTCAGTTCCGTTGCGCACTCTTTGTGTTGCCATTATTTTGTATGGCACCCTTGGGATCAAATTAACGCAATGCGGTGTTGTTGTCAACAGCAGCGCTGTAAGTGGCTGCCTATCGTTATTCTTATCAGCACTATGGGGGATTTTCACAATGGATGGCAGCGCGGAAGCTGGTTGTTGAAAGTGTTGGGGGTGACATCGAGGAGATTTTGAAGTGATTTCCTTGATTAAGCACTTGATTATTGAGCACTTTGGGCAATTGGGCATTGAGATTACATATGTCCTGAGATTGGTTTGGGTTGTGAGAAGCGGCAGAGATTGAAGCAGAAGATTAAAAGGCTTCGGGATGCGCGAGGAGTTCAAGTGATCTGTCGGTAGAGGCGAAAACCAGTGTTTATGAGTGCTGAACTTTGTGAGTCTAGATTTAAGAGATGAAGTTTGAGGTCTGATATGAGATGAGAAGTAAAAAGATATTTTTCTCGTTTCAGAGGTGTTTCGAATTAGACTTTGACTCAGTTTCTCAAGGAATATTTGTTGAGGAGAAGAATGTCCCATTTTAAATTGTAGGTTGTGCTGGCTATGCGATCAGATTGTGTTAGTGAAATTTAATGTTTGCATTTGTAGTGCCTAGGTTGGAAAATGATGGAATCCTACATTTGGAATTATTTTTATGCTGCTCCTATGATCAGTGTATACAGGGGCGGATTCAGAAAAACTTTTTGGGGGGTTCCAAACGTAATTCTTTAACCCTTTCCGGAAATTTGTACGATATATCGTACAATTTTTTCGAAGATTTTTTATTTGACAGCAAACGCACTTTTTATGGAACAGCTTAAGAGGGCTGTGTGGTATCATTCTGTTTAAAAATATAAATCATAATAGCCGTGGCTACACAGTATGAGTGTGTTTTGTAAGCAGCTTTTTGCAAGAATTTGAAAAACCAGCAAATGACGGTACCTCTGCGGAGGAATTTTTAAATAATATGTAATAGTTTTTGGTGCCAAAAAGCGAAACGATTTCAAAGTTTGAATCTCAGTT
Source organism: Melieria picta (assembly GCA_964056695.1). NCBI lineage: Eukaryota > Metazoa > Arthropoda > Insecta > Diptera > Ulidiidae > Melieria > Melieria picta. Next base: position 86,470,450 of record OZ057399.1, on the reverse strand, counting down.
GATTTATAGAACTTACTAAATTTAACATTTTTTGCGTCTAAATATTTTTTCCGAGTCTTTAAAAAAATTGTACGGTATATCGTACAAATGACCACAAGGGTTGCAAGGCTTTGTACGATATATCGTACAAATGGAAAGCAAAGGTTGCAAGTTATGTTTGCATTTTTTTTAAGTTATAGGTTTGATAACAGATTTTTTGCATTTGCTTGCCTGCCACGCCCATCTGTAAACCACGTGACTATTAAAATTCGACTATTCCGCAATTTTCGATTAAAAGTAAGAATTACTAGACGAGTTTCTGTTTTACTGGATATGTACTGGGCACAGGTTATGTAAGGTTAGACATGAGTACTTGCCACTCCCATTACGATAATAAGAATGGGCTATATTCAGTGCCTTTCTGTAAAACTGTACTAATTTTACTTGATTCTGTGTTTTATTGAGAGGAAAAGAGCTTTGCAACAACAACAACGGTTGCATAAGGCCGAATAAATGTGAATCAATTGTTTATATATTTAATTTATATAGGTTTCGATCAAAATGAAATCACGTTTTGATGTTTTGTTGTTATAATTTATGTTTTCTATCAAAAAAATCAATGAATTGTTCATAAAACTTAAAAAACCGAAACCAAAAATTCATGAATTTTTGCTCCTTTGTGGACCATTGTACTATATATCGTACAAAATTGATGAAGCTGTAATTCTCAACCAAAATGATTTTTTTGAAATTTTTATTGTATTTTATTGCTAAAATGTTCAATAAGAGTCAATATTTTCAAGGAAAAATTTTTATCTCAAGAAATGTGGAAATTGACCGGAAAGGGTTAATATTTTTTAAAAACCATTCAAAAACAAAAATGCCTTTTAAATTGTATGTAGTTTTAAAGTCGACCCTAATATATCGGGGGGTTTCAAACCCCAAAACCCTCCCCTGAATCCGCCACTGAGTGTATAAGTTCGTAACCGATTTCGCTAGGGGTCATTCCAATCGTTCAGGGTTGGTGCTCGTGATTGAAATGTATTATTGTTATATTTCGTTGGAAAGGTTACACTTCGTACTGTTAAATAATTTTAATTTGTTTTAGTTGACTTGGCGGAAAGACGCATTGAAGATGGACAACGAAAAAGAACATTTTTTTTCATATTGAGTTGTGTCGAATACGCCTAACTGCAAGGCGATTTTTCTGGCTTTTTAGTTGAAGCTTACCGGTGTGTTGAGCAGTGTTGCCAGATCAGGAGATTTCCTCCTAGGCTTAGGAGATTCTTGGCCTTTAAGGAGAATTTTTAGGAGGTAGAATTGTTTAGGAGATTTATATTTAATGTTAGGGGATTTCTCGGATCCTTAGTGGATTTTTGGGAGATTTTTTGATAACAAAGTATGATGTATTGGGAACACTGGCAAGAAAACATATTTTGGCAACTATTTTAACAGTCAAAGCACCCTATTGTGTTAAAAATTTGTTAGCTTACAAAATGTAAGCTTCTTCTATCTCGTTCTCACTTATTGCTGTCACAATGAAATCCCACCAAAAATGGCACTTTTTATTTAATTCATTTGTTATATGTTTTGTTGTGTTCATTTGTTAAATGTATGTATACATTTTATAATTATAAAAAAATGTTAGGAGATTTTTTTAACTTTTGGCATGAAATTTCAGTATTTTTTAAGATTTAGGAGAAAGTAATTTCAGGTATCTGGCAACACTGGATCGTTGGGGGAGGATTGCCAAACATTACGGCGATTGATCAATAAATGTGTTTTTTTAAATTTCAGTTTGAGTTGTTGAGTCAGTGACCTAAAATCGGGCACGAATTAAAGAACTGATAATAAAAATCTTCTGGAAAAAATATAGACAGATTTGTTAAAATTTTATTTTGTCTCCTAACTGCAAGCAATCTATTCTTATAAATCTTATTTAATTTTGAAACTGAAATCGCTACAAAGTAGACGTTTTATTAATTCTTTAATGTTATAAAGAAGAGAAATGGATCCACTGAAAGCTTTGCACTAACGTCTTTATAAGTTTGGCTGATGTTTGAGACACTTTGAAAAACTCATATCGGCGGATAGCTGCAATAAGTCGATCTGATCTAACAATATCCAACAATTTTTACTTTTCCCCTTCTTCCCTCGAAGAGCAGAACTTGGATAAACAAAAGTTTTATACAGACCACTCATGCGCGCAACATTAATTATGTATTTGACTTTGAATCGATCGATTTTCTGTTTATTTATAGAGTTGCCAGCCTTTGGCTAACCAAACAGAAATTTATAACAGCAATAAAATCAACAACAACTGCAATAATACAGGCAGGCAGCAGGCAGGCTTTTTGCGAACTTAAACCTGCCGTCCAGCCGAAGCCCAGTAGCCGAAGTAAACAAATTCCTAAATAATTTCTTGGCTTTGTTTGCATGTAAACAAAAGCGGCGACTGCGGCGGCGAAGATCGCTGAAAATTGTTTGAAAATGCGGTTGCAGCAATTTATGTAAATGCTGCTGTTGCTGCCGTTGGTTTCGGGCGGCTGGTCATTGTTTTCGTTTTTATTGTACATCATACATACTTGTTGTTGTACAGCTTTATCACTGCGTATGGCCACCATGTCGATTCCACTGAAGCGCGCCGCCCGATCGCCGATGGCTGCTGGTAGCTGACTGCAGTTGTTGTTGTTGGAGGTTTTTATTGTGCAATATTTATGCGGTCGCTGCTGTTCAGATTTTTAATGCTTTTATTTCAACGAAATGCTTTTTGTGCGCATGCGCGCTGCGCATTTCGGTTTTGAAGAGCGCAAAAACGCGACAAAAATTTGCATTGAAAATTTCTAACTGTTGCCCTGACGCCGTGCTCCAGTTTTTGCATAATTTGCACAATAAATTAATTTATTAGTCTGCGCCCAGTGTGACATTTCCGCTGCCATTGACGCTGACTGTTGGCTGTCATCATCGCCTAAATATGTCAGACACTGCAGAAATATTCATTAATTTTTTTTTTCCTACTTATTTATTATAATTTGTAACTGTGAATGTTGTATTTGTTGTTGTTTTTCGCCTCATATAGCTGACCCATTTACGGCGCCGCAATGAGCAATTAGCGACAATTGTTATGGGAATTGTTTTTGCTAAAAAGTTACACATTACAAAATGCAGCACATTGCTCTACGAGTGTTGCAAAGTGACGCTCAAAGTGCATTTAATACATTTTTTAATGCACAAGAAATTAGCTTGTTCATTAAAATTTGTTTTCTTGACTTAAAAGTTGTAACAAATCTTCTTTAGCAGGGCATGGTTTGTCTTAAAATTTAAATATAAAACCTGACTTTAACTTCCACTCTGGTTTTCACTTAAAACCAGAGACCTAAAATAATTATCATCCATATTTTTGGATATAAAAAAAATTGCCCTAATTTAAGAAATTTCTAAAAATATTGCTTTATAATAATTATTCCCAATAAGACATTTTTACGTGATCTGTAACTATTTTCATGTAATAAATATTTTTGAATTGCATAATAGCTGTTATCAGAAAAAAGTATCATATATTTTTCGGTGTCGATAATTATTATTTTGTGATTTTTTTTACGTTACTTCATAACTTTTGTTTATAATTTTTTTTAATTTACGTTGTCGATAATTATTATTTTGAAAAAACATTTGTTTTACGTTTAATTATCACATTTTGGGTATAAATTTATTTTTAATTGTTTCAAATTGACAAACGCAAATTACCTGCAGAAAACCAATTTCCACCAATAACTAAACAATTAAAAATCAATTCATACACAAAATGAGGTAAGGCAACGTAAAAAAATTCTTTCATAAAACTTATGAAGCAACATAAAAAAAATTTCTCTCAAATAATAGTTATCTTTATCTGCAAGCACACAATTTTTCATGAGAGCGAAAAAGCGATTTAGTCGCTAATTCTAAAAGTAGAAATCAATCAATCTAGTAGAATGTTTATAAAAACGAAAACTTAAATCCTTTATAACCAAAATGGAGATACATTTTTGTATGATAATTTGAGATGACAGATATGTGACTGAAGGATTTCAAACTTTTCGTGAAAGTTTCAGATAATGTCTAAGTATTGAATAAAAGCTTTCGATGTATGAATTCCTGCTAATTGTGGTATGGACTTTAGCTTCATCAGCGAGCGTCTTTATTGCCTTAGTTGACTGAAAATTAGTTGATCGAAGTGATAATTGCTTTCACTATAATTGGGTTTTGACTGAGTTAGGGCTGGAACCCTGAATCTCAGGCCCGTGAACCAACGCAATGATCCACTAACTTCAGGAGGAACTTCAGGCTCATCAGTTAGGCTCTTTATAACCTCAGTCGATTAAAATGATTTCTTCAAAGTGATTATTACTTTCTCAATGTATGATTTTTGCTGAGTTAGCGCTCGAATCCTGGACCTCAGACCCGTTTCGATATTTGGGTATCATAAGATAGTTGATGCCAATACATTTTGTGTCAAATGGCGCTAAATTGTTGCATTATAACTCGGCATAGTGTAATTAATTATTAATTAATTAACAGAAAAATATAGCTTAACGGGAATCTTTTGGGTATCTTTACTTTTTTGAATCGACTGCTGCACTATCGATATTAGACGAAGTCTTTTACTACCTCAAAGTTGCAACCACGGTTGCCACAGTTGGTTACTTTTAACCAAAATGGCCTAATTTTTTTGGGCTTGGTTACTTGATTACTTTTATTTGTATTTGATGACTTTTTGTAAGTGACTTCTAGTATATGTGGTCCTGATTTTGTAGCGAAGTAAGATGCGAACTTTGTTTGTTTTTTGCTAGCATATTTTTTTACTGGAAAAAAATTTTAAAATTTGATGCAATATATGGCCGTGTTTTCTGTTTTTTTTTTGCTTACATGTTTCGCCCCATCGAAGCTAAACCTTGTCAAATGAGGGAAGAATGAACCGAAAAACTAAAATTTCGTTTTTTCACATTCTTACATTTTGGTTACTTTTCTAGAAAAATTTAGTTAGCAAAATTTTGGTCGAGGTGCAACCGTGGTTATAGCTATAAACAGATTCATTTTTGCTTCGCTTGTTGTTTTAGCTGGAGAGGGTTTCTCGCTATACTCTTTTTGGACAATTAAATTTAGGGCATCGACATAGGCCACTTTTCTCCAGGTTGAAATTAAAGCAGTGTTAGTAAAGAGAGTCGCCTTTTTCGATACTTTGTTGCGTATTGAACTCGGTTCGATTCTCCTCAATAGAAGAAATTAAAATTTGCGTAAATAGTTACATATCTGCTTCGCGTACACAGCACTCAGGCTTCACACCTCTTCAATGGTCATTTCTCGGCTTCTCCTCAAATGTATCTAACTACCAGTAATCTCTCTATTCCAATTTAAATTTTAAGCTACCTTCAAATATTTCATTACTCACAATGCTTTCTTTTCATTGATTTAATTGTTTTAATGCAATTTTCATGCCGTCATTGAAACAAACAACATACAGACTTGTTTTCATTGAAAATTCATTTTTCTGCATAGTTGACCACCTCACAAGTTTAGCCACATTGCGGCTGCCCCCTTGTAGAACGCTGCCATGCAATGCAACATTTACTGCAACTCGACGCAATGGAGCGGCACGCAATTGCTAGCAATCACGCCAACAAAATCAACAACAATAACAATAAAGCAACAACAATGCTGCAAGACGGAATTTTCAAATGTAATGCGCCATAAAGTGTTGCATATGGCCACAGTGGAGTATTATTGGGCTGCAGAAACTATTTGAAGCTATGAGGAATAAAATAACTGTGGGGCTATGCGTGAAAATATGTTGGGGTCTTTGCAAATGCCAATGTAAAGTTTGTTAGTTTTTTTTAATCAAATAAAATGCCGATTGCGTGCAGTCGCTTGAAATTGCGTGAATCATGGATATTGCGACATACATTAAGTTTTACTTAGTTTTAAATCTGGCAACGTTTTGTGCCGAACTTTTACATATTCGAGTTCACAAGTCTCAATAGTTTTTTTTCTTAGTTGGTTTCTTTTCAGTGTTGCTTAATAGCAACTGAAACGCCGCTCTGGGTTTGGCATTTTTGAATACAATTCAGTTGATTCCATAGAATTCCTTTTTAATGGCAAAGTGCTCATCACTTTTATTGGTGTTTTCACTGCGTTGGGGTACTTTGTCCTTTTATTCTTTTTTAAAAGTGATCTTAGATCTGTTAATATAATAGACAACTTACTGAAGTTTGTTTAGCTATTTCGCTGATTTGAAGACATAGAAGAAAGACCCGTTGATCTCGTGGTATCACAATAATCACGGCCGTCTTATGGGCCAGTTATCAGAGATGCAGCACATAAACTTAACCGTAACCGTAAACTTAGAAAATTTTAGCGATTACTCAAAACTTAGTTTTCGTAAACATAACCTTAGAAATCAGCCGATTTTCCTTGCTGACAGAGAGAAAAACATATATAGCTACTCAATTTTTATCGATATTTTTTTTTACTTAATATTATTGAATGTAAGAGCATTCAACGACTTAAAATATTGATATATGTATTTAAAAAAAAATAGGAATTTTATTCAATTTTGTATGTTTAAAATTTCTGGTAATTTTTTTATTTTCCAATTTATTCAGAGCAGAGTGGCAACATTTCCCTGAGCGAAACCATTAGCTGATTGCGTTTTCTTTAAACGTAAACTTAGAAACCAAAACGAAACAGATTTCTAAGTTTACGGTTACGTTCAGTAACCAGTTTAATAGCTTTCGGGTATGGCAGGTCGTGTCAGCTGACGTCAAACTAGGTTAAGTCTCGGGTAACTGACCCATTACTTTATTGCCTGTTTTAGATGCTTTCCCCAAATATTCTGCCTTATATTTCACTTTACTTTACTTTATTTCACTTTCCTTTTTTGGGTGGGAAATCTTTATAAAGATTGGTAGACCAGAATCTTCCAGCCTGCTAGATTCTTACCGACTAAAAATTCTCTGTTCGGGGATTTGCCGAAATGTACCCCATAGTGCGTCCTTTTTGTCCCCATAAATTTCGTGATTTTTCAATATTTTTATTTTATTTTGTGATTAGTCACCCGCAGGTTTGTTGAATTTAATTACCCCCATTCCAGTCACTTTGTCATTCGTTATATCTAAATTATAGATTTTTGTGACTAATGGTCACAGAAATCGATCTCTCCGGCACTTTGACTTGTTTAATGTTGGTTTTTGGTCTTTAAATGCTCCTCTTATGCGAGCTCTAATAGAATTCAATAAGATCTCAAAGAACTCTTCGGCAGACTTCACTACTTCTAAAACAATATTTTTAAACTTTTTGAACTCTGTTTTTAATTAAGTTATCGATTGTTTTGTAATATTATTTTGTTATTTATCAATTATGCTGTCCTTTATTAGTCAGTAAGCAAACAATTGTTCTCTGACTAATTAAAAAAAAATGAAATGAAATGAAATGAATTCCACTTTTCAACCCGATAGCATTTTTCAATCGTTTAAAATCGCCTTTGTCCTTTTAAACCATTAAACCCATTCCAATCGAGCTACTGAAACAAAGTGTCAGAATTTTTGTGTCTCCATGAAGTTTGTGATTACCAGGGAAAGGATTTTGTGGAAATTGCCTTTTTTGTTTGCTGCTAGATAGAGCACTTCTGATTGAAAATGGGTACGAATTAGGTCCTTCTGATTAGAAATATACCACTTTTATTTTGCCTTTTTTTTGCCTTAAAAAGGCAGTTTGCCTTTTTCACCCATAAATGCCCTTTTTTAGTGCCTATTTTACCTATAAATGCCACAAAATGCCTTTTTCAAGATTTGTCGAGCGCCTTTTTATTTTTCTTTCGTTTTTAATATTTTCCACCTTTTGTTTCGCAAAAATACCGTGAAACTAAAAAAAAATTAAGTGGCAACATTGAAATTTCATTTTTTACATTGATTTGATCATTCTTAAGCCGTTATTTTTTGTTGTGCAGTGGAAAATTTAAAGAAAAAAACATGCCAAAATCAAAAAGTTCGGTTAGCGCAAAAATTTCCGCGCTGATAGCAGAGTTTGGTGGTGCTGAGAGAGGTGCTGAAATCCTTTCTTTTATTTATTTTTTTGTGATACAAGTACGGCTTTTATGTTTTTATATGAGAAGTTAAAATATGAATTTAAAATATGTGCCTACATTTCAAATAAAATATCTTAGTTTTAGTTTTTAAACTATCTTTGAAAACCTTGATGTTCCTTTTCTTTTACAAAAAACGAGGTATAAATATTGTATGTTGCATACGTCAGATGAAATAAAATTATTAAAAAATACATACCGTTTCCCCCTTTTTTTTTTAGATTTTCTAGTATTTTGTTCTTATTTTTAAATGCCTGTTTTTGCCTTTTTAACAGTTTTTAATGCCCTATTTTGCCTTTTTAGGCAGTTTTTAGTGCCTTTTTCTGCCTTCTTGGCAGTTTTTAGTGCCTTTCCGTGCCTCTTTTGCTATTTTATTTTGCCTTTTTTTATAGGTTTTTAGGCCCTCAAAATCCTTTCCCTGGTGATTACTCTGTCGAATTCATTGACCCCTCTTTCAACCACTTTGTCATTTGTTATATAAAAATAATAGATTATTGTGACTAATAGTCAAAGAAATCAACTCGAAGGCATTTTTAATCTACGTATCCATTGCCTGGATTACTCTAGGCACATTGTTCAATCGAACTACTGAAACAAACAAAGTGTCAGAATGTTGCAAATGTTTTTTTTCAGTTATTGCTTTTACTACAGTAAAGTTTATACTTTCTTTTTGTTTATTCAACATTTCCGAACATTTAAAAATAACTAGAAAATTATAAACTTTTGCTTCATAGTCCAATTCATTTCGATACCAATTTGAAAATCTCAGCTTCTCTTTCTCTCTTTGGCAATTTGACTTTTTTTGGCATCTTTCGTGGCTGCTGCATTCCATAACTCTTCAACTATTTGGCCTGTTATCTGAATCTTATCTCGGAGCGAATACAATTTCGCGCCATCACCAGTCAACCATCGCACTATCTCACCGACGTACTCGCCAATAAACTGGCCGAGGCGCAAGCATTAAATTCACTTTAATCGGTTTAGCACGATCATGAGACAACATGTCGTCAATTATTTCTGCAGCAGCGTCCACGACAACGACGCCAACGACAGCCACGTTGACGATCATGATCAGCGGCCCACACCCCCAGCCCCACTGCGCTGGACTGAAGTCGACTTTGGTGTGGCTCTGTCCGGCGGCAGAAATTCATTTCAATTTTGCTTGCTGCGTTTGCACTTTTCGTGCGCCCTCAATGTGATCCCTCAGCGCTGCTCGATCGCTGGACCGTATTGCCAATGTGTTATTGTTGCTATTCGGTGTGTTGTTGTGCTTTGTTGCTGATCTTGGCACATTGGTGGCGCGCTTTCGTTAAGTTCGCGGCATGCCGCTGCCGCTGCCGCTGTTGCTGTTGCTGTCGCAGCAGCTGTTGTTGCTGCCGCACAGAGCGTGTGGCAACGCTGCCACCGTGATGGTGCGCGCCGAACGTGCTGTTCGTGCGCGCAGTCGCAAATTCGTTTGGCGCAGCGTGTTTAAGATTTACGAGCCGTGATCGTTTTGATCGGCGCGGACCTCCCCAGTGCTAATTTCATTTCTTATTCTTCTTCTTTGGCGTCGTTGTCGATGTTTTTGTTTGGTATTTTTTAACGGTGTTGTTGTTGTAGTTGTTGTGGCTGCTGCACTAAAGATTTGTTTGTTGTTGGTGGGGCTGATTTTCGTTGTGGTGTGGGCACAGTGTGCGTGCACTGTGTGTTCGCCCTGAAGAAGAAGAAGAAGCATTCCTATTGGAGCTTTAAATGTTGCGTGAAATTTTCGCGCTCACTTACATAATTTTTTGTTTTCGTTTTTTAATAACATTTTCTCACATTCCGATTTGTTGTTGCGCATGCTGTTGGCATGCCTAAACAACAACAACAACAGCAGCAATAATAATAGCAACAACAATATGGTGCGCAGCTTGGCAACATTTGCATGTTGCACAGCGATAATCTGGCAATTTTTACAACTTGATCCTTGGCCATGGTAGCAGATAAACCAGCAGGAGTTCTGCTGCTGCTGATGTTGCTGCGGTTGTTATTGTTGTTGTTATTGGCATTCCTGTCTTCTGTGTGGTGTTGCCACTCGCATTCAATACGCTGCAGGCGAAAACAGGGTGTTGCTGTTGCTGTTGCATGTGGCGTGTTGCCAAGTTGTCAAGTGTCATGTAGCCTGACACTAAGGCGTGAGTGAGACGAAGATATAGCATGTGTGTGTGTGTGGTTTTCACGAAAAGAATTTGAGGACAAAATTTAGTTTAAGATTAGATTTTTAATTTTATTGCACTTAAGTTTAAGTAATTTTATTTGTATATATTTTAATCGTGATTGTAAGTTGAATTAAAAATATTTGTAGTACTAAAGTTTTCTTTAATAACATTCATGCAATCGAATTTTTGATATTTTACAAAAAGCTTTCATAAATATTGCAATCATTATTAAAAGCCTAAAAATAAACGAAAACTACAAAAATACCAGCAACAACAAAACAAAATAAAATTTTGTACATTTAATTATTGATTCTGAATTTTACACAACTTTCTACACACACACGAATACACACAACAAAAATCAGCCACCAACCGTGCGGATGTCCGTTTCATCATTTTTGTTGTTGTTGTTGTTTTTGCTTTTTGGTGTTGCGGAAATTTAAAACCTTTCGGCAGCCAGCAAATAACCACAGCAACAAGGCAACATCGATAATATATAAAAACAACAACAACAATCAACACAACAACTACAACGACAGCAACAACAACCAATACATGCAAATAACAGCCAAACATTTTGCTGCACTAAGAAAGAAATCATTTTTATGATTTTATATTTTTGTTTTGTTGTTATTGTAGTTGCTGCTGTTGCAACAAGCCAACGTTTATAATTGGCAATATGGCACAATTTGGCTGAAAATTTTCGCTAACAAATTGTGCATAACGTTTGCAATAACTTCGAAAATTGTTGCTTAAATAATATTTTTGTTGTTTTTGGTATATCGTTTGTTTTGTTATTGTTGTAAACATTGATTTTGCACAATCATTGACAAGTGCAGTTTGCGTGAATTGAGGCAAAAATCATAAAAAAGTTTATGTGGAATTTTTTATGGAGCGTAAAACATGCGACTGTTGTAATGTTTTTTTGAAGATGTTGCGGTGTTGAAGTTTTTATACGAAAAGCATGAATATTTAAAAAATAGTTGACTGATATAAAATGAATATGAATAAAAATATTTTTTTTTTTTTATTATAGGAAAGATAGTAATACAATTATTATCTTACATTAAAAAGAGGAGCATTAGCTACCAGGGCTTTCGGCTCTCTTGTTCTTATATTAAAATTTGATATACATGAATTTGATATACATAACCTGTAGAGTATTTATATCTGTAACTAATATTTATGCTTCATATTTAGAAGAATATGTGTGTAATCATAAAATTATGCTATTATGCTTATATGTAGTTGTTAATGGTTATTGTTTAAATCAGTTTAAGGAGATCGCATTCTTTTAGGAAGTTGTACAATATTTTAATATTATCTGTGCTTGTGGATTTGAGCACTTGGATAGGATCTGAGTTGAGGAAAATGCTGGTTCTTACAGTGTTGAATTTAGAGCAGGTGGTAAGCAAGTGGTTTACAGAAATTGCGCCATTATTGCAATATTGGCAAATTTGTGCTCCGTTTCCATTAAAAAGGTGTTCGTGTGTAAGTTTTGTGTGGCCTATGCGGAGTCTCACAAAGGTCTTGATTTCATTGCAGCTGCAGTTTGAAGGGAAGGATGGTTTTGCTCCAAGAGGGTTGATGGAGGTGTAGTGGTGGTTCTGGTTGGTCCATTGGTCCAGCTTGTGTGTGTATAGGTGTTGTGCGATTATGCGGTCAGTGTCGTTTTTTTCCAATGATTGGAATGAGTGCAGAGGTTCTTTTGTGGCCAGCTTTGCTCTTGCATCTGCAAGTTCATTCCCTACCAGGCCGGCGTGTCCAGGTATCCACATTATTTTGATTTTTTTCCAGTGCTGGATCAGATTGTTTCTGGTTGATGTGATGATTTCGCTGGAGTTTGACATATTCTGAAGTGCTGCGATAGTAGATTTGCTATCCGAGCAGATTATAAATTTGTCCTTTTTGCTTGCGGCAAAATTTACTGCTTGTTGGATTGCAATTGCCTCGGCTGTGAAAATGGAACAGAGTGGGTGTAGTATACCTGCGGTAATTGTAGTTCCGTCACTGTCCACTACTGCGAAGGCTGTGACGTGGTTGGTTTTGGACCCGTCGGTGTATATGCATTTCCATGATTTATTTGTTAGGTGACGCATTTCTTCTAGGAAAAGTTGGTTGTAGATCAATGTGTTGGTGGAGTTTTTTGGGTGATTCTGTAATCGAAGTAGGAACGTTGAGTTTTTAAGAAGCCACGGAGCTGATTTCTCGCCAGTCCTTGATTTTGGCTGATTTGAAAAGCCAATTGTTTCCGCGAATTTTAAGGATCTTATAATAGCTGATTCTCGGCTGAGCACTTTTGTATTTTTGGGCAGCTCTTGCTGTTTGAAGTAGGATTTTATTATTGCAGCAAAAAAGTTTCGGAATTAGTTTGAGGGTGTTTTGCTTCAGTCTCTCCTCTAACGTTGGCAGGCCAGTTTCTGTTAAAATATATTTGATTGGTGACGTTCGAAATGCACGTAGACTTCTTCTGGCGGCGGTATGGTAGGGAGCGCAAAGCAGCTTCATATTGCTTTTGGCGCAATTACCGTAAACCATCAGTCCATAGTCGATCTTTGATAAAATTAAGGCTTTTACAATATTTATTAGTGTTTTTTGATGGACGAGGCAGTGTTTTGATGACAAGTATTTTATTATGTTTAGCCTAGAGGAAATATTGTTTCTTACGTACAGACAGTGATTTCTAAAAGTTAATTTTGTATCAAAAATTATACCTAGAATTTTTATTTCGTTGACGTATTCTATATTTATAAAGGTAAAAACATTATTACAGCAGGTTTGTTTTCTGCACATGTGCAGTATTTTACATTTTTCGTAAGATATGGATGTGCCAGAGGTTTTTGACCATTTTGTGATGTCATTTAATATTGCATGGAAATTATTTTCAATTACGTTCACATCTTTATTTTTTGAATATATAAATACATCGTCTGCATAAATTATGTGTTCAATTTGTTTGTATTTTTTAAGTAGATTACTGAGGCCATTAAATGCAATAATGAATAGCGTTACAGATAATGGCGACCCTTGCGGTATGCCATTATGCAGGTTATGTATATCTGAATAAAAGTTATTTACACGTACTCTGAATTTTCTATTGGTTAAAAAAGCTTTAACAACGTGAAAGATTTTTGAACCAATTTTCCAATCTTTGAGTTGTTGGAGAATAATGTGAACGCCGACTCGATCGAACGCCTTTTCGAAGTCAAGGCTTAATATTGTAACATGGTTTTTTGAGGACAGTGCTACGGAAGCATAGTGCTCAAAAGACAGTAATGCATCCAGGGTACCTTGACCTTTCTTGAATGCAACTTGATGTTGGCTTAGCAGATTGTTTTTTGTTGCGAACCACATAAGTCGCTGGGATACAATTTTTTCCAAGATTTTGCCTACGCAAGGGAGTAAGGAAATCGGCCTATATCCGGTGATATCTGTGTTGCATTTATTAGGCTTTGGGATAGCAATAATTGTTGCTGTTTTCCACAGTTGAGGGTATACAGTTTGGTCTAAGATGTTGTTAAATAGCTCAATGATTCTAGTTTTCAGTTGTGATGGAAGATTTTTAATCATCGGGTATGACACGCGATCATAACCCGGTATTTTTCCTGTTAAGGAGGAGAGTGTAGAAGCGAATTCCATTGGTGTGATTGGGGCGTCGCAGTGCTGGGCGTGTGCGGATGGCTTCTTGATGGTGACGCTATTTTTTTCCGCAATAAAATCAGTGTGGAAATTCGAATCTTGGGAATATTCAGACCATTGCGGAGCAAAGTAATTAGCAATAAGTTGTGGGGATTGAATTGGTCCATTGCTGGTTGTTATAAGTTTGATGTTGTGTGGTTTGTAAGACCCAACTAGCATATTAATACTTGACCAGATCTTTCTAGGACAAGATGAAGGATTAATTCTTTCTGAAAGTTGTTCGATGCTGCTGCGCTTTGCTTCTTTTGCTTCTTTTCTAAATAGTGCATTGGCTTTTTTAAAGCAAACAAGATTCTCTATTGAGCGGGTTTGTTTGTATTTCTTCCAGCATTCTTGTTTATTTTCTCTCAACTTGTGCAATTTATCGTTCCACCAGTGGGTAATTCTCTTTACGGGGCGTGCACTGGTTTGTGGCATAGAGTGATGGGCAGCAAAACGAATAATTTTCTGTAGGCTTGCAGCTTCTGTATTTATGTTAGAGCAGGGGGTGGTACTGTTGTTAATATGATTAGAAATTTGTTGAAACCTGTTCCAATTTGCCTTATCTGTGATGAATTTTGGGTTTGGTTTGGTCAGTTTTATTTGGTTAGGGAGTATTAAATTCGTGATTATGGGGAAGTGGTCACTACCGTGGAGATCTGTTAATGTTTTACTGAAAAGTTTTGGTGCGATTGAGGAGGAAGAGATCGTTAAGTCTATATTTGAAAATGTGTTATGCGTAGAGAAATGGGTGGGAGCGCCATCATTTAAAACTATAAGGTTGTGGTAGAGGATAATGTCTTCAAGAATTTTGCCTCTTTGATTAACATGGGTAGAACCCCACATTGGACTCCAAGCATTGAAGTCGCCTAGCAAAATGATCGGCGTTGAGAAAAGGTTTAGGATCGATATTATGTCGTTTGAGTTGAATATCTGGTTAGGGGGTATATATGTACATTGATATGAGGGTAATTTTTATTCCGATATTGATTTCTACAGCAATGGTAGCGATGTTAGAGTTGAGAGGAGTGTAGTTGTGTGGTATTGATTTATGCACCAGAATTCCTATATCTTGTTTGCTGGTGGTGTTGTTTGGTAGGTTGGTGAAATAACCTGCGTACTGTTTTGGGGTTACGGGGACGAGGTTAACAGGGAGGTGTGTTTCTTGCAATGAGATGAAATCTGGGGAGTACTCTTTTATCAGCATTTGAAGTTCGAATAAGTTATTGTAGAAGCCTTTGAGGTTCCACTGTAAGATATTGAACATTCTAATTGAATGATTGAAAAGGGGGAAGAGGATAAAGAGATATTTAGTGTCTACTGTATGTGTTGGCGTAAGAGTTTTTTTTTTTTTTTTTTTTAAGAGAGTAGAGGTGAAATTAGTGAGTTTGGTGTGACTTTAGTGAGTTAGACTGATTTGTAAAAGAGAGAAAATACGGGAGTAGTCTAGTTAGGAGAGCGTGTAAGAGAGTTTGGAGTGTGAGTGAGAGAGAGTGATCTGGTTGAAAGATGTGTGGGTTCAGGTTGGTTAGAGATGAGTTGCTCTTGCTCTACTTCTAGGGCCCACGTGGTATTCGTCTGGTCATTTGTGTGGTTAGTATTTTTTAAGGTTACAGAGTTTGAGTTTGTTGTGTTATTTACATTGAGTTGGGTTTGAGACTTGTCGAGTTTAGAGGTTACAAATAGTTTTGGTTGATTGTTATTTCCAGAGTGGTTTGTTGGATTTTGATCACTGTTTTGTTGTTTCTTATTTATTGGGCTTTGGTTGTCTGATTTTTGTTGAGTTTGATTTGTTTCTTGTGATGTTTTGAGTATTGTAGAATATGAGGGCGAGGAGGAGGTTTCTCCTTGTGGGGACTTGAGTACAGAGTTGTGCGAAGTGGAATTTGTTTGATTTTTAAGAAGCTTTAATGCTTCACGTATGGTAAATTTTTTTTCTGTTTTGATTTGTAATATTTCTTTGGATTGTATGTATTTAGGGCAGGATTTAATGGAGGATGGATGGTCACTGGCGCAGTTTGCACAATATACACGAGTGCATTGAGTGGGGCTATGGGGGGGGGAGACCGCATGTGTCGCAAATTGGAGCGCTTTTGCAGCGTTTGGTTGTGTGCCCTAAACGCTGGCAGTTTCTGCACCTCATGGGGTTTGGGATATAAAGCTTGACGCGAGCTGTGTGCCAAGAAACTTGAACGGAATCTGGGATATAGTAGCGATCAAATGTCAGAAGGTGCACGCCGGTTGGTTTAGTTTTTCCCTCTATAGTTTTCGTATACTTATATATTGCAATGACACCTTGGTCTTTCATGTTATCGATAATTTCTTCTTCTGAGATGTCGTTTAGACATGGGGCGTATATGGTGCCTTTGGTGGAGTTGAGGTTCTCGTGGTATTTTGTTTTTATTTGACATAAACCTGGCAACGATTTTGTGGACAGAAATTTTTCGGCCGTTTGCGTATTTTTTTACTAGAAGCAGCAAACCTCCGTCCCGCAGCTCCGAAATCGATAACACATCTTTGCTTATGAGGTTAAGTGATTTTTGCACTGAAAAGCACGAGTATTTCGTAATGGGTTTGTTTTCGTCGGTGGTGTTTAAGACAATATATTTTGGATTTTCTCTGTGTATTGTTGGCAAATCAGGGTAGTTAAGTGTACAAGCTTGATAGTTTTTACGTTTTTTTGGTTGGGGACTATAGGAAAGCAAAGCAAACCTATTATTCCCCAGGTTTGGAGGCCCTGGGGCCATTTTTAAAAGATGCGATCCGAATATTGGATAGTCACTGTAATTCTACCAGGGAAAAAAACGAGTTAGGTTTTGACTTCAGAGATATTGAATTTCTAAATGGATGAGCGCGATATATAGCGTACCGGGAGAGGTTAACAGAGTACGGTTAAACGTGTGCTCACGGCGAGTGCAAGTCGGTGACTGTGAATAAAAATAAGTTAAGGTATAAATAAGAATTTCTGTTTTGTAACAATTGGCTATCTTCGCTAGATCGGTGCTACTTAAGTGGACCTTAGTTTGCATTAGAAGCTAGTCTGCCTTTTTTGTGATTAAAGTCTTCAAAAAGTATTCCAGACTATCCAATTGATGTTAGGTTTTAGCATTCCAACAATTTGTGGACACATCCTCCTTATCCACTTTCATTTTTTAGTAGTAGGTTTTTGGTAATAAACCAAAAACCTTTTACAAATTGGAGAACAATATTATTAAAACCATTGTAGAGATCAGCCTCTCAGACTTATGAAAGCGAGTCGAGAAAAGGCTATGTGAATTTATTGCCAAATTGATGAAATTTAAAGCCGTCAGCCTTTTAGGTTTGTAGATTTTTCAAGTCACAGATTTAAAGCAACCAGTGATGCACATAGAATTTCATTTCGAGGGGGTTTTGCGTACAACTTTTGAGCCGAATACCATCCGAGACCATATTTTGTGCTTACTTTTGTTGTACTTTTGTATTTGGGGAGTTGGAACCAAAACCTTTCCCTGTGTGCGCTACTGATCGCTGCTATCAGCGAAAAAAAATTTACCAAGTAGAGAAAAACATTTAAACCAGTCCAGAGTCTCCGCTTATGACTTATGTAGGAAATTTAAAACAATTTCAAATTTAAAGTACTGTAAATGAAGCCTCGACAGTCGGTTCAATGATATCAATAACTTTGTTTTGTTTGTGCGTTGAATTGTTGGTCCGAAGATCGTTGAGTCGAATCTCTACTTAGCGGGAGGCAGTAGCGTGGCGAAGGGGGAAGGTGGGTATGGATGTCAACATTTCATTTCAACTTTATCAATCACTATGCATGGTATGTACGTGGCAGCGTACTAGCACAAAGGTCTTTTTACCTTTAAACATTTAAGAAAATAAAAAACAAAAAATTTATTTTTTTTGGCCAAATCGATTTTTTTTATAAATAGTCCCCTTCAGACTCAATGACAACAAATAAACATGATCTAAAAGTATGCATAATGAATGTATTAATTGTTTTAGTTTTTCAGAGTGTTTAAAATTTTTTTTTAGTAACAAAAATAGTATGTAAATTAGTATCATATTTCCATATTTAAAAGACCAGACAACATTTTGTTAAGCAGATAACAATTAATTTTTGACAGCGTCAAAATAATTTTTGTAAATAATTTTTTTTAAATTTCTTAAAATTTATTCAATGTAAATTTAGCTATTTTTATTTTAAAATTCCATAAAAATAAGTACTTTTTGTAACATAATTCTTTGAAAGCCAATTCAACCAATTATAAAAAAGGAGAGCCAAATCATAAGAAACAAACAAAAAATTTCGAGGAGGTGGAGTTTCTCACCCAAAAACCTCTTGGCTACGTCTCTGTTAGGAAGTTAAATGCAGTTTCAATTGCACAATCAATCTTAATCTAATCTAGCAAGTATCAGGATTTCATTTTGAGGGGGGGCAAGGGGGGTTTGCGTACAACTTTTGAACTTAATTCCATTTGAAACCATATTTTTCAGCAACAAACAAAACAAACATTCCAATTATATTTGGGGGAAGGTTTGAACCCCCAAGCCCCTCTTCTGTGTGCGCCACTGTAGCAAATACATATCTAGATAAATGTTAAAAAAAATTTTGAGTGACAAATATGATTTTAAATGGTATTCGTCTCAAAAGTTGTATGAAAAACGATTCCCCCAAAAAAATCTTGTATGTGCTACTGGTGATCTGCATTATTACAACATTGAAGTTTATAGGTTAGAAAAGGTTATGTAATGTTAGGTTAGTTTGTTAGTTTATGTTATGTTAGGTTAGCTTAGAATTTGTGGTCACCCGCAAGAGGTGACTTAGGGCCAAATGGCTCATTGTGATGCCAGATAATTGTAAGACCAGCCTCTTTCCCCGCGCTACGCAAATTAGTTGAAACTTTTTATAGAGTTTTGATTGTCATTTCAGCTAAACGTCCGAATGAAGTTTGCGTTTGTTAAAAACACATTGCAACTGCTCAGAAGTGTCATTTGAGGCTTTCTGTTTCCCCCTCATCTCTGCAACTTTTGAAATACAGTCGAACTTCCCTATAATGAATTAGCACGGGATCAGAAAAAAGCTTCATTATATAGAAACTTCATTATATAGAAATTATGATTTTTTTCATCTTTTATTTAAAATAATGAGGTATTTTAGTTTGGATTACACCCTTCCACTTTTCTTCCTCAACAAAGCCTTCTAATACATTTAGAGACTTAAAAACATTATTCGGTATGTTGCTCTTCATCTCCACAAAGGTTCGAAGTACATCAAGAGAAGCAGAAATTCGTCCCAATGTAGGTAACACCGCATCAGCCAATTCTTCTTCACTGGCCATTTCTTCATCGTTTTCTGAATCTGCAAATGTAGAATTTTTTCGAGAGAAATGCTACTTCGCTGCGACATTTTCACTTTATTCACTCAAAATAAACAATTGCTGTAAAAATTGTTAGTGATGTGCAGGGGCGTAGCCAGAACTTGGTCATGGGGGGGGTTTTCAAAAAATTGTTTTGCCAGTTTAGTATTACATGTTTTTTAAAGTAAAGTGCACTTCCCAAATAGGGCTTATGTGGCTTGTTGTGGCTTATGTGACTTAATGCATTAAAAACTAAATTTTTCCCTGATTTTTAGTAAAAATTTCATGAAATTTGATGGACTGAAAGCGAAGTTATTGCATCTGAAGTGGAAGTATGTTTGTGTCATCGTACAAAAATGTGCATCGAACAAAGATCCAATATTAACTATTGTTTTAAAAATGTTTAAACTTTAACCGAAGTATTTAAATTGATGGACCAAGTTTATGGTGATGATTGTTTATACCGTGGTGGGGTTCATAAGTGGTAAACGCGATTTAAAAACGATTCTCAGAACATAAATGATCACCAAAGTGTTAGCCAACTGAATCCGCGATCACCGTAGATCAAAACTGGGCGGTAATTCATAAAAGATAAGCCAAAATCTTCATTGAAATTCTTGAAATTGGATTTAACCTTCGCTTTACTTATACCCACCCGGGTGATCTTTTTAATATTCATGTTTAATATCTGCACAAATTTTAAGGTAATTTTCAATAACATGAAAAAATATTTTTTTGAAATTTTGTTCATGTTTAACCCTTTTAGTGCCGGAGGCCGATATATCGGCTCTTGCTGCACTAGCGAGATGTGCCAGATCCGATATATCGGCCCGCGCTTTGTAGCGCTTTACTATTCGCATTGCGGGAGAACTCTATCTCAAAATAAATTTGTAATACGTTATAAATGATCTAATTTCATTACGAGAGAATAAAAAAAAAAATAGTTGTTTGTTTTAACTCTTTGTGGACGTTTATGTTATCGGAACTTTTCGGCAGCGTGTTATGTAAACAACTGTTTGAAGACTCTTGCGAAATAACGTTGCATTGTCGCAGCAGACGTAGGATCAGTTAGTGTCTCCTCGATCGTTGTTTTGAACAGTATATTTCGTCCCAGTTGCAGTTTGAAAGCGTCATTTTTGTTATTCCCGTTGTTTTCCGCTTGTGTCAAACATTGTTGTTTTTGACAAACCAACAATTAGCAATACAGGATACACTGCTTTTTGAATCATGTAAATTTTGTTTGGTTTTTATGAGCATTTTCCCAAACCCTAGTAAAACTGTGAAATTCGACCGGTTATTCTCGCATAGGCACCTCTTTTTCGCCCGGCACTAAAAGGGTTAAACTTGAATTTTGTCATTTTTTATACAAATGTATCTGGGTGATCCCAGGCGCTTTCGCTACCATTTTGATTAAAACTCACGATAAATTTTTTTCCGTACCTCATTATGTGTTCAATAAACACTCTGGAAAGAAATCTTCCAAAATAAATCATTAAAGTTAGGCCTTTTTTCGAAATATATTTATTGTGAGTTTTACTCAAAATAGCGGCGGAAGTGCCTGGGATCATCTTTAGTAAGGCGAAAGTTAAGCATCTCAATAGCATAAATGTATTGCATTTTAACTGAACATTTGGCTATCGAAGGATGCCATCCCATCTATTGACACTTGTTTTGACTGTTTTTTTGCTTTCACATGATGTGGCACCGTGCGAATTTCACCTTTTCAAAGAATGCATTTGCCGATGAAAAAAGCGTTTTGAGAACGTAGAAACCATCTAAAAGGCTTGTACCGACATCCTGAAGGACATTCCGGTCGACGAACTAAACTACTCTTTAGACATGTTTTTAGAACATGCAAATCGCTGCATTAAGCCTAAACGTGACTATTAAAAAAACAAATTAGTTTCGGTAAATAAAGGGTTTTGTTAATATTCTTTTAAATATTTAAAGATGAAAAGACCTTTTTGCTAATGTGGGAACGTACATACGATGCATAGTGATTGAAAATGTTGACAAATTATAGGCTATGGGGGGTTCTGACACCCTAAACCCCCCCTTGGCTACGCCCCTGGTGATGTGACTTTCTTCTCCTTATGCTGTTGTTATTTTTAACTTCTGGGGTTCCCCTAAATATGTTTTAATTTTTTTCGGTATTCAGTGTTGTTAATATGCGTGACAGAAAATAGCATGGACAAATTCATTATATGGAGACAAAAACCGAATGAAAGTGAAGTTTTCAACTAAAAAATTTATTCATTGTAGAGAAATATTCACTATATGGAAATTCATTATAAGGAGATCAAAATTCACGTAGAATAGAACGATAAAGCTGTGTCTTTGAAATTAATTCATTATACGGAGAACTTCATTATATAGAAGTTCACTATAGGGAAGTTCGACTGTAATTATTACATGATTGACCCAGTTTTCAGTCAGGTCTACGTCCACAAGTCTTAGATTGAATTTAAAATTTGTATAAACGCAGGATTGCATATCTCTTGCACCTAGTAAGAACTTTATTCCTATCTCTGCCCCCTTCATTCATGTTTTTTGTCACTCTTGCTACCTGTTCGTCTCTACTGTTTCATCACTAATTTCGATTTGTTTGCTATTCATTAGCTTCTTTTTTACTGCTCCACTACCATTCAATTTCAGACTTTTTTCGAGTCAGTCGATTTGTGTTTTACAAGCCACATTTGACTATTTTAATTTCCAATTAATTAATTTCAATTTAATTACGCATAAATTACCAGCTGCTGGCGATTTATAAATCACGCTGATCAATTTCCTGCCGTCTGGTTTAATTAAAAATGGCGTCTGCCGCTAATGAAGCTGAAAATACATGCGAGCAAGAACCACAACAACAACAACAAAAACTCGAAAATGCGGGTTATAATTAATAAAAAAAATAAATCGAAAAATATTGAGTAAATAATAAAATAGCGAGAAAACACAAGAAAATAGCCGAACGTATGTTTTATACGGGAAAACGTTTAATTAATCAGCCAGTCAGAGTCGAAACGAATTTCTTAGCGCGCCGCCAGACAAACTAACTGACTGTGGCCACTGGACAGCAGCAGTGAAATGTGTATAGATTTGATGAATTAATTTTGTTGCAATTGTCGCATTAAAGAACTGAAATGGCTCAATTGCCAAACAACCAACAAATGCGAAATAAAGTGAAATTAGAGAAAATTCACTCAGCGCTATTGGAAAAAAAATCCCATTCCATTTTCAAATCCAATTGCAAGCAATGCGCTGCACTTCAAAGCTGCACCAACAAAGCCACGCACAGTGAGATGTTGTTGTTGTTGCTGCCAGAGAGCACAATAAATTCACTGCAATGCGCTGACGTCGGGGGGCGGAGTCAGCGTGCACCATTGCGCACCGATAACGCGCCATAGATCCAACTGAGACGGCAGCAAGTGCAGCTGTGTCGCTCACACTGCCGCGCACGCTTTGAGTGGTCGCGGTGCCGTCCCATCGCCGGCGGCTGTCGGGCAGGCGGCACGCAGCTGGCAGCAAACCAGTTTGCTCGCACACCACCTCAACTTCACACACACGCCGAGTCCAGAGTCCATTTTGAGTTGCACTCAAACTCGGCAACTGCTGCTGCGAGTGACAGCGGCTTGAGTGAGTCGTGCGCGCCGTCTGTGTGTATGCCGGCGCTGTTCCTTGGCCGCTGTTTGCATTTTTTAGTTTCCTCGAGTATCTCAAAGCGGTAGTTACGACGCATGTTGAGTGTGCGTTTTCAATACGTGATTTGTTTGTTGTTGTTGTAGGCAACGAAATGTAAACTTTAGCGAAAAGTGCGTAAAATGTTTGCAACGAAAAAGACGCGCGTTAAACGCAATTTTCAGTGTTAATTTACTGTTTTGTGGGTTGCATTAGTCGCGTGTAAGTTTCTCCATGCTTCGTCCTTGTACAGTGTAATTGAGCATGAAGCGCTAATTTTGTTTATGTAACTTGAAAAAAATATACAAAAATCAAATCAATCAAACGGCAACTTGCAATCGACGCCACAACTTCGAAGCAACTTCTAAGCGCAGCAGCTGAAAACAAACAGAAATCTTTAGAATATGGTCACCCTAATGCCTTACAGTTACTCTGCACCGAGATGTGGATTAATTGAGAAAATGATTGAGCCAAAGGTACATACACACACACCACAAAGCAATACATAAGCGGCAAGTTGAACTTTCCTTATACAGCAAAAACGAAAATTCAGTCGGCCCCAAGCACTGCCGACTCATTAAATAATCATTAAACGAGCCGGTAAATAAATTTATTGCAACTTTTGGCAAATGCCAACATTTTATTGAGCGATAAAAATAAACAAAAAGTTGGCGTAAGTGAAAACCGGTCGGTTTGCCGGCGCTAGACTTGAAAGTTATGTCCAGTTAATGAGTCACGGCACCGTGTTGACAAAACAAATTTCAGTCCGCCAAAAAAGTTGCTTGTCACTGCTTTTGAAAATTGTTTGCATGTTTGGCGTCTACAAAGTGTAATCGATTTTTCCAAATTGTGGGCTAAAACAAATGTTCCGAGTCTTAACTTTAGTGATAGTTTTATAATTTTTTATTATTGTGAATAATTAAAACCATTCTTTGTTTTTTGAAAATTGTTTTTGTAATTTTAACAAAGGTCAACAAATATAAGTGGCTATATAAAGATTAATGACGACTGACGGCAAATGTCATAATCGTATTCCATGTATTTTTTAAATAATGTTGTTTAATCATGTAAGAACATTTGTGAAACAATTTGAAAAAAGGTAAAGACAATAAATGGAACTACTACTACTACCATAAAGATTAATGAATATGGATAAAAAATAAATGATAATTCAAAAATAAAGCCAACCGCTCCTTTTTAAGGGAACGCAAGGAGGTTGCAATAAATATCCTGTGCCTCAATTGTACAACCTAAATAAATATTGAAGCCTCCATTGCATATAAAATTAGGTCTTATTAACCCTCTAAATGGTAAGAGTGCCTCAAGGCACGTATCATAAAAATCGAAATTGTTCCAAAAGGAAAAAAAATAGTTTTTGTCTTTGAAATTGGTAAAATTTCTTTCAATGGAGACAGTAAAAGATTATTATAAAACAATAATCTTAAAAAAGCTATGAGATTAGTTTTTATTAATTTAACAGGTTCGCGGACGTGAATGCTATAGCAGTCATTATCAAAGTGATGCAAAATGACGTGAATGCTTTAGCATTCAAATTTTAAAGCCAATTTTTATTCATTTATATTTTTATAAACTTAAATTTTTGTAATGAATATACATTTCAAAGTAATTAGCAACTGATTCATTAAGTAGTTTCATATTATTTTATTTTTTTTTCGATGTACAGTGAAATTCCTCATAACTGGACACTCACCATCGCAGTGGTTTTGTCCGGCTAAGGAATATGTCCGCTTATGGGTGAGGGGGGCACAAAAAATTAGTTGAAATTGTATCCAAGTGTTTCTCGTTTATTTATTTAATATTTTGTACGAATTTATGAATATTAAATATTTTATTAATAATTATTACATGTATAGGTAAAGTACACACATTGTACAAGTGTTTAAATATTGGTACTACTTTGGTTGAACAAATTTTGTAATGGTTGATTGCCTAAACCAGTGGCGCTCACAGGCGGTGTTTTTGGGGTTCCCCCAAACAGAATAAATGCTGGGACAAAATATGGTTTCAAGTGGTATTCGGCTCAAAAGTTGTACGTAAACTCTCCACCCCAAAATAAAATCCTGTGTGCGCCACTGGCCTAAACACTAATTGTTTTAATTTCAAATGTACATTTTCAAATAAGAGAGAGATTTGTAGGTATTATAGGGTAGTACAGATTTTTAAAAACTGGTTGGGCATATTTCTGAATTTTGTCCGTTTATGAAAGATTTTTTAATCAAAATGGTTTGAAGTATAGTGTCCGCGTCCAGTTATTATATATACACGAAGAGAGAACTACTGTTGAATAAATAAAGTTATAAAAATATAATAAACCTCTTCTTCTCATGTTTTCTATGAATGAATGCTATAGCATTCATGTCACTCTAGTTGCAAAATTTGATCTATATCGTCGTGATTCATTGTGCATAACGGTTAAAATATGATAATCTGGCAACTCTAACAATATATGTGTAATCAGATTTCAGATAGTGCTTATAGTTTCCACAAAAATAGACTGTCTACTTTTGCAGCTCACTGAAATTTTTACTGTCCGCGAACGTGTTAACTAACTGCCCATTAGAGGGTTAAACTAGTTGTTGCTTTTCATTAAGCTCCAAAAATGCTTCAATATTAAGATACTTTTTAACCAAAGCCCAAGAAAAGGTGAGACTTGGATTTTTTATTGATTGACTTAGGCCTTGAACTCTAGCAGGAGTATTCTAAGGTGTTTTTAAGTGGTTTGGTTTTTAGTGGTCCTGAAAGCTCAAAATTGAAAATTTAGCTAGAAGTAGACAATTTTTCTTTTTTATTTGATACCCATGTCTTCATCATTGCACCACAACCGCAAATATTTAAAACAATATTTGAAATGTGTATGTTCTTAAAATTTTAAAGCCTTTTTAAAAGAACATCGGATCAGAAAATGAAAAACTGACTATGTCAGGTTACAGTGGTGTACACAGGATTTCATTTGCATTTTATTAATTTTATTTTGGGGGCTGAGTAGAACTTTTGAGCTCAATACCAATTGAAATCTTATTTTAAATCCATTTTTGTATTTAGGGAGGTTTGAACCTCCGAATCCCGCCTGTGTGAGCCATTGCCAGCTTACTATGAATGACCTCTAGTTTCACGCCTGTATCAATATTTGAATGGGTCCTGACAAATATTATTATTTTTTGTCGCAGGTGTAATAAATGTAAAATTGGTTTTTTCACTCAGTGGTTCATAACTTTGTCATTTCTCTTTCGATTCGGTTAATGTTAGGCTTATTATTTGCTCCAAAAATATATCTTTCATCTTAGATTTTAAAACTAGAGGAGATAATTTATTTTATCTATAAAAAAATCATTCGAAAATTTATAATTTTTGAAAATGGTAGAAAAATTCACGTTTTTTAAACGTTCACCGTCAGTAACTTCTCCAAATCTCATCTGATATGGACAATCTATATACGAGTATCGCTGGAAAGGCCAAGGTATTTTGTTTTGAACGACGGACCGCTTGTGTTAGTCGGATGATTCCTTTTCGAGATATGTGCTCATAATTGAAATAACAGGGAAAAGAAATGTTGAAGATTTTTCGAAAACGCTTTTTAAGAATTTTTTTTGATTTTTAGTTTTGTGTTAAGCTACGTAAAATTAGTCTTAAAATACTTTTGTTTTTAGGTGCACGCGATGAGCCTACTTTTTGTAGAGTAGTGTAATCAATTTAGTGGCACTATGATTGTTTTACCTGTAATCTCTTAGTCTTCTATAGTTGTCGTCATCTATTGAATTAAAAGCTCATTCTACCTTTAATTACTTATGTTCATATATGATAATTTGTTGTGTAACAATTGCCCCTTTAGGTTTCTTTCCTTTAGGGATAACAAGGCCTCAGTACCTCTTTTCCATCACTTACATTTAATGAATGAAATGTTGTTGTTGTTATATTAGATACTATTTGAACCAATATCATGGTTCGTTGCACGTGGTCGTATATCAGGGGCGTAGCCGAGGAGGGTTTTGGGGTGTCAAACTCCCCCCATAGGCTATCAATCACCAACATTTTCATTCACTATGCATGCTTTGTACATTGTCACACTAGAAAAAAAGGTATTTTCACCTTTAAACAATACAAAATAATAATGACGATTTTTTTACTCACAACAATTTTAGTTTTATTCAAAAAAGATCCCTTCGGACTTAATACAGAAATATTCACGGCCCAAAAGCATGTCTAATAAGTGTTTTAGATTGTCGGCCGGGTTGTCCTTCCGAAAGTCGGCACAAACCCTGGATGGATCGATTCTACGTTCTCAAAACGCGTTGCATGGTGAAAAATCAGGTGAATTCGAGAAGTAGTTTTATGGTTAAATGCGATTTTTAGTCAAAAAATCAGTAACAAGTGTCAATCGATGAGATGGCGTCAGTCAACTTGTGCAGAACAAAATGTACACACACTTTTCAATAGCCAAATGTTGGCTTAGAATGCGATAAAATGATGTTCTGTAGATGCTCAATTCCATGAATTTCAATCAAGAGTTTGGAAGTATTTTCAATGAATTCATGCACAGGTTTGATGCAATCTGGGGTGATCAGTTGGACAACATGTTAGGTTAGGTTAGGTGTCTGGCTCTGTAAGAGACACATTCGAAGGCCTAAGAAGCCCATTGTGACCACATATTTCACAAGTTTTTTTAAATGTGTATGCAACACTTTTTTCCAACATGTGTAATAACACACAGTTCAAGATGATGGTGGAAAGGAAGGGAGGGGACCTACAGTTTAACGCTGAATCCGAACGGCGGTTGGTAGTTTTTCATCCACACTTGGAGGTTTTCCTGCCAAGAGCGGACTTCTTATAATTCTTATCAGCGTTTCACCAGCCCGAGCTAGGATTCGAACCTAGGGCCTCTGTTTGAGAAGCCAGCGCGCTACCCACTGGACTATTGAGGCCGGCTCACGGTCGGTTCTCACGATCATTTTTAAATTGCTATACCAATCCTGAATTCTGCACGTGATAAACAATCATCTCCATAAACTTGGTTCATCAACTGATATGTTTCGGTTAAAGTTTTACCAAGTTTTAAACAAAACATAATTTTGGCTGTTTGTTTGATGCTCGCTTTTGTACCGATGCACAGTGATTCGTTCCATAGACAAAATTCAAAAAATTTATAGTCTCAGAATTTAACGATTCTTATGTCATTTGAAAGGTAGAACTCCAATTAAGAAAACTCCAAAAAATCTGTGCGAAAAAATAATTAGTGCAAGTGCAAGAGCTGCTCAAAGTCTGAACTTTTTTCGCAAAAAATTTTAAACACATATTTTTTAGTCTATTAATATAGATTAAGGAATGATGTGACCATTTTCGCTTTTAATGTTTCTCAAAATTTGCAAAGCTGAGGCTTCCATTTCACTTTTAATTTAAAATATTTTTCTAAATTAAAAATCTGAAAATTGGCACTTAGAAGAAAATATCTAAAAAGTATGTGAAAGTATGTTCCTGGATTTTTTTAATATTTTAAGAATCATTCTTTCTTTGTCGGATAATGTAATTACATACATCCTCCGATATCTTCCGATCTCAGAAATTAATTCAATTTGAAAAGTGGTGAAACACCTAGTTTTTGACAACATTTATTTTTTTATCCCTAAAAGTATGCAATCAGCATAAAAATTGAGAAAACTGCTAAAAAACAAAACATATGTCTATTATTATCGTTTTTATTGCAAAACTAAAGGGAGCTAAGACAATTTCTGTTACTCTTTGCAATTATCAATGTTGACGCTACCGATTAAATGTAAAATCTGAAAAATATAGCCGGCACGCTTGGTGCTATAACTTACCAAAAATGACAAAAATTGCAAGTTTAAGTCTCAGGCATTGCAAAAGTTTAAGAAAAACAAAACGGAGATTTCAATTCAGCAGACCATGCTTAACTAGTATACCAAATTTTATGAAGAACAGACCACTCCTTCTAATTTTGTCCCGCGGTTGTATGGACTCGAATCACTGTGCGATGACACAAACATACTTCATACTCCACATTTAGTGAACCAGATATCATGAAATTTTGACTAAAAATCAGGGAAAAATGTACATTTCTATCGCACTGAGAAAACCACCAGAAAATTCCCTATAAAATACAATATTAAAATATATTATAAATATATGTAAAACAAAATAAAATATATAAAAAATAAATAATATCAGGTGTACAACTTTGCTTCCGCCGTTTTCCGATAGGTGGCTGTACCGGCTGAGGCTGGTTGAAATACATAGATGGTAATGCCTTTAAAGTGAGTGTGGACAGTGCCTAACGAATTGTCATCGCCGTTTCAGTGACAGTTGTTCTTGTTTTCGTATTATTCACGCTCGAAAATGTCCGTTTATGTGCCCAATTCTCGCCATTTGCGGGAAGTTTTACTTTTCTGTTACAATTCGCAAAAAATTCAATTCAATTCAACAATTCGCAAAAAGAAACTTACGGTGATGCTGCTCTGAGTGAAAGAACGTGTCGGGAGTGGTGTCAACGTTTTAAAAATGGTGATTTCGATGTCGAAGACAAACATGGTGGTGGAAGAGAAAAAACCTTCAAAGATGAACAACTA
Organism: Melieria picta; assembly: GCA_964056695.1. Lineage (NCBI taxonomy): Eukaryota > Metazoa > Arthropoda > Insecta > Diptera > Ulidiidae > Melieria > Melieria picta. The sequence goes on along the minus strand of OZ057399.1, from coordinate 86,440,875 downwards.
GAAGCATTGCTTGATGAAGATTCGTGCCAAACCCAAGAAGAGCTTGCCGAATCGTTGGGAGTGAGTCAGCAAGCCATTTCAAAACGTCTCAAGGCCCTGGGCATGATTTAGAAAGAAGGAAACTGGGTGCCGTACGAGTTGAAACCGAGGGACATCGAGCGCCGTCTATTTGTATGTGAGCAACTGCTTCAAAGACAAAATCGTAAGGGGTTTTTACATCGAATCGTAACCGGTGATGAAAAGTGGGTTCGATACGATAATCCTAAACGCAGAAAATCATGGGGAAAGCCCGGGCATGCTTCTTCGTCGACGGCAAAACCGAATATTCACGGCGCCAAGGTTATGATTTGTATTTGGTGGGATCAGCTCGGTGTGATTTACTACGAGCTCTTAAAACCGGGTGAAACCATCACAGGAGATCGCTACCGAACGCAACTGATGCGCCTTAGTCGCGCGCTAAAAGAAAAGCGGCCACAATATCAAGAGCGACATGACAAAGTCATCCTCCAACACGACAATGCTCGGCCTCACGTCGCAAAAGTGGTCAAAAAGTACCTGGAAACGCTGAAATGGGAAGTCTTGCCCCACCCGCCGTATTCCCCAGATGTCGCCCCTTCTGACTTCCACCTATTCCGTTCGATGGCACACGGCCTGGCAGATCAACATTTTCAATCCTTCGAAGAATTGGAAAAATGGATTGCTTCATGGATAGCGTCAAAAGAGGACTCCTTTTTTCGAGCCGGGATCCGAAAATTGCCGGAAAGATGGGAGAAAGTTGTCGCTAGCGACGGACAATACTTTGAATAATACATCTGTAAGCACTTTTTCGCAATAAAGCTTTTAATTTTGGAAAAAAACGGCGGAAGCAAAGTTGTACACCTGATAAATACTTTAATTGCAAAACAAAATTTTAAACACTTTCCCCCAAGACCAAGTGCTGGCTACGCCCCTGATGTAGAACATTCGCTACTCATGCAGACTTGGCGTAAACTTTGGTGTTAAATAGATTACTTTTAGAATACTGGGAGAATAAATTATAAAGTTATCTTCGGAGCCCTCGACACATTATTGATTGCACTAGAATGCTGGGACTTCATGCCCCACTAAGCGCCTTATTATTGTTGTATTAAACCTTAATAATAATAATGCATTTTTTTAACATGATCGATGGAACACTTTTCATTGTAGAGTTGCAATTTATTTAGGTTCGTTTTCTATACTTATATGAAGAACTTTCCAGTTTTGTTAAAATGATTAACAATGGAAAGTGTCTGAAAATGGTGGAAAATATTCTTCATATGTAATGTTTTGTTATTACTTCTGGTAAAGAAATTTGCCACAACTTACATGGTAAATTTATAACTAATCAAAACAAATCTAAATGTAAGTTATGAATCTGTGCATTTTTTAGGCCTAAGGCCAGTAGATTGCTTGGAATACTTCAATAAGCACAACAAACAACTTTAACTGTTCCGCTTGAATTCAGCTGTTCACTACTGTGGCTTCCCACAACGTCTACAGACAAGCGGTTGTCATGCTGTCTTTGTCTCACCTGCAAGATTTCGTGTTCCCTCTACATTAACAACTCGACGCGGCCGATGTGTGCAAATTGTGTGTTGTCGTTTATGGCAATTGCACATTTTACTGCCTGATGATATTTGAAGTGGTTTACACACACTTTCCACTTAACCCTTTCATGGCTAACGGGTCATATGTTAGTGCCATTTTCAGTATCTTAAGTAAAAAGTAAATTTTAAAGTGAGAAAAATTCATTCACACATGCCATGGTAGTGAAAGTGTTAATTGTCCAATTGCTGCTAAGCGTGTGAAAGCTACCAGCAACTCGGGAACGACAGAGATAACGAAGCAACGCAACGATTGTTGTGCACAACAATTTTAATAGAACATAAATTACAACAAAATGCCACAAAATCGACACTGCAAAGTGAACATTTAACGGCGAGCGAAATTGCTGATAATTGTCGGCCGACATTACGACAAAGCGATGCGTGTTGGTTGTGTGCGTTGCGCTGCAGTGAGAGATCACTTCATTATTTTGCCGTAAAATAAACATTAAGTACAATTAAGTGAGAAACGAGCAACAAGGAAACGGGGCACACCTGCAGCACGCGAGATGCAAGACGCGAGATGTGGCAACACTAATTTCCGAACATGTTGACACGGTGGCATTAATCAACTTAAAGAAATGTCACCAATCGATAAACAAACTTAATAAAAAAGGAGATGAAGGAGCGAACAACAACAACAACAACAACAACAAAGAGAGACAATATCATAACAATGGCAGCAACAACAAATCATTAACATCGAGCAACAATAAAAGTTCAACACACCATAATTTTTGCTGTCAGCCAAATGAGGCGCAACGGAGCAGCGCACGAAACTCACCGCGTTTACGATTGACAGCGTTGTGGCCGTAACGTAATTTATGACCCAATTCTGTGCAGCTCTCGGGGATATATGGACCCCGTTTTTGCTTTTTGTTGCTTTTGCTGCGCGCATCAGCGTCACAGTGCGTCGGCGATCGGCGATCGGCGATCGAGTGTGCAATTAGCGACGCATGCAAATTCACCACACTTTGGAGTCGAGCGGTCAGATGGAGCAGGTATGATTTGGAGGGGGAGGGGGGGGGCGAGTTTGGTCCGCAGCTTGTGTGTGGCAGAAAAATTGTCACGCAAGCAACATAATTCAAAACTGAAGAATTTGAATATATGTACAAGTACAACAACGAAGACAAAAAAGAAAATAAATGAAACGAAGCAGGAGACAAATTTTTGATGATTTTTCCCCTCGGCACGAGATCTTATCGCTGAAGCGCTGCACCAGCAAAGTGGCGAAGAAGTGGAGGAAATAATTATAATGAATGTAGTTGAAAAGGGAGAGCGCATAAAAAGGGCAGAGGCAAAGGAATCACCTCAGGTCGGGATGCCCGGCAGAATCTTGAAAATGACACAGAAGAAACAACAAAACTACAATAAATACAAAGGCAAAAGCACAATAAACCGAATCATAAGCCGTAAAGACAAAAGCGATTACGATCGCACAGGAATTTCGCTTTGGAGCAACGCAAATGCGTAGACTGAAGTCTGTGGAGCGAGGTGAGGCGAGTAAAGATGAATGCCACAGCGCAACAGGTATTTGTCGCCTGTTGCAGGTAATATTTGTTGTTGTAAATTAACGTTTGTCCACTTGTGCCATAAATTAGTTGACAGTTAAAAGTGACAAACCAACAAATAACAAACAGCAGCAACAACAACAACAAATACATAACAATCTTCAACAGACACGCAACGTGCGCGTACCAGAAAAATAAAAACAAAAATCAAGTATGCTGCAGTGGGGCTTGATCGACTTATTTATACCCTGCACCCAGAATGATCAAAGGTTACATTAATATAGACAACATTGACTGGGAAACTGAAAGTTCTACGGATAATTTGAAAGGCAATAAATATATTATAGAAAAATAAAAATATATTGAAATTAACTTAATAGATTAGGCTAGGTTAGGTTAGGTTAAGAGATTAATAATTAAAAAATAAACAAACCTAAAAAACACATTTTAATGAAAATAAAAACTAAAGAAAATACAAATAAAAACTAAAACAATTAAAAAAATTACAAAATACAGATAATTAATTTGGATAAAATAGAACTAGAAAATGTTTTTGTTTTTAATTTTGTTTTTATTTTATTGAAATTTAAATGAAACTTAAAAAATACCCAAATAAAAAAAATAAAAATACATTGAAATTAACTTAAGAGATTAATAATTAAAAAATAAACAAACCTAAAAACAACATTCAAATGAAAATAAAAACTAAGGATTACACAAATAAAAACTAAAAATAAAAAAAATTACACAATAGAGATAATTAATTTGAAGAAAATATAAATGGAAAATATTTTTGTTTGTATTTTGTTTTCATTTCGTTTTTTTTATTTAAATTTAAATTAAACATAAAAAATACCCAAATAAAAACTAAAAAATAAAAATAAAAAAATAAAATTAATAATTAATTTGGAAAAATAATTTTATTTTTTTAGGGAAAGAAAAATAAAAAAAAGAAAAAATATGTACATATTTCAAGTTCACATAGTTCTACATTAGTTTTAATAAATATATTAATATTTAAAACAATAAAAAATGTAATAAAAATGAAAAATATAAAAATTTGCATAGTAAAAAATTAGATGTACAAGAAATTAAAAAAATTAAAAACTGTAAACAAAAATAAAAAAATTTGAACAAAAAACAATCAAAACAAAAATAAAAAAAATAAAATAAAACAATATAAAAAAATTTCAAATGTAAAAAATAAACAAAACAAGACAACAACAAAATAAAAACAAAATATAATATTTAAATTAAGGTACAAAAAATATATTAAAAAAACTAAAAAATTTTATTATTATTATTTTATTTAGTCTACAATATAAAATATTATAGCAAAGGTTAGAGTCCTAGCTGCCAGGGCCATCAACTCAACAAATTTTATTTATTTATTTAATAATATAACTAATATATGTATATGTATATATATGTATATATATATATATGTATATATATATATATACTTATAAAATGCCCATCTTTCCTTCTCCTGGCCTCTAAACCGCTCATAATATTTTTTTCGATATTTTAGCCAAATAATTTGTCGAAGGTCAAACGTGTCAAGGGCGCACGCCACACCTATTTTATGTTCTCAGCATTGCCGTTGCTGCTCATAAACAATAAAATACTGTTAGTTGATATTCAAATTTAATATTAACAAAAACGCTTATTTGGCAACCCTGCCTAACAGACAGCACCATGTCCATTTTGATATCGCTCTACTTGAAGTTTTAATTTAATTTTTCTTTTTTATTGAAAGATTGACCCTAAGTCAAATTTTAACAACAAAAGATTTATAATAGCGTAAAATGGGTTATAGTTTTCCATAATGGGTTAATACACCAAATTAAGAGTCGTTAACACTCAGATTTTTAGTTAATATAAAAATGTTTCCAAATCGCAAATTACTCGAATATGGCAACACTTCAGATTAAGTGGACCATGCCCGTATGAGTTAAAGTTCTTAGCTGAAAAAACATCAGTTCTTAGCTGTAAAAAATTTCATGCTAACATCTTCAAACTTCGAAATCGATTCTTCTGATAATATATAATATATATTTTTTCATACCAACCACGCCTTCTTCTAATCGTTACAAATCGCTGGTCAAAGCGTATGCACCCTAACACCTCTGTGCAGGGTATAAAATAACAACAGCAACAACAACATAAGTAAAACCAATTCTGACTAAAGTCAATGCGCACGCGCACTGCACGCATTGTTCGTAAATGTGGCGTTACGTGTGTGGAGCACAGTGGCAAAGTCGCCACCATTAACGACACTAGGTGGCCCAAGGCTCAAGGCAGCGGCACCAGGACTGCTCACTGCTGGACGGGCAGCGGTGGTCGTTCGTCTGGCCATTTCCTTCTGCGATCGTTTGTTGTGCTCCAGCGAAATTCAATTTTCAGTTTTATGTCAACATTTTAAATAGGCATACATTTATGAGCACTGGCCCGCTCTCGCCGACTCCCGTCTCCCTCACACACCCACCTGCCACTGCACCTCGAGTGCGCCGCGGCCGTTTGGCGCTCGTGACAGCGTCGAAAGCGTGCGTGCTGGCTCCGCTTATTAGCTTCATGCGGTCGTCTTGTTGGTTCACACTCTCCCCCGCCCCCTGACACTTTGACTCCTGCTGCTGCTACAACGTGCACAGCGGTTGTCAGCATTTGCCTCGTTCGCTTCTCCTACTTCTTCGCTTCTAATGTGCTTTTAGTGCGCCCGTTGCGCGCCGCACGCCGACAATTGCGCAGATTTCTTCGGCACTTTTTGCTTCCTCTTCTTCTTCGTCGTCTTATGTGGTTTTTGGCAGCGTGTCGCTGCTGTCGCTATTCTTGTTAGCATGCCGTGCAAATTGTAGATTTTTATGCTCATTGGCAAATATTTTCAATTAGCTGAAAGTGCCAGCCCGATTGGCCGCTTGGGTCATTGAGAGAAGTTGGGCGTTGGGGTGTCAAGTTCTAATGAAATTCAATTCATTTATTTTAAATTCAATTCATTCGGAATATGTTTATGCCGAATGTGTGTACGTAGCATTCGATATCTAACGATAGGCGCTAAAACGTTAACGCGCTGGCGCCGCTTTATGCCTTCTCGATGTGTCTAACTATATGCAAATTTATATAAAGTGCGTTGTCGTTGCCTAAAGTGGCGCCAAGCCGGGAAATGAGGCTTGCACGGACTGGGAACAGAGCTGATATGGCAGTTGAATTCGAGAGAAATGCAAGTTTTAAAGGAAGAACATTTTACTGGTGACTTTTACTGCGTCTATTTACTTTGCATTGCTGATATTAGATGTTTTAGTGTTGTACACCAGGTTTGGTCTGAAATGGTACGAAATGGATTTTTAAAAACTTGAAAATACATTTAGAGTTACATATTTGAAACTTTTTTTCTGTAGTAAAAATCTATTAAAAGTCAATGATAACCGGTATGATAACTTTTCCAAAAAAAATTTAAGCTTAAAAATCCACGATGCTTTTAAGCGTGATGTGTTTTTAATATTACAGCAGGAAAAAGGAGTCTCAAATCTTAACTAAATGACGAGTTTTGGCTGAAATTTCCTTTCTTTAAGGATTTCTACTTTTTCCCACTAAAATTTGTAATACAATTTAATGTCTCTAACGAAAATTCTTTTACTTTGATTCAAATCAAGAATCCTTTCAAACTTGCTTCATTTGAATCGCTACATGCATGATGCATTCTATTTTTCAGCAGACCTACTTACGTTACATGTGGATGATTTATTAAATTTTTTTGCAGAGTTAAGATCGTCAAAAGGATCATCATTTTGTAAAACCAAAGATCATAATCGCACCTATTGAAAACTGGGCATTTCCTTATTGTGTTCGGCGGTTTCTTAGTTTTCTGGCCAATCTTTTTAGTTCTATTTTAGGCTTCATTCACATAAAATTGCATGAATACTCGTAATTTAGAAATTGGATCATTTAAAGGTTTTTTAATTATTCGTACTTGAATCTTAAAACTGAATAAACATAGTCGGATTCAACATATACTTTATTATGAATTCAAGTACATCCAATAAAATGAAATGCATTGAAATTTATATCATTAAAATGGCATCCGTGGCAACGTTTGCAGGACTCGATCAGAGAAGTCCATGTAGGATTCTGCGGAGTTTGGATCCTCAAAAGTATTCTCATCGTTTACATACTTACGTTACATGTGGATGATTTATTCAATTTTTTTGCAGAGTTTAGATCCTCAAAAGGATCATCATTTTGTAAAAATAAAGATCATAATCGCACCTATTGAAAACTGGGCATTTCTTTATTGTGTTCGACGGTTTCTTCGTTTTCCGGGCAATCTTTTTAGTTCTATTTTAGACTTCATTAACATAAACACATAAAATTGTATGAATGATTAATAAGTTTAATCATTTAAAGGTTTTTTTAATTATTCGTACTTGACCCTTAAAACTAAATAAACATAGTCGGATTCACACATACTTTATTATGAATTGAAGTACATTCAATAAAATTAAATGCATTGAAAATTATATCATAAAAATGGCCTGCGTGGCAACGTTTACAGGACTCGATCTGAGAGTCCATGTAGGACTCTGTTGCCATAGTTTGGGCTGCATTTCAGTAACAGTTTGAATGAGGTTGCTTTCCTGTCGGTCAGTTGTTATTGGTTTGTTGCTATAAGTCAGCGATCTAATATAGTTCGAGAGCAAAAGTCTAAGGCAGTGAAATTGCACGAACTTGACGGACATTCTGATTCGTTTCTTTTGAAAAAAACCTGTTCTATGAACTTTTCTTGTAACGTCTTATGTGTGTCATGTTGCATTGTCTTGTTTGAACCAACATGTCGTTCAGGTCCATGTCATTCAATTGAGATAAAAAAGTTATGAGATACAAGATATAAAAGTTAATTCAGTTATCACAGCTCGATGCCGTTTATCATTGACAGCCACCGTTTGGCCATTTTCGTTTCAGAAGATTTATGGCTCAATGGCGCCACCTGATCAAAATCTACACTAAACAATAAATTTCTTCGAAACTCATAACTCTTTCTCTGAAGACTCTTGACACTAGTGTGGTTTACTTTCTCCCCAAAAGCGGCAATTTGGCTCATTCCTGAAACTGTTCAATAATAATTTAGCTTCATCACTGAATTGATTTTTTTATTTTTTTGCCAAAATTAATGGCAGTCACTGAGCACAGACTCAGTGGTTTTTGACAAATTTATTTACCCAATTTTCAATTTCTTTCGAACAGAATTGTAATACAAATGTTAATTGTTTAAATTAATTTTTAAAATTGTTTTTCAGTCTTTCAAAGCGTGTTGTTTTCACTTTTTTTCTGCGCCAATTTTCTATTAAATATATGATAATAATACATTTATTTAAGTTTTGCGGCATTACAAAAACAAAAAATTCAACTTTGGAAAACTAAAACTATTGCCGCAGAAATTGAAGTTGCATGCTTTGGAAGCGATCTGAGGTTTTTACGGATCATTGATTACCTTTAAGAAGTTCTTAAACATAAACTTTTGGCACATATTTCAAACCAAACGATCCGATTTTTTTTTGGATCATTGATGACTTTTAAGAAGTTCTTAAACATACACTTTTGGCACATATTTCTTTTAAACCATTAAGCAACTGTTTCCAAAAGTCTCAATCTGATTGATAATGTCTGTTCGGCAAATGTGTCAAAAAGTTCTCACATATGCAGCAAAAAATCATTTTTTCATTGCCGACAAGTTGTGCAATACTGTCAAAATAAATTTACATAATAAAAACAACAACACTATCAACTGAATTGGTTTTTTGCGTGCCAAACTGACAGCCAGAAACGACTCTGACGAGCAGTCGGCGCTTGCACATGGCGCAACGCGTCGCAAAAAGCCTGACAGAAGCTTCTGCGAAAAGACGCTTAGGTGTCGCCTTCATTATCAACAATACGTGAAAAAAACAGAACTAAATTTGTAAAAAAAATTAAGAAAAAATTAAAACAACAAAATTTTGCAAACAGCGAAATGTTACCAAAAATGCATTTTTTGTGTGAAAAAACAGCAACGCTGTCTGCTGTCGGTTAGGGGATTTTATAATGAAGGAAAGGCGATTAGTTGATCGTAGACGACTTGTTTATACTCTGCATCATGGTTGGTAGTATAGTAATCGCTTTGATTGTTAATTTCAGAGACCGGAAATAACAGTTGTTGATGAAGACTATATTTGAAAAAATTACCCTGAAGAAAATGTCATACAACTAAATGAAATATACAAATATACATATTTCTTTTCGCAGCGAGAATAAAACTTGACAACTTTTATTTTGTAATTTTTATGAAAAACTTAAAAAATAAAAAATATTTTTTATTTAAATTTTAAAAATCTTTTAATAACAATTATTTCTTATTTTTTTATTTTAGTCCACAAATAACATTTTTTTCGATTTTTATTTTAGTTGTCCTATAATAACAATTATTGGTGACTTTTATTTAAAAAGATCATCAATAAAAATCATTCAGAGACTTTTATTTATAAAAGTTATCAATAAAAATCAGTTAGTGACTTATAAATAAAAGTCTCTGAATAATTTTTATTGATGACCTAAAAAATTAAAGGACCTACTGATTTTTATTGATGACTTAAAAAATAGAAAAGTCACTGAGTGATTTTTAATGATCACCAATAATTTTTATCATAGGACAACTAAAATAAAAATCGAAAAAACTGTTATTTGTAGACTAATAAGAAAAACATAAAATATAATTGTTATTATAGGATTTTTAAAATATAAATAAAAAATTACTGTTATTGATTGAGTCATTAAATAAATGTAAAAAAATAACTCTTAAACATTGATTTTTATAATAAAACTTTTAACTGTTACGGTCCCTGGTTAATTTTAATCGTCTTGCGACCAATAGACACCCATTTTTTCACTACTAGAGGGTATCTCAATGAACGTGCACGATTTACTTAATTCATTTAAAAGTAAAGTAGACATGTTGCAATTAAGTATGGAATAAAATATTCGGTGAATAGCTTCCGCGACTATGATCACAGATCAATGCTTTTTTCGATTCTCGATGAAATTTTGATAAATATGTGGATTTATTTCACTGATGATCACTAAATCTCGGCCTTGAGCTCAGGAATTTCTTGTGACTTATTTTATGATTCCACAAAACTCTAAAAAAATAAATCGTATGGCATTTTTTGTTGGCCATTTGAATACTGAATTTGAGGAGATAAATAATCAATCCATTAAATCAATTGTTTTCACAATGGTAACGCGTTCTTCTTTTGTATAGCACTGCATTTTTAATAATCGGAACAATCTTAGACGAGAATTTCAAGGCTGATATTTGCACAGAAAATGTTGCTGCAAAATTTAAATTGTGAACTTCTATTGAAACATTCCGTCCAAACATTATCAAATTTTATTCCTATATTTCATATCATAAGGGCGTGTTGCCACATTGCACTTTCTATGAAGACTGAGAGAACATTATGAAGCAACAGAAAGGCAAAGGCAAGGTGAAGGACCTCCTTTACTGAAAAAGTAATTGCAAGGATCAGATTGCAAAACCGAGGTAGGAATATCAACGGGGTCGTTGTACAGAATAGTAAGTTGCAGAATATGAAGAAGCATGGCCTCTGCTTCTGTCTCGCCATATCAAAACAACGCTTGGCAATCTTGGGGGCACTTGAGTTCGCCGCACTAAAGCACAAAAGCACTCGTATTCTAACGTATCACTACTACAACTCATAAACGGATCTCCATCTGGTATCACTCAGGGACCCAATAAGGGTCTATGTGTGGCCATTTGTGGGCAACCAGTTACACCTTCCACACCTACCTTCGCATGCCCGCCGATTAACACACAGACACACATATATTAAGAAATCAATTTCGATGCGAATTTCTCCACAGAAATCACACATCCTTCTATGTGTAGCAGCAAACCGAACATACCTGCCACCCAATTGCAGGGTGTAATCAATGTAAACACCGGTCGCGCACTTAAATACCAAATGAATGCGCCCGATTACATAAACAAAGCGCAGTTTCTGTTGCATTTGTTTATTGTTGTTGTTGTTGTTCTTGGTTGCTTTTAAATAAATATTAATAGTCGACGTTGTTCTATGTGTGAGCGGCGAGCATGTTAGACGCGTCGAGCGCCTGAACCAATGCCGAAAGGAAGTGCCGACGCGCACACAAATCGGCTGGGAACGATTTCGGTGCGCTTTTGACTTTTCGCTGTCGCGCCTTGTTTATGTCACTGCGAAAGCGCATTTAAATCAAAATAAACTTTTTACTTGGACTTTAAATATTCGCTACATCAATGTCTCTATTTATTTATATGAAGATAAATAAATTTCATTTTTTTTGTATGTGGCATAAATAATTTTATTTATATGAATTTTGATATTTTACACATACATAACTGTTGGCAATAGCGGATTTTGATAAATTTTTAATTTGTTTGCTTTGCGTTTATTGCAGGTTAAACGTCCGAAAACTGAGCACACGGATACAAATGAACGAAATCGGTGAGCATAAATTTTGAGCAAATTTTGTTTACACAGATTAACTAGCAAGAAAAAGTGATGTGAATTCTGCAGAATGACTGAACAGTAGCAAAGCAATGGAAGTGTAGTGGAAGTGAGATCGAGATGGATTTATTTAATATCAGTGTGACAGCATTTGGTTCTATCAGTCAACTTTTGAAATTGAGGGTTCCCCCTCGTAGGTTTTTCTAAGCCTTTATTGATCTTCAAACTATTCGTTTTTGATTAATTCATTGTTTTGTTTAAAAACACTACTCGACATAAAATGAGTCATTCGCGTGCACCTAAAAACAAAAGTATTTTCTAGACTAACTTTGGGCCACGGGATTCGAAACTGTAAATCAAAAAATTTTTTAAGAAGCGTTTTCGAAAAATCTTCCAAAAACCAGTTTTTTCCCTGTTGTTTCAGTTATGAGTACATATCTCGTAAACGAATCATCCGACTAACACAAACTGTTTGGGGAAGTTACTGACGGTGAAAATTGTAAAAAAGTGAATTTTTCGACCAATTTAAAAAATCATAAATTTTCGAATGTTTTTTTTTAAATGATTTCCTCTGATTTTAAAATCTAAGATGAAAGATATATTATTTGGGCAAATATTAAGCCTGACATCAATAGAATCGAAAGAAAAATTACAAAGTTATGATGCACTGAGTGAAAAAACCAACTTTACATTTATTACACCGTGCGAAACAATTTTTTTTTGCCGAGACCCATCCTAATGTTGATATAGACGTAAAACTAGAGGTCATTTATAGTATATACCCAAAAACCTTCTTAAAGGACTTTAACATTTTAAGGACATACACATTTCAAATATTTTTTTTAATATTTGCGGTTGTGCAATAATGGAGATATGGGTACCAAATAAAGGAGGAAAATTGTCTCCTTTTAACTAAATTTTCGATTTTGAACTTTCAGGACCAAAATATGGCAGGTATGAAATATATACATGTTTTGGATCTCCGTCTGTAGATTCATACATCTAAATTTTATTCTATTTCAAAGTTCTTGAAATTCTTCGGAAGTGATAACAATGATCGAAACTCAATATAGCTTTAAACTTTGCAGAAATCTTTCTTCTAAAATTGGTTCTTGTAAGGAAGTGAAGATTAAAGATATGCCAACTTACACTTTCAGATTTTCGTTTAGTTTCTTATTAGTTATCCTTGTTGTGGTTTAATCCACTAGCTGGCAGTGTTTTAAAGGGAGTTACTAAGGTCGATAAACTACTAACGAAGTATTTATGCTTTAAAAGCATAAAAACCGGACATCAACTGGCACCCAAGACGCCTAGAAAAGTCTTCTCATAGCATATAGAAAACGATTTGATCAACTTTTTTTTATATCAATAAAAATCACCGTAGAATCCTACTTGTCACGCCCAATGATGTTAGTGTCATCTACGAACGCACAGACCGATTACTTTTACTACTCCATTTGAATCATTGAAATTCAAAGCAATTTGTGACAATTACCGCCAGCAACACTTTGCAGCTCAAATAACATTTTATCGCCACATATTTTCTAACTGGACAAGCACCAGAATGCGCCACCATTGTTCTCCAACGAAAACATCATAAATTTTCGTTAAATAATGACAAATTTTGTGAAGGCTTCAAGGCACTAAAGGAAAACTACAGTTTAAAGCAGGAAATTCCTACGAAATAGCATTTTTTTCGAACCCTCATTTGTGTTTTGCATATTTTGCTTTTCAAGTAAATTTTCAATGAGTGGAACATGTGTAAAAATTTCACAGAATTTTGTGCATGCAGCAGAACATTTTTCAAGATCATTCCTTAAAAAAAATATTATATGTGAAAAGTAAATGTGAAGAAGATGCAGAAGAAGAACAAAAAAAGTGTCACACTTAAGCGTTTTTAACACTTCTGCGCCAACGCATTGAAAACCAGAGCAAAGTGTACAAAATGCGCTTAAGGTGCACTCGCTCAGCGCTGGACATCGGGGGTTGGATGTGATCCTTTTGGTTTTGGTTGGAAGAATAAAAAGGCGAAAGGGAAAGGAGAGCAGTTGCACTGTGTGGCTGTTGGTCATGAACATTTGCGCCCGTAGCCAAGGAAGCGCCCACTACTTAAGAGATTATAAATTATCAAAAAAAAAAGATTTTATTTTTTGTGATTTTATTTTCTTTGAGGATTTTTGGAGGGAATTGTCACGCTTCTCGGCGACAACGAAATTTATGAAAAAGTGTAGTTAAGTAGGAGGAAGTGAATTCCATGTTTAGGTTTTCTGAGTATCGGAGAAAGCAATATTGAATCGTTTGGAGATCAGAGTAGATTTAAACATTGTTGGACAGCCTTCTGCCCATTTAACTTGACAGGTAAGATGACTCTTCGTGGTAATTATTTCGTCCTTCGAGATGTCTTAGAGAGTGAGAATGTATTTAATAGATTTTACTGTATGGAATATTTCTAGAAATTTATGCAGACTTTTTTAGCTTCAGAGCTCTACTTCTGAAGATTAATTTTGTCTCAAATGGGGTAATTTTAGATGTTAATGAAGGAGTTAAAAATATTATGTCAGTAACTTTTGATTTATTTTTAGATTTTCAACAAATTTACCCTGTTCCAAGGGGAAATTTTCTGTATCTAAATGATAAAACTTGGACCCACTTTATGCGATGAATAGCCAGGAAGCAAATAGAGAAGACACTGAACTATCAAATTCAGCAGCGTTCTAACTAAACCAATCGCTCTCTAAGCAAATTTAAAAAGCACCAATTTAAAGTCTAAGCAATTTCAAAATCAAACTCTATTGTCTGATCAGGCAGACTGAGGCATGTCGGTCCACGAAACTGTCAATGAATTAGTACGAACGGACTCCGAGTTAACTTTCGACTCCGACTTCAGGAAATCTACATTGAATTAGACAAAACAGTTACAAAGCGTACAGAGACGCACACTGGAATTATTTTTGGGTTTTCGAAACCAATCCGATTTAAAATCATATTTGTAACAAAGAGATATTTGAGGGTTTGAACACCCAAACTCCTCGGGTGTACGCATGGTCAAAGTTGGGCCAAAAGCGGATTGAACCATGTCGGTCAAAATGTTCTTGCAACAACCACCGCCTGATGCTTTTAGTCACTTGACGCGGATTTTGCACAATGACAACCAAAAACCAACACGTTTCTCACCAAAAACGTAACAAATGCCATTCTGCTGCAACCGAATTCACCTCATTTGACTTCACGGGACTTTTTTCTGCTTGATCGATTCAAAAAATCATTATGGCTTAGACGTTTTAGCAGCCGGGAGACATTATCTTCTCGCTCAAATCGAGACAAAAACCCTTTGGCAACCCTAATCTTAGGTAGGATTTAGTAAAATCAAAATGCCTCCATCTTACGAGTGAAATGTAAACACTCATGCCCCGAACACATTCAAGACGGCTGTGAAAAGGCCACTCAACTACAAGTTGGCGTCGACTTCGACCATCGCCGTGTAGTCAACTACATGACTACAATGAAAGCGGCAGCAATTTAAAACAAATGTATATGTGTAATAATTTTTAGAACTATTAAATTTTAACTAAAATTATAACGAATTTGTAATTGATGTTCAAAGCACACCGAAAAATTAGGAAAATTCCATTATAAATATCAGTTTTGAAACAGTGATGCCAATTGCTTTGATTTTGTCGCCTAAGAAATAGAGAATAATTCTTTGTGTGGCGACAGCGACATCTGTCGTATCGCTGGGGGTATTACAATTCAAACTGGTCGAAGGATGTTCTCACAATTCGCTATCGAAAGGCTTAAGTGGACTTTTACTTCGGTGTAATGAAAGTAAATGCATCCAGCTTGGCTACAAAGCTTCAAGAAGTTCAATGGTTCCCCTAATAATCGTTTTGTTTTTGTTATTAAAATGATGAGAAAAATTAACTTTTTGTTACAAGCTATAGAACTGGTTATGGTTTTAGTGATGCATTTATTGTTTCTAAATCTATCTACGACGATATCGGCCTTTAGTAAACGTTAACTTTTGGAAATTGGAAATCTTTATTGATTGTTATTAATTATTTTACGAGTATTTATTATTTATTACATAAAATTTAATTTTCTCGTTTATCTTATATTTATTTATTTATATTATTTATTTATTTATTATTTTATTTATTTAAATATTCTTGTTAAAATATTCTTCTTAAACGATTTTGTAGAGGCACTAAAATAAATAAATAATATTCAATTGCAATTTTATACAAATTTTCAGAATCGCTTGAAAACCTACAAAATACAACAAAAATTGATATTTTCCAACCAACTCAATTTGTATATCAAAGCGTGCAATCATAAAATTTTAATTATTGGGGAGAAAAACATTTGCTCAAACATTTGAAATGTTTTTATATCCCTGGAACTGCATAAATTTACCACAACTGCTCCGCTTCTCCCTTCTACTTTAAAGTAAACAAATGCTGAACAATTGACGGAAAATAATAAAATAAATCGCAAATCACACAAACGTACAATGAGCGTTGAAGTTGCTCGAGCGAGCGGGCGGCGGCGCACACTGGCAGCGTTTATAGCCGTCGCTTTTCCCCACGCAACGGCTGCGCACTCTGCCAGCATGCAGTGCGCTATTCGTGTGTGTGTGTGTGTGTATTGCAATTAATCAATTTGTGCTCCATCAATAAGGGGAGAACGGCAAGAAAGAGTTGCTTTTCTTTTGGGTTTCATTTTTGGAAAATTGTTGTAATTTCTCAAATCTAAAAACGTCCAAAAAAAAAAATTGTTCAAAAACGCAGAATACTCAGCACGCCTGCGACATTTTACGAGTGGAATTTGACACCTGGTAAACTTTTTTTGGGTAACGTCGATTTTTTTTTTGTAATTTTTGGGCATTCAATATCTTCAGCGGCTCTCTCGTGCTCTCTGGGAAAAAAGTTATTTCATTAAAATTTGTTGTATTTGTTTTGGAAATGTCGAGCTGAAATTGTCTCGTGCGCCTTAATTGGCTGGTGATAAATGAAGTTCATTGTCAGGGTGTCTATTCGATTAGTGATACTGCCGGCTGTTTGCGTTGTTGTTATTTTAGAAAATTAAAATATGTTGGCGCAGCGGACGGAAGAAATATGAGTGGGAAAATGTGACTGGAGGCATGTTTGGAGCGGGTTGAAGGTGCTGTGGCTTTGTCGCACGGGATTGGGCGCTATAAATATTTATGTGTGTGTACGTGTGTGTGTGTGTCGGTACAAGAAGATATTCGAGCGAATGCGGAAATATATGTGCGATATTATATAGATTTATTGAGTGTAATTTGAATAGTTGGGAAATGGGAAAAAGTTGGGCTGCTGTTTATTATTTAGTTGATTGTTGGTGTGTGTGTGTGTGTGTGTGTGTGCTATACAACCATTGTGAGGAGATAAACAAATTTAAATATTCATGCAGAGCAAAAATCGGAAGCTACAGTAGCTAAAGGTTATGTTTTATTTATGAAACGAATGACGATAAAATTTGGGTTTTTTAAATTACAACAGTTTTGATGTTTCATATTGTTTTTAAAAAATTGTTTTCGGCTCGTTTCTCAATCTCCAATCGCATCAGACTGGTTTTGTGTAACTGGTTTCCAATTAAGTGGTCTTTCTTCAGTCCCAATATCAAACGGGGGTGCTTTAACCCTTTCGGGACTATTGGGATAATACGTCCCACCTAGTTTTTAATGCCCCTCAAAACAATTATTCATATTTTATGACCCACGTAAAATATTTATTCAAATTATATGTTTTCGCATAAAAGGATGAGTTCCGAATTTGTGAGTTTGCAATATAATTTTCTAACATTTCTACCAAAAGTATTTTGGTTTTAAAAATTAAAATCCGTCCGAAAGGGTTAAGCCAGTGAGAATCCCGGCCTAACTAGCGAATATGCTAGTATCTTCCAAACTATATTCACATCCGTCAAAAAAAAAACCACAAAGATGAGGAAATCTCTTTGGGATTGAAGACATGTCTCTTGATAGCTGAAACTTTTTTGCAGCCATGTCAATGAATAGGAAAAGACTGCAATTGAGGTATTATTTCACTGCCCCACTTTCTGTTTCTGGTAAAAAAATCCTGGGTACTCTTTCTTTAATGAACTGACAGATCTTAAATCAGTTAATATTAGGGATTTACTAAGATTAATTCAGAAATGAAGACACCTTTAGTAAGGTTCTGCACAGAATTTGTAAACAATTCGTACAACTCCTTTCTTGTATTATCACAACGGTCTCACTTGTTGGTCTCAGTGTGTCCTTGGCATTTTTTTACTTTGATAGCTACTTTCACATTGCGGTCATTTTGACGGTTTTCCATTTTTAAATATCTGCATGTTCTTTATTATTTCGATCAATTTTTAATTTAATTTTAATTTTTAAGTTTTTGTATCGGGTTCTACAATTAGGGTTCTACAGTTACAATTTGTCAAATCCGATGTGTACTTTTCGAGATATCAGCGCATATAATATGTAGTCCTTGTAGGTATGGAAAACTTGCGGTCTTTCTAGTGTTAACGTATATCTTATATTTTATTTGAACAATTTTATACAAAGTCTTTATACTTAAAAAAATTCTAAGAAAACAATGAAAGTATGAGTTTGGAAGGCAAATTACTGAGTTTATAATTGGAGCTTCCCTTAGCTTCCTGACACTGGATGTGGTTTTTTCAGTTCTTGCAGTATTTTTCACATGAACAATTCTATATCTTAGCATGCTTTGAACTGTCAGTTCATATCTCTTACTTATTTACTTAATTGGACCTATCAAACGTTCGTGGGATTTTGACTGTTTTCAACAGGTAGCTCTGCTTTAAATGTTCTTTCATTCAGTTACAATAAATAAGTAATGGACTTGGTTCTTACATCGGAGACATGGCCTTCCCGTTCCATACATCTGTAGTCATTATAGCTCGTTGTAAAGTTCGTAGGTTGAATTAGACTAAACTGGGTACGTACAGACACATTTTGGGTCTCTAAAATATCTTCCTGAAGTTATCTATATTTTTTAAATGATTCAATGATCATTGGGAATATAAGTTTTTTAAAGCTATCGTACTATTATATTTCTTGTTAGAAAATAATGTTTTAATTCATTATTTGTTGGAGTTATGATCTTTTTTTGTAAACTTTGATAGAGATTCTCTTCGTTGTTCCTTACCTGCTCAGGTTCTGAATTAAACATTGCATACATTTGAAGCGAAGCATATTCTCGAGATTGCGAAGCAGGAACACTCTTGAAGATGTTTAGATCCTTGGATCCTCTTTGTGTCATGTTCTCTACAAATCCTGTATCTCTCAGACAAAGTTCTTAATACTGAAAACTAAAGTCTTATTCCTGGTTCTGCTGGGTCCTGGTCATGTAAGTTACGTCTACAGCGACAATGGAATACAAGTCTGTGCTTTCATAGAGTTAAAAAAGGGGTTCTTATGAACAAAATAAATATAATAACTAGAAGATTATAATAAATAAAAAAAATCAAAATTTTTAATTTCCGTGTTTATGTGTTAATACTGTGCACAATCTTTCTACCAATAAGCAAAAGCTCAGTATATTTTGTTGTTGTTAACTGTTGCCAAGAAACAGTTAGGTGTCTCTTCATGTCGAGAAGTTTGATGCTATTTGATCGCTGCAGTTCATTGCAAAAGAGTCCTAATTCAAATTGTGACATTTTTGACGAAATAAATCTTTGTTGGAGTTAATTTTAAGTAAAGTTCAATGCAAAAGAGTCCTAATTCAAATTGTGACATTTTTGACGAAATAAATCTTTGTTGAAGTAAATTTTAAGTAAAGTTCAATGCAATTCAAATTGTGACATTTTTCACGAAATAAATCTTTGTTGAAGTAAATTTTAAGTAGAGTTCTGACAATTTTAGTTTATATTTTCAAATATGTAAATAAATTTATTTCGTATTTTCCAAATTTTTCTTTCAATTTTTCAACTGTCATTTATATATTTTAAATTTAGCAAAAGTGGTATATCTTAAAATAATTCGGTAATAGTTGAATTAAATTATCATCAAAAAAGTCATAACTCCAAATTTTGGATTTTTCAGAGTAAAAACAAAAATTGTAAAAAAATAAAGCACAATCTGTAAGGATTTTCTACTAAATGGTCTAAACGTTATTTAAACAAATTTTTATTCAGCTCAAAACGAGTTTTTTGCGTTTTCTGAAAAATTAAAAATTTTTAGTTGTGCCACTCTTGAATTGGGTGTGCGAAATGTCTTCTTGTGGAAGGCAAATTGACGATTGATTGATTGATTTACCTAATTTAAGGTTTGGTTTGTTAATGGCCCCAAAGAGGGCCTCAAGCGTTATTTGTGGCTGGTCAATTTAGGACATATTTTTATCGCCAAGCTTTTTTTAGAAAGGCCTCAATTAAGTCAAGTTGAGTAGACTTTTAGCTCAAAATCTTAAAGCGTTCAAGCTCGGAAGATTGATTTGACAAATGACTAAATGAAGTTCGTGTTTACTTGAAGTTGCTGAATTGTTTTCCCCTACCCCCTTTACTTGCCAATCTCATCGCATAATTTAGCTGCCCCCGATTTCAACAGCATGACACACTTTCTGATGCTACGTTCGTCTCTCTGTTGCCACCATTAACAACGCCATCCATCCAACTTGTCCGCTCGTTCATTCACTGTTCCAGCGACAAACAGCCGCTTGGCTGTCACATTAGGCCAAACCCCGCATCAATCGTTATTTTTTTCAATCTGCTGGCATCCGCCAAAAATACAACACATACAAATAATAAATCCAAATCCAAGT
Source organism: Melieria picta (assembly GCA_964056695.1). Taxonomy (NCBI): domain Eukaryota; kingdom Metazoa; phylum Arthropoda; class Insecta; order Diptera; family Ulidiidae; genus Melieria; species Melieria picta. The sequence continues at coordinate 86,420,422 of OZ057399.1, read as the reverse complement.
CCATTCCCAATTCATTCATTGCCGAAAAGATGCCAAAACTCAAAGTGCCTCAACAACATTTGCTGCACACATGCTCGGCAAACACATTTCGCACCGTTGTGTCTCAAGTGTAGCGTTTTTCTAAATGCCATTTTTTGCCATCGACTTTTTTCCGGTGCGACGTTTGCGCCTTGGCGTAGGTCTTGCGCGTCTCGGCGGCTGGCTGGCAGCAACACTTGGCAACATCTAAAGTGGGCATGTGCGACTCCGCTCGGCCACTCGTCGGTGTCTACTCGTGCGTCTAAACAATGGGACACTTGACTTTTCCCCGCGCTCCGCGACCAGCCTTGCACCGTCCTTGCAGCGACTGCTGCAGCCGTTCTTGTTGTTGTTGTTGTTGTTTGGCTGCCCATGTCAAGTGTTTATTTTTAATTTCCTTTTCAGCTTTCCATTTCAGTTCTTGTCGATTTTCGTTGCGTTGCGTTTATTGTTGTTGATTTTTATGTTTGTCCAGAGAATGATTGCGTTGCTTTTATTGCTCCTTCTTGGACGGCTGCGACAGCTACGGCGACACTTTTTATGTACTCGTAGTGCCCTGCTGTGAGTTGCCTTTTATTTTGCCATTGCTGGCTCCCCCTCAATTTCTCGGGCCAAGCGTTTAGTTGGTTTTCGGAGAATCGCCCATAATCACCGTTTCGGGTTTATTGGCTCATTTGAGCGCTGATATATTGCCCATTCGAGCATATTAACGTTTATTTTAGATTTATTGAAATTAACCCGTCGGGATTAGGCGGCGACGTGACGCGGACGTGGGCAAAAAAGTCTAAATGATCGGTTCGATTTGATCGATTTGATTAAAATGTTAATGAGATGATTTCTGCTTCGTCAGCGGGTCAGCTGAGATTTGCATATTCTGTGCGGCGTCATGGAGAATGCGGCTGGCAACATGTTGACAATGATTTCAGTGATGTCTCAATAACATTTTGCAGTTTGTAGATTAAGTATTAACGCTTTCATGACCTCTGGTACGCGTGAGTTCCGTATGAATTTTTCACTTCTTTTATTTTTGTTTTCTTTTTGCAACAATTGCTCGAGTTGAGATTCAATCTAAGAATGGTTTGGGTTAATTGGATCGTGTCTTGGTAAGGATATGTGGGAGTGGCAGCCTTCTCCTAAAAAAGCTATGATATGATGAAAAAAGTTATGATACCACATTGATGCCATATTGAGCTCGTTGTGATTAGCGCAACTTCCCCTTTACGGCACTTCGGACTACGAGGATTCCAATATGAACCTCGGTACTTCCTTGATTTAAAAAGTTGAAAGATGAAAAGTTCCATAAATGCCCATATGAAATCATGTTACAAAGTGGGGTTGAATATTTGTTAAGAACATTTTTAGTTTCGGTATTTAATTTGGTTTCAAAAAGTAGTAAGAACGGAAGATTTTCTTACAAAAAGTGATGCAGTAATATAATAAAAGGCCTCAGTGGAGTCATTTTGACTTTCTTGGATATTAGTGGATAGGATAGTGTTATGTTGGTGCAAAACCAGGAACCAAGAAATTGCAATCCTCTCCTTGCCAGGGACAGATATTGTCACATAAAGTGGGTTAAGGTTTCTTCCTTTTCGGAACGACTATCATGACAAAAGTCGCTGTGTGGCATTAATCTTTCTTTCTCTTATTCGAAAAAGCTTCGTAAGCACAACAACCACTGGGCTTATGAAGTTCCGGTCTAATCGTAGGCTGAACAGCTGTTTGAGTCGCCAGAACTTTGAAATTGATTTTAAAACTTCCAAAAAAATGCATTGAAACTCAGTTAACCCTTTCGGGGCGGAGTTTAATTTTGAAATCCAAAATACTTTCAGCAGAAATATTCTCATGCTATGAATGTTGGGGTTAGAAAATTATATTGGATGCTCACAAATTCTGAAATAATACTTTTATGCGGGAACACCGAAATCGAAAAAATATTTTGCGTTGGTCATAAGATTTGAATAATTGTTTTGAGAGGCAATAAAAACTTGCTGGGTCGTATTATCCTAGTAGTCCCGAAAGGGTTAAACTTGTTAATTAATCAATGAATTAATTTATTTTTTTTAAGTAAACATTTAAAATTTAATCTTTGAGTCTCATGTAGGAAATGCGTCTCGTTTAGGTTTAGCATTGATCTCGCACGTTTCGTCAATTCTGGCTTTATACAGTTTTGGCGCCCTCACGAGCCTTGAACTTAAGTGCTCTTGTACTTTATTGTAATACGAAATCTACTTTACATTATCTGTAAATATTCTCTTCAAAACTCGTTCGAATGCGGCCAGTTTTAGGAGCAAGTTTTGTGCCGTTAGATATTTCAAAATTTAATCATTTGACTGAATATTTTTATTAATTTATTGGACATTTGATTGAACCGAACTGAAAAATTTCGAAATAATTGTTCTTGTATAACTTAAAAAAATTACTTGGGTCACCTAAAAACTTTGTATAGTGAAAATGACGATAGAGAAAATACGTCATGGATAATGACAATAAATCGTGATTAATACAGTTGGGGTTAAGACAGGAAATAGTGCATGTTCCATTGATTGTGATACGGATAAATATACGAAAATTCGTTGGGCAGAATTAGGGTTCAAGCACCGACACATTTCGTGTTCCATGGTGGCATTGACTGGAACCTTTAAGAAAATACTCAAAACCAGTGCATATCCCGGAAAATATGTTGGTTGACATGTTGTCGATCTTAGTAACCTCTCAAAGATCAACAAAAAACATATGGCTTGATTTATTAGGTAATCGAACTGGCTTTTCTTCTTACTTAGGAGAAACCCTCTCTATAGAACAACATTGGGTCAACACTAACCTAAGAAATATCTCTTTTCTTTAAGTCATTTCCATATTTTGCTTCGTTTATTTTCAACAATGTATCTGCAACATGTTGCACGCAGTTCTAACGTCTTACTTGTTTTGCTTTTCTTTCAGCCTTTGCTCGCAAACGACCGCTCAACCCACAACGCAACAACAGCAGCAGCAGCAACAACACCACACAGCGCAACTGCACGCCCATCCTCACCCGCACCCGCACTCGCATCCGCACTCACATCCGCAGTCGGGCGTCGGCACCGCCGCCAGCGCTGCCACGGCCGGTCAATGTAGTCCGCTAGCGCTGCCGCCGCAGTCGCAACCCCTGCAGCCCACCATCACCTCGCTGGCCACGCTCAGCGGCCACTACAGCGCCACGCCCAATCTGAATTCCAGCTGCAGCCTCTCGTCAGCGGGCCTCGGCGCCTACCCCACGCTCAGCGCCGCCTCCTCGTTCGCACAGTCGGCCGGCAGCAGCTTCTCCACATATCAGCAGCACCCGGGCGGCGCGCCCAGCAGCAGCGATGCCAGCGCCAGTTTGAGTAACTCCGGCGGGTCGGCCGTAGTGCGGCAGCAGCAGCATTCGGATTTGGGTGGCAGCAGCGCGGCGAGCTCTAGTGGTGGCGGCGGCGGGGGCATGTCCCACTGGCTGCCCGCCGAGACGCAATTGCCATCTGTCAAGTCGGAGAACCGCAGTCCGGGCTTGAGTAGTGCTGCTAGCGGCGGAGGCGGCGCTGCCAATAACGGTGGTGTTGCCGTGGACGCACAATCAACGCTGAGCGGCGGTGCTCAGCTGGAGAGCGGCGCGTCGACGGGCAACGGCAGCAGCAGCAGTGGCGGCGGCGGTCTTTACAGCTGCTCTTCGGTGGGCGTGAGTGAACTTGGTGTACTGGAGCCTGCCGGCTTGACGAACTCCGCTTCCAGCGCCTCCATGGCGGCGATGAACAGTTCGGCAGCAGCGGCCGCTGCCGCCGCCGTCGCCTACGACTCGAAGCACGACTACTACAACTACTACAACAGCATGCAACAGTACACGCCGCCCTTCTACTCCACCTACGGCACACCGTACACGACGGCGGCGCGCGCCGCCCCCAAAATCGAGCCCAGCTCGCCGTACTTGACCAGCTCGTATGCGACTGCGGCGAGCAACAACAACTCGCAGCTGTATCCGACCGCCTACGGCTACAACAACTTTGCACAATTCGGCACCGCAGCGGCGGCGGCAGCGGCACAGCAGGACTACAGCGGCTACTACAACGAACAGTACAACAACTACTACAACCCGGCCAGCTACTCGCCGTACGCGGCCGTCAGCTCGCCCAGCTCGAGTGCGGCCAGCCATGGCTTTCATGTGGGCGCCTCGAATCTGTCGGAGAGTCCGGACCGACACGCACTCGACCACGCCCATACTGCACGCCACCCACTCGCCGCACTCGCCCCTACCGATCTCACCCAATGCCGGCGCAGCGCTGAACAGCGCCGCCGCGGCAGCTGCAACGCCCGCGACGGCCGCAACGCTGCCGCGCTCCACGCCCACTGGCGGGCGTAGCGGACGCGCACGCGGCCGCCGCCATCAGCAGCCGAGCCCGACGCGCAGCACCACCTCCGACACGCCCAACAGCGACGCGGCCAAGCCGCCCGAGCGCGTCTTCATCTGGGACCTGGACGAGACGATCATCATCTTCCACACGCTGCTGTCCGGCTCGTTCGCCAACCGCTACACCAAAGATCAAAGCACGCTGCTGACGATCGCCTTCCGCATGGAGGAGATGGTCTTCAACATGGCCGACTCGCACTTTTTCTTCAACGAGATCGAGGAGTGCGATCAGGTGCACATCGACGACGTGTCCTCGGACGACAACGGCCAGGATCTGAGCAACTACAACTTTGCCACCGACGGCTTTCACACGGGCGCGCCGCCCGGGGCGCCGCCCAATCTGTGTCTGCCGACGGGAGTGCGCGGCGGCGTCGACTGGATGCGCAAGCTGGCGTTTCGATACAGGAAAATCAAAGAGATCTACAACACCTACAGGGGGAAGTGAGTATTTCGCAGTTGATTCGATTTTTACTATTATTTCACATTGTGTTTTGGATTTTGCAGCGTTGGCGGCCTGCTGGGTCCGGAGAAGCGCGACGCCTGGCTGCAGATACGCTCCGACATCGAGATGGCCACCGACAACTGGGCATCGCTGGCCACCAAGTGTCTGAACATGATTGCTCAACGCGAGAACTGCGTGAATGTGTTGGTGACGCAGACGCAGCTGGCGCCGGCCTTGGCCAAGGTGCTGCTGTTCGGACTGGGCGGCATCTTTGCCATCGAGAACATCTACAGCGCGCACAAAATCGGTTAGTGGCGTCGCATGCAACATGCGAAGGCAACACGACTAACCACTGTGACTTATTTTTTCTATTATTTAGGCCACGACACCTGCTTCGAGCGCATTGTGACGCGCTTCGGACGGAAGAGCACCTACGTGGTGATCGGCGACGGCACCGAGGAAGAGAACGCCGCCAAGGCGTCGAACTTCCCCTTCTGGCGCATCTCGTCGCACAGTGATATTCGGGCGCTCTACACCGCGCTCGACATGGGCTTCTTATGAAAGGCTTGCGGATGGCGCAGCTTGAAATGCTGTAAAAAGAATCCTTCTTTCCTTTTCACAATGGCAATGGTAGCATTAGTGGAAAATCCGAAACAATGAAAATCAACTAAAGTATTTGTAAAAAATTGTACGACTGCGCACTAAAATTAAAAGACTACAATATGTAGTAGTAGTTGCGCAACAACAACAACAACAACCACCACTACTAAATAGATAATGAGAGAGCATACAGCAAAATTTCTCGCCTAGTTTGTAAGTCAAATGCATGTACAAAAAAAAAAACAAAAACGTTACATTTGCGAAAGCAGTTTGTGGAGCTGAGTTTGATTTGATTTTTGCTGCAGTTTGCAGATATCATGCGCATATTTATTTACACAAACACCTCTCACCCATGTTTATAGAAAATATAAATAGTAGAAATATTCTCACTTGCATACACGCGACTTGGAGCCAACTAATTTTAAGCGCAAAGCAAAATAATGAAATTATTTTGTTTGAAAAAGAAAAGAATGAAAAGTGACATTCAGACAATGCACATATTATCGTTAGTCAGTTATCAGTTTCGTATGTTTACCGTAGCAAACGATTTTAAATTCAAACTACACTTGCAAGTTTCTAGTTTCTAAGACATAATGTAAGTAAGCAACCCAAAAGTAGCAGCGTTAAATGATTTACTATGAATAAGTTCGTGTTTATAAGACAGCGAATGTTGCAGTTCGATTGGGTCGCGCAGCACTTTGCCGGTGCGCTTAGCAACATGTTGCCAACATGTAGCCAGCGCCGCATGCGACGAGTGTCGAATGTATACAGAGACAACCATTTGATTTAGCACTAAATATTAGCATTAGCGTTGCATACTCTGATGATATACAATTAAATACACTATTTTAAAAGTTAGTTAAACGAAAAACGTAGTAATGCAAAGTTTACTGAAAATAATATATTAGTAATGATAATAACAACAACAAATACATAAATAAAAACGCACTAAGCATGAACAGTAAAATGTGGTATGGACTCGTTTATTCATAGATTTTTCACTTGGAACAACATTCAGGAGACGCATCGCCTTAAACCCTTTCGACCCCCAAATTTTACCCTGTGTCTCGATATTACTTTTTGGTGTTTAAATCATTAAACATTTGCCCAAGAAGTGTGCACACGACGTTTGAAGTCGCCACGCCACTTTGTTAGAGTTCTAGAGCTAGTTTACTTTACAATTTTAGCTTAAAACGGGTTAAATAAATTTTGTATCAATATTTTTTTACTACAAGAAAATTATTTAATATTTATGGAAAAATACAAAATTATCACTTTTTGATTTTATTTAACCATTATTAATGGTTAATAACGCCCAATTCGTAGACTTCAATTAGAACACAAACTTTCCCTGATATCGCTGCAAATTATTTTGGGGATAACAGTAAAATTTTTGTAATTTGCTTTGAATTCACTTTGAAAAATATTATTTTTATTATTATTATTTTGTTGGTGCCTACTTAAATTAAACCCATAAATCAATCGTAGCTTTTGCTATAAGATGACAAATAGGTGAAGTCGAAAGGGTTAATTCATTGCATTGCTTCCGAAAGAATGTAAAGGTTAGGAGTCAGCGTTCAGCTTGAATGAAGATTTTATGAGCACCTGATTTGAACTCCTCAAGGTTAAAGGAGCTGGGGAAAATCTGCGCAGTGTTGGTTTTAGATAGCCAGAAGAGTTAAATGGGAATACGAATTGGTAGTTTGGAATATTCAGAATAGTATTAATTTTGAGTAGCTATTGGAGTAAAAATAAGTTCGGAGGCACTTACAAAAGATAGAGTAACTAGCATTAAATCGTATCGTACCATCTTTGTGCTCTAACCATGTTAACCTTTGTCCAACAAACTCACAATCCACGGAAAGCGTTGATCTTTCTGCAAAACAATGCTCGACATGTTGCAAAAATCGTCGAAGAAACTTAATATCTTACGCAGAAGCCAACAATTGATTCGTTCCTTGGTTAGTCTCTTAGGGTTAGTCTCTTAGATCAAAGACTGTCCTCAGCTGCAGCAAATCTTTCAACGAGACTGCTTCAAATTCGCCTATGTTGAGTTCGGGGTCATAGCGATATTTCAAGGAACTGTAGATCAGATGAGCTCGCTCGGCCCATATGAGCTCTATGGTTGGTTGGTTGGTTGGTTGTAGAGACTGTCTCTCTATGAGACACACTTAGGCCTATTGGCCTGTTTTTTCCAATATGTGATACAACACACATTTGAAACGGATGGGGAAAGGGAAGGAGGGTACCTACAGTTTTTTGGAAATTTTCCTTTCACACTTGGAGGTTTTTCCATTGCCTACCAAGAGCGCACTTGTGCGATTCTTGTAATTCTGATCTGCTTCATGTGGATAGCGATAGAAGTAGACAAGCGTTTCCCCAGCCCAAGCTACGATTCGAACCTAGGGCCTAGGCATGAGAAGCCAGCGCTCTATATGAGCTTTATACACGACACTAATTTAAGATGGGCTGAAGGCAACACAAGTTATTGCACGCCAAATTTGGCCAACCTTAAACCTTCGACAATAAACAAGAACTCTTCTCAATAAACAAAGCCCAGATCAGAACCATGATCGATGTTCTAACGGATCATTGTTTAATTGGCACCCATGCAAAAAGGATGGGGCTGTTTTCAAATGACTTCTATGGCAGCTTCATGGAGGAGGAAGAAAATACACCTCACCTATTATGCAACTATCCTGCTCTATCCAGAAAAAGGATGACTTATTTGGGTAACTTATAATTCGATAGTCTAGAGGATTTAGCTGATAAGACCATTCGCTGTCTACTAAGCTTCGTTAATAGCTCCAACTGGTTCAACGAGTGAGCGGGCCGTCTTGGTCTTAGTGTGCTTCGAGTCAGCCACACCTACCTACGACTAGGCATTTTTTCAATGTTCAATCCGTCTGGTGCCTGAAAGATGGCCAAAGTCGTAGCTAACAATGAACAATACTTTGAATAAGATAGGAAGATAGATATTGTTGGGGTTATACTGCACTGAGATCGATAATGATCTATGGTGCCCCCTACTACTAACAGTTAAAGAAGATCCCCTAGAACATTTAGTAACTCAGAAGTACAGGTGCGTGATACCCTCTTCTGCAACGCAATACTGGCTCAGGTAACGAAACCGGATACACTGAGGAGTCTCCTCTGCTGTTTCAGAGAGTCTACAGATGCTTTCCTGTTTTAGACTAATTGTGTGCATGAGTTTTCTCAGCCTGCAGTGCCAAGTTGGAAGCCCAGTAATCTGTCTTAGCTGTCTGTCTGTTCTTAGTCTGACGCATTCCATACTCTATTTGGAGTTATAACCTTTAATGAAGATTTTCGATTGCCTAAGGCTCGCTAAAGTCTACAGTCTTTATGCGAGTCGTAGTGATTGCTAGGATGTGTATGCTCGGACCAATGAAGGGCTTTGGTCTAAGAAAGGCGGCCGATGCTGCTTCCATAGCAAGCATGTCCGCCTTTTCATTGCCGCCTAACCGTTTGTGTCCTGGGACCTAGAGTTTTTTGACCTGTTTGTAGGTGCCCAGTTTGATCAATGTCTCCTCCATTCCAGCACTAGCTCTGAGTATATCTCATAGGAGATCAGTGCTTTGATGGCTACTTGGATATCCGAGGATATATGAGGATGTGAATGAGATACATTGTACCAATTTCTCTGAATAAAGCTTCAAATTTAGAACAATTCTCAAAACTTATTTATAACCCCAAAAAATATGAAAACACAATAATTTTAATAAAGAATAAAAATAACACAAATTTTTTGTAAGCCATAATGGACCAGCTGTAGCTTCCCACAATACTCTCTTCTCAACTGTGTTAATCGTAATGTTATGGTTATTTTGATGAAAATTAACAACAACTTAGAACATTTATTACAATATTAGTATTTCCATTGACAGTATCGTTCCAACAGCTCTTTAAAACAATTCACCGCAATGTTTAAACATGTTTTGCTCGCGTTTGTGTGTTTTTTGTGCGTCAATGGCGAGTTGTCCATAATGTTTGAACGATTCGAGGTGTCAGAGGGGCGTGACATGTAAGCTAATTATTGTTGAATTAAATGTTTTTTCAAACATTTCAAGAACGTCTGATGCAGTTGTGAATTTGTCATTCGTTCAGGTATGGCTATGATATTTATTTGGATGTACTGCCTGAAGAATGCGAGGAGATTGAAATCTACTATCAGCTGAACATGGCAGAAATTGACAAAATTCTTGAATACGAATTGAGTCTTCTAGAATTCTCCGTTTACAACAATTCAACAGATGAGTACGAAGAGGATTATTTTCAATATGAGGATGGCTCAAATGGCTGGTCCGAAGAGGAGGACAAATTTTTGATTTACTGAGTGCAGACTTCAATGAATAAAAAACATATAGAAAAAAATTTAATAAAAAATATACAATAAAAAAACTATAAGAAAAAAGCAAATATATGCAAAACCAACGATGCAACCACATGTTATTTCAGGTAAGGAAATTGGTTTTCAGAAGTTTGGGAAGTTTTGTAAACTTTTAATCGGTTCAGTGAGTAATAGTCCCAGAAAGAACAATTTCCCAGAAAGGAAAATTTATAATTTTTTATATTATTGACTCGCACCAGTTCCAGTCCAACTCACATGGAGGTACCCGATAAGAGGGGAAATGCAAGGTGAATTGGACAGTAAACCGAAAATGTTGCATCCCTCTTTTGTCGTTGCTGTGACTATAACTTTTTGGCTAAATGAGTGCTGTGTTTACAAATCTGGCCATCCCATCTCTAAACCCATTCTTTTCTTCTCCCCCTGTACTTAGTAAGTATTGCAATCGAATGGATCCCAAATCTTGAAATCCCATATAATTTCAGTCCTGAAAAATCCCGGGATTGACAAAACCCGATCCGGGAATTAAAACATAAAAATAGCTAACTTTGTGTTTTTGTCACCTTCATTTCGAAAAAGGCAAACCTTCTTTTTAATACAAAAAATAAATTGCACACTGCCTGTAACGTTTAAATAAATTTAAATTAATAAAAATAAATAAAAATCAGGGACCGTAAAAATTTTAAGCTAAATATAAAAATAAAAAAAATAGAACTCTTATTTTTGGATTTTTACTTTGCGCTCACCGAATAAAAATTATTTGTTGATTTTTTTTATCAGAAAATAAAAATTAGGTATTTGTTTAATTTTAAAATTTTCATTTGAGGTTAAAACTTTTTAGCAACAGGTTTGCCAGGTAGTTTGACAATTAAATGTATTTTTATGTGATAAATTGTATGTTATTTGTCATAAATATTTTGTTTTAAGTTTTAAAGTAAGAACACAGAATTGAAAATAAAATGTAATTGATTGAAAAAGACATCTGATTTAGTTCCTTAAAATAATATATTCAATCCCGAAAAAATCCCGGGATCCCGAGATTGCGGTTTCCAGTGCCGAAAACTCGGGATTACAAAACGACGGTCAACTTTATTCCCTCTTGAAAGGGAACGAAAGACGAATACAAATGGAAGGCATTGAAAATTATAGTCAAAATGAAAAAGAAACATCGGATATACATACAATAGGACAAAATAATTAGAAGTACGGGAAGACTTTGGCAATGATCAAATCGATGTAGATGTGATGTATTGACCTACAGCCTGAAACAAAGAGCTCTGACTAAAATTTATATTTAATGAGAAAAATGGAGTAAAGTTCCACCTATAAGAACTCTCATTTAATTTTAATTTTAATAATTATTTTAATAATAATTTTATTCAATTCCGACACTGTTCCTTGTCTAACTGCATAAAATCCAACAAAAACTGACTGAAATTAACTGGTTTGGAAGTTTCTAAATATTTAAGTCGAAAACAAATATACCTCAGTTTTGTTTTATTTACTCTGTTTACGCTTTTATATAAGTTACCAATGTGAAAAATCCCTTTGGAGTAAACAAAAAAGGTTATTACGCTAAATTTATGGCAACAACTAGTTGGCATCTTTTATTGACACTAATATTATAACGTTGTGGCAACTCCAGTGGGTGCATGAATGTAGTCGAGACATCTACCAACAGTTTGGTAAACATTATCCAAGTGGTGGCAATGAACAGTTTGAGAGTTACTGCCTTTTCAATAGCAAACTCAATAATCGGTTGTGCTGGAGTTGGGTTAAAGTGTTACATATATTTAAACAGTTATTTTGAAGGTTATTAAATAAAAATATATAAAAGATAATAACATCGATATTGTTACTACATAATTTAAAGCTTAACCCTTTTGACCCCAAAGTGGCCTGAAAGCAACTTCACTTATTTGTCATCTTATAGCAAAAGCTACGATTGATTTATGGGTTTTAATTTAAGTAGGCACCAACAAATTAATATTTTTAGAAGTAAATTCAAAGCAAATTACAAAAATTTTACTGTTATCCCCAAAATAATTTCCAATAATTTGCAGCGATATCAGGGAAAGTTTGTGTTCTAATTGAAGTCTACGAATTGGGCGCGTTTGATCAAAACCCTGTTTCATTAATAATGGTTAAATAAAATCAAAAAGTGATAATTTTGTATTTTTCCATAAATATTAAATAATTTTTCTGTAATAAAACAATATTGATACAAAATTTATTAAACCCGTTTTATGCTAAAATTGTTCAAAAGCTAGCTAGCTCTAGAACACTAACAAAGAGGTGTGGCGACTTCAAATGTCGTGTGCACAATTCTTAGACAAATGTTTCATGATTTAAATACCAAAAAGTAATATCGAGACACAGGGTAGAATTCGGGGTCGAAAGGTTTAATAAAGCTATAAGCTTTGATATTTGACTTCAAAAAAATTAGGTAAATGTTAATAATATACGAAATTTACTTCGCTAAAATTCGCAGCTTAATATTAAAATGTATTATTGCAGTAAAAATTTCGAATTTTGTTAATCAATATTAATCCAATTGTTTGGAGAGAAATGTTAAAATTTTAAAAATTTCAACTAACACTTGAAATGTTTGTTAAATTAATATAATCGATTACCTGATTAACTAATAACAGTTGCTGGCCAAGCATAGTCTATGGCAAATAAGTTAATTAAAAGTCAATTCAAAGTCATTCAAAGTCAGTCATAATTTTTTCCAAATTTCCACACAACATCTCCGATTCCACTGTTGGCTGCTCGTTTAGTTACAATCAGAAAAGTAATTGAAATGTGAAAACAAATTAAGCAAAAGTATTTGGGAAAGAGCGCAATACAGCAGCAAATCGATTATGAGGTGTGGATGCAACAGCAAAAATAAAAATAACAACAACAATGCCCGCAAAGAATCAGTTAAAGTAAAAGAAAACATGCAGCACTGGACAGACAGACAGAGGCAGCCGTCAAGTCGAAGCGGCAAAAAGTTGCGCAGCAAATTAAAAACCATAAAAAGCGTTGAAAGCCAGCAAAAATTGCAACACAACAACAACAATAGACTCAGCAATAGCATCCACAACAAATTGTTGCAGGCCATACAAACAACAATGCAATGATTTGTATGAGTCTCGAAATGGACATCGGTGCATTGGGAGGGGGGGGACTCACAAATGGCAAACAACAACAACAACACACAAGGATGGGCAGCAAATGAGAAATCATTTAGGCGGAGTGGTGGGTGGGTGCGTAGGGGCCGCGCAGCCTGCAATTGTTTTGTATTGGCGGCCAGCAAACAGTCGGCCAGGCCAAGTCCTTAGGTAGGTACGAGTGCATCCCAGCCAGCAGTCGATCCGGCCATCTGAACGCCTGTCGAGCCCATTCAGCGCACACAATGAATAATTACCGATAATGATTTTGATGCATTGTTATGACGGTAAATGATGGGCGACCGCCGCCGCCGCCGCCGCCTCGCCAATTCAACAACACACAACCTCGACTCGGTGCAGCGCAGCGCAGCGCAGTCCAAGGTTGCGGCCCTGCTCTTGCAGCTATCGGCCGTCCATCTGTTGCGGCGGCTGTCAGCATTTGTGGCAAATATATTAATCTGCAGGATATGAAATCGCGCGAGTGCTGACTTGTTACTATTTATTGTACGTTTGTGCTTGTTGTTGCAGTGGTTGCCGTTAATGTGCTGGGCGCAGTCATGTTTTGGCGATAAAATTTTAATGCCCTCACGCCAGATCACTCAGCGTCGCAAATCGCTGTTGCTGATTGTTGCCTTTGCGCTGCCAGCAATCAGCAACCAGCACTAAACGCTGTGCCGTCTGCCGCCAAGCTAGAATTTCATTTCTCATCCGCTTGCATTATTATTTGACGGGCTGTTGCAGCTGCTTGCCACATTTCAATTAAGGCGACTTTTTCACACTTTCCAGTCGCTGTTGTGGTGTTGAAAGGTGCAGAATGCTTTGGATTTTTACACAAATTGTTGCTGCTGCTTATTGCACATTGCAGCTGCTACTGACTTGACTGACTGACGTTCCTCATACCACTGAGTGGCTGTTAGCTTTTTGCCAGCTGACTGTTAGAAACACTTTCGATGTTCCTTCCCAAAAAGTGAATTTTCGATTATGTGAATTTCTTGCTGTGGCTTTTGAACTTGTTGCTGTTGTTGTTGTATTCTTTGTGGCAGCGTGCAAAAAACCAAAAATGTGAATGAGAAAAATTTGATTCAAAACAGTGGCCACACTTTTGCTTGCGAAATGCGCGTCTAATGTGCGACAAGTGCGCCGGATACGTGTGGACAGAATTGCTTTGGGGATAGTTCATATTAAATATTATAAAAAAATAGTTTTCCATTCGGAAGCAAGAATAATTTATGAGATATTTAGTTTTTGTCTAGTAAATTGTTTTACCAGTAAATAAAAATAAACATCAGAATTGTGATATGTACAGTAAACTGAGATTCAAAACGTACAAAATTTTCAAAAGAATTCCTTAAAAATCTTTAATGATATTAAAGAATTGATTTTGAAAGGATATTACTGTCAATTTCTTTTACATAAACTTTAAAATATAAAATTTATTGAATAAGCGAAAATTTATGTTAAGATTATTTAAGTTTGCATGTCCTTAAAGTTTTTTAATCCTTTTAACATAATCGAAAAATGAAAAATGAGTTTGCTATTCAACTATGAATGATCTCTAGTTTCTCTTCTATATCGAATTTTGGAGGAACCCAAAATACAGCCGCACAATGTTATAGAATTGCAAAAATTTGTTATTTGGGTGGACAGAAATAGATTAATTGATTCCATACTTAACAGTTAATAGTTAAAGTTAATATGCCTGCATTTAGATCTTTAACTAATTAATTTAATTTGATCTTTTAATTAAAAAATATTCTTGTAAAAATATTGAACCCTATTTTGTAACGTTACTTCAAATCTACATTTAAGAAAGGCTGGATTTGTCAAGGAATTCTATTGTTAACCCTTCGCTGTATAACATTGCATAAATGCAATGTTAACTTCTGGTAGATCTGGGAACTATTCTATTCAACCTTTAAGAGTAGGTTTTTCTTCCGTTGTGACTTTTCTGCTAAAACATTGAATTTCGCTCGTAACATCGAAAATATTTGAAAAAGAGTAAAAAGAATAACCCGTATTTTGATTTAGTATTTTGAAAATTTTGAATTTTGTTGGCGATGTTGATATGATAGTCACCTTTAGCTGGTCAGTGTTGGATTGCGAGTAAACGGTGACGCTGGACCTATGTTTGGCTCTCCATGCTGGCCAACACTAAAATATAGATTAGATTTTCCTTAGAATGTGGCAAAACTTCTTGCATTGACACAGAAATTCAATAAAATTACATTTTTACCATTACAACTTAACAAGCAATAATATGACACAAAATCGTTTTCTCTAAAGACACTGGCGTTCCCGTTTGAACACTGGCGCCCATGCATTCCACGTCGAAACGATGTTCCAGCGCACTACGCACTACAGAGAAAGTTCGTTTCTGGCCCGTACAGCGCGGTTGTGGAATGGTCTCCCTGCGGATATTTTCCCCAGCACTTATGATCTTGATGGGTTCAAGGCAAGAGTCCATAACCACTTCACTCATAACCCTATCTCCTAACCTTTTATATCCTTCCTGAACCAACGCAATGCTTCGCATTAATAGGGGTCATCCCCTGCGCGTTTGTTCCTGTTTAAAAAAAAAAAAAAAAAAAATTAAATCAAGCAACGAAGAGTTAATGCAATGCATTGAACTGGTTCTGAAAGGATACAAAGGGATTGGGTTTTGAATGAAGAATTCGTGGACACTTGACTTGAATCTATCAATATTATGGGAGCTGTGGTCTCTGAGTCAGAAACGAATTCTCTCTTTAATGCATAGGAATATAATAATCTAATAATAATAAATAATAATCTCTTTAATGCATTGGAATATTGTATCAATCTCAAATTAATGAGTTATAGTGTTTGAGCGAGTTGCTCAAAGAAGGCTCAGAGTGATGCCCAAGATTTTTTAGATTTTTCACTGTTGCTGAGCAAATACCAAAGAAGTATCTTTAGAATATGTAGTCACATATGCCACGTTTCGATGCTTCAAGGAGTCAAAAGCTTTAGCTGGATGCCCTACCGTGGCCTATAAGCTTTCTCAAATGGGTTTTGGACTTGGTTGCTTTTTTCGACGCGCCAAGAAATCATTATTCCAACTTAATCTTTTCATTCTTCCATCCATAATCAGGAATGTTCTGTGATTTCAACTGATTACAGTGTTGCCAGATCAGGAGATTTCCTCGTGGATTTAGGAGATTCTTGGGCTTTTAGGAGAATTTTTAGGAGGAAATTTAGGAGATTTATATTTTAAGTTAGGGGATTTTTCAGATCCTTAGTGGATTTTTGGGAGATTTTTGGATAACAAAGTATGATGTATTGGGAACAATGGCAACAAAGCATTTTTTGGCAACTGTTTTAATAGTCAAAGCACCCTATTGCGTTAAAAATTTGTAAGCTTACAAAATGTAAGCTCGTTCTATCTCGTTCTATCTCGTTCTCACTTATTGCTGTCACAATGAAATCCCGCCAAAAATGGCACTTTTTGTTTAATTCATTTGTTATATATTTTGTTTTTGTGAAGTTTTTGTTGTTAAGCTGAAGATGAATAAAAAGGCTGCATTAAAAAAATTATATGTGTATTATATTTTTATTTTTTCATGAGAAGTATTATTCCTTTAAAATTACGCAAATTATAAACAAATTTTAGGAGATTTTTTTAACTTTTGGGAGGAAATTTCAGTATTTTTTTTAAAGATTTAGGAGAAAGTCTTTTCAGGTATCTGGCAACACTGACTGATTAACCTAAGCATCACAAAACTTATCTCACTTTGGTGACTCTCTATGCTCTCAAGCGAAGCGAATAAGAAGGAAATAGATGGGATTTGGTAAGATTTTGGTTGTGAGATAATAGACAACATTGGATCCTGCATTGATTGAACTTGAGCCGGTTTGCGTAAGCCAACTTGGGAATTGTTTGTAGGTCGCAAACAGGTTCCAAAGGTCATGGGGTCAATCAACTTGGAAAATATTGTGTAATTGGTTGATGAGGGAGAACAGAATCGATTGAGATAAAAATGAAGAATAAAGCCTAAAAAAATGTGTTATTGAGACCCCTCTACAGATCAATACATGTTGCGAGCATCTGGCAACATTCGCTTCCAGCGTACAGTTGCTACTTTGCGTCGGTTAATTACTCTGTTGAATTAATAAACTCGACCCGCACATGTTAATGCCAACAGTGGACACAACGCGCACTGCTGACCCACTGCTCTCACTGGGCCTCGGGCTGTGGGTGGCTGCACGCATTTGGTCAGCACAACCCGCGCACACAAACAAGTAATTAAATATGCCGAAAGACACGCAGTCACGCTGCCGTCAAGGAAGCGCATGAAAATTTATGAAAAATCACGCGCCAAAAAAAATGCTACGCATCGCATCGCTCATGTTTTGGACGTACGTGCAACGGCTGCTGCCACAATTGTCGGCGCTTTTTTCGCACTCATTTCCTGCTTTAATTACTGCAACGTGCTGCGACTTGAAGTTGGGCATTTTTTGCAGCAAATCAATTCAATTCAATGCGATTCTAAAGAACAGCCAAATTTGCAGCAATTGCAAAGGGCCACCGCCGACTGGGCGCGCGCGTATCATTTGGCCGATACGCATCTTAATTAGTTGTGGCGGCCGGTCTTTGTGCGCGCTGGCCTCCGCACTCGCCGCATGTTTTGCTTGGGGTGGAGGGGGGGAGCTTGTGGTGGCGTGCTGCAACGCGCGTACTGGTGTACGCCCACATTTGTGCGTTGGTCTGCGGTGGGCGGATTGTGTTATTTTTTGTTCGAGAGCTGTGCTGGGCAGCCGGGCGAGGGGAGCAACAGCTGCAGTCAGCGAACGAAGTGTGGCGGTTATTGCGCTGATTACGCACATAAATCACTGACGCGCTGCGGTACTGGCACTGACGCTGACAGCGACATTGGGTTTGCGTTTGGGTGTGTGCGAGTATGTGTGTGTGTGTGTTGCTGCTGTGGTTTAACAGTGTGAAGGACAGTGATTGAAAGTCAATGTGAAAGTGTTGAAAGGATTCGTATTTAAATTGGTGGCGGAAGCTGAGCGGTTTAAGCGGAGAAAGTGAGAAGATGAAGAGATCAGAAAGTGAAAATGAAAAAAGGAAGAGTAATAAATAGGAAGAGGAAGAGTATGATGAGATATTGCGAGTTGTTATATTAAAAGCGGATCGAGCGAGAGTGAAGAGAATCGAATGGAAAATAGAGGAGATAAAGAGTGAGAAAAGCGAGAAAGAGTTATTATCAGAATGGAGAGTAAAAGAGGGAGGTGAAGAAAGTAGAGGAAATAGAATGGTGGAAGAAACCATCTCGAAAGAAATCAAATATAACCAGGGACTTAATTATTATAAGTTTTTAAAGAAATTAATTGTAATTTAACCATTACAATGCAACATAAATTTTATTTGTTGATTATAATTATTATTTGCGACAATTAATTTTTACGTTGCATAATAACTGTTATGAGAAATAAATATATTTTTCATTCTTGATAATTATTATTTTGGGATATTTATTTTTTACATTGCTTCATAACTTTTATTAATGACTTTTTTAATTTACGTTACTGATAACTATTATTTTGAAAATTTTTTTTTACGTTGCTTCATAACTTTTATTTATGATTTTTTGTTATTTACGTTGCCGAATAATAGTTATTTGAAAGAAAATTTTTTTACGTTGCCTCATAACTTTTATGAAAGAAATTTTTTTTATTTACGTTGCCTTACCACATTTTGAGCATGAATTGATTTTTAAATGTTTAGTTGTTGGTGGATTTTGTTTTCAAAATTATAGTTATCGGCAACGTAAATAAAAAAAAAATCATAAATAAGAGTTATGAAGCAACGTAAAAAAAATTCTCAACATAATACTTATCGGTAACGTTTATTAAAAAAGTCATAAATAAAAGTTATGAAGCAATGTAAAAAAATAATCCCAAAATAATAATTATCAAGAATGAAAAAAATATTTATTTCTCATAACAGTTATTATGCAACACAAAAATTTGTTTTATATGATAATAGTTATAGGCGACGTAAAAAATTTCTTATTGGGAATAATTATTATAAAGCAATCGTTTTATATATTTCTTAAATTAGGGCAATTTTTTTATTCCCAAAAATATAGATAATAATTATTTTAGGTCTCTGAATATAACTACTGACTAGTGTGGAGTGAGAAGTTGAAGAGAATATAGAATAGGGATAATAAAAATGGGACAGAAAAATATTGGCAAGAGTTGAGAGAGATTCATGGGAATAGAGAAATAAGATATGGAAAAAGGCAAATTATGATGGCAAATGTGAGCGATAAACGAAACCGTAGAAGGTGGAAGAGAATAGAAGATATATTTAGACTAATGTAGAATATATTTTTATAAAGATACAGACAAATATAGGAGAGACTTGGAACATAGAGAGAGCTAGAGTGAAGAGAATAAAAAGATATAATGGTTTAAATTTTAGACCATTAAGGAGAGAGATCAGTTAAATTTTTTGGAGAGTTGAAATTTTTTTTTTCGGAATCGGTTAGTTCAATGCCTTGAAAACATCGTCCTAAGAGGATTTTTCAAAATTCGAACGCGTTCTCTCATAATGCGAGAACAAAGCAAGCGCTCCGCCTACCGCTCGGCCGAGCGCAGGTATCCCGCTGCGCGTCTCCTGAAAAGTTGAACTTTTTGAAATGGCAACCCTCGTAACTCGGAAAGTTTATGTCCGATTGACTTGAAATTTGACACACACCTTTATGTACTCTTTTTACGTAATCTGTTCTAAAGCAAACTGTCAAGCTCGCGAAAAAACCCCTCTGGCATCACGTCTATGTCCAAAAACGAGCCTGTTTTTTTCACTTTGTCGGCATTTTCGCGATATTTATTTTTTTGCATATTTTGTTAGGGGGATTCATAGCTCTATCTATTCTTAACAGAACGTACTTTGATTTTTTGATTTCAGATAAAAATTGCGGACTCTACGTTGGTTGCCAATAAAAATGAGGGGTAACTTCAACCCTTTGTAAGTCGGCCATTTTGTGGCGCATCGGAGAAAAAAAAATTTTTTTTGTAAATTCAATTAATATACTCTTAAATAAAAAACATTATTTGTACCAAAAAAAAAAAGAAAAAAAGACCAGTTTAACTGATCTCTCCCCTTAAATCTTTTCATTCTTATTCTTTAAAACTTTAAAAGAAGTTACCGGCGATGAGCAGAAAACTGAAAAAGGAGAAAATATAAATCTTTTCGATTTGGGAATATGAACAAAAGAATGAAGGGCAGCAGAAAGGAAAGGAAGGGAATAATTGAAGGGTCGATTCCAAAGAAAAATGGTTAAAAATGCCAAATGCAATGAGAAGAAAACTGAAAAAGTAGAAAATAAAAATCATTTCGATGTGTGAAAATGAATAAATGAATAAAGTGGAGCAGAAAGGAAAGAAAGAGAATTATTGAAGGGTTGGTCCAAAAGAAAAATGGGTAAAAATGCCAAATGCAATGAGAAGAAAACTGAAAAAGTAGAAAATAAAAATCTTTTCGATTTGCGAAAATGAACAAATGAATAAAGTGGAGCAGAAAGGAAAGAGAGAGAATTATTGAAGGGTTGGTCCAAAAGAAAAATGGGTAAAAATGCCAAATGCAATGAGAAGAAAACTGAAAAAGTAGAAAATAAAAATCTTTTCGATTTGCGAAAATGAATAAATGAATGAAGTGGAACAGAAAGGAAAGAAAGAGAATTATTGAAGGGTTGGTCCAAAAGAAAAATGGTTAAAAATGCCAATTGCAATGAGAAGAAAACTGAAAAAGTAGAAAATAAAAATCTTTTTGATTTGCGAAATTGAATAAATGAATGAAGTGGAGCAGAAAGGAAAGAAAGAGAATTATTGAAGGGTTGGTCCAAAAGAAAAATGGTTAGAAATGCCAAATGCAATGAGAAGAAAACTGAAAAAGTAGAAAATAAAAATCTTTTCGATTTGCGAAAATGAATAAATGAACTGGAGCAGAAAGAAAAGAAAGGGAATAATTGAAAGTGGTTGTGGTGCATTGTTTGAAATAACTGAAAACTTTGGGAATGGACTATTCGAAGAAGGGGAGATTACCGAACGGAATAAATATTAAGATGTGGCTAAATGTGTTCGTTTCAGTGATCTGTGGATCCTGCAATGATCCAATCCTCTCCCTTCCAGTCCCCTATGTACTTATGTCCCACTTTCCCAATCCACCGGCTTCGGCCGTTTGTCTCGTCCAATGTTTTTTTCAGTTTGTCATTCGTGTTTAAACAGACGAAATAAACGCACGCACCCCCGCAATCCCGCGCATTTTTATTTAAAAGCGTTCCGCCGACGGCTCCAGAGAGCTTCTTCATGGTCCTTCGAGCCACCGCGAACCGCGGAAACAAAACGAACACATAGTGACAGAAAAAACATTTAATCAAACAAGTGACACAAAACAAACACATAGTGAACAACATACCACAAAACAGTGAAACATACAGTAGTGACAAATTAAAACTACACTGCAGCAGTGCAGTGACCCCCTGTATATAAAAAGAAAAAAAAAAAAACCAAAAGCCAACCCCGGCCCCCCTTCTTTCAAAAAAAAAAAAAAAAACCAAAACAAGAGCCAACCCCGGCCCCCTTTTTTTCCAAAAAACCAAAATAAAGAGCCATTCCCGGCCCCCCCTATATACAAACAAAAAAAAAAAAAAAATAAATAACAAAAGCCATCCCCGGCATCCCCCCTTGTTCCAAAAAAAAAAAAACAAAAAATAAAAAAGTGACAAACCAGTAGTGTACAAAAAAAAAAACAAAAAAAAAAACATAAAAGCACACAGTGCAGTGCAGTGCAATAGAAACAAAATCGACAACCAAACGAGAAACCATCAATCAACAACAACACACCATACGCAGACGAAGAGGGAAGCGACAACGAAAAAAAGGGCAGACAACATTAGCACCACAACACAACGTTGGACGGACATTAACGTCACAAAGAGGAAATCCCCATACTCGGGCACTGGGCCCAATAAGATAAGCCCTAAAAATTTATTAAAATTAACATTCATACTAACATCCACATACACATATATTTTACAAAGAAAAAAATTTTTTTTAAAGAATAATTTAAATTCCCTACCCGCCCGATTATTAAATTGCGGTTTAATTTCATACACATACATATATTTTACAAATTTACAAAAATTCTTGCTCTTTCATTTATTTGCCGTTGAATATTGTATATATATGTATATATATATACAATATTCAACTGGATCAAAACTCCCGCAAAATTCAGTTCCGCTAGTGCTACTGTTTCAATATTTTGCCCATTTCCCCTGCGCATAAAATTAGCGCCAATCTTCACTTTCGCGCTTCTCCCTGTGCGCACATATTGCCCATTTCCTCCTCTTTTCTTTGTGGTTTGCACAAAAAATCAGCAGCAAACTGCCCAGCTGCTTTCCACTTGTGCCATATTCACGCACTTTTCCTTTGTGCACTTTGTCTTTGCGCTTGTACATAAGACCAGCAGCGACAGCCCAGCTGCTGTGTACATTCTGCGCGCCCACTTCTGCACATATTTCCATATTTCCCTTTGTGCTATATCCGCACGCACTTGGCAGCACGCAACTCAGCTGCTTGGCCCAAGTGCATATATACTTGTATACATAAACAAGAAAACACAAAGCGGGCACAGTGGGACAAGTTGTACACTTTCACGGCACATTGAAAATTTTCTTCGACTTAGAAAATTTTCAATCGTGCATATATATACACATATATACACGCATATTCACAATACACACATACTCTTATACATACAGTGGGACAAACACAACCCACCGGTACACAAAATTTTATTTTTCTCCCTCATACAATTAAATAAATTTTTTCATAAATTTACTAACAAAATTAACAAATATTATATATTCAAAAAATATTTTGACATACACTCATACACATATACACATACATACCCATACATATTTATTTTGTTTTTACATAAATTTTTTAATAAAATAAATACAAATACACATACACAAATAAAATTTATTGTCACTTGTTGTTTCTATTTTTACTCCATTAAACACAACACTTATCTCTATATTTCTAATTTCTATATTTCGGATTTCGCGGTTCAATTACACAATTTTTTTAATATTTTGTTGTATTATTCCCATACATTTAATAAAGTTGGCCAACCAATTAAAAGCATTTTCCCATTCAATCGAATAAATTTCACACATTCGTGTAATTTTTCGATTCTTTCCAATTTTACGCCGTTCGTGCGGACGCGGCCAACTTTAACCATCTCATTTATTCCCATTCTCAGGTGGAAATTTAATTTCAATTTTTTGCACCTGACCCCCCTCTCCCCCTGACCCCCCTCTCTCTCAAGCTTCGCCTTTTTATTTTTTTCAATGCCGGTAGAGCGTTCGCCTAAGAAGCAATCTGACGCGATGGAGTCAACCGCCTCCAAACAACCCCCCAAGGTGTCAACTGACTTATTTTTGACAGACACTGTCACTCGTGAGCCGCCAAAAACGCGCTCCAAATCTCCCATTCTCAAAGCAACCGATCCAAGCGTTGCCAAATTTATTTTCGAGTCCGATCAGCTCGTGCAATTATGCACAAGGTTTTCTGCGACCCCCATTGAGGAACAAACGAAGTCCCTCGTCCAAATTCGTCAAAAGAATTTGGAAGTCCAATGGACTAGGCTTATGCAAGCTTATGAGGCAGTCTCCATTGCGGAAGACAGTAGCCAGCCCGACCGTTTCAAGGAGTCGGCTCGGCAGAAGCACGAAGCCTGCATAGACCAGTATGAGTTGTGCATGGCTCAAATGTCGGACATCATTGAGATGCTCCAGCCTCCACCCACTCAGCACGCTGCGCATACGGAACAGGTTCGATCCCCAGAACCAACAAATACTCCGAATATTTGTTTACAAGTTCCACCTTGCGATACCGAAACATTTTTCGGGGGCTATGAGCAGTGGCCGTCCTTCCGGGACATGTTTACGGCAGTATACATAAACCACCCCAAGCTCACTCCAGCCCAAAAATTGTATCACCTCCGATACAAGACGCAAGGCAAAGCCGGTGCAATTGTGAAGCAATTTGCCTTAAGCGACGAAAACTTCGGACTCGCATGGGAAGCCCTGAAATCCCGTTACGAAAACAGGCGCATATTAGTTGACAACCAAATACGATCCCTATTAAATATCACTCCGGCTACTTCCGAAAATAGCGAAGCGCTGCAGCGGATTCAAAGTACAATAAACAATTGTCTATCAATACTTAGGTCCCAGGCCGTGGACACTGACAATTGGGATCCGCTGCTTGTGTACATTTGTTGCACCAAATTGCCCGAAGAGACATTAGCTCTCTGGGAACAATCCCTTACATCTCGTAAGGACCTGCCTCTTTGGTCGCAAATGGACGAGTTCCTGACCTGCAGGTACGAGGTGGTGGAACGGCTCAATAGCATTCGCCCCGCTAAGCCAAAACCACAACCCTCCAATTCTCATACTCCCCAAAATCGGCCTCAAAACAGACCTCAGCTCTTCCACACTGAGGTGAAAAAAGATTTCGCGTGCAAGCTTTGCAACGCAAACCACCCTATTCGAACTTGTCAGAGTTTCAAGAAGCTCAGCCCCCAGAGCCGATTGAAATACGTCAAAGAGCACAGTTTATGTGAAAACTGTCTTGCGACAACGCATACCATAAAGGATTGCACAAGCAGTTTTACGTGTGTTTACTGCCAAAGGAAGCATCATTCCCTGCTTCATTTCCCCAACAACAAATCTCAAGCCCCGCAGCCTCTCAATAGGTCTCAAACGACCACTTCCCAGGTCGCAACAGCTCATCCACAACCGAACAATAACTCGACAACTCATCCCCCCACTTCAGATGCGCAACCCAGCACATCTTCAAGGCTAAGTACGCCTCAAGTACAAGCCCTCCATTCCAATAATGGCACCCAATCCCTTCTGCCTACGGCACTGGTGTCTATTGCCCACTTAGGAGAGTTGTTCAAGGTTAGAGCGTTGATCGACCAAGGCTCGCAACGCACCTCTCCCGAAAGGGAAACCTCAAGACCATCTACGATGACGTCTTAGAGGAATATATCACCCTTGACCATATGGAACTCACAAATCCCCGTGAGATAATCCAAAATGGCAAATATTTCTCATACTATCTGCCTCATCACGCAGTCATCCGCCCCGAAAAGAAGACCACCAAAGTCCGAGTGGTTTTCAACGCCTCGAAGTCCTCAAGTTCTGGTCAGTCACTTAACGACGTTCTGCATACTGGCCCCACTCTTCAAAATGACCTCACAGCCCTCATTCTCAGATGGCGCCTGTACCGCTTTGTCTTCAATGGCGATGTCCAGAAGATGTATAGGCAAATTCGGGTCCATAATGATCACCAGGAATTCCAGCGAATACTCTTTCGCAAATCCCCGGAATCTCCTATTCAAGACTTCAAATTGAAAACGGTGACATTTGGGGTTAACTGTGCGCCATATTTGGCCATCAGAACGCTCCATCAATTGGCCCACGATTCTCAGCCATCCAGCCCGTTAGCGGCAAAAATACTCCTTGAGGAAACGTATGTCGACGACATTCTTTCCGGAGGTCATGATCTTCCCACAACTAAGGAAGCTCTCTCGCAAGTGATAGCCACCCTCAACTCCGGGGGATTCCCTCTTAAAAAGATAACGGCTAATCACGCAAAACTCTTAGAGGAAATTCCCGAAGACGACCTTTTCGACTCGGAATTCCTCAAGTTCGATTCAACGAGCTCCACTAAGACTCTTGGCATCCGTTGGAATGCCTTATCGGACTCGTTTTCATACTCTATCTCTCCCACTACTCCTGCAAACTCATTCACGAAAAGGCAAATTCTTTCTTCCGTTGCCAAACTTTTCGATCCCGCAGGATGGCTTTCGCCTATAATGATTCTTGCCAAAAAGCTTCTTCAAGAGCTTTGGCTTGAAGGCACTGAGTGGGATGAGTGCATAAAGCCAGGATCACTCATAAAGTGGCAGCAATTCATTGAGAATTTGCCTGCCATAGAACTTATTGAAATTCCCCGGTGGGTTCACTATACCCCCAATCGAAATGTTCAGATCCATGGATTTTGCGATGCCTCTGAAAAGGCATACTGTGCAGCTCTGTACATCCGTACCAGCACAAATGGTGACAACCCCTCGTCCCATCTCCTTGTTGCGAAAACAAGAGTTGCACCTCTCCAAACAATAAGCTTACCTCGCTTAGAGCTTTGCGGAGCAGTTTTGCTCTCCCAGCTCATAAAATCCCTCCGCTCTCACCTCGGGTTCGATAAATCGGAAATCCATTTATGGACCGATTCTGAAATTGTCCTTGCTTGGTTGGAAAAACCACCTTGCACATGGAAAACCTATGTTGCCAACCGCACGACCGAAATACGTCAAAATGTGCACAACGCTCCCTGGCGACATGTCCCAAGCGCTGAAAATCCCGCGGACTTAGGAACGCGCGGATGCAAGCCGCAAGATCTCAAAGATCACTCTCTGTGGTGGAACGGCCCCAAATGGTTGCAGCGAGCTTCCGATGCTTGGCCCAAAGGTCACTCTCGCAAAGTTCCAATCCCGGAACAACGAGCGATTGACTGCCACCACCTTCTCGAAGAGCAGACCGACATCCTCGATCGGTTCTCCAGCTTCTCTCGAGCCCTGCGAGTAATCGCATACATGTTCCGATTTGTTAATAACGGCATCTCCTCCCGTCGCCAACACAATCCCATACACGGAACACTGTTGTCCCAAGCAGAGTTGGCATTTGTTAAGAATCGCCTTATAACTCTCGCGCAAAGTTCCCACTATTCCCAGGAACGCCAAGCGCTCTCTCATTCTCTTCCCATATCCAAGAAAAGTTCTCTCTTGGTGCTCAATCCCTTCCTAGATAAGCAGAAGGTGATGCGAGTTAATGGCAGACTCGCCAATGCGGCATTGTCGTATAATGAACGACACCCCATTATTCTCCCCCCAGAGTCCCGCTACTGCAGTTTGCTTCTTCGGTTCCTTCACAAGCTATTACTGCATGCGGACCAACGACTCATGCTCCGTATGGTTCGGCAGGAATATTACATTCCGCGCCTAAAGCCGCAAATAAAAAAGTGCATTTTTCAATGCAAAACGTGTGTCATCCACAAGCAAAAGCTGCGAACACAAATCATGGCAGCGCTCCCCCCCGAACGATGCACACTTACAATCCCATTCGCCACAACCGGAATCGACTTTGCTGGTCCATTCCAGATTAAAGCTTCCATGCTCCGTAGCTCAACCTACCTCAAAGGTTATGTTGCAGTGTTCGTGTGCTTCTCCACGAAGGCCGTTCACTTGGAACTCTGCTCGGATCTTACGACCGAAGCGTTCCGCGCAGCATTCGCCCGATTTACTGGTCGACGAGGGCTACCTCTCAAAATCATGACCGACAACGGCAAAACGTTCGTCGGTGCTCAACGTGCCATGGCCAGAGACTTTGCCAAATTCTCGAGAGAAATCGCCCAAGATATTCTCGACCGATACGGTCCTCAGGGCGTCGAGTGGCAATTTATCCCCCCACATGCTCCTCACATGGGAGGACTATGGGAGTCGGCGGTCAAAAGCTTCAAGACCCACCTTAAAAAGGTAGCCGGCCCTCATAGATTCACATACGAAGAGTTTACGACTCTTCTTACTCGAATTGAAGGGACGCTCAATTCACGTCCACTCTCTCCTCAATCGCAGGACCCTAGCGATTTAGTGTCTCTGACCCCTGGCCATTTCCTCCGAGGCGCTCCTATCGCCGCACCCCCCGAACCCGAGTGCTCCGAGCTATCCCTCATAAATCGATGGGAAAAACTCAAAGTCCTCCATCATCAATTCGCCCGACGATGGAAGGACGAATATCTCAAGGATCTCCACAAACGATACAAGTGGAAGCATCCGCAAAGGGAAGTGGAAGAAAATGAAATGGTCGTCATTAAAGACGACCTGCTTCCCCCCAATGAATGGCGGCTCGGCCGCATTCATAAAATTCATCGCGGTCCCGACAATCACGTACGTGTCGTGGATATCCGCACCGACTCTGGCATCTTGACAAGGCCAGTAGTCAAGCTATGCCCCCTAATAGCTTCCTAAACTCAACTAATTGCTCTGCATGTATTCTCACATACACTTACTCAACATACTCTCACATTCTCATACTCTACCCAATCACTATTATCCTTTAGTGATACACTTTTCTTGTGTTTTGCAGGGCAACCAGGAGGCAACCGAGGTTTCAGCAATGCCGATTATGCCACCACCTGCACGGCATTCGATATTGCCGTGCGTTCTTGGCAATGGCGCCAGAACAGCGCCAGCAGGTAGCCCGCGCCCAGGGCTACTGTACAAATTGCCTGGCGCGGTCTCACCCCACCGCTCGATGCAGCTCCACCGCCCGCTGCAGCAAGTGCGGTCGAGCGCATCATACGATGCTGCATTTCGGGGAGAGGGCAGCCAAGACACCGGCGCCCAAGGCAGCACTTAAGGGCGGCAAGAAGCCGCAACAGCCCCGGCAGCAGCCCACTCAGGCGAAGCGCCCCGTGCAGCGCTCCGCCATCGCGGACCGGCTGACACGCCACCGCCGGCCGCAACCACACCAACCCAGCCGTCCAGCCAACCGCCCCTCAGCCGAGGCAGCAGCTGAGCGCCAGCTCATCGCATTTAGCGACGATGAGGCCTCCGACGAGGAGACCCCACAGCCGCGCGTCAAAGCCCGCGCCCTCATCGAGAAGGCCTTGGAGGCCTTGGGCCGGCTCAGCGAGGAGCTACACCATTAAGGTTGCCATCGGCAACGCGGGCCGCCATGGCTAAATGTGTTCGTTTCAGTGATCTGTGGATCCTGCAATGATCCAATCCTCTCCCTTCCAGTCCCCTATGTACTTATGTCCCACTTTCCCAATCCACCGGCTTCGGCCGTTTGTCTCGTCCAATGTTTTTTTCAGTTTGTCATTCGTGTTTAAACAGACGAAATAAACGCACGCACCCCCGCAATCCCGCGCATTTTTATTTAAAAGCGTTCCGCCGACGGCTCCAGAGAGCTTCTTCAAGATGAATAACTAAAGAAAAAAGAAGAAGCACTGAAAAGTAAATGGGGGAAAATGAATAATAATAGACTTGTTGAAATAGTAAATAAGGACTGGAATATTCACAGGAAAAATTAATTAGAACAAAATCAATGCGCACAACAGCTCTGAAGAGTAAAACTCCAGAATCATGAAGACTTTGGTGAGGTTTGGGAACAAATTCTCTAACACTCATCTAGATAAAAGGTTAAGAAAGAACATAAATATCTCTCTCTGAGTGTTTGTTTTTGTCAAAATAGAGATTACGGAGCATGGCGTCCTTCGTCCAGCTCTATTTGACGGAACTACGGAGATGAAGAAAAAGTAGAGGCGAATTATGAATTCCTTAGCCCATTTTGAGGAAAACGGAACAAAACTAAAGGTTTTATAATCAATTTTATTATATATTCGGTTAAGAAAATAGGTTATACCTTAGAAATAACTGAAAATTAAAAACCATACTCAGCCTAACAGATTGACTCCACAATAGGTGAAGGTGACTCCACATAGCTCTGACAGTTGGCAACACGTTAACAAAACCAAGTGGCACATTGCACTTGCATCGTCTGCCTGGCTGACTGGCTGGTCTTGCCTGCAGTGGGGTGCTTCAGGAACGGTTGGTTATAAATTAAAGTTACTATTGCTGCAGTCATTAGGATGCGCTGGGCGTGCACAAATAAATTTTGGTGCTAAGCATGAACCCTGAGGCGAACGAGGCCAGTTGAATAGTTGCAAATCAGCATTAGTGGTGGCACCGGAGTGAGAGGAGCAAAGGAATTCGAATGAGAGGAACTTGAATTCATTTCTTTTAAGTGCGACTTTCTGCTTCGCGGCATTCGATTCGTTTGTCTGCGCGCAAATTGTTATTGGTGGTTTCGAAATTTATGCGGAAATATTTACATGAGTTATGGAAAAAAGCTGGAGGGAAAACGATACTATTTTAAAATATTTGACAATAAGTTCTCAACAAGAATTGCAACTTAATTGAAATTAGTAGCGAAAAATGCAACGAAATTTGTCTGAAATTGGTCCACAGTCGATGGCTTTTGGAGAATATCATTAAAGAGCAGACTTCCACATTGAATCAGCAATGAACTAAACTTGAGTTAACCTTTTCAGAACTGAGTTTCAGTTCATTGAGGGATTTTTGTTGAAATTAATGTAATTAGTATTTAAGTTGAAAACTCTTCTTTACATTTAATTATACTTTTTTATGCAATTTTTTTTTAAGTATGTAAACAATTTTGTGAAATTTTGTGTATTAACAAATTTAATTAATTTGATTTATTAATTATTGAATTATATTATTAATTTAATTAATTGAATTATATTAGTCATTTAACACATTGCTGATCGGTCACGAGTTAACTCGTGTTTTCGTGGTCACGAGTAAACATGTGATAAGCTTGATTGTTGATTTGTGATGGTGATTGTTATACTTTTTATCATACGAAAAATAAATATTAAGAGTTGAATAATAAATAAAATTTATTTAAGTTTATATTGTTTTACTTCCACATCCGCTTTCAAAACCATAGCCGGTCACATGAGGTAAATTTCAGAAATGTTGCCAGTCAGCAATGTGTTAAAATAAAATATTTCAATTTTTTAATATTTTGTATTAAAAAATTTATTGAATTATATTTTTAATTTAATTAATTGAATTATATTATTAATTTAAATTAAAATATTTCAATGAACTATTTCCCGTACTAAAGCATTAGAACTATTGTGATCTGAAAGGTTTAAAGGTGCGCAATTAAGTTTAGGCGCAGTTATTTTTGGTTTAATCATGTGCGGCTGCGGAAGCGCGTCTTTTTGAACCCTAAATAAAAATAATTATGTGGCCTTAGATTAAAAGTTTACCACAACTATTGGAGTAGCAATTGCTCGTTAGTAACCACCAACGTTCCACTCGACTGTCGCTGTTAATTGGCCACAAAATTCGTTTTAATTTGGGTCGCAGGTGACCTTGTATGGAATTTTCTTCCAAAACTAAATTCGAGTTGGATCTCAACAAAGCAACAGCTGACGATTTAATGTAGCCACCTTAAGTCGTACCTGCGCATAAAAAGACGAAAAAAATAAGTGTGAAAAAGAATTATAAAATATCAGATTTTAACTAGAAGTAATTTAATGTTTGTTGGTTTGGTTTTTTGTACAAATATAGCAAAGTGGAGAAGCAAAGTGGAGAAGCTACAAGTGCAGTTGTATTGAAAGTCGCAGCGCATTGATTTGTTTTTGTTATACCCTACACTGAGGTGCTGTGGTACAGTGATGCACACAGGATTTCATTTTTGCATAAAATCGATCTTCAACAAAATCAGTCGAAACGTTTCCCGACGTAAAACTGTCTGAACTTTGAAATCTGCAAACAAGTTAAATAAAAATGTAAATTTTTTTAAAGGTTAAGTTTAGCAAAAAATATGATTTTTCAACATTTTTGTATCAAAAACGTAAAGAAATATATCTAACTAGTAAGATTAATAGGCCAGGGGACTCTAAATTTAAAAACGATATTTGTTTACGATTTCGGTGTAAGAAATTTGAAATAAGAATTGTTTTGAAGGAGTAAACATAAACTTTTCAATTTTTATTTTCATGAAGGTTCGATTGCAGGGTTGGAATATCCAGACCATTTTACATCGAAAATCATTTGGGCCGGGTTTTTTTACTTTACTTTATTTTATTTTATTTTATTTTATTTTATTTCATTTCATTTTATTTTGTTTTATTTTATACCCAAAAGAGTCGTTGAAAATTTTCTTCAAAAAATGTTCGTTCAGGTTATGATTGAACCATTATGGACCACATGGGGAAATTAGGTTCTCTTCATATGACTTGAAATATTACAAAGAGATTTCGTATAAACCCTTTAACGCACAAAAGGGCGGAAAATTGATTCGGTCTGCTGAGATGCAGAGTTCAAACAAGTCGGTCAACACCAACTCAAACACTTTTAATGGTTTTTATTTTATTTTCGCCGCATTATCAGCATCGCATTGTGTTGTTATTTGTGTTATTATTGTTTTTATTAGTACGAGTTATAAACAGTTTGAAGCGTGCAGTGTTTCTTGATTTTTATTTTATTGTTTTTAACTCTTGAAAATAATGCGTGCCTGCGGCTGTTTATGGTTCGCGTCATCAATCGCTCTGGCGCTTGCTCACTTTTTTCCTCAATTACGCACTGTTGTTGTTATTTGCTGGCGCGCTTTGTGCAGTTTTGGCGTTTCAAAAGTTGGCGCAGCGTTGATTTCTATCTGTTGAGGTGGTTATTGTTTGGTTTCTGCAGCTAATGACTTAATAAATGAGTTATTGGCGACTACGCAGCCCGACATAGAACAATTACAGTCGTCGGCGATTTTAAATTAGTTTTATAGATTCTAGAAACACTTACAATAGACGGAAGTAATGTTAAAATGCTTTGAGTGTAGCGTGAGAAAAAATACAAAACATTGTGATTTCTGTAGAAATGTTAAAAGTTAGCATTAAGCTGAACTTTAATGATTTATTTTGCGAAGACTTTGAGTCAATGGGTTGCGGTTTGTTGTATTTTTTTTTATATGCTTCAGATATAACCAACTAAATAGAGTCAAATAACATTTGTCTGTCAAAACTGACTTAGATTCACCTTTAATACAACATGCCACAGAATCGCATCACATGACTATTTAAAGTTATCCTGACATCAGAAACATGTCCCAGTTTGCTTCATAGGATTGATTTTAAAATCTAAAGTAGTTTAGAATAGATCAAACAATGTTAGGATAAGTTCAAATGGTCCAGAACCTATACTAACATCGTTTGATTTATTTAAAACTAGTTTAGTTTTTAAAGGAAATCCCCTATTATGCTTGATTAGGGCATTCTAGATCGATTTCACCTTTGATTATAATGTTTTGCTTTCGACAAATATCGTATTTGACCGCGAAATTCAATTTTTCAATTCGACTTTTTTCGATGTTTCGATGACAATACTTCTACTACTGTCCAACACTATTTTTAGGTTAAATTAGTGGGAAAATTTAAGGTTTAAAAATGTATTAATAATAAACAAACTCGCTTAGCAAAGTCGAGTCCTCATTTAACCATTACCGCATTGAATTTAACCTCACTAAAAGTATCCGCACCTAACCTCACTTCACACCACCGACCCACTTCGTGGTCGATACTGTTTATGTTGTTACTTTTGTTATTGTCATCTGTTGGTTTGTTGCTTTCAGCCTCAACTAGTTCGTTTGACTTAAATTGCAGCTGACAAATACATTTCGCCTCGTAAATGTTTGAGTGCTTTGCTTTGCTTGGAGCGGATACGATATGTTCGCCCATCCTCCCTCACCCAGATCCAGTTTGCGTATATTTGGCTTTGGCTGAGTGTTGGTCTGTCTCACTGCCTGCTGAAAGTCGTGTCCATTGCTGTTTGTTATTGTTGTTTTTGTGGGTCCTAATAAAAGGCTTAACTACCATAATTGTTGACGTAATGTTTGGGTGATTTGTGAGCTTTGCTGATTTACTGTAGCGATGCGGACAGCAATGAAGTGCTGGCAGCAAATGGCCGGTCGGTCGGTCGGCTGCTCCCATGTGGGTGCGGCTTAATTGCCAACGAAGAGCACATAAACAGCAGCGGCGAAAGGCTTAAATAATTCAGTGCCGCCTTCTCAGGAGGATTGTTTTTCTATTTTATGTATTTACTTGTTGCGGCATTATTTGTTGTTATGGTGTAAGGATAGCTGAAGTGATATTATGAATCGCTAAAGATAATAAAAGAGATACATATTTGCAGCAGTTGTTGGTGTGCGAAAAATATAATAAATAAACGGAATATGGCAGTTAGGCAATCTTTTTTTGTTTTTAATTATATGAGCCAACGCTCAGGGCATACACCTATTAATTCAGAGGCATTGTGTTGGTTCAGGTTGCATGTAGAGGTAGAAGACAGGGTTTAGAGTGAGTAAGTTATGGACTCTTGTCTTGAACCCATCATGATCAAAGGTGCTGGGGAAATATCTGCAGGGAGACTGTTCTACAATTGTGCAGTACGGGCCAGAAATGAACTCTTTCTATGATTGCTTCAACGTGGAATACATGGGCGTCAGTGTTCAAACGGATTTGCCAGGGGGAACACCCGGAGTGAAGGCATCGGTTTGCTCATCTGCTCTGAACAATTACCAAAAATTTATTGGTAGAATAAGGTGTCAATAGAGCTGGTTGCCCTATTGTTCCCAAGAAGCTTTACGCACGGTTTTGGACGCAGTCCAGGAGCTCCAAATTTGATTTTGGAACCCTTGCCGACAGGTGCGATTTAAGCCCAATTTTTGGTCGTATAAAGGTATAAATTATACAGAAATCTTTTGTGTTAGGTGAGCTGGTGTGTTGGTGACAGTCGAAGTTGTGGTTTAGTTTGAGCAGTAAAGTTAAGTTAAGGCCAAAAGATGTTTGAATGCATGACGGAACAGGTTTTCATTAGTTAGTAGTACAAATGTAGCTGTTTTGTATAAACAAACTAAATATATGTATGTGTTATTAAAAGGTTCATTCTGAATCATTTTGAATGCTCCGGTATTTCAGTATTTATAAATAGCAGTCTCGGAATTTCGATATTGAAAGTCAATCAGTAGTAATTATAGTGTTTAAAAGCCAATCAAATC
This sequence comes from Melieria picta, assembly GCA_964056695.1. Taxonomy (NCBI): domain Eukaryota; kingdom Metazoa; phylum Arthropoda; class Insecta; order Diptera; family Ulidiidae; genus Melieria; species Melieria picta. The sequence continues at coordinate 86,385,678 of OZ057399.1, read as the reverse complement.
AAGCCGCCGACTAATCACTCACCCTGGCAGAATTTCAATTGATTTACATAACCAACAAAAGGCATTTGCCTTGGACTGAATAAGGAAAAACGTAAATAGAATCTTGCCTAATGAAACACTTTAGGATTTTGCAAAAATAGGTTTCTTGGCTTAACACTCCGATAACCGACAACTTTTTAAACGGCCAAAGCCCAACAAGGTCCCCAGGGACCTCTTTTGTAATATTGGATATAAGGCTTGTAATTGTGTAATGTAGTGTTACATAATGTATGTAGATGTGTTTGGAATGCTAAAAGGCTAAGCTTGGTGTATATTTTTTAGTAAACATATATGTATTTTTTACTACAGACAGATGGCAAAAACGTATAAAATACAAAATAATTGCTTTTAAAAACGCCATAGGTCCCTATGGACCTTGTTAGGCATCGGAGTGTTAAATAACACTTAGGAGCCATGCTCCATGCAATGCTCAATTTTTCCTATCTTTTTCCACAATAACTTTTTGCAAACTGGGTATACAGATTACTTGGACATTGTTGCATAGATGGACTTGATTGACTTGGAATCGAAATTACAATTGTATGCTCTCAGGTTGTACATACTTAGGAGTTTTTTATTTAATGGAAATTTGGAATTTTTTTTTGCTATTAAAAAATTTAGATACTGCCAATTTTTTGGCCAAAAATCTATTAATTTTTTTTTCAAATTGTACAGTTTCTACAAACATGTATTTAGAGAAAAACCCCTAAGCACTTTTATAGACAAAATAACATAGATTATGAAATATTTTTGATTTTGGATCCAATTCTTATACTAATTGAATAATCCATCCACCCGTTCGGGAGTTAAAAAATAAGGCGATTTCAAAACGTAACGCTTCCATCGCCATTTTGAATACAAATCATAATAAGTGTTTGTTTATACTTCAATATGTGTTTAACCCTTTCGCTATTTTGTTGTCATATGGCAACATGCTACTTTGTGGACGTCTGAACCCTCTGTGGTTTCAAGAATAAATTTTTTTGGGGTTCTTAGAATAGTTTGAAGTTTAAGGAAAAATACGAAATGAATAAACTGAATATTTAAGTTTGAAGAAGAGAAGTATACACGTTTTTTTCAGTGGTATATCTTTACATAGTAAAGGAAGAAGAAGCAGAAAAGTTAGATAAATCTTAATTTGACGTTTTCTTTCAATTTAGATACTTTTTTTTTAATTTTGGCTGAAATAAATGAAGAAATATTCAAATTTTCGTTATGCGTAAAAAGTTTTATGTTTAAGTAATTATTACAGCCACAACGATGTGGTTGCTCTCATAGAAAAACACTCTAAAATACAGGGTCCGAGTATAAAAAATTCAAACATTTCTCTTGGAATGTTGCTAATATATCCACATAGAAGCCTAAAACGTAAAATTTAAAATTTTAAATTTCCCCAGTAAAAATCTGTAGCGAAAGGGTTAATACAACCTTTTAAAATAAGTCCTCATACTTTTTCCATAGTTGCGAAATCAGTTGAGTAACTAAATAAATAAATAAAGAAATAATAAATAAATAAATAAATAAATAAATAAATAAATAAATTAATTAATAATTAAATGAATAAATAAATAAATAAATAAATATATATATATATAAAAAAATAAATAAATAAATAAATTAATATATAAATAAATTAATAAATAAATAAAAAAATAATCAAAATGCAGCTACAATTGCCAAACATAACAATTGAGCAATATCGACATACTCGTAAAAATCGGATGAGTGATTGCGGTAACGGTAATATATACATACGCTGATTTCGTTATGGGTGCCAATCGGGGAAGTGAGTTGAGAGTTGATTGAGATGAGGTGATAAAAAGCTTTCAGTGCTCATCTTTTCTAAAAAAAAATAATCCTAGACACGGAAAATTCTTTTACTACAATAACAACAACATAACGAACAGCAGCTGCAGTGGCAGCAGCAGCGACAAAATGTCTGTGGAATTTATCATCAACGAGCAAAGACAAATGCGGCACGCCACCTTCGCGTCAAGATGCCGCACAGCGTTTAAGGCGTTCAAGTGTGTGAGTGTGAGTGTGTGTGTGTGATGCGCATTTCTAACATTTCATAGCTGATGAGTGTGGGTTTGACACTCAAGTGCTCGGAGCGCCGAAAATGCCATCAGCAGAAACAAATACACGCACACAGCGACACCCATGCAAAGTATGCAAAATATGCAAAGCATTACGAGAAGGCGGCAAACAGCTGAGGTGTTGGCTGTGCGTGATATCAGCCGAGAGGATATTCAAATACCGACAAATTAAACCAACAACAATAAAACCATCTAACGCATTCACCGTAGCATGCAGGAAACTGTTGCTGCTCGTTGCTGGCGCGGTGGCTGTTGCTGGTTGATTGTAGCCTTGTTCGACCATGGTGGAAGCCAGTGGAAGTAGCTGGCAGATGTTTGCCAGGAGCTTGGCTCCTGCTCCTGTCTTGACTTTGGCATCAGTAGCTGCAACTTGCCTTGGGTACCCGCCTTGGCTTCGTCGCGCGTATACTGTCGCCGTTTGCCTTTTGCCTTTTTAATGTGATGTGTGAAATGTTTTCGAAAATTCACGCTATGAGTCGGAAATGCTGCACGCACAAACACTCACTTGTCTGTGACTATGCAGGCGTCATGATGTGCGTTGTAGGTGCGTTGGTTGGTGTGAAAAATTGGCAGCGCAGGATATCACATTTGCAGCACCCGCTCACGAACACACTTCACACACTTCACACTTCATGCTCGTACACATACGCGTCGACTTGAGTGTGAATACGTAGGAGGCGGTGGGCGGCTGTAGACAGATCGCCCGGTGATTGTTTGCGCTTTTAAAGCGTGCAAAATGCAAAGTTCGCCGTCTCTTGAGAAATGTTGCAACTTAATTTAGAAAATTAAGGATGCTTATGATGGATTGCCAAAGGCTTTAAGATGGTTTATGAGTTGCGGCAGCGATGAGTGGAAGCTTTAATTTCAATATAATGGATGGGTATGTGGTGGGTGTTTGTGATTTTGAAAGGAAGGGCCAGAGCAACCACGCATAGGAACAGATGGATTGTCATTTTGGTGTTTTAAAAGTGATTAGTGAGATTGCCGAGAAGTGAGTGAGAAATTGTTTAAACGAATTTCAATCGAGATAGGCGTCCAACTTCTAACAGGAGGTTTGACTTCCTGTAGTTCCGGGAGAAGTGCATCTTTAGGAAAGCATTAAGCAATTGCGAAATTACAATAATATGTGAACATTCTCTGATGAAGAGTCAACCAATTGGAATAGTTTTTCCGTAAGCAATTATTTTCATTTCAGAGTTTTGCCATTTTTGTACAGAGGACATACGCCGAATGGAAAAATGTAATATTTACATTTTAGGGTTGGTTCACTATTCGAATTGAGAATTCAGTGTCGCCTCAGAAAAAATAATGACAATGTTGAAATCGACAGCAGCGAGAGGAGATGAGCAGAATGGAAAATGCCAGTTTTCGAATGGCAACTGTCGAGATCTCTACTTCACTCTCTGCATAAGGAAAACTCGATTTATGTTGTTCTTGAATTAAATGTTAATATGACGACAGCTTATTTGGGGGCCCAGCTTATTATGTTTCCGGTTCATAAAATGACACCTGGACCGGAATGCAGGAGCTGCGTTGAAAGAGACAATGTGGAAATGATGCAAAACCTTGTATACCATTGTTCGATTCTCATGGCACGTCAGCTCGGATATTAACGCTTTCGCTATTTTGTTTGCTACTTTCTGGACGTCTGAACCCTCTATGATTTTAAGAATACATTTTGTAGGAATAATACAAAATTAATAAACTAAATATTTTTTTATATATAGCTTTTATTTTATTAATATATTTATTTATATTAAATATTTACTTTTAAAAAATAGAACACGTTTTTTGAATGTTATACGTTATCTTTATAAAAAAATATTATATTAAAGAAAAAAGAGAAAATTCAATTCCGCTACATTTTTTAAATAATTTTAGCTAAAGCAATAAGAAATATTAGATTTTTAGTTATGCGTAGAAATGTTTATTTTTAAGTCATTATTAAAGCCAGAACGACATGGTTGCTGTCATATGACAACATTCTAAAAAACAGGGTTCGGTAATAAAAATAAAAAAACATAGTATGGGATGTTGTTGATATAACCTCAACAAAAGACTACATCGATAAAATTAAATTTAATGTTTAAATTAAATTAATTATTTTTTTTAATTTTTTTTTATTTTAATAATTTAATAATTATTAAATTAAATTATTGTTTAAGTTTCCCTAGTAAAAACCTTTAGCGAAAAGGTTCAGAGCCAACGATCTTAACGAACCCGCGAAAGGTACAGTGAGTTATACTGTCGAATTTATAATGCTTCATAGAAAAAAAAGATTTAATTGATTTGTCGCGACACCAATGCACAGTGATACGACTCCATACAACCGCGGGACAAAATTAGAAGGAGTGGTCCGTTCTTCTAAAAATTTGGTATACTAGTTAATCATGGTTTGCTGAATTGAAATCTTTATTTTGTTTTTCTTAAACTGTTGTAGTTTGACAATGCCTGAGACTTAAATTTGCAAATTTCGTCATTTTTGGTGAGCTATAGCAACGAGTGTGTTGGCTAGATTTTTCAGATTTTCTATTTAATCGGTAACGTCAACATTGATAATTGCAAAGAGTAACAGCAATTGTCTTAGGACCCTCTGGTTTTGTAATAAAAACGATAATAATAGACGTATGTTTTGATTTTTCGCAGTTTCCTCAATTTTTCATGCTGATTGCACACTTTTAGGGATGAAAACAAAAAATTTTGTTGATAAATAGGTGTTTAGACCACTTTTCAAATTGAATTATTTTCTGAGATCGGAAGATATCGGAGGATGTAATTACATCATCCGACAAAGAAGGAATGCTTTTTAAAATAAAAAAAAAATCCAGGAACATACTCTCACATACTTTTTAGATATTTTCCTTTAAGTTTTGCCAATTTTCAGATTTTTAATTTAGAAAAATATTTTGAATTAAAAGTGATGTAAACGCCTCAGCTTTGCAAATTTTGAGCAAACATTAAAAGCGAAAATGGACACATCATTTTGTAATCTATATTCAGAGTTTTAGCAACTTCTTGGTAACTATGTATTTTCAAAATTTTTTTTACTCAATAGACTAAAAAACAGAAAATATGGGTTTACATTTTTTTGTGAAAAAAGTTTCAACTTTGAGCCGCTTTTGCACACACACTAACTAATTTTTTGCACAGATTTTTTGGGGTTTTCTTAGTTGGAGTTTTACCTATCAAATTACATCAAAATCATTAAATTCTGAAACTATAAATTTTTTTAATTTTGTCTATGGGACGAATCACTGTGAAATGGTGTGATTTTTCTTCTCAGAGATAATGGAATTCACGATCTTTTGTCTAAGTATTCGAGTGGAAGTGCGGATTGTATTACACGGATCATTTGTACCCCAAACAAGCCTAGGGAAGTGCGCACTTCCATTCGGAGACCCTATTGGGTCCATTGGTCCAGTTTGCCTTTCCTTATCTGTTAGATTCCTTCTAGATCCAAACGGAATATTTTGCAATCCATTTGGTCTTGGTGAGGAAATTTTGTAGGTCAGAAATCTGTGCATCAGATATACTGTGACCATTGGCGCACTCAGGAGGGGTTTTGGCGGTTCCCGCCCCCCCCCAAGCACAAAAATTGGTGGTACAAAATATAGTTTCGAATGGTATTCGGCTCAAAAGTTGTACGCAACTGAAATGAAATTGTATTCATTGGTTGCGATTTCCGCCCGTAAATGGCTGAGTTTCGCTCATTAGACAACATAAGTTAACATTAAGGTAACATTTTCTTTATTCAGAGTTCAACAAAGACAACAAACTTTCAATTAATTAATTTTTACAAGCGTCTGCTGTTGTTATGGTTCCCTTTTAGTGTTGGAGGAAATTTGAAATTTTGCACCATTTCATAGTTTGAGAAACACCCCTCGTCCTTCAACACTTTCGCATTTAAATACGTTAAACAAATTAAACGGCACTAAGCGTTTTATGCGTGACGCCCCTTTTTTTCGCGCATAAATTGCAAATTTCTGGGCGCTGCTTGATTGGCGACGCCGAAGCGGCGCGCACAGGCGGCTGAATTCGACAACGGCAACGACGACAGCTTTTAGTTGTGCTAACACATTAATTACAGGGTGTCGGTTGGTCGGCTGGTCGGCCGGTCGGTCGGCAGCACGGTTGCTGGTGTTTTTGCAGCTGTTGGTGTTTTTGTTATTGGCGGCAAGCGATGCCAACGAGGCATTTAGTGCGCCAAACGCGTGTTGGACATGGCTGAATGTCGATGTAGTCAAATCACTAAACAACAACAAGCGTCGCGTTGCGTCGTTCACAGCACAGCGAAATGGACAAATTAAGCGCGAAATGATGTGTGAAGTAATAATATGCAATGTTTTGTTTGGTGTGACAAATTGCTGCCTTAATTGTCAGCAACCGTTGCCATTAGGCGGTCGAAAGTCGAAAAAAGTGGCAACTTCCGTTCTGCTGTCAATGGAGGTCAAGCACAGAGACGGCGCTCATAAATCCGACGTCAAGTGACATGCATTAGCCGCTGATGTCACTTAGGCAATGGCGGCAATATTCACAATAGCAACAACAACAACACCAACAAGTGTAGAATATATTTTAAAGCCATAACCAGTGGCCGCCAGCTGCCAGCAGGCACACAGCCACTACGTGTTCGGCTCAAAGAAATAAACACTCCATAAACTATACTCAAATGTACCGTTATTGCAACATTTACATCCTCAACAACCGGCACAATCGGCATTTATGCAAACAGCAGCAACCGTAACACCAACAACCATGGCAACGTCGACAATCAACTGGCCGCCGGCTGCCGGCCAGCGACATGGCTGGCAACAACGGCTGCGAAATTTATTGCTTAATCATGCGCGTGCGCGCCCAAAGAGACACAGTTCTGCCAGTGCTCGTGCCATGTTTGTTTTTGTTGCTTTTTGGCAACTCACACAGCCAGCCTCCCACCAGCGCCCACTTGTCGGTTGTCGCGGATGCGGATGCGGCTGCGGCCAGACGTGTGCAGCAGCTGTGCATGCATGATTTCAATCAAGACGTTACCATAAATTACCGCATCAAGTGAGCAACACCCGCACACTTACACCTCTGCACACACACACACACACACACACTCAACTGTGTGAGAGTTGCTTTGGCGATGGCGCATTGTTGCCATCTCGGCGCGTTTCTCGCTTGGAAATGTAACAATTGTGCGGTTTTCTTCGAAACGGTTCGGACAACAATTTTTGGAAACTTTTGTCTGTGAAAAATGCGTGTCAAATTGTTTATATTATCACCAATTCGTACTAAATTTGTAATTGCAATTGTTCTCCGCTTTCAGAACCGTTTACTACTTCATTTCTTGGTTTCGTTTTGTTCGCTTCAGACTACTTGGAAAGTGCTGCCTTCATATGGAGGCCTTTTCATGCCTTTGATAAAAGTCGATTCGAAAGAGTTCAGAGAGTTTTTATTCCATGATACAAATATAAAAGGTAGAGCCAATGCTTCTTCTCAGCCGCCATATTGCGCATCTGACACTAAAGGGTTTTTGACGTTCTTCTTTGAAAATGTGCTACCGCACTGTTGTTAGAAAATCTATTGAACATTTTTTTAATCCTGCAATGAATTATCTGCTGTTGAATTCGCATTAACATTCTTATACTTTCGCCCAAAATATGTTAGTCACAGTGAAAGGTCTATTCCGTGTATATTTAAAAAAAATCTTAATATTTTTAGAACCTTAAATATCTTTAATTTAGTATTACAACGAAGTGGCATCGACGACTCAAGCTTTTGACAAATACGAAAAACGTCACTAAGCACGTTTAGTGTCAAAAAATTTGACAGCGGTTCTACCTTCTATTTTTGTATCATGTTTTATTCTCTTTGCTGTTTCGATTCCCTAACAAGACTCACGTAGTCAGCTTTTGAACTAAAGATCGTTACATAGTAGAAAATCTTTTCATCTTTCATTTTTTCTTTCCTTAAAATATATACATATTTAATATCATCAATCGAGTTTTTCACTGCCAGTTTATACTTGAAAAAACCAATTCCACGAATACATTTTCCAGTCAAATCTATTCGGCTGTCTGAGTTTTTAAATCTCTTCCTCCTTTACATTTTGTTTTTATTATTATTATTATTGTATTTACGTAATAACTACATAGGATACTTTTTTATAATACTTAGATATGTGTAAAATAAACTTTTCGAAAATAAATATAATTTTTTTTGTACTCCCAAAATAAATCATCAAAGTTTAATAAATTTATTTCTGGCTACTAGTGTCGTGTTACTTCTTAAATTTGTTCCTATTTCATATTTTAAGTGAAAAAAATTTAATATTTTTCTGACTGAAAATTGAATTAAGTATTTTTGATTTCAGCGAATTGTGAATTAAAAAAAGCTGGCAACACTGACTCTACGACTACGACCGCAGCGCAGTTGTTGCGTCTGCGCTGTGGCGCATTAGTTGTTCTTTTTATCGATGTATGTATGCATGTGTGTTTGTGTGTGTTTTGCCATTTCTATTTGCCTTGATTTGTTTATGTTTTCTATTAAGTTTTTTGTGTGCTATTGGCAACAGACAACGAGCCGCACACTCCCAGCTCGAGTGGGTGTTGACCGGCCGAATGGACTTTTCACATGTGGCATGTCGCTGGTTTGTTTGTTGCATATGATAATTTTTTGTAAAGCCAACAAAGCATGCAAAGAGGAAGAGAATGCCGCGAAAAAAAGTCGACACATATTTCAACGCCTTGCAATTTGCATTTTACAGCCATGGCGATGGCGATTCGTAATGCGATTTTCTATGCTGAAAGCAAATAGAAAATAATAAAAAAAGCCTCTAATGAACAGTAAGCAAAACAAAAACAATAAATTAAAATTAAATTAACGTTGGCACACGCGTCCACGAACCAAGTGGCTGCAACAAATCCTTGCGCACAGATTGCCACATTGCACAGTGATTCGTTCCATAGACAAAATTCAAAAAATTTATGGTCTCTGAATTTAACGATTTTGATGTCATTTGAAAGAAAAAACTCTAACTAAGAAAATCCCAAAAAATGTATGCAAAAAATCAATACGTGTTTGTGCAAAAGCGGCTCAAAGTTAAAACTTTGTTCTCAAAAAAATTGAAACTCATATTTTCTGTTTTTTAGTCTATTGAGTAAAAATATTTTTCAAAATACATGGTTACTAAGAAGTTGCTTAAACTTTCAATATAGAATAAGAAATGATGTGGCCATTTTCGCTTTTAATGTTTTCTCAAAATTTGCAAAGCGTAGGCTTTTACTTCACTTTTAATTCAAAATATTTGTCTAAATTAAAAATCTGAAAAGTGGCAAAACTTAGAGGAAAATATCTAAAAAGTATGTGAAAGTATGTTCCTGGATTTTTTTTTATTTTAAGAAGCATTCTTTCTTTGTCACATAATGTAATTACATCCTCCGATATCTTCCGATCTCAGAAAATAATTCAATTTGAAAAGTGTCTAAATACGTATTTTTCGACAAAATTTATTTTATTCATGCCTAAAAGTATGCAATCTGCATGAAAAAGACAATCCTAAGACAATTTCTGTTACTCTTTAGAATAATCAATGTTGACGTTACCGATTAAATGTAAAATCTGAAAAATCTAGCCAATACATTCGTTGCTATAGCTCACCAAAAATGACGAAAATTGCAAATTTAAGTCTCAGGCATTGCGAAACTACAAAAGTTTAAGAAAAACAAAATGGAGATTTCAATTCAGCAGACCATGCTTAACTGGTAAACCAAATTTTATGAAGAACAGACTACTCCTTCTAATTTTGTCCCGCGGTTGTATGGAGTCGAATCACTGTGCATTGGAAGCTCATTTCTGCCTCATTTATGGCATTGCTGTGCGTCCGTATTAACACTTCTGCCTCAACGTCAACGTCAATGTCCACATTTCACCTGTCGACGCTTTAATTAACCCATCAATGGACTCAACGAACAGCAACAGTCAACTGCAGCGACGTCACGGCCCTCTGCCAGCTGTCAGAAGGACGTTTAGTTGCACAGCTGGTTGCCTATCTGTCCAACTGTTTGTCTGTCTGCTGCTGCTGACAACCTGTTTTAATGCGCCTTCATGCGCTCAACTTCCTTGCAGCAAATCATGCACGCACGACACGAATTCCGAAAGCCCCACTTCCAACTCCTGTCACCGCATCCGTTCATTTCCTGCATTTGGCCAATTTTTTCACGCCGTGTTTATTGCGCTTGAACAGCTCAAAGTGCAGACTTTGTTTGATTTCATGGCTGCGCAGACGCAACCGCAAATTGTCGCTCAGCTGCTCAGCTAACCAGCACTTCACTTTGCAGTTCTTCATTTGAGTTTCTGCCGTAGCGCATCCTCACATTTTAGCCACCACTGTGCAGGCGCAGGCCAACTTGCGTGTCTTCGGTTGGCCAGCGAGCATCAGACTTGTTGCAAGCGCGCTTCAAATCACAACACAACCGTCAAAGCGGTGCGACCCAGACTCTGCGCTGCTTAGCATAATTACAGCAACACTTTGGACAGCTGTGTGTGTGTGTGTGTGGCATTTCAGTAGGCAATTTCGCTGCGCCTGTTGCATGCGGCAGTGCCCAGTCCGCTGCTTGGGCAGAAAAAACGGCGAGTGAGCGCGTGCTGGTGGGTGGCTTTCGGTGGCCCCGTTCGAGGTAAATCCGGGGACTGGAAGGTTCGCTGTTCGAGTTTCCTGGCGTGTGCGTGGTTTTTAGTTGGAACATTTGGCAACTATTTATGTGTTCAAAGGCGTAACAAGTTGGTTGGTTGTGGCAGTGAAAGATTAATGTTTGGTCAAATGGGTAACGTGTTGGCCGAAGCGTAGAAATTGGGGGTAGGTGGAAAGTTTAAGGGTGGGTTGGCCTAGCTTCAGCTTGTGGCAATAGGATAGGATGTTTTTCAAGGGACTAGGTTAGCGTGGATTCGGTTAGGGAAGGCTACACAACCGTGTGAGCATGGTGGGCGACTTACAAAATCTGTGGTTGGAAAAGCAGTTTACATTCGGTATGCTTGGACATAGCCGGAGTGTTGGTTGAAGGAAGACATTCCTTTAATTTGTATGCTTGTCTAATTTTTAGTGTAGTTTTGTGGCTTTGTAACTAATAGACATTTGGAAAACATCTATACAGAAAAATTAATGAATGGGCGTTTAAGCTTTAATTTTTTACAGGAGTTCCGAATGATGGTGTTTATACAAACTAAATGATTTATAATAACTATTTGAACACTCTTACCCAGAGACCTAAAATAATTATTTTCCATATTTTTGGAAATAAAAAAATTGCCCTAATTTAAGAAATTTCTAAAAATATTGCTTTATAATAATTATTCCTAATAAGAAATTTTTTACGTGACTTGTAACTATTATTATGTAATAAATATTTTTGAGTTGCATAATAACTGTTATCAGGAACAAGTATAGTTTTCGTTGTCGATAATTATTATTTTGAAATTTTTTTTTTACGTTGCTTCATAACTTTTATTTATGACGTTTTTATTTACGTTACCGATAACTATTATTTTGAGAATTTTTTTTACGTTGCTTCATAACTTTTATTTATGATTTTGTTAGTATACGTTGCCGATAATTATTATTTTGAAAAAAAATTTTTACGAATTACCACATTTTGGGCATGAATTGATTTTTAATTGTTTCAAATTGACAAACGCAAATTAACTGCATAATTTTCACCAACAACTAAACAATTAAAAATCAATTCATTCTCAAAATGTGGTAAAGCAACGTAACAAAAATTGTCTTTCAAATAATAGTTATCGGCAAAAAAAAGTTCTCAAAATAATAGTTGTCAGTAATGTATATAACAAAAAATCATAAAAAAAAGTTATGAAGCAACGTAAAAAAAATCCCAAAATAATAATTATCGAGAACGAAAAAAAAAAATTGGTTCTCATAACAGTTATTACACAACGTAAAAATTAACTGTCGCAAATAATAATTATAATCAACAAAAAAAATTATATTGCATTGTAATAGTTAATATACATTGCAATTATTTTCTTAAAAAACTTATAATAGTTAAGTCCCTGCTCTTACCTATTACTAAATTATTTGAAGTTACTATACTTTTAATTTACTTAATTGTAATGGTTTTCTCTAAGCTACGAAAGCTAATACTTTTCCTAAAAAAATTATGCGGTGCTATTTAATTTAGCTATTTGCCTGCTTTAAGGGTAATAAGGGATGAGAAGAGTCGATACTTTTGAGAATTGAGTACTTTGTTATTGTTACTTTTAAGGTTATGCGGGTATTTTCTGAAAGTAAAAATTGTTATCGATGATTTTGTGGAATTGTTATCGATGATGGAAAGAGTTGCATTATTGTTCTGGGTTTTGATTTAGTGTTTGTTTGTGCCAAACATTGCTCCATTTAAGTTATGTACGAAAGTGTGAACAACTAACCCAAATCAAAGAGCAGCATCAACTGAAGTTATGGCAAATACCTTTCTAAACCAGAAAGGTTAGAGGCTTTTTAACACCACCATTTCAGTACAAAATTCAGCACAAAATTCAATCAAATGCCAAACCAGTTTTTTAAAAATCTCTACTACCCTATAATACAAATTTCACTCGTATTTGAAAACGAACATTTGAAATTAAAACAATCAACCATTACAAAATTGTTTCAGCTAAAGTAGTATTAAAATTTAAAGACTTGTACAATTCATGTATTATACTTTACCTATACATGTAATAAATATTAAATAAATATTCAATATTCATAAATTCGTACAAAATATTAAATAAATAAACGAGAAACATTTGGATACAATTTAAACTAATTTTCTGTACCCCGTCTCCCATAAGCGGACAGCTCCCATAACCGGACAAAAACACTGTGACGGTGAGTGTTCGGTTATGAGGAATTTCACTGTATGTAGGAATTTTATTATTCTCGCTTCATTGATTTCATAGTTACTAAAATGGGTAAAAATTGGGTAAATAAATAAATACAAATTTTTGTACTTCATTAGAATTGCAGCTTCGGCCTTTTTTTAATAACTTTCGAACCAATAAAGTTAGAGTAATGAAATTTTGACACGTGATTAAGGAGATTTTGGGGTTTAACATACTTACTTTTCAAGAAAATTCTATATAAATTTTCAAAGATATAAAGGATTAAAATTTTCAAAGGACCTTTTTCATATCCGTTTTTTACAAATAGATAAAAATCAATTTTATTTAAATTCTTGAGCCTTTCCTCTTTCTCTGATATTTAATATACATATCGCTATATTCTAACGAGGTTAAGTATTTTTTATATTTTTTTTTATTTTTTATCCCCTTCAAAATTTTGAAATCCTTTTAAAAGGACAAAGGATTTAGAAATGAAAAACTGAGTACGCAGTATTACTACTATGGATTTTTTCCGGTGTGAGCATTTTTTAAAATTTTGGTCGCACGGTGTATTCAGCACTTTTCGATACTCAGTTCATATCGAATTCTGTACTAAGATCTCTTTAATACTGAGTGCAACTATTTGAATATTCAGAATCGATATTTTCAAAAATCGAGAACTGTTTTTTCTGTTGGGTTAAGTTTACATACTATATTTTCTATGGATTCTGACACATTAATTTTAATGTTTAATTTTCAATGTTTATTTGGAACATCTTGGATTTCCCAACAAACTTTACCATACTGGCTGCTGTACCCATCAACAAAACGAAAAAAAACAATTTTAATAAATTATGTGACTTGAATAGTTAAAATTTAAATATGCCGAAAATTTACGTACCACCTGGATCAAAATCTTTTCGGAATCACAACCGTGTAGTGCTCTCAGTGGATGGATGCAACAATGACTTAATAGCCTTTAGAAGTATTTAAAAGTTAAGCCTTTCTATAAATATTTATAAATTTTTTATAGTCTCTCAGACTACAGCTGAGTCGTTTAGTGACCGCGAGTCAAAGGGTTGTGGGTTCGAATCGCGAATCTCGATTTAGCTAATATCAAAAAAGAAACATTTTCCTTTGATGTCTGCTTCGTGCGCATTTAATGGCAAAGTTCTTAAATGAAAAGAATCTCCAACGAAAAGGCTCTCATTTTGCTGTCTCGAATTGGCTCACAACTGAGGTACAAAACTGCACAAACAACATTTATGACTACAAGAAGCGAGGGATCCGTTCACCATCATATAAAGTACATAAATATATAAAAGTCTGTTGAGTAGACTGAAACAAATCAAATAATAAATAAATGTTACAAATTCACAACTTGTACAACAGTCGTGGTGGGTGCAAGATTTTAAATTTATTGAATATTTTAGCCTCTCACACTTCTCAATCGAATCCCCCGTTTTTTAAGCACTATTGAAACTATCCTCATTTAAATGGTCCTCCTTCCCCACCACTTCAAACGCTCATCATCGATGTGCCTCTACAACTTTATCCCATCCAGCTTTGCCTCACACTCGTCTCGAATGGAAACGTTGTGCCTTCCAGTGCCAACCAAAACACAACCTCAATCCAACTTCGAGTTCGTAGTTGTTGTTGCGCGCAACATGTTCGGCGGTTGGCTTGCAACGTAACGCAACAGTTGGAAACGTTTGTTGCCAGGCCCGAGCACATTTCGGCCAATTAACTGCCAATGGGCCGTTGCCTCGTTTAGTTTTCAATTCGAGCTCGAGGTTTGTTGGTAGCAGACAATCCGCCGCGGTCGCTGCATGTCGCCAGCAGTTAACCAGTGCCCGAACCACACATTCGCCACACATTGTACGCGCGGCGCGCAACCGAAACGGAACGCAGTCGAAAAAACTGAACGCGTATCGCCAGCCGAACGTTGGCCAAGTCGAAAGCGGCCGACGCGTTTCTGTGCGAAATTGCGAGCAAAGTTTGTAGGTAGCGTGCGCGCGTATCTTTCGCATCTGCGAGATACAATTTCGCTGCTGTTGTTGTTGTTGTTGTTGTTGGTGGTGGTGGTGTTGATGGTTGCGCAGCTTAGACGGCTGCAACAAGATTTAGAGTTTTACCGTAGCTGCGGCGTTCTGACTGCGGTCGCTTTTTGTGTTGCTTTGATTTGTGTGTGTGTGTGTGTGTGTTGCTTTGATTTGAGCTGCTGGCAAACGCCGACTGCCAGGGGGACAAGCCAACGCTACCGCCGTCGCTGCAGTTGCCAGCTTGGCGGCCGCTTGTGTGGTGGCAGCAGCAGTGGGAAGGGGCTGTAGGAGTGGCACTGCCGGTTGCCGCGACATACTGAGCGCCAAGCACGACGGTGCTGGTTCTTGTTGCTGCTGCTGTTGTTGTTTTTGTTTTGGCCTTTGCTGTTTCGCTTGGCGTCTTGCGTCGTTGTTGCCACTGTTTTTTCCCATTTGCGGCATTGCCGATTGTCATTGCTGCTGATGGCAGAGCGCCTTCCTACTTTGCTGTAAATTGCAAATAGCAGCAGATAAAGCAACAACACACCAGCAACAAGAAAATACAAAAAATTGCTCGAGCAGCAGCCGATAGTTGCAACATATCCATTTTTCATTCCCTTTGGCGCTTTGTGTGCGCAGCGTTGCAACGTTAGCAGCGAGAAAAAATGATTCTATCAAAACAAAGTGCAAAATAAAATGCAAACAGCACAACAATAGTTGAAGAGAAATTGAAAATATACACAAAAAATCGCCATAAAAATTAGAGAAATACAAAAGTCCACACAATCGAAAAGATAAAAGTGAAAAAGTATTTGAAGCAACCAAAGTGCTCCAGGCAACGCGATTGAAGTAGTCAAAGTGAAGTGTTTGTTGTTGTTGCCTTTTGCGTGTGCAACAATGGCCCAGTGTGACGGGAGCTGTGTTGTTTGTTGTTGTTGCATAAAATTAAGCCCGTAAAGAAAGAGCAACTGCCGCTACTCGTATTCTCGTTCTAAATAGTTTTTAGAACGTGCGAATGTTTTCAAATTCCACAAACGCTTCGCTCGAGTGCCACAAGAAGCCGACAAAAAAAGAGAACGAAGAAAAATCGTCCGATATTTAAGGTGAGTGATGCCCATTCAGTGGAGTTTGTATATTGTGAACTTTCCGAAATTTGATTTCTTTAAACCGACTTTTTTATCAAGTTGTTGTTGGAGTTTTTACTTTATTTGGTTGGTTTTGTGAAAATTAGTTACAATTTTTAATAATTCATTCTTTTAACATATGAATAATGTTGGGTGAATTTTCTGCTTATGGAATAATTTCATATAAAATAAAATGGAACAAAATAAATAAACAATGTGAAATAAATGAATAAATTAATGAAATAAATAAACAAATAAATAAAGCCAAAGCGAAACAAAAAAATTAAAATACAGTCGTGTCTGGGTATAGTTATCCCCCTATATAGTGAACACCTCGATATAGTGAATATCCAAAATTTGACATCGAGCCTCTAAATATAGAAAAAAATTTCAAGCAAAAAACAAAAAGTGTATTTTGAGCAAATAAACGAGTTTTTGACCAAAAATGTTAACCTTGATATAGTGAACAACCTCAATACAGTGAACAGGCCTTGCAATACTTAGTTCACTATATCCAGACACCACTGTAATATTTATTTATTTATTTAGTCTACGGAGAAAACCTTACAGACCATAGGAGTGACAGAATTCATAAGTAATGTACATTAAAGTCTTAACACTAAGGATTAAGAGCTAAGTATCCTTTCAAGGCATTGCGAAAAATATTCCTGGTAGACGAGATATCTAAGTCTAAAGAATTAAGAATGAGGTTAAACTCAGCCAACACTCTATTAATATATAAAAAAATGAAATAAAAAAAATGATTATGTACTGAGTAAAATACCTGAAAAATAAATGTGTGTGTATATCAAATTTACAACAAATGATAAAGAATATATTTTGGTGTAAACAGAAGAACAAACAAACAACCGTTTTAATTTAAAATGAGAAATGAACATAAATTAAGTGGAGAATAAAACTAAACTAAAAATAAAACGATAAAAAATAAATTTAAAAATTTATTATGTACTTGACTTATAAAATACATTTTATAAATACATGTATGTATGTGCATATAAAAGTTAAAAAAATTTAACTAAGAATACATTTTGTTTTGAAAGAAAATAAAACAAAACATTTATTAATTTAATACAAAATTTATTAATTAATTCAAAATGCATGTATGTATGTATAGTATATAAAAAAAGAAAAAAAAAATTGTTTAAAAATAATTTTCATTTTAAACGAAAAACAAAAATTAGTTTAAATCAAAATAAGAAATAAACTCATATTAAATCGAGATGGAAACTAAATTTAAAATGAAACGATAAAAAAGAAAATAAAAAATGTTTTATATAGAGTAGCGTGGTCCGAAACCGACCCCCTAATTGGCAAATGCAATAAAAGTGCTTTCAATTGATATTTTTTCACAAACCAAAGTTTTTTTTTTTAGAATAAACATTATTCTAGGTTGTAAGTAGTTTGACAAGGTTTTTGGAAACTTTTTTTTTAAATAACGAGGTCATATTCAAAGTTTGCATATTTGTTGTTTTCGAAAATCGTGGTCCGAAACCGACCTCCCCTCCCATCAGGGGCGTAGCCAAGGGAGGGGTTTAGGGTGTCAGAACCCCCCCATAGCCTATAATTTGTCAACATTTTCAATCACTATGCATCGTATGTACGTTCCCACATTAACAAAAAGGTCTTTTCATATTTAAATATTTAAAAGAATATTAACAAAACCCTTTTTTACGGAAACTAATTTGTTTTTTTAATAGTCACGTTTAGGCTTAATGCAGCGATTTGCATGTTCTAAAAACATGTCTAAAGAGTAGTTTAGTTCGTCGACCGGAATGTCCTTAAGGATATCGGTACAAGCCTTTTGGATGGTTTCCACGTTCTCAAAACGCTTTTTTCATCGGCAAATGCATTCTTTGAAAAGGTGAAATTCGCACGGTGCCACATCATGTGAAAAATTTATCGTGAGTTTTAATCAAAATGGTAGCGAAAGCGCCTGGATCACCCAGGTACATTTGTATAAAAAATGACAAAATTCAAGTTTAAACATGAACAAAATTTCAAAAAAAAATATTGTTTCATGTTATTGAAAATTTCCTTCAAATTTGTGCAGATATTAAACATGAGTACTAAAAAGATCACCCGGGTGGGTATAAGTAAAGCGAAGGTTAAATCCAATTTCAAGAATTTCAATGAAGAGTTTGGCTAATCTTTTATGAATTACCGCATTACCGAAAAAAGGCCCTATTTGGAAAGTGCACTTTACTTTAAAAAACATGTTATACTAAACTGGCAAAAAAAATTTTTTAAAACCCCCCCATGCCCAAGTTCTGGCTACGCCCCTGCCTCCACTTCACTTACAACAATAAAATTCATCAAAATTTGATAGCACCTATTCAAGCTTAGGTCATAACGAATATAAAAAACTTACCTTTTGATTTTTCAAAAAACAATAAAGCACTTGTAACTGAAGTTCCGTGTAGGCTCAAAAATGAATTTTATTCCTGTCAAAACACAACACGTCACATAACCACGAAATAAAATGTGTAATATGATGGCTCTCCGCCTACAACTTGTAAGTGTTGTAAGAGCTTTTAAATGCCCCCACCGACAGTTTGGGGGGCAGCATAATGACTGAGAAACATGTGGAGGTCGGTATGGGACCACCGGTCGGTTTCGGACCACGCTACCCTACTGAGTAAAATATGAGTAAAAGTTTCCAAAAAATTGATTAAGAATAAATGTTGTTTTTAATAGAAATAATACAAAGAACAATTTTAAATTAAAATAAGAACTGAACTCAATTTAAGTCGAGAATAAAACTAAATTAAAAATAAAACGATATAAATTAAGTGCACGTTTATGTTATTTAAAAAAGCAAAGAATTATTGCATACAAAATTAAATTAACAGACGAAATTCACGAAGAAATAAAGAAACAATAAAAAAAAAACTTAGATAAACGAAGTTTAAAATTAAAAATTAAACAATAAAAATTAAAAAATAATAAAATCATTGTATTCAAAAACACATGAAATAAAATTCACAAATAAAACGAAAAAATAAAAACAAAAATAAAATTAAAAAAGTAGAAATTAAAAATAAAATATAAAATTATTCTAAAATAAAATAAAAATTTAAACTTAATTATAAATAAGCCAGAATAAAATTAATATTTTTTATTTTATTATATGATTTTAATAAAATAATAAATACAACTTTTTTGTAAATACTCTTTAATTTTTTGAAAAATTAACAAATAATAAAATCATTGTATTCAAGAACACATGAATTAAAATTCACAAAGCAATACAAAAAATTATTAAAAAATGAAATAAAAAATAATTTGAAATGAAGTCGTGAATAAAACTAAATTGAAAATAAATTAATAAAAAAATTAAGATAGAAATAAACAATAATTTTTTAAATTTTAAAATTCATTCCATTAAAGGAAGAAATAAGTTAAAACTCACGAAAGTAATAAAAAAAATCACATAGTAATAAAAAAGTAATTATTAAAAGTAAAATAAAAAATGCACTGAAATGAAGTAAAACGTAAATTAAAGATAAAACGATATACAGTACATGGTCATTTGTTTTATTGCGAAAATTAGAAAATGAACCAAATTATTGTATTAAAAAAATTATATAAAATTCACAAAGAAATGAAAAATTTGTTTAAAAATAAAATAAAAAATTAACTGAAATGAAGTTGAAAATAAATCGTTTTTCTATTTTATTGCAAAAATTAGAAAATTAAACAAATTATTGTATTAAATCAAATAAAAAAATAAAATAATTCATAATTAAAATTAAATATTATAAACTGAAATAATGTCATTATTTGAAAAACTAAACAATATGAATTACATTTTCTTCGCTACGGTTATGGCTTCGGACAGCTCTCCAACCACTTCCACGATAAAGTCCAGCAAATCCAAGCTAATTTATGACGGCAGATATAATATTCTGAAGCTTACTTTGATGCCGGGACAAGTAAGAATTGCGGGTAATGAGACCTCAGACTCCAGACAGCATGTTCAATCACTCACATCTATGGCCATGAAAGCCATGGCTTAAAAATAGGTCGCTTCAACGCACGAGCGACCATGTCAGTCTGAGGGCGGCTGAAAATTTATGCTTTCCGTCTTCTCAGACCAATGCTCGCAGTTTCTTCTAATCTACCCTTCCGATAAAGCAAAAAGTCTTTTTGGGGATGTGGGATGTCGCAATATAAAAGCAGATATTTAGACTTGCGTGTTGATTTCGTAGCGCGTGCCGGTAGTCTTTATATAAACTCATGTTTTGCTGTTGCCTTAAAAATTTGCCCCTTTATTAAAATTAAAAAAAAATAATCTGCGCTTCCTTGTATTGGCTCGACCATGACCTACAATCAGGCCAACTCAAAAACACAACTTTGATGGAAAACTTTTTTGCAACTTAATTTGATTCAAAAGAGTTTGGGCCCAAAAAAAAAGGATGATATGAAAAGATTCTTACGCTGAGCTCGTTCTGTTACAGTTCGTGCGCAGCAACTCAATTAGCGAAGCTAAAATTCTGCAGCCATTGCAATGTCACTTTGGTGTAATTTCGTGCTGGCACTGTACGTTCTCGATAAATCATAAACGGCGCAGTGCGATTCCATCGAGACAGATAATTCAAGCATTCAATGACAATGAAATTCAAGGAATTTCTGCTGATCAGCTGGTGGAGACGGTCGATTTTTCATTGCTTGCAATAAAACAGATTCTCTTTAGTTTAATTAATTTGAGTGCTCTTGTCGCTGGTGGACTCGAGCATCGGTTCGTTTGTTCTTCAACGATGGCTGCTTTTTCGTCTTAAAATCCCCTTGAATGTACAAGCACTTGTTTTGTATCACATTGTCCTTAACGACTTTATTATCAAGAAGCGATTTATTGCTATTAGACATTTTTAAATTTTTTACACTGCAATTTTAATTTTTCGCCTGCAACGAACATTCACGCACACAGATCTGTATGTATAAATTCATACATACACACACACATAAAATTCGCTTTAAATGCGCTTCGCTTGCATTTAATTTTCGTGTTTTCTGCTTTTCGTTTAGCATACTTTGCGGCGCTGTGGCGTTATGCGCGGTGTTTTACTCTTGTTTTTCTCGTGTCCCGCATTTACTGTCCCCCATTACGTTTTTCGTGCAATTAATTTTGATTTGTGCAAACGAAATGAAATTAAAAGTGAAAAAGCTTCACTGTGGGTGGCGGGTTTCTCATCTTTCGCTGCAACCTTACTCAGCCGGCAGCAATTAATTATGCTGAAAATACTTAGCATGCTTTGCGCACGTTTGCTTGGCGTTTCTTTGGTGCTTTAGAATTTTCGGGTTGGCGTTTTCCCACTGAAGTATTTTTCAACCAACTGTTTTTCAACTGTGTCGTTGTCATGGGGACAGTTAAAGCGAAGTGTGTGTAGGAATTGTTTAATGAATTTTTAATGAACTCAATTGCATGCTTTGGCGGCGGGAATCTCTACCATAAAAGTAAAGTCAAGTAAGCCACGTGAAGTGCCTCCAAGAAGTATCAAATTTGAAAGCCTCACAGCTTCCGAGTGCTGAGTTTTGTAACATGAATTAATTTGATAAATAATTGAAATTGAATTGTAAAATATTGAACGAAAATATCCAAGTAAATCGTTGCAATCGTTTAAGTGGTTTCTACAATTTACAGTGTTGAATCGTTTGCCTGAGCGCATAGAAAATTCATTAAATTTGATTGAGAATTGAAAATTTCAGTTTTCAAGTGGGTCTCTATATCCCTAGCCGCTGTCTATTTACTTTAAAATTCCTTGAAGTTATTAAAGGAAAATATTGCTTCTAAACCTTCAAAAAACCTCCAACATTTTATTTGCAAACTTTCAGAAGTATCACTGCCTACCTACAAACGTATAAGTGCCGATTTGCTATGAACTTTTTATTGAGGTGTCTCAATAATTTTGCTGGCTTCTAGAACTCGTTGAATCGCTCAGCAAGTGCAAAGTCAACGAGCCAAAATTAGAGACTGACAGCGCCTGAATTCCGAGTTGGCGGTCTCAAAATACTCCAAGTGCCACTGAACTAACTTTGACTATAGTAAATAAATAAAATTAGAGTTGCTTCTTTGGTGTGGAAAGTGGATTTCAATCTATGTTAAACTGAGAAAAATTTAAGATAGTTCCAAGAATTTAAATTTTTTCCCATTCACTTCATTAGATCTTTAAAGAGAAGAAACGGTGAATGCAGTTCTTAATTGCATTTCACTAAAGACTTGTAGACGCATTCATAGCAAATTGCACTTAACTAGAAATGTGCTGCTTGACTATTTAAATGACACTTAATATGCGGCATAAAGCACACTAAGATGTCCTCCACGCGTTTGGCATTTCGCCTTGAGGCGAAAAGTTTTTCAAGTATAAAAAAGTCTGGTAAACTAAGTAAAAGCACTGCAGTTGGTTGTGAATAATTTTTAGAGACCAGACTCTTCTAGACGCACAATAGACATAGACTAGACTAGACTAGACTAGACTAGACTAGACTAGACTAGACTAGACTAGACTAGACTAGACTAGACTAGACTAGACTAGACTAGACTAGACTAGACTAGACTAGACTAGACTAGACTAGACTCAGACTAGACTCAGACTAGACTCAGACTAGACTCAGACTAGACTCAGACTAGACTCAGACTAGACTCAGACTAGACTCAGACTAGACTCAGACTAGACTCAGACTAGACTCAGACTAGACTCAGACTAGACTCAGACTAGACTCAGACTAGACTCAGACTAGATTCAGACTAGACTCAGACTGGACTCAGACTAGACTCAGACTAGACTCAGACTAGACTCAGACTGGACTCAGACTAGACTCAGACTAGACTCAGACTAGACTCAGACTAGACTCAGACTAGACTCAGACTAGACTCAGACTAGACTCAGACTAGACTCAGACTAGATTCAGACTAGACTCAGACTGGACTCAGACTAGACTCAGACTAGACTCAGACTAGACTCAGACTGGACTCAGACTAGACTCAGACTAGACTCAGACTAGACTCAGACTGGACTCAGACTAGACTCAGACTAGACTCAGACTAGACTCAGACTAGACTCAGACTAGACTCAGACTAGACTCAGACTAGACTCAGACTAGACTCAGACTAGACTCAGACTAGACTCAGACTAGACTCAGACTAGACTCAGACTAGACTCAGACTAGACTCAGACTAGACTCAGACTAGACTCAGACTAGACTCAGACTAGACTCAGACTAGACTCAGACTAGACTCAGACTAGACTCAGACTAGACTCAGACTAGACTCAGACTAGATTCAGACTAGACTCAGACTGGACTCAGACTAGACTCAGACTAGACTCAGACTAGACTCAGACTGGACTCAGACTAGACTCAGACTAGACTCAGACTAGACTCAGACTGGACTCAGACTAGACTCAGACTAGACTCAGACTGGACTCAGACTAGACTCAGACTAGACTCAGACTAGACTCAGACTAGACTCAGACTAGACTCAGACTAGACTCAGACTAGACTCAGACTAGACTCAGACTAGACTCAGACTAGACTCAGACTAGACTCAGACTAGACTCAGACTAGACTCAGACTGGACTCAGACTAGACTCAGACTAGACTCAGACTAGACTCAGACTGGACTCAGACTAGACTCAGACTAGACTTAGACTTAAACTTAGACTTAGACTAAACTTAGACTTAGACTTAGACTTAGATTAAGACTTAGACTTAGACTTAGACTTAGACTTAGACTTAGACTTAGACTTAGACTTATACTTATACTTAGACTTAGACTTAGACTTAGACTTAGGCTTATATCATACTTAGACTTGACTTAGACTTAGACTTGACTTAGACTTAGACTTAGACTTAGATTAGACTCGGTTTTACACCTTCTGGGATTACACTGACTTCCGGGCCTTTAAAATCTCACACCACACTAAATTTGGCTCGACGCCTCAGAACAGGGTTTACAAACTTTGCTGTTGTCTTTCTCTCCAAGTGCCCTTTACTACTGTGCGCTGTTTGACTTTACCACAAAAGCAACAACCTTTACAAAATACGTATTACGTTCCACTACAGAAATTTTCGCTTAATTAATTTAAAAACATTGAACAGAAATATGCGTTGCAGGGAATACGAAGAAAACTGCAAAGATAATAAGAAGATTAAAGTAACAGAAAAAGTAAACTGAGCAAGAAGAAAGCGTGAGAGAAAAGTAAAAATATTTATTAAGAAACGAAAAGAAAACGTCAAGGAGCAAGAAGCCCGAAAGCACAACAAAAGAAGTGAAAGAAGAAGAGAAGTGCGTTTTCACGCAACTTTAAGCAGGCCACACTATTAACTTATTCATCAGTTATGCGGCGAAAGGGGTGGAGGATGGAAAGAAACTTGTGCAACATATGTAAGCTTGAGGAAGTTAAAGTTATCGTTTCCTCCACGCTGCCGCTGCTATTCGCGCTGCCCGTTTGCCAGCTGAGTGTCGGCGGCATTTGGCAAGCAATAGAAAGCAGCAGAACGAGCGCAATAAATTGCCAGCATTGCAACTCATGTGCAGCACCAACAAGAAGCAAGAAAACAGCAACAGCTACCACAACGATGCGTCACACTTGGCAGCAGACGTTTGTCAACTGCGCGCAATTTGGCAGCGCTCATGAGAAGTTAAGCTGCAGGCGTTTAATTTTATGTGCCACAAGTGGCAACTTGCAACCGACAACTGACAACTGACAGCCGGCAGTCGGCTTTAATAGTGAATAGTTTATGGCAAAAGCGACGGAAAGTAAAGTTAGTTGAATGAAAACTTTTGCTAAACACGATTTTCTTATACAAATTTTCAATAATATTTACTGCCATTAAACGATGCCATGACACAATTACAACAAATACTGCACATTTAATGCTCGCAAGTGTGTGCGTGCAGCTCATTGTGGAGCGCGCTGGTTAGGCTAGTTTTTTGTTGGCGTGACCATTTATGGTCAGCATTGCATCATCGATTGGCAGCGCGTCCGGCAAACGCGGACAGCAAACGCAAAACAAATCACTCTAGCGGTGTTCACGTTCTGCATGAATTGCCCTAACAGAAGAGCATCGACAAAATGTATTTTGTATAATAAAATTTATTGATGGGAGATTCTTTTCATCGTTTTAAACCAGGGCCCGTAAGTAACGATTATGGATATTTTTTTGGACATAAAAATCAAGCCGAAGGAATATATTGATGGGAGATTCTTTTCATCTTTTGAAACCAGGGACCGTAAGTAACGGTTATGGTTACCTTTTCGGACACAAAAATCAAATCGAAGGAATATATTGATCGGAGATTCTTTTCATATTTTGAAACCAGGGACCGTAAGTAACGGTTATGGCTATTTTTTCGGACATAAAAATCAAACCGGAGGAATATATTAATGGGAGATTATTTTCATCTTTCCACCGTAAGCAACGATTATGGCTGTTTTTTATTTTAACAAGAAAATGAAACCGAAGGAATCATTGGAAGTTTTTGAGGTAAATTAAAAAAAAATTACTATGTATAAAATTTAAATTATTGAGAAGTTTTGATTGGGTTAGAATTTTCTAAATACAGAGTTACATGAACTGTACTCAAAATAAACAGCCTTCAACTAGTTTTATTGTTATCACATTTTGCGAAAATTTACTAAGAGGATTGTCTTCTATGCTACATACTTGTCTTCTGAGCGGAAGTGCCAGAATTCTTGTGCCTCGGATGGAACTAAATAATTATCCTAGATTTGTTGTTCGTATCCTTCTTCAACCACCAAGAAGCTCTGCATAACATCAGAAGCTGCCCATCTTCGCTTTTTCGCTAAACGGCTCACTTTTTTTACCAGATCATAGGTCTGAGACGTGTAATTCGACGTTAACTTTGATTGAGAATCTTTTTCAGAAAACTTTAACCGAAAAAAACATGCCATCAATTCTCAGATCAAAAAAAAAAAATTCAGTGTATGTAAATATTAATTTGTTAAATATTGATTGTTGGGGTAGTTGTAGTAGGAAGTTTTTGATTCTCAAAACAGTTAGTTTGATGTTCTTCTATGAAGAATTTTTATGTTTACTTAGACGCACATTGGCCATCCTAACTGACATTTTTTTTGGATGTTTTATGACAATTAATTCATCAGTGGAAAAGTTCATGAATTGAAGTTGAGGAGAGCAAAACTTGTTATCAAGGATCCTAGTTGCGTAATCACGCCGGCTTCAAGGGCCAGATGCCTGATGCTGGCTAATAAGATCACAGGGTGTGGCACTGCCCTATTGCCTTCCCTGACAAATCCCATAAAAGATGAACACATCCCATAAAAGGTGAACACTTGCACCATAACCCAGTAGCTCGAACCTTACTTCAATTCCAGTGTCACCAGAACACTTATCTCTGTTAAGCAGACAGCAGATATCATCAGTCGTGTAGATTTTAACAGAACATTTTCTGTTGGAATGAAAGGAGAAGGTGAAGTCTGAATAGTTGGAACTACTGGAGCTACTTCTACTAGGTCACCTATTCTATCTGCATTCCTTAGACACGTCAGGTTTTTTAATAAATTGAATGACCTCAAATCGGTCAATATAAGAGACTTACTCAAGTTCATCCAAAATACAAATGGAATTGGTTGAAAAAGGCTCTCCATAGAATTTGAAGAACTGTACATATCCTTTGTGGTATTACGACTGACCTAATTGTGTTCTTAGTTTTCTTTAAACCCCCATTTTGAACTCACATAATCTATACTTCTTTTACATGAAGAGTGTAGCATCGAGAGTTCACAGTTCGCGTGAGACTTTAAGCAGCTAAAACTTCCTCTCGTTTGTACAGTTTCAACCTTTTCGGACTCCTGATTAGCTTTAAAGTGTTTTGAACAAAATCTAAACTTTTTCCTAAGTTCATCTATTTTCTACAATGATTTTTTTTGCTGCATTTAAAGAGCCTTTTTCACCAAATTTTCTCACAGTTTTTGCTGATTCTGAACATTAAGTTGAAAACTTTTTGGTTGGCAATGATTAGACACTTAAAGGTTTGCCGATTTCTCTTAAGGGCAGATGACGAACAACATTTTTTTGAGTTTTCAGGTTTGAGATATTTTGGAGCTTTCAGACTCGTCTTTCAGAAAAGTTGCATAAAACGTAACATAACCTAACTAATTTAACGTAGCGTAATGTCAAACTGCTATGAACATAGTTCACTATATTCTTATACAACGCGCTGTTCTGTTTCATCGTCTGGCTAGCTGCCACGTATTGTGAACACCGCAACTATGTGTGTGCGTGCTGGTGCTAACAATGGCAACAGCTACAGTAATAGTGGACACACCGAAAGCCGCCACAACAACAGCTAATCGACAACAAGCTCAAAGCCGACCAACATTGATGCGCAAATCAAGTTTCCGTCGCGGCTGCTGCTATCAGCTTTTGTTGCTGGTCTGATGTTGGCTTTTATCCTGTTGGGGTATGTACTCTTTGATAAGGACTTTGTAATGCTCAGAGAAAGGCGTGGCTGGAATGAAAAATTAGACTCGAGTTTAAAAGTAGATTCAATGTTTATTCCTCTGTCAACACGCTGGTTCGTATAAAGTTCTCGTACTACTTAAATAGTGAAAATATAGGATACAATTTGGTACAAATACTGCACGTCCTTCAGAACTTATATCCCTGTGGCAATGGTCCATCTATACTTTGTTTTAAAGCTATACAGAAACTATTTCAGCTAAGGGTTTTTCGGTAAAGTTTGTAATTTATAACTTGATTTTTCTACACAATGAAAATCGCATTTCTGAGGTCAGTTGTCCCAAAGCTATTCAGAACTATTCTACAATTGAGCATGGTTCAAGTACGTTGAAACTGACTTAAACACTCTTATTGGTTATAACACAATGTTGTTGTTATTTTTGTGAGCAATTTATTTGCACGTCGCATCAATAATTTGCAGCGCACCGCACATCTGTTTGCATATATTCAACGTCAGAATCCTTTTTATCCTTTGCCACCACCTCGCTCACGCACTTCACTGAATTCAAATTCAAGCCATGAAAAATTGGCTGAAAAGCGCTAATGTGGCACCAACAAGCGGCGACTGTTTCTATTTTCGGCTTGAATAAAGCGAAGACTCGCTTAGTGCAAACCCATGTTCGGCGGCAACGCTATCGATGTGCGCGCGCGATAAGCGTCGCAGGAGCGTGACGTGCTGCCAGCGTTGAGCTGCCAAATTTAAGTTCATTTAATTGACTTTTGGCATTGAGGTAGAGCAGCAGTGAACAGCAACAGCGCAGCTATTTTTGTTTTGCCATTGACTGAAGAATGCACTGTGATTCAGTTCAAATTTATTTCGATTCTTAAGTGCATTGGTGAACATTTATTTCCCTTTGATAGAATCAATATTTATTGAGCTAAGAATGCAGCTTCAGCTTTAGGAAGCTTGAACGAGTCTTCACACAGATTTAACTTTGCACTATTTGAGTAGGAAAGTTAGTTTGAAATTGTTGTGTTTAATTGAAAGACAACACCGGCCAATGTTGTCCAATGTTTCGGCATTTTGTGCGTACAAAAGTTAACAAAAAAAAACTCTTGGCCATTAACACTAATTCGAAACTTAAATTTCTAATTTAATTCCTCTGCCTGTGTGGGTCAAAGTGAGTTTCCACTTGCCACAATTACAACATGGAAGCAACAGCCGAAGAAATCGCTTTGTTTGTGTGCTTAAAAGTTTTCATTGGTGAGTTAATAGCAAAAACTTTTCCACCACATTTTTGCGCCCTTCTTCTTGCTGTTTTGTTTAATGGTGTGGCGTACGTTTCGGTTAATTTGAAGCCAACACAATTTGGAGAAATTAAGGATATACGAGTAGCGAAAAGGATGCAGGTTCAACAACATTTTGATAGGTGTGAAGATGAAGAAGACGCAGAGTGAGCTAACCAACGGAGGAATATAAAAGAAGTGGTGGATAAACCACTAATTAATGCTCAAAGTCTTCTTCAGGTTTGATTTATTTCTGGTGTTAAACTTAAATTTTAAGCTTTGTTGTATTCAGAGATCTACAGCAGAATTTTATGGCAAATATTTTTGTGATGCATTTCATCCTTAAAAGTTCTGTTTCAAAGGATATTTTTTGGCATTTTAGGCAATAGGGGTAAAATTGGCCCATAAAAATGGCAGCTAGAGGTTTAAAATGTTCCACAAAAATGTTCCCTGTGGTATTTTGCACAAGAATGCTAAACACATCATACACCTAAAATGTAAAATTATATGGTTTTCGTATGCCGATTCACTATAGGAATGTACAAAAGAGGGGCAAGTTTGACCACCTAAAGAAAAATTCAGACGTAAACTTTCAAAACGTCTACCCTACGTTTATGTCTCTTAAAAAGAATCCGTAGTCAGAATTTTGTTATTTAAAAAAAAATTATTTTGTTGTTCAGTGTAATTAATCCTCAAACTCTTCTAAAGTTTTGATTTGCAGTAGAATTTAATGGAAAATAGTTTTGTGATGCATTCCTGCCTTCTGTTTCAAAGGCAGTTTAGGAAAAAGTGTTAAATTTACTCATAAAAATGGGAGCTAGAGTTTTAAAATGTTCCACAAAAATGTTTCTCGTGGTATTTTACATAAAAATGCTGAACACATCGTATACCTAAAATGTAAGATTACATGGTTTTCGTATGCCGATTCACTACAGGAATGTGCAAAAAAGGGTAAATTTTGAATAACAAACGAATCAAGGATTCAATGGATGCATAGCTTCAAGGAAAGGAAAACAAAATTTGAATAAGTTAAACCTGATGAAGAATTAAAGAAAATAGATACGAACACATGGATAACTTTACAGGACACAATTGGAAGATATACAGTCGAATCGCTTAACACTAGAAGTACCGAGCGGTCATTTGACGGTTTTCAGTTTTTGATTAACCGTAGCTCGAAAACGGTTTAAGTTACGAATCTTATTCTCCTTGACTTTTAATATTTTGCAAAATATTGTTAGTGCAAAATATTAAAAGTCAAGGAGAACAAGATTCGTAACTTAAACCGTTTTCGAGCTACGGTTAATCAAAAACTGAAAACCGTCAAATGACCGCTCGGTACTTCTAGTGTTAACTGAACTGAGCCCACGTCCCATTTTTGTGTGTATTTTTTCTGAAAATTAGTTCAGTTGACTGGAACTTTGCATAACTGAAAAATTTGGCTTATAGTTAAGCGGACTTGATTGTATGACTAAAGTTGAGATTCTTATATGGAAGGAAGTTATTTTGAATGTGTGGATGTGGAATGTGAAAATATTAAATTAAGTGAGAAAATACAGCACATTAGAACTGCTGTGCTCTCTGGCATTTCAATAACTAGGAGAAATCAATACAATTCTATAATAACCTAAGGACTCTAAAAATGATCTATGATATCCATCCCTGAGATAACCGAATCTGAGCGTTTTTTTTTTGAAAAAGCAGCTGTGTGTGTGTGTGTGATGCCATTTGAATATTTGTATTAAAATATGTCTTAAAGTGATGATTATTGTTATAAAACCAGCATGGTTTCCCCATAAAAACGATAAAAAAATTAACAACCAGTAAATCACGCAGCAAAAGATAACTGAAGTGTATACGAAAAAATTGGTGGCGAGTAGCATTTTGTGATAATATTTTTACGATAATAAGCTGCATGCCGTCATTAATTAATCTGAAGCTGGCTGCGTTTACGAGATGAGCGCATAATCCTGCATGTAATTCCGCAGCTCAGTAAACTTGAAGCATTTGGCTCCGATGCCGGAGAGACCTAAGCGCGAACAAAAATAAATGCCAACTTTACTAGCGAGTTGGCGTGAAGGGCGCCGGGCGGTCGGCGTGTCAAGTGAAGAAATGCGCGCGAGCAGCTGGTGAGGAAAAGTGGTAACGTGCACATAATACCACAACAGACAAACAGCCAGACACTGACACCGACCGAGATACGGACCGACAAACAGACGGAGACAGCGACAGGCTGTGCAAGCGGTTGACAAGCTGTTGAAATGTGGCAAACCAATGTCAAGGTGGATTAGTTTGGCGCGTTGACAGTTTGTTGTGCGCTTATTTGCACAGCCCACAGACTGTTTGTCTGCTAGCCAGACGCTCGCCGGGCCACTGACAGTCGTGCTGTCTTCTACGTTGTTTGTGCTACGCAAGAAGATCGAAATGCTCCAGGCGTGAGACAGTTTTTGCTCTCTAACTTTACTATTTATAAAGTCGTGTTTGCTATATATATAGTTTAGTGACTTGAAGTCTGTTGTTGGGTGGAGGCGCTCGTCTGTCTTTAAGACAAGCTAAGCCTATCGCTGATACTAATCTGTCTTCATATTTAACACTTTACATATTTATCTCCTTTCAAGTTTGTCCATTCTGAAATCTCTTGGTTCTTATATTAGTCTATCTTCATTTTCGCCCTGTATTTTGTTCTAGTTTCTTCTCTTCTTGGTTCCTCTAGGGCCATGTTGTTTCTTTGTTTATCTGTGTTTATATTTGTCTTTTCATATTTTTGTATCCATATTTGTTGGCTTTTGTATCTTGTAATGTTTGTGCTGTGTCCATTCTTACAACCGTTTCGTGTTTTCTATTTTTAGGTTCGTTTTCTTTAAAGTTTGTCTAATCTTGTGACCATTTTCGGGAGCTGCGGAGATATGACAGAGGAGGATATGATAAAAGACGTTGTACTACTGTGTCCAAAAAATAAGGTGACGTTGTATTTATTTTGAAAATTCTTTATTTATTCTTCCAAATCAATTTCATCCCCTTCAAAGTAATCCCCTCCCGATGGAATGCACTTATGCCAACGGATTTTCCAATCTTCGAAACACTGATTGTAGTCACTTTCCGGAATGGTCTTCAGTTCCGTCTTCGCTGCGGCTTGAATCTCCTCTATCGTGTCAAAACGGTGTCTTTTAGCTAGCGGTCTTTTGAGCTTGCTGAACAGCCAGAAGTCGCACGGCGCCAGATCAGGTGAATACCGGTGGTTGCGGAACGATATGGGTTGAGTTTTTGGCGAAATGATCACGAATTACGAGTGCAGTATGGGATGGTGCATTATCGTGGTGTAAAAATCAAGAATTGTCTTTCCACAATTCCGGCCTTTTTAGGCGGATAGCGTTACGCAAATGACGCATAACGTTCAAATAATATTCCTTGTTGACTGTTTGGCCCGGCAGAAGGAATTCATAATGCACAACACCACGATAATCGAAGAATTCAAATGTCACCTTATTTTTTGGACACAGTAGTATGTACTGGCAGCCGACCCAGACCCAGGTTCAAATACTGCCTGTAATAACACCTAAAAAAAATAACGGGAAAACTCGTTTTCTCTTTCGGTGGCTGTCCTCTCAGCTGGAAATGGCAAACCTCTGAGAGTAAAAATTGCTTATGAAAAAGCTCCCAACCTGCCGTTCGGAACCGGCATAAAACTGTAGGTCCCTTCCATCCGCGTACAAATTCACACGCACAACACGGGTGGTTGCGGGAAGCTAGGCCTTAGTCTCGCGTAAGCGGGCTGTCGTGCCAGTCAATTATTAAATTATTAGCATGTACTTTTCGACTCTCCAAGAATGCATAATTTTTTAAAAGTTATACCACCAGGAACCGTACCGGTTATGGTTTATAAAAAAAGTCATACAAAAGTCAGATTTTAACTGTTATCTTTTAACTTTTATTTTTCTCGACAAAAATAAAAGTTATTTTGTGCCTTTATTTTTTCGGTCGAATATATCAGGCAGTTTGATTTTTTTCAAAGGCCGTTTAATCGACAAAAAAAACTATTGATACCATTTTTTTCGTCTCAGCAGACCGCACATACTGATGACTATAAGACTTGTGCGACGAAAAAAATTGTATCAATAGTTTTTTGGTCGGTCAAACGGCCTTTGAAAAAATTCAAATTGCCTGATATATTCGACCGAAAAAAATAAAAGTCACAAAATAACTTTTATTTTTGAGCAACAAAATAAAAGTAAAAAGTAACAGTTATTTTTGCCTGAAATGATAAAAGACACAAAATAACTTTTATTTTTAACATTTATCGTAAAAGTCAAAAATTTAAAAGGCGTTTAACCCCAAAGTTGCCTGAGAGTAACTTCACTTATTTGTCATCTTACAGCAAAAGCTTCGATTGATTTATGGGTTTTAATTTAAGTAGGCACCAACAAATTAATATTTTTAGAAGTGAATTCAAAGCAAATTAAAAAAAATTTACTGTTTTTACCCCAAAATAATTTCCAATAATTTGCAGCGATATCAGGGAAAGTTTGTGTTCTAATTGAAGTCTAAGAATTGGGCCCGTTTGATCAAAACCCTGTTTCATTAATAATGGTTACATAAAATCAAAAAGTGATAATTTTGTATTTTTCCATAAATATTAAATAATTTTTTTGTAAAAAAAAATATTGATACAACATTTATTTAACCCGTTTTAAGCTAAAATTGTTCAAAAGTAAACTAGCTCTAGAACTCTAACAAAGAGGCGTGGCGACTTCAAATGTCGTGTGCACACTTCTTAGGCAAATATTTCATGATTTAAATACCAAAAAGTAATATCGAGACACAGGGTAAAATTCGGCGTTGAAACGGTTAATATTCGTGAGGTTGAGGCCATTCGGATCATAATGGTATATTTGAAAAAGTCGACCAGGAATTTTTTCGTTATGCCTTGTTGAATTGAAAATTGTAAAATAACAGTTATTTTCGGTCTCTGAATATGACCTTTAACTTGTTTTTATAGTTGCTGGTTGCTATAGTTGCTATAGTTGCTTCCTGGCTATGGCCCCGACCTAACCTAACCCGGCCGCTACTCTTGTTGATCTTTCTAAAAGTTAAATCTGTCTTTCAAAACAATCGTTTGTGCTTTTAATTTGATATATTTTAGACAGTTTCCGTCCAGCTGTCGGTGTTCAAATCTGACTTGCGTTGTTGCGTTTGTTCCAACTTACCTCCACATTCTTTCCTTTTAAATGCCCATTTGTCTCCTGGCTCATCTTCTAGTCTGCAGTTTCTTCTCGATCCAATGTCTACACCACCCAGTCGCACATCTCTCCATCTATTCATTCCTCTCATCCTCCACACCAAGTTACTAAATAAATTTGGTGCAAAGAAAGCAAAACTCAATAAGCAAAACCAAATGGAAACTACAAACAAAGTTGCAATGTAAAGTTGGCCATAGCCGTCGCTTTAAGTGTGATGCAAATTGCAATTGTCTGTTGTTGTTGTTGTTGATTTTGTACTTGCAAAGGATAAAAAGCAGCTGGTGCGCTTTGTCTCCTGCTCGGTTCATCTTCCCACAGTTTAGTCGACGACAAGCTGTCCACTGCTCGAGCGTTGCCTGTTGCATGCAGCCTTGTAAGTTGCAACATTTCTACTCTCTGCGTTGCTTACTATTTCCTGTTGTCTTGGCTGCTGCTGGTTTATTTGTCTGGCAGTAATGCGCGAAGATAAACTTGTGCAGTTTGTAGTTGTAGTATTGCAAGTTGCTGTTGTTGTCGTTCGCAGTGCGGTGCCAGAAATATGAAACAAAAGTCAATCGACTGCCTTGGCTCCTCTGGCTGCCACCTCACTGTCCGCTGTGTGTCAAACGCCTCTTCATCACTTGTCGTTACGTTTTGTGACAGTCGCAGATACGTTTAATTTGCCTTCTTGCTGCCCATTTGCCTTCGTCCTTGCCTTGCCACACTGGTCGCCGAATGCTGCAACGCTCCACAGTTCACTGTCGTATTCGACATTTTTCTTTGTATTTTATTTTGCGCTTAATGCAAATTGTGTTGCTAATTAAAAAATACCATACACACAAACATGTATACGTAGGTTTGTATGCGTGTATAACTTTTAACTTTGTGTTACTTTTAATGTGTGGAAATTTTACATTTCAAATTACATGAAATTCCAGCAAAGCAGCTGCAAGGATTTCCAAGTGGCTGCCAGCCATACAGAATTTGTTTGGCTTTTTTGTGAGTAAAGGCACTCGTATGAGATTTCAGAAGGACAAACAAATAGCTAAATGAAAAACACAATAACAACAATAACATTAACATAAACGCTTTGGGCAATTTGAGTGCAAAGTGTGTGACTTGAGTAGCACTTTGAATGCTTCGAGTGCCTTTGAACTACACTTGAGAGCAATTTCGACAACATTCAAGTGTACCTGGCAACTGTTGAAAGTTTCATGAATCCTGGCCAGTTTTGTATAAAATTTCACAATTTTTATAGCGTTAGAGGTGAAAAATCTACAAAGAAAGTGAACTGACTCCTGGCCAGTTTTGTATAATATTTCACCATTTTTATTAGAGCTGAAAAATCTTCAAAGAAAGCTTCTAACAGACTGCAGTCTTCTTACAAATAAAAAACTACTTCCAGTTAGGGGGATATGCCTCATATTTTAATTTTTAGAAACTCAGAAGGCACAAAGTGGCTTAAACTAACCTGAAGCTAAGTAAAAATATTCAAAAATCCATATGGAGCACTAAATCTGCACAGCAAAAGTAAGAGGAAATTAATATTTTATGAAAATTTCTCAGATTATTCAACACTTTTAATTTTCATCTGGTTTCAACGTACTCTTCATTTTGAAATCGCTTTGATTCGGTTTTTGTGCCTCACATAAAAAAGTTGAAAAAATATAAATTAAAAATCTTCTTTGCCTTTTAATGTTGTCCCAATCACTGTGTATGCTTTTCTGGTTCATAAACTGGGGAAAGGTGTGCTTAAAGTGAAAAAGAAACAAGTGGTGAGGTAGTGAATGAAACGAGAAGTAAGAGATAATTTAAATTATAATTTAAAGAAATGAAATTTCAAATTGATTGAAGCCAAAGCTACAATGATTTTTTGAAATTAAAAAAATAATAAGGCAAAGTAGAACCTTATTTCTTTCACATTAGTTGTGAAAAGACGGAAGAAGCGAGAAATTTAAGTTCGGTTGAAGTGGCAGCCTTTTTGTGAAAGCTCACTTAAGCATAAAAGGATGGCTCATTGTGAAATTACATTAACCCTTATTTACGGCACTTGGAAGCACGGGGATTTTAACAAAATTTACAGTAGAAAAAACTGTAAGTAAGGAACGGATGGCATCGAATTTGTAGTGTTTTCCTGGGCAGGGATGTACATGGCTTCATGAAATATAGGATCGTTACAATCCCAGTCATCAGCATGAATACTCATTAGTAGTGTCCGACCGAAACATCTTTTTTGGGCCGAAACCGAAACCGAATTTCGGGTTTTTTTTTAATATTCGGCCGAAACCGAAACTTTCTAGTTGAAATAAAAATCACCATATCAATCATTTTTTTTCAACAAACGAATTTTACATTAAGTAAATAAAGAACAAACAAACAAACATAACATAAATAAATAAATACTTATTAATAAAAACAATTTATTCATTTTTTAAAAACGTAAACATGAAAAAATCACCCTTTCGTACCTTACTCGCTAATATTCAAAATTAAATAATTTAATATTATATCCTAAAAAAAGAAGTTTATTTACATTGGTGGCATCTAAATTATAAATTACTCCTCCTTTTACTATATTTCTGCTACACAATAAAATGTAAAAAATATTCTAGAATGTTTATTATATAATATTCTGAAACCGAAACCACTTATTAGGGCCGAAACCGAATATTCGGTCGGACACTACTCCTGTGTCCTGTGAGTACAGAAACGATTATGATGATGAAGTACAAAGAGGCAAAGGTTGAATAGATGTGTAGATTGTTCTCTGTTTAGTCAGGTTGGGTTTATCTGCGAGTGCGAGCGCTGCTTGAAGTTAAGCTTGACCGAACCAAGAAGAACAAAATCTTCCATTTGAAGAAATTCATTTTTTTTGGCAACAAATTGCATAAATAGAGGAACATATATATATATATCCCAAATAAAAACAACCATAATTATTTGTGTCCAACCGAAGGTAAAATTTGGCAGAAGCCGAATATTTGGCATAAATAAAATATTAGGCCGAAGCCGAATACTAATAAAAATTCTTTTAAGTAAAAAACTGATCAAATTTAGCCGTTCTTTCTCCTTTCTCTATTCATTTCTTTGCTCCATTTAAGAATTAATAAAATAATATATATATATATATAATATAGTATATATACTTTTGTAAAAAAAACAGCCTTACACTTCCGTTTCGAACAAAAACAAAAAATGTAACAATTCAATTGACATAAATAGCTGATTAGAGATAATTTTTATTAATCGCAATCTTGAGTCCGAAAAATCGATAAAACCCGATATTTGATAAAATACTTTAAAACAGAGCAAATTGACTTGCATTACAGGGTGAAAACCTTCGAAAACCAATTTTAAACCTTATTTAAAATTGGCCAAATAGGCTGAATACCGAAGCCGACGACGAGTGTTCGGTCGAACACTAATAACACAGGGCAACAAATTTCGACTTTGTGTCGGCTTTTCTGGGTTTGACATCAGTTCTAGGGTAATTAGGGACCGCTGATTTCGAATCTGCAAACCGTTTTCAATACTTAGTTTCCGTTTTCGCAAAAAATGGGCGTGTCACTTTTTCGGATTTTCCCTGACTTTTTTCACGTTTGGGATTGTAATTTCTAAACCAACCAACGGGTTGACATGATTTTCACTTTGTGGCAGTTACAACACCTCACGGCTTCTCTTCCAATGTAATTTATTTTTATGAGTTTTAAAATTCCGCGGTAATTGGACGTCAAAGTCGGAAAATATGGAATTTCAAGGCATTTTCTTAGATGTTAAAAAACATGCACATTTTACGTGAATCAACTATCGAGTAAGGTATAACACGAAAGCGGAAACATCAAGCAACACAACACAGCCAAATTATTTGGCGGAATACACATTCGCATCGAAATAATAGCAAAAATGTCAATGTAATAGTCATTTTCATCAAAATGTGGGTAATTTCCTTAAAAAATTAGGAGCCTCAAAATATGCTCTTTTATATGTTCCATTTATAGTCTGATATACAAGCAAAAAAACAAAATGATTTTGAATTGCTCCAAACAAAAAAAAAAAAATAAAAGCTTTGCATATTTTGAGGCACCTAATTTTTTAAGGAAATTACCCACATTTTGATGAAAATGACTATTGTACATTTTTGCTATTATTTCGATGCGAATGTGTATTCCGCCAAATAATTTGGCTGTGTTGTGTTGCTTGATGTTTCCGCTTTCGTATTATACCTAACTCGATAGTTGATTTACGTAAAATGTGCATGTTTTTTAACATCTAAGAAAATGCCTTGAAATTCCATATTTTCCGACTTTGACGTCCAATTACCGCGGAATTTTAAAACTCATAAAAATAAATTACATTGGAAAAGAAGCCGTGAGGTGTTGTAACTGCCACAAAGTGAAAATCATGTCAACCGGTTGGTTGGTTTAGAAATTACAATCTCAAACGTGAAAAAAGTCAGGAAAAATCCGAAAAAGTGACACGCCCATTTTTTGCGAAAACGGAAACTAAGTTTTGAAAACGGTTTGCGGATTCGAAATCAGCGGTCCCTAATTACCCTAGAACTGATGTCAAACCCAGAAAAGCCATTTTGCTGTTGATCAGTGTAATTATGTTAATCTGTATACATATAACTCTTTGTCCAGACCGACCGACTGACTGATTCATCAACGCCCATCCCAAGCCGCTGACGCTACAAAGGGGCAAAACATGGGTTATAGTGTTGTATGAAGAGATCTAATGAGTCTGTATTGATTTGAAACTTGGTGAAAAGACTTAAAATACAAAATAATTCAAAAATAATTAAATACAAAATAATATTTAAAAAATATAAACCAATCAGCTGATTGACTTCAAAATTAGTGAAAATACTTGAAATAAAAAATATTTGGATAGATTTGGAGAATGTCCTCATAATCAGAATAAGTCAGGGCATGTCTTTCACTGTTTAAAAATCAACATCAGCGGAGGTAAACACATTTGTTAGAAGTCACATCCCATAGTTTATGTGAAGTCTCATCACTGAACATTAATAATAATAAATAATTGACTGGCACGACAGCCCGCTTACGCGAGACTAAGGCCTAGCTTCCCGCAACCACCCGTGTTGTGCGTGTGAATTTGTACGCGGGTGGAAGGGACCTACAGTTTTATGCCGGTTCCGAACGGCAGGTTGGGAGCTTTTTCATAAGCAATTTTTACTCTCAGAGGTTTGAACCTGAGGTTGCTGCCTTCGACTCGCGGTCCAACGCACTAACCAACTGAGCCACGGCGGCTGAACATAAAATGAAGTCATAAAGTACAATTCGTGCCTGCAAAGCTGCTGGACGTTGCTAGTGTTTAGTTAGTTTAGTTTATTTCTTATTCTCTTTCTCTCTCTTTCAATATATTTCTCTCTTAAGTTTTGTAAATCTTTCTGTTTATTTCAACATACTTATTTCATATTTCTGTTTATTTCAATATATTTTCAAATCCAAAATAAAATCTAACCAACAAAGGACTAAATTTTTCTTGTAACAATTTCCATGAACTCTAAATATTCATTAGTCCACCCCTCCCGTTGCCTTGCCGCAGTGACTTTCATCGCATTTTCTCGTCACTGTATTTTTGCTGTCACATTGTGCTCCTCAATGAAATTTCGCATCATTTTTTTTGTAATATTTCCTTTCTGTTGTCATTTCAGTTTCTTGTGCATTGCAAATAATTTCCTACTTTCATTACTTGCACAATCACCGGCAGCGACAGCGACAGCGACTGCGGCTGCGCGCACTTTTCATAAATTTTGTTTGCATTTACACTTTTTTGTGGCAGCATTTTCTTTATTTGCAAATACAATGAAAAACATAAAAATAAATGATAATGTCGCTTGCCATAATCGAAAAGTGTGGGTAGGTGTTTGCTGTTGAAAGGGAGTTGCTGTTGTTGTTGTTGTGCGATGGTGGCTGCAGTGACATGTTTGACATGTGTTGTATGTGTGGTTTTTGCGCGGGTGAGGTGGTTTTTCGATACTAAAAAATAATGGGGAAGTCAAATGGAAGGTAAAACGAAAGCGAATATAATTGAAGGTGAACAAAATCGATGCCGTGGTGCACTAAAATCTAACTTAAAAGCAGTCAACGAGTGGTGGAAATGTTTACAGTTTATTGAAATGTTTATTTGTTGTAGTAAATGTGAAGTACTAAAAAAGGTAGAAAGGGAATTTAGAAGTTATAAACTTATGGGATAAATAGACACCAGATGCGTGTTAAAAGGTACTAAAAGAGTGTCTGAGTGTACTAAAAGCGTCCTAAGCGTGAAGTACTAAAAAATGTAGAAAATAAATTTAGAAGTAATAAACTTATTGGATAAATAGACACCAGATGTGTGTTAAAAGGTTCTAAAAGAGTGTGTTAGTGTACTAAAAGCGTGCTAAGCGTAAAGTATTAGAAAAGGTAGAAAAGGAATTTAGAAGTAAAAAACTTATGGGATAAATAGACACCAGATGTGTGTTAAAAGGTACTAAAAGATTGTGTTAGTGTACTAAAAGCGTGCTTAGCGTGAAGTACTATACAAGGTAGAAAAGGAATTTAGAAGTTATAAACTTATGGAATAAATAGACACCAGTTGTGTGTTAAAGGGTACTAAAAGAGTGTGTTAGTGCCAAATATGCACTAAATAGTCAACTCAGTGGGGTTAAAATTGCATAAAGCAACACTAAAAACTATTTAATAGTAAAAACCTGCATTTGACTACTAAAATATATTACAACTGTATTAAAAATTAACTGCTACTTGTGATAATAATCATGATTGAAGTAATGACAGCTTAAACTACTAAAGATAAAATAATTTCAGTACTCACTACTCCGTTAATCTTCTGTTCCTACGTCCGTCTAAGGCAATGTTTCTATTACATTTTACAATATATAGAAGAATATTTAGAATGCACAAAAGTGCAACCCTTTTACGTCTCTGATGAAGTGGCAACTGTAACAAAAACATAGAAAGCAGGGATGCCCTCACAGTTCACACACACACACACACTCAGCACCCACATCAAACAACGCCACAATTCCGCTCATTCGCACTGAGCTGTCGATTTTTGCATACCTTGGAAACATGTTCTCGCCACTCTCGTTACTTGCTCGCCTTTCAAGCGACCCCACCCACGCCACGCCACGCCGCCTGGCCGCCTTGCATCATTTCATGCAACGGCATCATTGTGAACGTCAGCGGCTGCTGACGGACGTCGCATTGCGCCATTGTTGCTGCTGTCGTGTGCTTTGCTCTTGTTGTTGCTATATTTAGTTGTTGTTGTTTTTGCATGTGACGCAGAGTTGCATGCACATTATTATCACACATCGACAGCGCATTACGTGCACGATACGCAATTGTCACATGTGCAGCAGCAGTGGCAGCAAAGACAATGCCATACAAACACACACGCACACACACACACACACACACGCATGCACATGCAGCTAGTTTGATTGCACAACGGATACATTTCGCAAGACTCGCAAGCACATTGAAGCCAAATGCTGCTGGGCTGTGCTGCCTGAATGAGAGCAGCCACCCCACGGCCGCGTTGGGAACTCGCCTCCGAGCAGAAATGACGCTGGCTCGCGGCCGATGACAATGCGGCCCGATACTATAATGCGATACGCGCACAAAGGCGCAATATGAACAAAACGTCTATGCGCAGGGATGCAGCCCATGCAACAACAACAAACACTACAATACAACAATACAAGAGCGCTGAAAAAAGGCCAACGGAAAGGCGCAGTTTTAGGTCGCTTGAGAGTAAATAATGCACATTTCGCTGCAATTTTTTAATTATCATTAATTGTTTTTGTTATTGTTTTAACAATTTTTTAACATAGTATTCAATGGAAATATTGAATATGAATTAAAAGAGAATTAACATTGTTTAGAGCAACTTCACCTATTTGTCATCTTATAGCAAAAGCTACGATTGATTTATGGGTTTTAATTTAAGTAGGCACCAACAATCTAATATTTTTAGAAGTGAATTCAAAACAAATTACAAAAATTTTACTGTTATTCCCAAAATAATTTCCAATAATTTGCAGCGATATCAGGGAAAGTTTGTGTTCTAATTGAAGTCTACGAAACCCTGTTTCTTTAATAATGGTTAAATAAAATCAAAAAGTGATGATTTTGTATTTTTCCATAAATATTAGATAACTTTTCTGTAATTAATAAATATTGATTCAAAATTTATTTATGCTAAAATTGTTCAAAGGTAAACTAGCTCTAGAACTCTAACAAAGAGGCGTGGCGACTTCAAATGTCATGTGCACGCATCTTAGGCAAATGTTTCATCATTTAAATACGAAAAAGTAATATCGAGGCACAGGGTAAAATTCGGCGTCGAAAGGGTTAAATTCGAAAATTCTTCTGCTTTCTTACAAGTATTTGAAACAATTTTTTTAACCCATTTTCGGCCGCTGGTCGATTTTTCGACCAGCCACTTTGAAGGAGAGTAGCTCTGCACTTAGACATTATATCTGTGAACTTTTGATGCATAAAATAGCTTTGGTCTTTTGGTAACCCCTCGAAATAATAATTTTTTTTAAAAAAGATAAATTTAGAGATGTTGGCGAAGGCACGAAAAAAAGCATTTTTTTAGTCATATTTTGAATATTCTGAAAAATATATAACCTTTTCAAATTATTGATTTATTATTGATTATTTACGAAGCCTAAAGACCAAATTACCGCAATCAATTGATATCCATAAAATTATGAAAATATTTTTACCTCTCAGCACCGCGTACTTTTCAGTGGTCGAAAAATCGAAAATTGGCCAGAAGTCGTCATGTATGTACATATGTAAGCCAACAATTGTTTGTTTTCATGCTTGATTATTATTTGACCAAAATTATATACATATATATTTGTTTTT
Organism: Melieria picta; assembly: GCA_964056695.1. Lineage (NCBI taxonomy): Eukaryota > Metazoa > Arthropoda > Insecta > Diptera > Ulidiidae > Melieria > Melieria picta. Next base: position 86,342,672 of record OZ057399.1, on the reverse strand, counting down.
ATTTGAAATTAAATTTTTATTAATTTATAAAAAAAATAATAAAAAAAAATAAACAAAAAAAATCCAAAAATATTCTTGATTAAGGTCCTAAATGTAAGTCCTTAAAAGGAATTAAAAAAATATTGGCTATTTCTGGTAGCGGCCGAAAATGGGTTAAATCACAAAATTCACATGTAACCGTTCTGTATTTTGGATCGAAATGATTAAATTTTGTTTGAATATTGTATTAAATAATTTTATTTGTTTGTTTTAGTTATGTAACTCGGGTTGAGATTGTTTTATTAGATAAGTTTTTTTTAGTTTTATTATTTATTATTATTAGTAGTTATTAGATTTTACATTTTATTAGAAACGACGTTAAAATATATCGCTAGAAGTAGACATAATTTCCTGTAAAATTGTTTGAAAATGTAATTTGATTTTTTTCTTTGTCTCATCAAAAGTGCTCCATCACATCTCGTTAACTTTTAACTGCATTTTACTTTTCAACTTGTTTGTCTATTTGTTTGCAACTTACTAAATATTCTCAATTTTTAAGCTCAAGTCGGAGAATTCGTTTAAAATTTCAACGCATTACGAAAACTCAACGCAAAATTTAATTAAAACTTTAATTTGTTGCATATTTTACGGCTACATGGCAAACACGGCTTGTACATTTTGTGTGTTTCATGTTCGAACAGGGCGTTTAATGAGCCAAGCAAATAGCGACGTCATACGGTCACCTTAAAGTCAGCAGAATGTGAGCTGAGAGTCATTATTTTCGAGAGTAAATACTGTCGGAAGTTTTTAATTGCTTAAGCTGCACGAAAGTTTAGCTGCTTAAACTGTATGTATGTCTGTTAGGTGTACACATAGGTTTTTGAGAGAAATTAGGCAGTGTATATTTTCACACCAAATGGCATTGGAAACAGAGATCTCTGCTTTCTAATTGCTTATAGAGGCCAGAGAAGCACTTGTTGGTAGAAGTTATCATTTGTTTAATCTCCAGTCTGACATAACTTTTGATGTTCAAATCAGAGACCTAAAATAATTATTATCCATATTTTTGGAAATAAAAAAATTGCCCTTATTTAAGACATTTCTAAAATATTGATTTATAATAATTATTTCCAAGAAGAAATTTTTTATGTGACCTGTAACTATTCTCATGCAATAAATCTTTTTGAGTTGCATAATAACTGTTATAAGAAACAAGTATACAAGTATATTTTTCGTTGTCGATAATTATTATTTTTTGTCGATAATTATTATTAAAAAAAACTTTTTTTTTTACGTTGAATTACCACATTTTGGGTATGAATTGATTTTTAATTGTTTCAAATTGACAAACATAAATTAACTGCAGAAAACTAATTTCCACCAACAACTAAATCTAAAATGTCCTTCTAAATTCTGGACTGCACCCCTACCTTGGGATACCTGCTAACAATCTACATATTTCAAGCAAAATCACCGTAAAAAACTAACTAGAACCCAGTTTGTAAACAAGTCGGCCAAGACCGACTGCAACTCTCTTTGGAATATTTTTCTTAAATTGTGTTCCCTTTCTTTTGCTTATAAATGTTTTGAATTATATTTTGCGCTATTTACGCGCTCAATAAAAACTGAAAATTAATACGTAAAAGTTACATTTCTCGGTTGCGGCAAACTTGGATGAAGCCGAAGACCAGTGTTGACAAAAGTCCTTTCAGTCTAACTGCACATTCCTTGTGGCGACCATAAATTGTAGGCTTTAATTCAGCTAATGGTCGGAGTGAATGTGGCCCATTGTTTTCTACCTATTTACGTGCTTTTGCTGTTGATTTTGTTGTTGTTTATTTCAATTAAATTTTCGAAAGCAACTCTGGAGAAAATGGCAATGTTTTCTTTTGGGGAGGAACAGAAGCCAGAACTTTGGGTGTTAAATTAACGAAATTAAATTGGTGGATTTCGCGGCGAAAATGAAAAGTACGCTCGAGATGATAATCTGGCAATGTTGCGAGCAACATTGTTGCTGGCGGTGCTAATGAGAAAAAGCGGAGGTGGAAAGTGGGGGTGACTATTTGCGTTCACAGGGCAAACGGGAGTGCAGATTTCTATCAAAAATTATCGGCTATTAATTCGAACTGTTGTTTGATAATAAAATTTGTAATATTTGGAAATTAATGGAAAATTTTGTAACAATGAAAAATAAAGAAGGCTATAAATATTTACTAGCAAAATTAATTATTTTTTATATCTGTTGATGTACTGTGACTCTAATTTTTGAGAGTGTTGCCAAATTGGTCAAACTGTCACGTGCTTCATTAAATTCTTTGTTTTTGATTTTTTCAGCTTCTGCCAAGGTGTGCAAATTTTTTGCGCGCCTGTTTGCAACTTTTCATTGCAGGTGTTTCTCCATTCCGTCTGCCTACGTCGTTGGGTTCTTTTCCTTTTTTCCCCACAAGCTTTGGATTCGTGGCTGTGAGGATTCGCTTTGTTTGCAGAGGTTTCAGATTTTTTTTATGTTGTTGTTGTTGTGTGGGCAGCCTTCATAATGTGTTGTTGTAGCACTTTTATTCGATGGTACTTGGTGAAATGGTTTTTCAACTAAATGAAGCGGAACGTGTACTGCCGCCCACTCTGTCACGATTGGAGTGGCTTGAGAGAAGGGGGAGGTAAAGGCGTATTCGCCGCACTTTCCATCGTAAATATTTTAATATCGTATAAAAGCACTTTTGATGTTCGGGAGATTTTTAAGGTACCTTAGAGAGTAATGCAAATTAAATTGTTTCCTGGAAATATCATTAAAAATATTGCGCTATAAGTAGATGTCGGTTTAAGTCGCCTGTGACAGTTGTCTCTGCATCCTAGAGTTTCTTTAGGTAAACTTCTGCTTGGTCCTTCCACCTGAGATATGGTCTAAGGGTGTGCCGACTCAAGCACGGAGCGGGACCTGGAGGGTTTTCATTCATTTGGAATGAATTGAAATAAATTGAATGGATTTCATTCACACAACTCGTACATGCCACACAGATCTTCTGTAGATCTTCTACCTTTTCGAATGATTGTCGTTATTTGCCATCACCCGTTCTTCTGGACCATATAAGAATACTGGCATTAGGAACGACTTATGGAACGTCTGTTTCTCTTTTGTCTCTATTGTGTTTTGGGGTTCCAATGCCTGTGACATATATAGTTCCACATAGTATTGGGCCCAAAAGTTGTCCAATGAGATCCTGTGTGTACCATTGGCCCAACATAAACCCCGTTGACAAGAAGAGGATCATTCTTGGTTGATTTCCAGGCAGACATCGGCGAAATAGGCGAAGCTTTTCACTACCTGAAAGCTGTAACTGCCTTCAGTGACTTGTTGTTCCAGTCGCCTGGAATCCTGATAGACAGCAACTAACTCATGACAGCAGTACTTTTCGACTTACTGTTAATTGCTTTTTCCAAATTTTTGTTTTCTCAATTTGAATATAAATTTTCTAATAAAAAGTTGTATAAAAAAATTTTGCAATAATCATTGCAACAAAAAAAACGACGTTGTATCTTTTTGCATTTAACTACCACAAACTACATGATGCTTCTTTTTCTCCCTTTCACACACACACACACAGACAAAACAACTTTTGTTAACAAAAAACATCCGGAAAAAATGTTTCCCACCACAAATTTTCCATCACAAACTTTGTGCCACATGTAAAAAAGCAACAAACATGTATTTGCAACTAAAACAACAACAGCAACTTTTAACTGCAACAAAAACCCTAGAGCGACAACAACAATGCAGTGATAATAACAATAAAAACATATTACCAGCCAATAAGCATTACGAACGAATTAGACAGGTGGGTGGGCAGTATTGTCATTGTTATACTCTACACTGAAGTGCTAAGGTACTCACATATAGTATATCTATATAAGTACATATGTAGAGACTAGAAGAAGGAAGCGTGGTTAGTTTAGGAAAGTCAGAATCACCAGTGAAACTGGTTTATTAATGTTTACATTTGTTTGTTTAGTAATATTTGTTTAGTAATGTTTCAAATTGAATTATTTTCTGAGATCGGAAGATATCGGAGGATGTAATTACATTATCCGACAAGGAAAGAATGCTTCTTAAAATAAAATAAAATACAGGAACTTACTTCTACATGATTTTTAGATAATTTCCTCTAAGTTTTGCCAATTTTCAGATTTTAACTTAGAAAAATATTTTAAATTAAAAGTAAAGTAGAAGGTTCAGTTTTTCAAGTTTTGAGAAAACATAAAAAGCGAAAATGGCCACATCATTTCTTAATCTATATTGAAAGTTTTAGCAACTTCTTGGTAACCATGTATTTTTATAATTTTTTTTACTCAATAGACTAAAAAACTGAAAATATGTGTTTGCATTTTTTTGTGAAAAAGTTTTAACTTTGAGCAGCTTTTGCACACACACTAATTAATTTTTTGCACAGATTTTTTGGGGTTTTCTTAGTTGGAGTTTTACCTTTCAAATGACAACAAAATCGTTAAATTCTGAGACTATGCATTTTTTTAATTTGTAAAACTGTTTTACTGGGTGTTGTTTTTGTTTGAGCATTTCATTTCCGTCAACACTGCTCGTATTGAAACCTGCAGCTTGTCATGTGAGCGGATGGCGTGTCGGCCAAGTTGTTCAGCCGGGTGGCAGTGGTTGGTCGCTTGCCAACATGTGTGCAGTTGGCAGTTGTTGTTGGTTGCAGTCGGAAAACAAAACAAAACTGCCAAAAGTAATGTCAGTTAAAGTTGATTTCGATATAAATTCGTGTGCGTGGCTGAAAAAAGCGCAGCTGTGCAGCAATAAAAATAAAAAAGCGAGTAAGAATGGCTGCTGACCTGCACCGCATTCGCACATCCAACAGTTACGGCCAAACGACAAGCCTTAACCTTTCCCCTTGCAGCCACTTTAACTGCCGAAATGCGCCAATATTTGGTGGCCGGCATGAATTTGCCGTGTTTCCGCCTCATTGCCGCCGCCGACTGATCGTTCTTCGTCGTCGCTCGCGTCTGTGTGTGGCCGTCGACACGCGACCCGATCGAACGGTAATTTTGCTTGCTCACATGTGGGCTTTGTTGCCTTTTTCGGGAGGGCGATTACAAAGGCAACGACCACTGCAATAATAACAATAACAATCAATACTGGCATTGCAACATTGTTGCCTTGTTGCAAGGCAGCGAGCGCAGTGCGCTGTCGACTGCGCGAGTGCGACGTCTTATTGGCCGTGGCAAATCGCGCCGCTCTGTTCCCCCCGCCCCACTTCAGCTGCCTTCGTTCACCGACGTTATTAACGCGGAAAACAATTTTCGGTCGTTTGTCCGCGGGCCAACAAGCGGCAAACAGTAAACTGCAAGCGGGGGTGGCCGCAGCGCGCCTCAGCACTCGACTTGGTGCTGGCTTGCAGCAATCATGCTGGCAGTTTTTCCATGTGTCTTGTTGGGCTCGGGCCCTCCTCTGCGCCGCCACATTCTCGGGCACAATGTTGCATTGGTTTTTGTTTTTGTTGTGGCTAAAGCCTCCAATTGCTGCTTCAGTTACTGTTGTTGCAGCGAGCACAACGCGCGGCCGCATCGCTCGTTTGTTTAACCTTTGCGACTCGCGTTGTTGGCGCTGTTCGCGCGGGTGGCTTGCAGCGGTTTTTGGCAGTGAATCTGTCGCGGCCGTTCGTACGCTTGTTGCCATTAGTTTTCTTGTTTTTTGTGTTGTTACTGGTTGCTATTGTTGTTGTTGTTGTTGTTGTTATTGTTACTGCCACAAGCGTTGCACTTGAATTGTTCGACTCCGGCCGCAAAAGCAGCCGCGCGGAACCAGCTTTTCGGCTACAACTGTCGCGCACATGTAGTGGTGGTTGTTGTTGTTGTTATTGTTTGCCACAACACAATTCCACGGCAGAATGCAACCTGCCACAGTGCCGGCATTAGTCCGCCATATGCCTAATTATGTATGTACGAGTATATGAGTTTGTCTCCCCTTCTGGCGCTCGCTTTGTTTGGTTTTTGTTTTATTTGCTTTTGATTTTTTGGTTTACTACTTAGTTTGCTTTTTCGATGTGCTGGCGTTGTGCTCCATTGGTTCACCCAATGTTCCTCCACTGTCCCACAGCTATGCTCGGCTTCCTCTGCGGCAGATATTTGCTTTCCTATTATTTGTGCTCATGCATCCATTATTTTAACCACACAAACACATTTGTACATACATAAACATATGTACGTATGTATGTATGCATGTGTTGCATGTGTTCTCTAGAATTTTGTACTTTTTTTTTGGTATAATTTCGTGTTGTTGTCATTGTTGGCTGCTGGCGCATTTTGCATTACATAAGTTGCCATCGGCCTTTGCCATCTCCCCCTCCCTTTGTGCAGCGTTGGCTGCATTACGAATTGGTTTGCAATTTTGCAGTAGTGTTAGTGTGTGTGTGTGTTGAAGCGCTGCCAGCTTTTGTTTTCCATGTTTGTATTTTATACATTTTTGTATGAATATTATTTCATGGTAATAACAGCTTTCGTGATACTGTTGCTCGCCTTTATTTGATATTAAAAAAGTTTTTTGAGCAACACAAAATTGAGGGAGAACTTGCTGTAACACAGAAATACGAATAACCCAATCCATGCGCTCATGAAAATATGTGTTTATAAGTTTTTTTTAACAAATAATATGATGTTACATGTAAGTAGTCCTTTGATTGATCGCAGCCCGAAAGCTGACCCGATTAACATTTATTTTTTCCACTTCTCTTAATTTTTTTCAGTATTCGACTAAACAAACCTCTGAAAGTAAAATCGCCCATATAAAAGCTACCACTCCAGTGGCGCACAGAGGGGGAGGTTTTTGGGGGTGCAAAGTTTGAACTTCAAACATTCCCCAAACACAAAAATCGCTGGTACAAAATATGGTTTCGAATGGTATTCGGCCCCTCCCAAAATGAAGTCCTGTGTGCGCCGCTGGTTACTTTCATCTGTCTATAAATTGGTTCACAAATAGTTCGAGGTAAAATTGATACCCCGGAATGAAATTTTTGGTTTTGGAAACATAAAGAAGAAACTTGGGTCTGAACTGGCACTGGTTGGTCGAAGATATTAGTTTGGGTTTTAAATTTAATCTCAACTATTGCTTTATTCGATAGTCCTTTAGGCTTTCACAAATCTTCTCATTCCTAACTACTTTTTCAATGCAAACTTTTTAATACAGTAAAGAAGTATTCTTAACGTCTGTTTCTCTGAAATGAATTTGTGAAGCTTCAAACGACAAATATTGAAGAAACCAATGAACATCACCCTGACGTCATCTTGATTGACGTCTGCATGTTTTTTTTTTGGTTTCAGCTCTTTTCAACTCTTGTACCTAATTATAATCTTTATTGCCCATCCTTACTTGTTTGTATGTTTAATTTATGGACCCATGTCTCGTCACTAGTTCTGCTGCGTTTTATGAACCTGGCATCAGAATGGACGCAATTCATCAAATCATAGAACATTCAGTTCTGCACCACACATGAACCAAGTTCGAACAAACAGATTCATAAAAGGTTTTAAGATCACAAGAAATCTCTCTTAAGCTGGAATGGTAGGTTAGGTTAGGTTAGGTTAGGTTATACTGGTTGCTAGTAAGGTCACGCATCGACTCTGTGGGGTACTTAGTGATGCCAGTCGGAGTTCCGTTTAGGTGAAATTGAAATAGTGATCTTTAAGGATGCTGGTCGATTTTACAAACTTGGAGAGAGTTTTGATGCCTTGCTTCGAGACCTGCTGGAGTCCTGCAAAGGTCGGCGCTCCTAAGCACCTCACACAAGTTCTAGAGATGTCTACAATGAGAAGTTGGTCGATGATATTTCGCTCCTTCTTATTTTTTTTTTAATTTTTTAAACGAGTCAACGCGCAGGGAATACCCCTATAAATGCGAGGCATTGCGCTGGTTCAGGAAGGATATATAGGTTGGGGAAAAAGGATGTTGGGTGAAAAATTTATGGACTCTTGACTTGAACCCATCAAGATCATAAGTGCTGGGGAAAATATCTGCAGGGAGACCATTCCACAATCGCGCTGTACGGGCCAGTAACGAACTTTCTCTGTAGAGCGTAGTGCGGTGGAACATCGTTTCAACGTGGAATGCATGGGCGCCTATGTTCGAACGGGTTGCCTGGGGGAATACCCGGAGTGATGGCAGGAAGCTGCTCATCTCCACTGAGCAATTACGGACGGGGTGAAATATTTTTTGCACCTCGTAAGGAAGCCGAGGCACTTGCCTGCTTCTTTCGACACGCCAAAAATATGATCGTTCCAACGAAGATAGTTTTTAATGGACATGCTCAGAACATCAAGATTCTGCTGATTCTGGAGCTTCAATTGAACAGATTGGCCCATTGTTTATCCTTTCTTGTTCTTCTCTGAAGTCTAGCAAAATTGTCAATCCGATGTTAATCAATTCGACGCCTTAATGAGGGAAAGTAGATAAAAAATTGCAACTTTAGCCACGTTGGCCAGGTCCGTCAGGAATCCTGTCCCCAGCGCATGGATTCGTATCAAATTCGCATGAAATTGTATCATTTCCACAGCTTCTGCAGACATCACTAGATGAGAGGAGCCATTTGATAAGCATAGATTTAAAAGCACAGTGTCCGCTAATGACTCCAATGAGATGCTGAATCGACTCAGCGATAGGATAAAACTAAGTTTTAGCGTGTCGGCTCAGGAAATTCCGTACACATCACAACATTTAAACGACGAATTGGAACAAAAGTGCAAGTCATGTTTGTGAGTCCCAGGAGTATCGAAAGTTTTAAGCGATGTAAAGCCATGCAGAGAAATTTCTTTAATAATTGTTGGAGTTACATAGGAAGAGTTGGTCTAGTTTGGAAAGCTGCAGGATTTCCAAGTGTTTTTTTTTTTGCTAGGCCCGAGTAGTAAGGCAGGAGTATTCCTTCTGAATTTGAGAAGGAAAGATCTTCGCTAGATTGTCGAACTAATCAGAGGACATAATTCATGGGGCCAACATATGGTCACAATGGGCATCATTGCGGACCCAACTTGGGTATTTTGTTTGGAGGAGGTAGACAGCACAGGGCATATTCTCTGTGTATGTCCCGCCTTCGCTAGAACGAGATTCCGCTTTTTGGGTTCTGATGTAATGAGGATGGACGAGGTTTATTCTCTTACCTTGCGCGATCTCCTGAGATTCATTAAAGAATCCAGGAAAATCGTGCACACCTCATCCCCTGTACACCTTATCCCTTCCCTACTACTTTCTTTTTCTCCTCTAGCACCCTTTTTCTTACGAGTCTTAAGCACAATGGGCTGCTTAAGAAATTGGAATCTCTAGGGTTCACTTTTTCGGCTCCTTTCATGTCCATTCCATTCCAATTTTTGGAGTCATTTTGACTCCATTGAACATTTTAGTGTTAAATTACATTTTTTTTTACATAAGTATACGTACGTATAAATATTAGTGTCCGACCGAATATTCGGTTTCGGTTTCGGCCCAAATAAGTGGTTTCGGTTTCGCCCGTTCAGCCATTTTTTGGCCGAAACTTTCTAGAATATTTTTTTACATTTTATTGTGTAGCAGATATATAAAGAAAGGAGGAGTAATTTAGATGCCACCAATGTAAATAAACTTCTTTTTTAGCATATAATATTAAATGATTTAATTTTGAATATTAGCGAGTAAGGTACGAAAGTGTGATTTTTTTATGTTTATGTTTTTAAAAAATGAATAAATTGTTTTTATTTATTTTTTTATGTTATGTTTGTTTGTTTGTTCTTTATTTACTTAATGTAAAATTCGTTTGTTAAAAAAAATGCTTGATATGGCGATTTTTATTTCAACTAGAAAGTTTCGGTTTCGGCCGAATATGTTATTAAAAAAAACCGAAATTCGGTTTCGGCCCAAAAAAGATGTTTCGATCGGACACTAATAAATATAAATATCTCTCACATTTACTTTTCCAAGCTGGAGTTCTTAATTTTGTATTTTTATAAATTCATTGAAGTATTGTTTCGATTTGTCAGGTCTATGTTACAATTGTCATAGCTGTCATAGGCGTCGACTTGAAATAGCGCTGCGAGCTTTTACAGCTGAAAACTATGCATTTAGCCCACAAATATCAGTTACTGTTGCTGTGAGGTTGTGAATGTAAGTGATATTCTTGCATTTTTTGCTGCTGTCGGTTGAGTTGCTGAGGTTTTCAGCGGCGAGAAATTGAACGCCATTTCCTCGCTGCCAACACTTCGGTCCATAAATGCGACGCTTTGCTGGCATTGTGCCGGCATTGATTTGCTGCATTAAAGTGGCTTTAATTACAACGCAACCAAAGGGTGTAAGGCTTCCCGCGCGCACTGCCGCACCGTCGTCTTGGCTGTGCCACTTTGGCTCACACGCCGGCATTATTAGTGGTAGCGATATTTTGCATAATGAGCGCCAGTTGGCAATTGAAAACTACACATACACATACATGCATAAATGTTACATATATATTTCTACATACATATATGCTTGTTGTTCACAGTGTTGTTGTTATGGGTGTGTAGTTGTTGTTATTGTTTTAGAGGTCTTTGTAATAGTTGAGGTTTTGCTGCCGACATGCAAGCAGCATCAATGACACTGCGCGTCACATCGACACGTTGTACACAAACACACACATACACACATACACTGACATTAGCGCCAATTGAAACCTGCTGGCTGCCTGGCTGCTGAACACAATGACAGTGATTGAATGTCAACAATGAAAAGTGCGCCGCCAAAAGTGGCACAAAATGTATCTCAAACTATTTTTAGAATTCTTTAGACATTTTAGATATTTGGTTTATTAAAAATGTGCATTTTAATATTGGATTTTCAATTATGCAAATTCTGTATGTATTTGCAATGGTTTTGGCATGTTGCAACTTTATGTTAATTCGAATTCTCATTTAATTTCATTTCTGCATTTGCAGTCAGCTGCCGTTGCGCCTGCGCACTGGCGCGAAACGTCGCCAAACAAAGCGCATGAATTCATAATTCAAGCGTGTAGCACATTTGCATGCACACAGCCCCAGCCAGAGCCCCAACCACAGTCAGACCCACAGCCACAGTTACGGATACGGACACGGACACGGATACATAAACATTTACATAAATGTGTCGAGGTGGCAGGGACGTAGTTGGTGGATTACAGTGGGGCGAGTACAGTGCAAGGTGACCCAAATATAGTGAAACGCCTTGAATCTTGATGCAACTTTCTAGATGTACTCGTATTTATGTAGTTTTCAATTCAAAAGAAGAGCCTAAAGAGAGTTTCATTAATTAATTAAAACACTTTTAAATTTTACCCAATTAAGTAACATTTTATGTATCTTTGAATTTCTAAAGTACTCGTATAGTTTTTTCGTATGGAATTTTTGACAGTTCCCTTGTGATTCGTGACATGTGTCAAAGTCGAAGAGATCAGTTATTATTGTCATTTCAGCATGTAAAACTTAAATCTGAACAACGCTTACAAATGATTAGATTTTTTAATTAAAATTCGCGCTTCTTGAGAAGTGTTCTCACTCATTTTGACTATTTTGAGGTTATCGTAATGGATCTATTGAGCAAGCAAGACTAGTTTTTGTGGGGTTTCTTCTATGCGAATAAAAAAACGACAACTACAGCCTTGGAACACAAAATTAGACAAGTTATAAGCGAGATACCAGTCGCTATGCTAGAAAAAGTGGTTCAAAATTGGATTTCTTTGCTTGAACGCAGTTGTGGTTATTTACATAAAATAATTTACAAGCACTGCTTTATTGACTTAAAAAATTCAGACAAAGCGTATGAAGTTGTTAAGCTTCTTTGTTGTTTAGTTTAAAACGAAACGTTTTACAAATCATCCAATAGTAACAAAAAATTTAGCTTTGAAGTAAATGGGGCCAATAAATTAAGTTCTTCTTAACCCTTTGTTGATTCCATCAGATTTTTATGAAAAAATACTTATAAAATTATATCTCATTTGAAGTGCTTTCACCAAATTTGAAGTTAATTGGCGCATTAAATCATGTTTTCCCATGCAAATTTTTAACCCATCGTTGACCCCGTCAGATTTTTATTTTTGAAAAAATAAAAATCAGGTGTCGAATTATTTATCACCAAGAGTGCTTTCAGTAAGTTTGAATTCAAAAGACCCATAAAATCTTGTTTCTCCATTACAAACTTGTAACCCATTGTTGACTCCGTTAAATTTTGATTTTCGAAAAAATTAAAAACAATTGTCGAATTATTTCTCACTAAGAGTAAATTCATCCAGTTTGAAGTCAATAGGCTCATTAATTCATGTTTTTCCACAGTTTCTTCATACAAACTCTTATCCCATTGTGACTTCGTTAAATTTTGATTGATTCTTTATTTGAAGTGTTTTCACCAAATTTTAAATAAATAGGCCCATTAAATCGCGTTTCTTCAAGCAAAACTTTAACCCATGTTTGGTCCTTTTAGACTCCAAATTTCAAATTAAAAAAATCGGCGGTTTGAGTAGGGCGATGATGAATCAGTCAGTCAGTCAGGACAAACTATAAATCACCTTACAAAAATACAAAAATGTCTTTACGACTTAACCTTCTTGCTATGATTCTCGCAATGCGTTTTTACAAACTTTATTTTCGTCTTTTTGGTGACACTTTTTGGTTGAGTTTATAATACAAAACACGAGTTTCAGGGTCAACGGAACATGCCGCGGGACACCAGTCCTCCTTACAGTAGCGAAAGGGTTAATACAGCACACTTTAAAGAGGACTTTTGTAGTATTGGCTTTTGGAGCTAAGATCACAAGACAACTCACAGTATCCACTCGGGCTCGTGCGACACATGGAACTCTTCATTTGAAAAGACAGACCTTTATAAAATTATTTAATTATGAAAACTTTCGTTCAGTTTCACATAAATGAAATTATGCTTCTCCATACAAGTTATGCTTCTCCATACAAGTAACTTTTTTTACCCTATCAGAGGCCGATGCGTTAAATTATTTTTGGTTAAGAGTCCGCTCAGCAAGTTTGAAGTCAATAGACCTACAAACATATTTCTCTAAAGCTAAAGCTCTAAAGTTGCTAAAGTTGCTAAAGCTGTGATAATACAGACGAAAACAACAAAGGAAATCATCCAACATTTCCTCTGCACTTGATCGGACATGACAAGAAAAAAATAGAAAATGCCAGAGAAAAAATTTTTTAAAACAATCTCCAGAAGCTTAATCACCAATCGAATAGCTTTCATTAGAGCCTCAAATGGGATCTGAAACAAATCAGAATTCAAGCTGGGGAAAAACTAGATATTTAAATATATGTATGTTTATACCGAGAGAGTGGTTTCAAATCGTTTATTAACACTTTAACCCACTCACAGTAATATACAGTAAAACCTGCTTAAGTACCTCCGCTCATTAGTACCTTCCTCGCTTAAGTAGTCAGTATTTGTGGACACTATGCGCATAAGTACTTAGTCCGCTTAAGTGTCTTGAAAAAACTTGCATTTATAGGTGAGTCACTTAAGTGGATTTTACTGTACTTGTGCAGTCACATCGATTGTTTGGATATGAAAGCCACTAAGTCTACTACTTTTAGGTCTTTTGGTCTTATAGCATGTTCGAAAAAGTCAGTTGGTCATCCCTCCCTGTTTAAAAGCAATTTTTAAGCTGAAATAATGCATATTCATGCATGTATATTCCTTAAGTTTTCAAAGAACCTAAATGCCAACTGATATATTTTTTTTAGAAAATTATTTTTTTAAAAACAAAGCCAACGGTTAATTAATTAATTAATTAATTAATTTTAACGAATTAATTTTAAATCGTTTTACTAAAATTCTTGCTAAATATTAAGTTAGGTTAGGTCAGCCACGCATAGAACTCTACTGGTACCAGTTAGAGCTTCTTATAGTTACGGGTGGTTGTAAAAATGGTCGGTCGGCATATGGTTTTTTCTAAGGAAGTTCAGAAAAAACTTAAGCTCGTGTTTGGGGAATCCAGGGAAGAACGGGTTCCCTAATTGAGTAATGTGTAGTCTCAAGATTGTCGGATAGCATAGAATGTGTTCCAAGGTTTCCCTGACTCCACATTTCTTGCACTTTCTGCATCCATCAGTCATTCTAATAAAATAAAAATAAATTTTTTAATTTTTAAATATTATTAATTTCCCACATCATATTTTGTCGCATCGTCCCACCGTGCTACGTGACGCTCATCCGCCCAAAAAGCTCGCTGACTGCGCCCTGTTGGCGCTCAGTCACATGTGAACCGCATCAAACATGCAACAAGCGGATATGGATGCGTTGTTGTCTAGCAACTGCGAGCACTCAAAAGTGGCTGCAGCCAGCCAGCCGAATCCGCTCGACGTTCCGTTGTGATATTGGCTGCTCGAACATGCCAAATGGGTTTTGTGGCGTTTTAGGTTTTGTTTTTTAGTTTCGTTTTTTTTTGCTTATGGTTTTTTGTTGTGAACTTGTGGCAGCCAGCAGCCATGTCAATTTATGCGCCACAGCTCGTTCGGTGTAAAGTGCGCAGCGAGTAAACAAACGTCAATATCCAGCAAGGTAAAAACAAAAACACCAAAATTGCATTTTACATAAAAATCACATTTTCCACAGGTTCGACTATAAGTTTTGTTGGTTGTTTTCGTTGCTGGGGGCAAAATGACAAAACTGTTTTTAATGCCGTTGGGCTGCTGGTTACCACTCATGAACTTGTTGTTGTTGTTGTAGTGGTTTTATTGGATTTATGCTGTAGATACTTTTGTTGCCGGTGAACTGTTGAAAATACTCAATGGCAAACGGATTATGACTCTATTAGCGTTGCGCTTAAAACAAACATCGCATCGATCCAAGCGCACATTCACACTCACACGCAGACAAATACACTAACACAGTCAACCTTTTATACTACAAAAAAGTGTTTTAGATTTGCATAAATTTTACCCAGCATTGAATCAGAAAAAGGCAACAATTGTTGACAACATTTGTTCGCAAGTTTGTGGAAGAAAAAGGAAGTGAAGCGGCCTGAAGTGGGAATTCGAATTTTCGGCGCACTGGTGTCGGCCATGGAGTGGAACGACGTGAGCAGAGAAATGCGTCAAAGTGCGCTTAGTGCACTGCAGTGGCTGGTCGATCGGCCATGTAAGAGTTTATGGAGTTTAGTTGGTTCCATAAGGCCACACTGCGTTTGGGGAAAAGGGTTTTTGATGTTTGGCAGAAATTTGAAGATAAAGAAGTAGAAAAGCAAAACAAAAAAAATTGAAAAAAAATTGAAAACCCGTACATAAGTGTTGTACAAAAAGTTGAAATGAAATTTGGGAACTATGATTAAATTGGTTTTTTTTATCGTTTAAATCGGTTCAATAATTTCCGAAATAATAAACTACTACATTTACAAGTGGGGAGTTTATGTTACAGAAAACTGCAACAACTGGCAGCTCCTCTTAAGAATTGGTGATAGAGGTTAGGTATATTTGAAAGGAACATTTGAAAGGGAACATAAGTGGTGATCTTTCTTATATTTGGCACATCTGGACCTGTGAGCAGTGGGTGCTTAGTTCATAAGAATGGTCATTTTGTATTTGAGCTTCATTTAGGGTTGAATATAGGGAATTAGTATGTTCGGAAGAAATGTTCAAAAGAGAAAATTAGTGGGGGGTCAGTCATAGATTTCAACTCCATAAGAGCTATTTTGGATCAGCTTTAAAGCAATGCACAGTGATTCGTTCCATAGACAAAATAAAAAAAATTTATAGTCGCAGAATTTAACGATTTCGATGTCATTTGAAAGGAAAAACTCCAACTAAGAAAACCCCAAAAAATTTGTGTAAACCATTTATTAGCGTGTGTGCAAAAACTGTTCAAAATCGAAACTTATTTCACAAAAAATTTAAACACATGTTTTCTATTTTTTAGTCTATTGAGTAAAAAAATCGTAAAAATACATGGTTAGGAAGAAGTTGCTAAAACTTTCAATATAGATTAAGAATTCATGTGGGCATTTCCGCTTTTAATGTTTTTTCAAAATTTGCAAAGCTTTGGCTTCTACTTCACATTTAATTTAAAATATTTTTTCAACATTAAAAACCTGAAAATTGGCAAAACTTAGAGGAAAATATCTACAAAATATGTGAAAGTATGTTCCTGGATTTTTTTGTATTTTAAAAAGCATTCTTTCTTTGTCGAAAAATTTAAACATATCATCCGATATCTTCCGATCTCAGAAAACAATTAAATTTAAAAAGTGTTCTAAACACTCATTTTTCGATTAAATCTATTTTATTTATGCCTGAAAGTATACAATCAGCATGAAAAATGAAAAAACATATATCTATTATTATCATTTTTATTGCAAAACTAAAGGGTCCTCACACAATTCCTATGCTATAGCTTATTAAAAATGATGAAAATTGCAAATTTAAGTCTCAGGCATTGTTAAAATTAAAAAACTTAAAAAAAATAGAGAAAACCATTCAGGAGATCAGAAATATTAATATATTAAAATAATAAAATATTAAAATTCTATTCTTAGAAAATTTTCTATTTTTTTTGTTATTTTTCTGTGTTGTTATGGGAATAAGAACGTGTTTAAAAAAGGTAACCAATATTGACTAATAAAGCAGCGCACAAAGGCAAATAAATCCAACTGTAAGTAGGAAGCCACAGTGATGATTATACGAATTTTGTTTTTAAAAAATACTCACTTTTTGTTACTCAAACTCCAAGCAAACACTTTCCACTTCCTTCTCCAAAATCGCCCTTGAATTCAACACTAAAGTGCGTAGAAAAGAGTAGTAAAAAGTGCAATTGCCACTGCCAACTAACGAGTTGAGACTATGACTGCCGCCGGCAATTAAAATAAGCAAATAAATTTCCTTTCCAAGTGACATAAGTCGTAAGCAAATTTTATTTGCGCATAAACGAAATTCGCATTAGTGGCAATAAAAACGAAAGACTTTCCCTTTCCCACATGGCTTTGCCGCCGTGTGGCTGGCGGCCAACACTGAGCGCTGACCACCCACTAGTTGATAGTTTGTGTGCGGCAGATGACGAGTGCTTTTTGTGGCTTTGTGCGGCAAATGTTTCCTCCGCTCTGACGCTTTCTAATGCGAAAATGTAATGGAATTGCGGCAAATGTCGCCATTATCATTTCACCTGCCGCAATTAAATATTACGTTGCAGCGACTGGGGAGGGGCGCAGCAAGAGCGCAAAGGGGACAATGTACCAAAAATTAATGATGTCATAAAATGTAAATACACACAATGCGGCAATGCCGGTGAGTGGCCGTAAAAGCGGTTGTCACGCAAAAATGCGACACAAAAACGCGTTGCCTGGAAGTGGGATGTAGCGGCACTAAAACATGTGCGATACTACCAGCGACTACAATGCACAGTGATTCGACTCCATACAACCGCGGGACAAAATTAGAAGAAGTTTTCCGTTCTTCAAAAAATTTGGTATACTAGTTAATCATGGTCTGCTGAATTGAAATCTCCATTTTGTTTTTCTTAAACATTTGTAGTTTGGCAATGTCTGAGACTTAAATTTGCAATTTTCGTCATTTTTGGTGAGCTATAACAACGAGTGTGTTGGCTAGATTTTTCAGATTTTACATTTAATCGGTAACGTCAACATTGATAATTGCAAAGAGTAGCAGAAATTGTCTTAGGACCCCTTAGTTTTACAATAAAAGTGATAATAATAGACGCATGTTTTGTATTTGTGCAGTTTTATCAAGTTTTCATGCTGATTGCATACTTTTAGGGATAAATAAAATACATTTTGACGAAAAATAGGTGTTTAGACCACTTTTCAAATTGAATTATTTTCTGAGATCGGAAGATATCGGAGGATGTAATTACATTATCCGACAAAGAAATAATGCTTCTTAAAATAAAAAAAATCCAGGAACATACTTTCACATACTTTTTAGATATTTTCCTCTAAGTTTTGCCAATTTTCAGATTTTTAATTTAGAAAAAATATTTTGAATTAAAAGTGATGTAGAAGCCTCAGCTTACCAAATTTTAAGAAAATATTAAAAGCGAAAATGGCCACATCATTTCTTAATCTATGTTGGAAGTTTTAGCAACTTCTTGGTAACCATGTATTTTTTAAATTTTTGTTACTCAATAGACTAAAAAACAGAAAATATGTGTTTAAATTTTTTTGTGAAAAAAGTTTCAACTTTGAGCCACTTTTGCACACACACTAATTAATATTTTGCACAGATTTTTTGGGGTTTTCTTAGTTGGAGTTTTACCTATCAAATTACATCAAAATCATTAAATTCTGAAACTATAAATTTTTTGAATTTTGTCTATGGAACGAATCACTGTGCAATGGTACGAATAGTGCGAAAGAGGAGAAGAGAAGTGCGAAAGTGAAAAATTTCGTAATAGTTGTGCAGGCCGAAGGAGGAACTGAAAGAAATTCGACTGATGTGAAAAATAAGAAGAAATGATGGAGTGGGAAATGGAATGGAAGTGATGGGAAGTTGAACAGGTGGAAAGAAGAGAACTGAGAGAAGGTTAAGTTAAGTAACCAAAACCAACTAAAAAGCCAGAGAAAAGAAGGCGAATTCATCAGAATACGCTTTTAGTTTTTTTTACGAAAACTTTTAGTACCCATTTCGTTCTTTCGATTGTCAGCTCCTTTGTTGTCAAATGCGCAACCGAAACGTGGAAAATTTAATAACAATAATAATTAATAATTAAACACGGCCATGTGTATTCCTACACCCCCTTCTGCCACCGCACTCGCTTCTTTTTTTGTGTCCGCATCAGGGTTGCCGCTTTTGGTCTTTTCGGACCAAAATTGGTCAGATTTTGTTACTTTGGTCCACTGGTCGGCTTAAACGAATTTCGGTCCGTTTTGTGATGTGAATATATTTTCATTAGTACACAAAAATTATTAAAAAAAAATGAAATTGTAATTTAAAAATGACTTTAAAAATGACGCAACTTTTTAATTTGGTCGGTTGAGGTCGGATTTGGTCGGCAGTTTGGTCGGAAAAAAATTTGTCAAGTGGCAACACTGGTCCGCATTCTAAACGGCACCGCCCTGCCGCAACTCGAAAATCATTTACCGCTTTATAAATCACAAACGTTAAGCGTTGTATTTGTGCTACGACTGTCAAAACGATACAAAGCAATCAACAAATGCTGCAACTGCCAGCAGCACTAAAACAATCACAACAACAATGCCAACCATAACTGTAATAACATCAGCGGCCACAGTCACAGCCCACGGATGCGACCCTCCAGCCAACAACAACAACACTACAGTCGCTCTGGCGCGCCATAACGCCCGTTCAGTCCGCTGCCTTTGCTGCAATTACGCGTCGACGGGCCATTTTTGACTGTCAGCAGTCATTTTCGGTTGTAAGCGTCGTTTTGGTTTTTGTTTTAGCTGTTGTTGTTGTTGTTATTGTTGTTGTGGTTGATTGCTGATTGTGTAATACGCACAAACACGTGTGTACACACGAAATCATTTTTTGACAGTTTATATTTCGACAATTAAAAAATGACGGTTACTTTCTTCAGCATAATTGTTGCGGCTCTTAACTTGTTGTTGTTTTTGTTGTTTTGCTAAGTTGGCTCTTTGCGGTCGAGGTGGCTGTTGAGATTATGCAATGTCTGCATGATATGACCAACTTGACTGACACTGCAAACGACATTTTCATCTAATGAGAGTTTTGGTCATTTTGTTGACTGTCAGTTGTGTCATTATTGTTGTTGTGTTACAGTTGCACATTAGTTGATGTTGCTGTTATTTCAGGCAATCATACGGTTTTTGACAGTTAGCTTTAATTTTCCGCTCTTCTTGTTCTTCTTCAGTGTTGTTGACTGACATTAGCCCAGTGCTGACTTTGACTGTTATGCCGCCTCGCTTTGTGGCCATCTAACAACTGAAGGCAATGACAGCTCGAAGCAAGGTTAATTCAGCTAGCGGCAAGCTAACTTGGCTGCGGTTTATGTCGGAAATTAGTGATAGAACATTGAGCAATGCGGAATGTTCCAGACATTATGTTGAGTGTGTATTTTTGTTTAATCTTTGAGGCTTTCAACAGCGCATTCGATATGGTTAGTCAGTCTCCCATGACGTGATACGAAATTAATGACGCAGTTGGAGTTGAACTATCTAACATTAGAGATCGTCTGTTTCAGCACAACAATTAGAAGTAATTATTAAGGGTTAGACGATCAAAAGTCAGCAGGAAGAACAATTACTAATTTTTGTATGGTAGTGAGAAATGCTCACATGGTAGTTAATTCTGGATCGGCACTTTAGCGTGACTTATATCAAAAAGTATAGAACATTGTATATTCTTTGCTTATATACAGTCAGCGTTAGGTCTGACACGGTAAATTAGGTTATATACTCTTTGTTAGAATACTTTTGCGTATGAAATATGCAGGCATCATTGGCGCTTGAATCTATTCTCACTACAATGTCAATGAAGAAATTAAATTGGATTGTTTTTCTGAAAGAAAATCGGACCTTTTTCTAGTTTTTGGAATTACAAATAAAAATAGAAATACATTGGATTGTCCTTCTTAAAGAAAATCTCCGGACCTTTTTCTAGTTTTTGGAGTTACAAATAAAAATATATACTATCAGGTGTACAACTTTGCTTCCGCCGTTTTTTTCCAAAATTAAAAGCTTTATTGCGAAAAAGTGCTTACAGATGTATTATTCAAAGTATTGTCCGTCGCTAGCGACAACTTTCTCCCATCTTTCCGGCAATTTTCGGATCCCGGCTCGAAAAAAGGAGTCCTCTTTTGACGCTATCCATGAAGCAATCCATTTTTCCAATTCTTCGAAGGATTGAAAATGTTGATCTGCCAGGCCGTGTGCCATCGAACGGAATAGGTGGAAGTCAGAAGGGGCGACATCTGGGGAATACGGCGGGTGGGGCAAGACTTCCCATTTCAGCGTTTCCAGGTACTTTTTGACCACTTTTGCGACGTGAGGCCGAGCATTGTCGTGTTGGAGGATGACTTTGTCATGTCGCTCTTGATATTGTGGCCGCTTTTCTTTTAGCGCGCGACTAAGACGCATCAGTTGCGTTCGGTAGCGATCTCCTGTGATGGTTTCACCCGGTTTTAAGAGCTCGTAGTAAATCACACCGAGCTGATCCCACCAAATACAAATCATAAC
Source organism: Melieria picta (assembly GCA_964056695.1). Lineage (NCBI taxonomy): Eukaryota > Metazoa > Arthropoda > Insecta > Diptera > Ulidiidae > Melieria > Melieria picta. The sequence goes on along the minus strand of OZ057399.1, from coordinate 86,321,547 downwards.
CTTGGCGCCGTGAATATTCGGTTTTGCCGTCGACGAAGAAGCATGCCCGGGCTTTCCCCATGATTTTCTGCGTTTAGGATTATCGTATCGAACCCACTTTTCATCACCGGTTACGATTCGATGTAAAAACCCCTTACGATTTTGTCTTTGAAGCAGTTGCTCACATACAAATAGACGGCGCTCGATGTCCTTCGGTTTCAACTCGTACGGCACCCAGTTTCCTTCTTTCTGAATCATGCCCAGGGCCTTGAGACGTTTTGAAATGGCTTGCTGACTCACTCCCAACGATTCGGCAAGCTCTTCTTGGGTTTGGCACGAATCTTCATCAAGCAATGCTTCTAGTTGTTCATCTTTGAAGGTTTTTTCTCTTCCACCACCATGTTTGTCTTCGACATCGAAATCACCATTTTTAAAACGTTGAAACCACTCCCGACACGTTCTTTCACTCAGAGCAGCATCACCGTAAGTTTCTGAGAGCATTCGATGCACTTCAGCTGCATTTTTTGCGAATTGTAACAGAAAAGTAAAACTTCCCGCAAATGGCGAGAATTGGGCACATAAACGGACATTTTCGAGCGTGAATAATACGAAAACAAGAACAACTGTCACTGAAACGGCGATGACAATTCGTTAGGCACTGTCCACACTCACTTTAAAGGCATTACCATCTATGTATTTCAACCAGCCTCAGCCGGTACAGCCACCTATCGGAAAACGGCGGAAGCAAAGTTGTACACCTGATAACTAATATCATGTGTATGTATTTGCTAAATATTTAACCCTTTCGACCCCAAAGTTGCCTGAGAGCAACTTCACCTATTTGTCATCTTATAGCAAAAGCTACGATTGATTTATGGGTTTTAATTTAAGTAGGCACCAACAAATTAATATTTTTAGAAGTGAATTCAAGGTAAATTACAAAAATTTTACTTTTATCCCCAAAATAATTTCCAATCATTTGCAGCAATATCAGGGAAAGTTTGTGTTCTACTTGAAGTCTACGAATTGGGCGCGTTTGATCAAAACTCTGTTTCTTTAATAATGGTTAAATAAAATTAAAAAGTCATAATTTTGTAATTTTCCATAAATATTACATAATTTTCCTGTAGTTAAAAAATATTGATACAAAATTTATTTTATTCGAAAGGGTTAACATACCTTTACTTTTTTATTACTTATTTTCTGTTTTGCTTTGTAGTGAAGTATTATTGGATTTTTCCAAAATTCTAATTGAGGCAACAAAATTTTATTGTGTTTTGAAGTGTTGAAAAACAATAAAAACGTTCAATTTGAATGAAAATGAACTACTTATTAGGTAGTTCTCGCTATGTTTAATCTCGGCGGAGCGGGAAAGTAGACACAATTGGGTTTCGGTTTGAAAGTGAAGTTGTTTAGTCGACATGTGATTTGCGAATGACAAGGAAGAACAGTTAATATTGCACCCATCCAAAAAATGATGTAAGCGTTAAACTAAAATTCATTTAGAGTAATATGGCATACTCAGGTTTTCATTTTCTGATGCGATGTCCTTTAAAGGGTCTTTAAAAATTTAAGTAAGTACATACACATTTCAAAGATTTTTAAAAATATTTGGGGTGGTGAAATGAAAGTTTTAGACACCAAATGAAAGAGCAAACTTGCTGTTTTTTATCTAAATGGACTTTTTTGACTTCCAGGACTATTTTTTGACTATCAGTAAATAAGTAATATGTGGTATAATACATTACAACTTTGTTTATCTATCTGATTTTATAGACAAACAAATTAATGCGAAACTTATTTGTTTAATTCCAAACCAATAAAAATAGATAAATAAAATTGTGCGGTATTAAATTAATTATTAATTATATATAATTACATTAATTATACTACAGACTAAACATTAATTTTTTCAAAAGGATTCGTTAAAAAACAAAAAAGGATACATATTTGAAAGCAATTTACTGACGTATTTTGGCCCTGAAATTTCGAAATGGAAAATTTAGTCTAAAGGCGACTATTTTCTTCTTTCATTTGACACCCATACCCTTCATCATTGTACAAACACAAATGTAAAAAAAAAAAATCGTTGAAATGTGTATGGCTTTGAAATTTTAAAGTCCTTGAAAAACTGAGTATGCCGTGTTACTATGAATGACCTCTTCAATAAACGTTGAAATTTTGCTCCTAAAAGTTGTAAAGGGCTCAGTAGCATAAAAATGCTTTCTTTTGCCATTTCAAGAGTCAACGAGTGATAAAGTGGAAGACTTAGAGTCTTCTGCAAACTAAGACAGCTGCAACTGAAGTTGTGGCTGTCACTCTGTCACAATGCTGGAAGAAAAATCATCAGCACCAATTTCAGAACCAAATACATATTTTCTTTTAAAGATGAATCAAAGGCCTCAAATGCACAAATACTCGTTTAATACTTTAAGAAACATACAGCAAATCGGATTAGTTTTTGTTCAACGAGCGTCTCTCTGCTTCATCATTTACCACTTTTGTACATTTGTCAACTGTTGTTTAAATTAGTTTTGTCATTAGCCAGAAAGCAACTGTTGCTCGTTCATCGCTGACAATTGAATTACCTTGTTCCGACCGCTTCTCGATAATTCTGTCCCTCTGCACATCCGCACCATCACAATACCCTCATATCACTTGCAACGCCTCTTCAATTTCTAACAAAAAAACAATTTTTTGTTGCTTGCGACAACAGTTGTGCCAATGCGAATTTATTTGATTTTTATTTTTTCTAAAAGCAACCACAAAGTAAATGTTAAAATCATTGAAAGCCGCCGCTGATAGAAATTCTCATTGTCAGCTGCCAGACAGCCGGTGACAGTTCGTTGTAGTGTTGGGCCAAAGTGGGCGGCAGATGGTAAGATGCGGCGGGAGGGAAGGGCAGAAAATTGGCAATTATTGTGTTCGCGGTTACGCTGCATAGCGATTTGGTGCTTTGGCATTAAGTTAAATGATTTAAAATTGCTTTTAAATACGGTTCGGCGCTTTCTACTCGATGTTTTCATTCGTCAGTGAAAAGTTAATTGCGTCTATTTATTTATTTGGAGAGAAGAAAGTGCCTGCCTGACCCAGAAGTGCAGCTGTTGCGCCTTACAGTTGTTGTTATTTGCTGTTGTTACAACAACATTCTCATTTTGCTAGTGGGCCGAAATTGCCTCATTGAGTTGGGCGATATTGAATGCTCATCATTTGGGCCACTTGAGGCCAGATTGTGATGGCAGTGAGCCGAAGGCCAGCAACAGCTGCTCCAAAGCGATTTGAATGCGCTGCAAAGTCGCAATTACGCGCACGAAAAACTTTTCATATTGCAGAGCTGCGCATCGTAAAGACGTAGTAATCATTTTCAAATATTTAATCAACGTTTTGTTGACTCGTCCAATGCAGAGCGCCAACAACAACAACAACGTCGAGTTAGGCGGCCACTGAGTCAGCGGCAAATACATAAATGCGGACCCCCAACGTGTAGCTGACACCTTCAAATTATCTTAACAACATCGACAACGGACAACAGCAGCAGCAGCAGCAACGGCAAAGGCATGAACAAGACAAACAACAACAACAACAACAACTACAACAAAAAATAAACTTAATACCAGTCAGCGCAACGCAACTTAAAAAGGAAAGAAACAAAAACTGACAAAAAAATGCTCAACAAACTGAAGACCAACAGAACATCCAACAACAACAACAGCCAACACTGAAAATTGTTTAATCAAGTGTGAAATCTGTTGTTGTTGCTGCCGTTGTAGCCGATACGCTGCACGTTGTTCATATTGTTGCTGTACCATAGATAACTGTAAATAATCGTTTTTCTTAACCTTTTCTGCGCTCAGCTGGTGGGAGCAGAAATATACCAAAAAAAAACACGACAGCACCAACATGAAACGCAACAATTTTAAAACAATCAGTATAACAACAACAACAACGTTAACAACACCATAAATAAACACAACCAGCCGTCTGCAGCTACAGCGTTGACCTTTCTGCGTTTTTTTTTTCGTTTTTCTTTTGATGCGGCTGCCATTCAATTGGCTCTTGGCCCCCGTTCGGTGCGTCATTTTTCATTTCGCCCCCACAGTCCGAATTGGTCGCCGCTACTGCAAGCCGCCAATGTCGACGCGACCCACAAGGAGACGCAATCAATCGTTTCGGTGTCTTTTATCGAAGGTGAAGTATACCTTGGTTCAGAATTTGTATCGTGTTTGTCTTTGTTCGGTGCTTTTTCTTGTTTACATTTCGCTTTACGTTTTGTTTTTGCCTTCTTCACTACGTTTTTCTTATTTTTGAATTTCTATTTTTGTTATTTAAGTTTTATTTTTATTATTATTTTTGTCGACTAGGGTCGAAAAGGTCCCCTGGTCCGCTGTTCATTTCTAATTGGCCTAATTGAAGCACTTAGGCCAATATGACCCGTTGTGATTCCACAAATTCCACCCGTTTGAAATGTGTATGCAACACTGTTCAATTCACTCACTGTAGGATTCGAACCTAGGGCCTCGGTATGTGAAGCCAGTGCGCTACCCGCTGGACTATCGAGGCGGGCTTGCTAATACTTAGATGTCTTTAGTATTGTGCATCTCGCGTTGTATAAGTGTAATCAGGTTTCGCTAGACAGTGTTAGAGAGATACGAGTTTTACTAAAGACATTTCTCGCTTCAGATATGGAGACCAGAAAATAAAAAATACGCCATATTTTAGAAGTTTTCTTCCATAAAGGTAGGAAACCCGCCCCAAGCGGCTGAAATATAAATAGTTTTTATGGTCCTGACACTGTAATAGTCAATCCCGCGCAATTTTATGTTTCGTCTATTCCGTTCCGTTCCGTTTGATACCGTTCGAGGGTACAGACAGGGCGATCCGTTGTCATGCGTCCTCTTCAACTTCCCCATGGAGAGTGTTCTGCGCAAGGCCGGTGTGCATCGTAATGGCACAATCTTCAACAAAAGTGTCCAGCTCCTTGGCTACGTCGACGACTCGACACTGACGTCTCGGGCGTAACAAGTGAGATGTTACCGCTGCCTTTGCAGCAATCGAAAGAGAATCTGCCGAAATGGATCTGGTGGCAAATGAGCGCAAAACAAAGTATAGTGTCTACACGCAGGGACTTGCAGCGGCTAGGGTCTCACCTTGAGGGCGACAGGTATACTTTTGAAGTTGTCAAGGAATTCGTCAGCCTGGGGATAAAGCGAAGCATTACTCTTGCCAATAGGTGCTACTCTGGTCTCGGCAGGCAATTGAGCAGCAGAGACCTCTTTCGACCGATAAAACTTGCACTCTATAGGAGGCTTATTCTGCTCGTGCTCCTCTATGGTGCAGAAGCATGGACACTGTCGCGTAACGACACAGCGGCCCTTGGGGTGTTCGAGAGGAAGGTACTTCGCAAAATCTTCGGCCCTGTTAGTATTGGCTATGACTATCGTATGCGAATCGACAACGAGCCGTAAGAACGATGTAGCTCCGGCGAAAAAGGTGTTCGATGCGGTAGTTGGAGGTCAACGGCGAACATGGAGTCCGTTTCTCCGGTGGAAGGAACAAGTTGAGTAGACCCTATCTTCTCTTGGTGTGATCAACTGGAGAAGGCGGGAGCAAAGTTACAGACCACCAGAGAGAGCTTTTGCGGCAGGCCGTAATCCGGTAACGGGTTAAGTAAGTAAGTAATATTTCGTTCCGGTAAAGTTGATGTCAAAGATGCACCACGCTCTGGAAGGCCAATTACAGAAAATGTCGATAAAACCATGCAAATTGTGCTGGATACAAGAAAGCTCAATATATGTTATGGATGCTGTAAGAGTTAACACAAAGCAACCAAATGGTTTTCCAAATTGCTTCTGAATCGCATCCAAATTGACCCATTTCTGAAGCGGTTGGATGCTGGTGAAAGGGAATAAAAAGGGGGAAGGGTGGTGAAAAGGGGATCACTTACGACAACGTCAAGCAACGTCAACCAAGCCAGGATTGACTGTCAAGAAGGGTTTGCTGTGTGTTTGACGGGATTGGCAGAGAATCATCTACTATAAGCTGCTCCCCTAAGGCCAAACTCTTAATTCGCACCAGTACTGTCAGCAATTGCACCGTCTGAACGAAACATTGTCCAGAAGCGACCAGCTTTGGCCGATAGGAGAGGAATTGTGTTTCATCAGAACAACGTCCGACCACACATATCGATACTATGTAGGCAGAAGTGACCAAGTGATTACCAACTGTTCCTGTCTATGCTGAAAGATTTTGGTGGTACAAAATTTGATTCAAGAGAAGCCTTTGAAAATCGGTTGTTAAAAAGAGACGAGGGTTTCCATGAAAGAAACATAATGAAATTACCTTCAGAATGGCAACAAGTTTATCAACAAAACATCTACCTGCATCCAAAAATGTCCTGCAAATCCGGGTGACAATAGACAGGCTGGGTGCGAATTGCAAGCTGCATGTCTATTGGATACCCGGCTACAAGGGATTTAACGAAATAAGGTAGCAGTTGCTGTGGCCTAAAGCAGTCTTCACTTGCCAAATAAGCAAATCAGCAACGATACCGATTCCGATACCACAGGGGGCAATCAATAGTGGTCTGTATGACAACCTGACGAGAGAGACGAAAGCGAGGTGAAACTGTTGAGCTATGTGCGCTGAAATAATGCTCGGAGAATTCAATGAAATGCTTACGTTCAAATCGTTCTCCCGCTGCAGTGGAAGGACTGCAGAGCCATCGTGGGTACATGAAAGGATCACTGCCTAACGGCCTAAAGATGGACATCACCAAGTCGGGTGATTGCAGGAAATGCAAAGAAAATGATGTCAGGGAAATAATAATAATTGACTGGCACGACAGCCCGCAAGCAGGTTGGGAGCTCTTTCATAAGCAATTTTTACTCTCAGAGGTTTACCATTTCCAGCTGAGAGGACAGCCACCGAAAGAGAAAACGAGTTTTCCCGTTATTTTTTTAGGTGTTATTACAGGCAGTGTTTGAACCTGGGTCGCTGCCTTCGACTCGCGGTCCAACGCACTAACCAACTGAGCCACGGCGGCTGTGATGTCAGGGAAACCTTGGCGCAAGTTCCTAGCTTCTGTCCGTCTATGTCAAGGCTGCTCCCTACTTAGGGACACCGTTCTTCTTTGGGTTAGATGGGGTCTCTAAGTAAGACACTCAATTGTCGATGAACTTCACTAGGAACATCTACTTTCTGACTGACAGTTTTATATCGACAGGCAAAACTAAGGACCTCTAACTGGTTCCCAAGAGGGTCTATACCTAACCTATCATATTTGACCTAAATCTGATTATTCAAACCAGGCATGTTCACTCTTTTAGTCTTTTCAGTTGTCTCAGTCCACTCAAATTTGTTACTATCGCTCGTTGAAGCTTAGTTAGGCTAATAATTTTCAGCCTTTTCCTCTGTGTTTTTTTTACTTTTTTCGTTTTTCTTCAACTTCACTTTGTTATCGGAGAGCGGCAGAGTTTGGGCCACGTTAATTAAGCAAACATCACGTTTTCAACCGCGCTCGGACAGCCAGCCGCTTGGACAGACACTTGGGCCAGTCCATTTCGGGCTCGACTTGTTGCTGCTGATGGTTTACGTGCTGCATGTCTTTAATTTTCTTCCTCTGCTTCCTCTTCTTGTCTGCACGACCGACTGCTTAGTTGGGAACTAAGCCGCACAGCAAAGGTGTGTGTGTGTTTGTGTGCGAGTGAATTTAACAACAAGCGCACAATTTTCGCCATGTGTCTTTTCGTTGTATTGTTGTTGTTGTTGCCGTTTTGGTTATGACCAAACCAGAAGTCACGTTTCTTCGCTGCTACGAATACGACTTTACTTTTCTCACCTCGGCAACAATTGGCCACTAATTTTTCGCCGCTCTCCATTTGGCTCAGTGCCCAAAAATGTTCGCTTTGCATGAAAAACTTTAACTTAGCCTTTTCTGGCATTTCCCGCTTCAGCTGTTCGCTCGATTTCCATGTTTCCCGCTGCCAAAATCTTTCAACTCGCATCTCTCGTCCATTGTCTACGTCCAACAATTGTAAAGCAAAGCATTGTTGTTGAGAACAAAACCCTAAAGATGGAAAGAAAGCAAACACCGCAAGTTTCATGCAAAGATCTGACCCAATTTTGATGCCGTTTGTTGGTGCCCTTCGCCGCGTTGCTGTCCAATGCTGCTCGCACTGCTACGAGAATCGAGAAGCGCGCTGCGTGTTGCCAATATTTATAGTTGTTGTTTTCGTTGTTGTTGTTGTGGCTATTATTGCTGCACTTCATTGCTGTTGTTGCGGTCTTTCTTGGTTGTGTGATTCTTGTTGCTTTTGTTGTCTGTGTGCTGTGCACGTCGCCTGTTGCATACTGAGCGATTTGCTTAGTTCGCAGTCAAATGTTGTTGTTGCTATAACAAAAGCAACAAATTAGTGTTGTGCTTTGATTTTAATTGCCCAGCGAGCAGCTGTTGGGCAGTTATAGCAACAAAAACACAACAACTGCCACACAACAGATAAGCAACAAATAACAGCCAACAATAAAGCGAACACAAAAGCAACAACAACATTAATTGCAACAACAAAAACTACAATTGAACTTTTAAATCTTCGAAACGTGAGCTCAGGTTTAGCCGATGATGGCTAACAATTTTCCCATGACAGCAAGTGTTATACGGTTTAACCCACTTGACGCCAGTGGGTAGTTATGTCGAGTTAAGGTTAGTAAAAAAATAAAAAAATAAGTATTAGATGTCTATTTAACTTTGAGATCAGTCAGAAAGGGTCTGACTAATCTGTCAGCTCTGACGGGAGCAAGTTCGAGAAGGTTGCTATGCTGGCTTTGAGGATCTCGGGGACTCTGATTATAGTTTTATGTAAATCTTTTTAATATTTTAGTGCTTTAGGAGGTAGAATCCGTGTATCTTGGCCCCCTTCGAATTCTAGCTCCCTTACTCCGTTCGAACTTGATTTTTTTCTGAGCTCCCCTGGTGTGAGCTTTGAGTTCTTGGTGTATAATACAATCTGAATTAGAGGGTTTTAAAAGCAGAGAGACAAGGGTCATTTGTATAGAAAAAAAGTGAGTGAGAAATAAAGTTGAGTTGACTGACCAAAGTGTTTCCAGTGATAGCCGCGTTTTCACTTGCTAACCATTCTTACTACGAAAGTATTGTAACGAGGAGGCACTCTGTGCTGTGCTATGCATGAATGCTATGCATGAATGCGAGCATACTTTTAGGCATACACTTTGAAGTACGGCCGGCATGCTATAATGCCGATATGGCAGGGATGGTTCGCGAATGGTAATGGAATGTGCAAGAACCATCGGCGCGATAAACCAAACAAGTATAAAAGGCAGCAGTGTGCAGCGCAGGGAGTCGAGTCTGTGTTGAGCAAGCAAAGGGGAAACATGCAATAGTAGTAGTGTAAAGTAGTAACAAGTGTAAATTTGTAAATAAAGCGATTGTTGGTTTTTGACTGCGTTTGCGCTGAATAAATGAAGTTGTTTTATTTTCGAGCACAATCCAAAACGAACTTAGAGAAGTCATTTTCGTAACAGTATGAATGACTGAGGCATTGCTTCGGTCTCAGTAATCAGTCCTCAGAAATGAAAGAGAAATGCTAGTCAAATCTTGGTTACAATTAGACTCTATGGTTTTCATTGAAAACATTATAAGGTTTCTAAATTTAAAAAATTCAAAATTTCTCCAAACATTTCACCATTTACAGGGTTAAGCACTGCCTTTGTAACTTTAGCCGTTAACATAGCCTCATTTGATCTTGATAACTGCCTAAATACTGTAAAACAGTGCAGCTACATTGAGCACTTTTTCGTCATCCCTCTTTGACTTTGTTCGATTGCAAACATTTTAACCCATTTGCGGCCACTTACAGCTGCACGGCCACTTAAAAAATCACAAACGCGCCCAATTAATCTTGCTGAGCGTCATTTGCCGCTGTTGCGAGCACTTTGTGTATTGTTGTTGGGTCTGTTGTGTTGCAACAGTATGGCACATTTAAAACAAACCCGTTTTTAGGCCAAATTGCAGCACGTTTTGTTAGTCAAAAATAAAGACTGAAGAAGAAAAAAAGAAGCCATTTGAAAGGATTTCATGACGTTTTACATTTGAATGGCACAATTCGGACGATTTTGGCAGATTTTAATGACACAACAGACAAAAAACGACGGTCGATATTTCAAAAGTTTTGTTGTTGTAGATAATTGCGTGGCTGTTGAGTGGGATTGCAGGGTTTTGTGTTGAACTGAGACAATTGAAAAGTTTCAACTGGCTTTTAAATTGTGACCCACATTTTTATGTTTGTTGCAAGTAATGGTGTTAAATTTTTAAATGAAAAAGAAAAATTATTTGATAATGTGACTTATTTTAGAAAATCAAAAGTGAAGAGCGAAAATGTTAATTTTGTCGGACGTTTATTCAGTAAAGTGCTGATTTTTTCAGGGATTTTTAAAGAAATTTAAAACTTTACAATATCTAAAGAAACAAAATATATTTTGTGGAAAAATAGGTTTTAGACCACTTTTCAAATAGAATTATTTTCTGTTATTGGAAGATATTGGAGGATATTTTTACATTATTCGACAAAGAAGGAATGCTTCTTAAAATAAATAAAAATCCAGGAGCATACTTTCACTTAATTAATTTTTAGATATATTCTTTTAAGTTTTGCAAAATTTCAGGTTTTTAATTTCTAAAAATATGTTAACCCTCTACTGCCCCATACGGCCTTAAGGCACGGTCCACAAAAACCTAGAAAAGTCCACATAAATATTAATTTTTTTTAATGCAATTTTTAGGGCATGTTTTAGATAAATTAAGTTGTCATTTCTTTTCTTTCTTCTTTAGAAGTCTCAACTTTACAAATTTTGAGAAAATATTAAAAGCGAAAATACTTACATTAATTCTTAATCTATATTGAAACTTTTAGCAACTTCTTGCTAACGACGAATTTTTACGATTTTCTTATGATTTGTTTTACTGAATAGACTAAAAAACAGAAACATGTGTTAAAATTTTTTTTCACAAAACTGGGACTTTGGGCAGCTTAACTAAACATTAAATAATTTTTTGCACCGATTTTTTGGATTTTCTTAGTTGGAGTTTTACCTTTTAAATGACATAAAAACCGTTTAATCCTAAGACTATAAATTTTTTGAATTTTGTTTATGTTATGCATACAATTTTGTGGTTCACTGTCCTGTTTTTTTGTAATTTAATATTTTTAATTTTTTAACTTCACAAACTTTTGTGGTTCATTGTCCTTGTTTTGAAATTAAAGTTAAAATTCCACAAAATTTTGTGTTTCACTGTCCTGTTTTTTGTAATTTAAGTTCAAATATTACAAAATTTTGTGGTTCACTGTCCTGTTTTTTTGTAATTTAAGTTCAAATTCCACAAACTTTTGTGGTTCATTGTCGTATTTTTTTTAATTAAATATCAAATTCCACAAACTTTTGTGTTTCATTGTCCAAACTTTTATTATTAATGGTCCTTTTTTGTGCTTTAACTCTTTGTAAATTCTTAAAGGAATCAGCTATGAAATATTGGCACAGACTGAAGTTGATTACTAAAACTAAAAATAATTTTTTTTTACAAATTGCTGAAGAAAACCTCGAAAGCACACATAATTTATATTTCCTGTTATGCCTAAAGTACTAAAAGCAAATATTTTCTTTCTACATTTTCAGCTTCCGTTTGGGCTCCTCACAACTGCTCGCCAGCGTTAATTCCACGTAAGTCCCCGCGCTGAATTTTTTATTATTTCTTTGTACATATTTCACCTGCACCGACTGAACGCATACCGCATGAAGGCACTCAATCATGTACACATTTATTTTCATATTGATAACTCGATTCTCGGCGCTGGCAAAGCTTTTTTGTGCAATAACGCACCAAACGCCGGAAGCGCAAAGGATCAGCGCCTTTGTTGTGCTCCTTGCTGGCCTTTCGCTATGCGTGCAGGCCGTAAAATGCGCATGTTTTTACTGCTGCCGCTCAGACGCCAGCGAAAATGTCCGCCAAACGCTGACTAACTATTTCACTCGGGAATTGTAAAGTCAAAAAGTCAAAGTGTTGCAGCAATCAGTCTTTATGTGACCGTTGTGGCCTAAGACACTTTGACTAACACTTTGGTTGTGGTGTTTTTTTGGGGATTTTTAAGAAGGCACACGTTGCGTTTTATGTTGACAGCAAAACAAATAACATAAAAGCGCAGTAAAATCACATACACGAAATGCGACAAAACGCACACAAAGCGATAAAATATTTCACATACGCCACGTTGTGCCGGCGCAATGTGTCGCAATCAATCTTCGTACGTTTCAGTGTTTTCATTTATTTCACTTTGGCGCTAAATACAATGTGTGCGCATACAAAACAGCCATCAAGCGATGAAATGGCAAAAAGTGGAGGAGGGGCAACACAAATTGAATGGCATTTGTTGTATGACATTTTGATGGCAAAAATATGCAGCAGTCAGACCGATTTTTGCCTCGTACGTTCAACTTTCGGGTCTGTATGAATGCTTGACATCTTTCTCCTCCTCTCCCCGACTTTGCCCATCCACTTTCAACCTCGTTCTCATTTCTGCTTTTCATTCTGCTCCAAGCAGTACGCCGAAAAATGTACCCATCAATTCTCGCTTTGTGCGTATGCCGTCAAAACGACCGCCGCGCCGAAAAGTATGCCACGTGCATTTGGTAATTTCTTTCTGTTGCCTTATCACGCTGACAGCCAGCAGGAAATATTGTCGGTACGTGTTGCCGTTGGCGCTGGTGCACCTGTTGAGCGGCGCAGCGATTTTAGTGATAACAGCGAAGGTATTTTTGTCGAGGCCAGCGCGCTTTTAGGCGCAGCAGCCTCATCAGACAGCTTATCAGTGAAATGTATACATAAATTTTATTACGTAGCCGTTTTTGGATCCAACAGCCGTTTTTGACAAATAACAAATTGGCCGCTATGCACACATTATGCAATCCTTCAAAAACGCTCGCTGCAAAAAAATAAATATGCCTTTTTTGTTTTTGAGTAACATGGAATCGTTGATATTTTTTTTCATTGTTCTTGTTGTCATTGTTATCCGTATTGCCAGCACAAAAAAAACAGCTCTGCTGCTCAATCGAGGAGCAAAAATATTTGCGCAATTTCTTTTATGGCGCACAAAAGCACGCAATGAATTAATTTTAACTAGTGTCCGACCGAATATTCGGTTTCGGTTTCGGTTTCGGCCTAAATAAGTGGTTTCGGTTTCGGTTTCAGTTTCGGCCAAAAAATGGCCGAATAGCCGAAACCGAAACTTTCTAGGAAATTTTTTTACATTTTATTGTGTAGCAGATATATAGTGAAAGGAGGAGTAATTTAGATGCCAGCAATGTAAATAAACTTATTTTTTTAGCATATAATATTAATTCATTTAATTTTGAATATTAGCGAGGAAGGTACGAAAGGGTGATTTTTTCATGTTTACGTTTTTAAAAAATGAAAAAATTGTTTTTATTAATAAGTATTTATTTATTTATGCTATGTTTGTTTGTTTGTTCTTTATTTACTTAATGTTAAATTCGTTTGTTGAAAAAAGTGCTTGATATGGTGATTTTTATTTCAACTAGAAAGTTTCGGTTTCGGTTTCGGTTTCGGCCGAATATTATGAAAAAACCGAATATTCGGTTTCGGTTTCGGCCCAAAAAAGTGGTTTCGGTCGGACACTAATTTTAACCAACAAAGTGAACAACAACAACGTCCGTGACACTCTGCACTTATGGTTGCGGTATGCCAAATATTTTCGGTTATTTTTCGAGTCACCGCTGTGGTCAGAACAATGGATTCTCGTTGATTGAAATGCTTTTGTGCAGTTTTGCATATTTTCAGGCGCACAAATAATAGGATTTAAAACAAATATTGATACAATACGAGCTGAGGCGAGTGAAAAATAAAATGAATATGTGGGCAGCAATGGATTGAAATGCAAAGGGGTCAACGTCGATGAAAGGCGGTAAGAGCTTCAACCCACTGTCGGCTGGTGGCTGTGCTTTTCCGGGTGGTGAAAACAAACTAAAAATAGTGTGCAGCTTGCAGCGAAAAAACGAATGCGGAGCAAACGGATACGTGTAATGGATTCAGAGAAAATCGAATGGTCTCTGATTTCAATTGATTAAAATCGAATTTTCTGGCAATATTTACTTGTAGCCAACACACACACAGAAGCAAAAAAATGTTTTTTCATTTAATTAACTTACTGAAGCTATGAATACAAGAAATGAATATGAATTTGCTTTTACCTTTTTTTTGAATGTATTGAATGTTATTTGGTATGGTTAGCTATGCTTGAACACCTACATCGGAGTTTTTGATTGTGTAACAGAATGTGATTGGATGTGGGCGAATCATTTCTATTTTATTTATAACTAAAAATGTGTTTCCTTGAAAATGTGTTTCTTTCAAGGATTGCAATTATTGAAATTTATTTACTTATTTATATGTTTCGTCAAACAAAAATACATCTACTTACTTGGAGAGGTGAAAATGTGTTTCATACAGAATGGATGCCATTATGATTTATTTTTAGGTTTCACTCGACAAAGAAAGGTTGTAATAAATTAAAAAAAAATAAAATAGGAACCATAACTAGTTAATTTTCTTTTTTTTTGGTTTTTTCGCTCAAAGATATATCTACATTCTTAGAAAGTGAAGTAGTTTTGGCACTCAGGCAAGAGGGTTAGATTTGTTTTCTAAAGACTTCTGTCGAAGCTGTATAAATGACAAAGAGGAAGAAAACGTACTTCACCTTCTGCCTAAGAAGGAAGAGTCACCTGATTGACTTTCTCTTCGACAATCTAGTGGATCTGATCCATGGGACTAGTCACAGTCTACTAGGTTTTGGTTCAATGAGTGAGCAGACTTAAATTCGATTATTTGTGGTACACAATCGGCTTTGATGGCCTTGAAGCAGCCACTCCTACCTACATATCTGACTAGAGAGTTGTAAATGTGTTCCATTCAAAACTTCAATATTCAAGCCTACATAGAAGAAACTTCCCTTTGTTATGTTTTCTGAATTGTTGGTTGTTTTGATTGACCAATTCAGTAATTTATGGATAAAATCCATTGCCTGCCAGGAGCGCAGCTGTGCCATTGTTGTATTTCTCATCTGCTTAATATTGATAGCGATAGAAGTAGACGAGTGGTCCTTCAGCTCGAGCTAGGAATCGAACCTAGGGCCTCTGGCATGAGAAGCCAGCACGTTACCCGCTGGACTATGCGATTGTCAAACGATTCATAATGTAAAATGTTAGAGCTGCAACTAAGCTAATGTGACTTTTCTTTACATATAAGTATAGCAGTTGCGAAGGACGGCGTTTTACTTTAACCCTTTCGACCCCAAAGTTGCCTGAGAGCAACTTCACCTATTTGTCATCTTATAGCAAAAGCTACGATTGATTTATGGGATTAATTTAAGTAGGCACCAACAAATTAATATTTTTAGAAGTGAATTCAAAGCAAATTACAAAAACTTTACTGTTATCCCCAAAATAATTTCCAATAATTTGCGGTGATATCAGGGAAAGTTTGTGTTCTAATTGAAGTCTACGAATTGGGCGCGTTTGATCAAAACTCTGTTTCTTTAATAATGGTTAAATAAAATCAAAAAGTTGTAATTTTATATTTTTCCATAAATATTAAATAATTTGTTTGTAATTTAAAAATATTGATAACAAATTTATTTAACCCGTTTGAAGCTAATATTGTTTCAAAGTAAACTAGCTCTAGAACTCTAACAAAGAGGCGTGGCGACTTCAAATGTCTTGTGCACACTTCTAAGACAAAAGTTTCATGATTTAAATATCAAAAAGTAATATCGAGAAACAGGGGTCGAAAGGGCTAAAAACTATGAAATTGTTAACTCTGTGCAGACCGCAAACACGACTTAACACATTAATAGATATCCATACTCTTAGAACTGCAGGTGGAAATCACTAAGTAAGCATAATATGAGAATTATATTTTATTATTTCCTTTGGAATTAACGAGAATTCGATGCAATGGTACGCATTTTGCTCTGTTTAGATTAAACTTATTAATTTTTCAGTCGGTCAACAATTATTCCAACTTTAGTAGTCAACATTTTCATACTAACCTAACCGTCTGTCGTCTTGCACTGTCATTACATTTTCCATTTAATAAGCTTTTAGAGACACTTTAATGACCTTCAACACCACATGCTGGCCATGTCCTTGAACGGCTTAAATGAGATGCAGCAGTGCCACAAATAATGATTTTGAGCCAACGACGTCTGCAGGCGTTGAAAAGCTCAAAACCAGCCATAACACTTAACATCAAAAGCCAAAGCTATGAAAATTATAATAATCATAATTTTCGCCATGAGCGCATTATTGCCCCGTGGCAAATAATGGCATTTTAATCATTTTTGGGCATTTTAATGTGGCTAATAAAATTATGTGGCGTGCTTTCACGAATGTCGGCATCAATGTCAAATTTAATTCGGCGGTAAAGCCACTAGGCAACAACAAAACCCGCTGTTGAATGATCATAAAAGTAAAAACAAATATTAGCGGCTTGTAACTGAAATTATGTTTTGAATCGTTGTTGTAAAATAAATGTAATTGCGCTGATTTATGCGCTGCCAACACTGGCGGCCATAGAACCGTAAAACTGTGTGCTTGAAAAAATTTTGAAGAAAGATGCCACAGGTGTTGCTGATGACTGTTGACTGAGGTATTGGCGGGGTTCACCATATGAGAAGAATAAAGATGGTGAAAGATTGTTTTATAGGATCAGCTGATTTCTTTTAACGTTTAGCACAACTCAGGGCTGTATTGAAGTCTGAATCTTTTTGGGAATTTAAGAAGAGATTGGAAGAATGTGACAAATTTGCCTCAAATGTATTTTATTGCTGTTTTTAAGATATATAATTTTTTTCCTAAAGCATTTTCCACAGATATTGAATACCGCCAGTGAAGTTTGAAGATGTTAAAATCACTGACGCAATAATTAAAAAATTGTCACAATAAAATGTAGCAATAATGCAACAAAAGTTGGTGTGATAATTAAATAATGTGGCAACACCATTAACGAAAAATGCCCACAACCAGCAGCAAAAATTACATTTCCGACTTTACAACCAAAAATAAAAGAAGAAACAATTACAACATATAACTGGAGGAATTACAAGCAAATGAAAAAAGCAATAGAAGCCAACAAATTGACAACTTTACAACAATGACAACAACAAAAATGCTGCCACTGCTTTATATTTGCATATTACATATTATTATTTATTTTTTGTGTGCCGCATTTATGAAATCAACTGCACGCCTGACACATGTGGAATGTGCTGAAAAGCAACAAAAACAACCAAAAAAAGAATTAAAGCAACACCGGCAATTAAAAGCGCAACAAAAACAGCAACAACAACAGCAACGAGTCCACCACCAGTCACAATAAACAATGCCAAGCAAAAACCACAAAAACAAAAAGTACAACAATAAGTAACAATGGGAGCAACGGAAACGGAAGTGGAAGTTCGTGCGGTTTAGGCTGTCGGCGGCGGCGCGTGTGTGGTAGACATTTACGGCTTTTGTGGTATTTCCGTTAGGCAGCTGCACAAAAATTCGCCGCCAGACACGCGCACAACCCAGACACCGCTAGCCGCTGTAATATACACACACCCTTGTGTGTTCATTTCACTGTATGTGTGTGTGTGTGTGCGTGTGTAAATATTTTTCCATAAATAAAGGTGCGAAATTGTGATTAATTGCATGTGGGTATGTGTGGTGCCGCAATTCGGGCATTTTAATTCATTTTTTGAGTTCTTCTGCATAATGAACAACAAAAACACCACAACAACAGCAAAATCAACGCCAAAAAAACAATGCATTCAGTGCTTTTGATTGTTGCTGTTTATGCTTAAATTGTTGCTGTTGTTGTCAGCACAGGGGCACAGTGGGGCGTCCCCATATATCGCATGGCCAAAAATAGTAAACGTGGTTTAATTTTGATGAAATTTGGTATCCGCCATTTTTTTAGCGTAATTAAGAAAAATACGAAAACTTGTGAAAATTGGACTACTGCCACGCCTACCCCCCATATTGAAAAAAATCTTTGTTATTCGACAACTTGGCCACTACTAACACTAGAAAGATACAATTTTATACACAATATCACTAGGGTATAATCTATAATTGGGCAGTCTACCACGCCTACTTTAGAAGTTCGTATAAGCCTCAAATGAATTAATCGGTACATATGTATATTTTGCCATTTTTTTAAGTTTTCGATGTTTTTCATGTTGGCCCCTCTTCAATTCTCTCTTAAGTTTATTTTCCACAAATATTTGCATGCATTTGTAGTGCCAGCCGGTCGAGTTAAACAACGCGACGGCAGCTACACATAAAATAGCTTACGAAATTGTACAAAAGATGCCACTATAAAAAAATGAATTACATGCGGGTCTGCAGGCCTCTACAGCTGAAACTTTGCAAACGTGTTCTACATACTTGTAATTTAGTGAAACAATCGAAATTGGAAAGGCTCCCTATGGCTTTTCGAGATATTTAATTTTGAAGTTTGCACTTAAACTTTTCCTAGGGCTCAAAATGGCTCTACGTTCAAATAACGGTAGTTAGCGAACAGTAATAACCAAAACAAAAAAAAAGGCATTGCCTGACTATAAAAACCTAAAACATAAAATAAAAAATCAGGTATATTAAAATAACAACTGTAACCATAAGAAAAAACATCTTTAGTTTCGCAAGGTTAAATTTCTATTTTTTCTTAAATTTGTGTTCACGCAATATATGAAATTTAAAACCTTCGTGAGACTACAAAACTTAAAATTTTTTTAAAATTCCTTTTGATATAGTTAGTTAGCTTAGCTTAGCTTCGATCGTGCTTACTTATTTTTTCAAAAAAGAGATTTTTATTTTTTCTATTTTTGGCCACGGACGCCCCACTGTGAGGGGTACCTAACTGCTTATGATTGTTGTTGCTGTGGTTATTTTTATTATCATTGTCGTTGTTGTTGTGGAGTTAATGCTATCTACAAGTCATTTTATGCTTTTTAAACGCCATAAAACGTTTGTCTTTGCCTTATTTGTTTTTAACATTTGGTTTCCCTGAAGATTGCTGTTTTTGTAATTTGTTACGACTTTTGTGCACAGCGTACTTTGGCTTTTTGATTTAATGACTACGTATTTATCAGGTGTACAACTTTGCTTCCGCCGTTTTCCGATAGGTGGCTGTACCGGCTGAGGCTGGTTGAAATACATAGATGGTAATGCCTTTAAAGTGAGTGTGGACAGTGCCTAACGAATTGTCATCGCCGTTTCAGTGACAGTTGTTCTTGTTTTCGTATTATTCACGCTCGAAAATGTCCGTTTATGTGCCCAATTCTCGCCATTTGCGGGACGTTTTACTTTTCTGTTACAATTCGCAAAAAAATGCAGCTGAAGCGCATCGAATGCTCTCAGAAACTTACGGTGATGCTGCTCTGAGTGAAAGAACGTGTCGGGAGTGGTTTCAACGTTTTAAAAATGGTGATTTCGACGGCAAAACTGATTTGTATTTGGTGGGATCAGCTCGGTGTGATTTACTACGAGCTCTTAAAACCGGGTGAAACCATCACAGGAGATCGCTACCGAACGCAACTGATGCGCCTTAGTCGCGCGCTAAAAGAAAAGCGGCCACAATATCAAGAGCGACATGACAAAGTCATCCTCCAACACGACAATGCTCGGCCTCACGTCGCAAAAGTGGTCAAAAAGTACCTGGAAACGCTGAAATGGGAAGTCTTGCTCCACCCGCCGTATTCCCCAGATGTCGCCCCTTCTGACTTCCACCTATTCCGTTCGATGGCACACGGCCTGGCAGATCAACATTTTCAATCCTTCGAAGAATTGGAAAAATGGATTGCTTCATGGATAGCGTCAAAAGAGGACTCCTTTTTTCGAGCCGGGATCCGAAAATTGCCGGAAAGATGGGAGAAAGTTGTCGCTAGCGACGGACAATACTTTGAATAAGCAGTTGTTGTACGGAAGCAAAGTTGTACACCTGATAGTTAAAAGACTAACAACAACGTTAAACTTGTCGTCATGTGTGTAATTTAATGAGAGTGAAGATCATTTAAAAAAACTAAAATGTGCCGAAAATTTGTGCAAGTCACCGATGAGTGAAATTTTAGTCTTTTTGATAGGTTAGGTTAGGTAGGGAAGGGTGTGTGCGGCAGGACCGCACTTCCACTCGGAGGCCAGGATGGCCCATTGTGAATCCCTTCTTATTTTGTTCTGGAGCTGACCAATAGTCTCAATCAAGGGGAAACCAGTTCGACCTCTTAATGAAGGAGAGCAGATTCGAGATTTCGACTTTCGCCGCGCAAGCCAGGTCTGTTAGGAACCTTGACCCCAAGGTGCGGAGTCGGCGTTCCTGCAGAGCCGGGCAGTGGCACAGGAAGTGTTGTATCGTTTCTACTTCTTCTTCATCTCCACAGCTACGGCAGACATCACCGGACGAGAGGCGCCATTTGGTAAGCATAGATCCAATAGCGCAATGTCCGGTGATGACTCCAACGAGCTGCCGAATGGAGGTACGACTCAGGGACAGTACGAATCGTGTTTTCGTCAGGGAGAGGGAGGGCCACAGTGTCCGGCAGGTGCCGCAATCGGTCCTGGTACGCCACGACGACTCAATTTCCTTTTTGGTCAACCTGTCAATATACATGTACAGGGCAGATATCGGAGGAAACACAGAGGTATCCACTTCGGTGGCAGGCAAGGCAACCCCCTTTTTTGCCATCTCGTCCGCTGCTTCGTTCCCAGCCACTCCTGAGTGTCCCGGAACCCAACAGAGAGTGACCTGGTGGTGCCCAATGCCTTGAAGTGCGGTGCGACACCTCTGCACTACCTTTGATTTCACAACAACTGATTCCAGCGCTTTAAGTGCCGCCTGGCTATCCACGAAAATTGTGACATCTGTGGGTGGTAGCCCACTGCCACGGATAAGTTCGGCAGCCTTCCAAATTGCATAGATCTCTGCTTGGAAAATACTGCAGAGGTCCGGCAGTCTGAATGACATGTGGGTCTGCAGTACATCGGAGTAGAGTCCAGCTCCAGTACCCTCCTCCATTTTTGAGCCATCGGTGAAAACGGTGATGGAGGCGTCTCTCGTCGCACCTGTCAGCTCCCATTCCTCCCTTGTGGGATATGAGGCTAGTGCGCGCGTGTAAAAATCCAGGTATGGGATCAGATAGTCCGTGCGGGAATCCAACTGATATCCGATATCTGGTTTCGCGAATAGATTTAAAATTTCAGAATGTCCATAAGCGTGTTGCCTCCACAAGTTGGCCTCCCTCAGTCTGAGAGCGCCTTTAGCGGCGCAACATTTAATGAACTGTTCAATGGGATGGAGGTGCAAGATCACATCCAGCCCAGCCTGGGGGGTGCTTTTGACAGTGCCTGCTATTCCCATAGCCGCTAGTCTCTGCACCTTCGTCAGTTGCGTTACCAGGGTCTTGGTGCCCGTAGCCGGCCACCAGACAATGGCTCCGTAACTTAAGATCGGCCGTATGATCGCAGTATACATCCAGTGAACGATAGTCGGCTTCAATCCCCACTTTCTCCCGAAAGCCCTTTTACAGATGTAAAAAGCATTCAGGCTCTTTTTCACCCGCTCTTCCACATTGCGCTTCCAAGAGAGCTTGGAGTCGAGTATGGTGCCGAGGTATTTTGCCTCGGGTGATAGGGTGAGAGTAGTTTCGCCGAGTTTAGGCAGCCTAAACTTCGGTATTTTGTATTTCCGGGTGAACAGTACCAAGACAGTCTTCGAGGGATTAACCCCTAGACCATTCAGCTCTGCCCACCTGGAAAGTTCCTTTAGAGCAGACTCCATGAGATCGCTGATTGTGGACAGGAATCGTCCAGGGATCAGGATAGTGACGTCGTCTGCATATGCTACTACTCGCAGCCTCCTGGTTTCGAAGATCTCGAGGATGCTATTCACTACAAGGAGCCACAGCAGAGGCGAAAGAACACCCCCTTGTGGTGTGCCTCTTGTAGTTAATTTCCTCACCGAGCACAGGCCTAGGTTAGAGTGGACCCTTCTGCTGCTGAGCATGTCACTGGTCCACTTTACCACCTTCTCATGAACTTCGAACTTTCTAAGTGCATTGATTATAGCCTCCAAGGTAACGTTATTGAAGGCCCCCTCGATATCGAGGAAAGCGGCTAACGTATACTCCTTGACGTTTAGCGATCTTTCGATCGTCTGAACAGCCTCATGCAGGGCGCTGTCAACAGATTTTCCCCTGCAATACGCATGTTGCGCATTGCAGAGTCCTCTGGACTGTGCCACTTCTCTAATATAGACGTCTACCAGCCGTTCAAGAGTCTTAAGTAAGAACGATGAAAGGCTGATCGGTCTGTAATCTTTTGCTGATAGGTGGTTCACTTTCCCCGCTTTGGGAATGAACACCACCCTAACCTCCTTCCAGGCACGCGGGACATATCCTTGTTGGAGAGATCCACGAAAGATTCTCGTCAGGACCCCGACCACCGCCTCCTTAGACCATTGTAGCATAGCAGGAATGACACCATCAGGGCCCGGGGATTTATACGGGCTGAAAGAGTCAACCGCCCATGCTACCTTGGCTTCGCTAATTATCCTCTGAACTAGACCATCCGGTCGCGATGTTTGTTGCCTATGCGACGTGGTCGCCTCAGCAACATCCGTGCATCC
This sequence comes from Melieria picta, assembly GCA_964056695.1. Taxonomy (NCBI): domain Eukaryota; kingdom Metazoa; phylum Arthropoda; class Insecta; order Diptera; family Ulidiidae; genus Melieria; species Melieria picta. The sequence goes on along the minus strand of OZ057399.1, from coordinate 86,298,827 downwards.
AGGAAAGTGAGTGTTCATGAGGATCTCAAGAAGTTCCTCCCTCGACTCCGTCCATGATCCATCAGATTTCCTGATGCTGGCAGGAGTGTGTGAAACCCCAGCGAGCACCTTGCGGAGTCTGGCGGCCTCGTTAACATTGTCGAGGGATTCACAGTAATTTCTCCAATCGTCCCGCTTGGCTGCCCTCGTAGTTTTCTTAAACTTATTAAAGCTAGCCTTGTAGGCTCCCCAGTCTTCCTCAGTTCGGCTAAGTTTAGCCTTGTTGAAGAGACGCCTAGTATCTGTCCTAAGTTGTCTTAGCTCTGGGGTCCACCAAACTGCGTTGGTTTTCCGCGGAGCTCGACTTTTTGGACACGATTTCTTGAAAGAATTATTAAGAACTTTCGTTAAAAGACTAACTGACCTGTCAATGTTGTTTCCTTCAAAGATAGCTGTCGCCTTGCGCGACGCCAGTTTTTCGGAAACTAATGCACTGAATTTAGGCCAGTTAGTCTTTCTCGGATTCCTATAGGCTGGTGGACTCCCCACCTCCATAGCCACGGAAAACACTATCCGGTTGTGGTCCGAAAACGAACATTCCGTTAGTACCCTCCAGTCGGCTACGGAGATAGTACTCGAGTCGGTAGCCAAGGTTATATCTATAACTTCTTCCCTAACCCTGTTATGGAAGGTTGGCGTATTGCCCCTATTACATAGCATAAGGTTAGAGTTGAGAAGAAACTCAAAAATGGACTCACCCCTGCTGTTGGTGCCGGAACTTCCCCACTGAAGATGATGAGCGTTGGCGTCACACCCGATGATGAGATCAAGTCTCCGTGATCGGGCGTGAGCAACCAGGTCCCGGACCTCCTTCGGCGGTGGCTCCTCACCTTCGAAAGGCATGTATGCGGACGAGAGGATTAGGTCAAGCCCCTCCCTTCGCTCGCATGCAGCCACACACAAGTCACCAGTGCTGTATTGAGATAAAAGAAACAGATTAATGTGCTTTCTATATACAATACAGGCTCTTATCTTACCTTCACCACGCGAATGAAGTACTCTGAATTGACTTGACCCCAATCCACAAACCTTGTCTCTGACGAGCCAGGGTTCCTGGACAAGGGCCAAGTCAACTTGCTCCTCCTCCAGGAATTGCATAAGATCGTGGGTGGCGGCTTTAGAGTGGTGCAGGTTTATCTGCACCACCTTCAGCCTTTCCCTGTGTGGCGCGCTCCTTATTGGGGAAACGAGCTTTTAAGGAACCCAAACCGAACTTTACAACACCAGAGGAGTCTCGCAGAAGAGTAAATGACTGTTGGTCGACAGCGACCACGAGGTCCTTACCCGTCTCATTTTTGCTTGTAGTGGAGGAGATTACTCTCCACTCTCCAGTGTTAAGGCCGCTGTTCTGCCGACCTATCAGCTTCAACGTGTCCACATCCTCCATGACTGGAGGGGGGACCCACAGTGTGACGATAGGTCGGAGGGGCAATCGGTCGCGAGGTATGACCTCGAGTTTTGCCCCCTGCCAGAGAGGCTCAAGACCGCCGATTGTGCGCACCAGGAAGTCAAGTGACTGCCTGTTGCCACACCCGACGATCTTTACGCCCCTCTGCCAGCCAGCGCCGTCGAAGTCGATCTCGCCGTCCGCCGCCACGAGCATCGCTCGCAGAATGCGCGCCTCAACAGAGAGCCAGTTTTCCGGACGAATTTTCCCATCGGGATCGCTCCGGTCCACTACTGCAATCTGCAGCTCTTGTGGAGAGGAGAAGCTGGCTGAGGGTTTCAGCTTTTTCCCCTCCCCTGTAGGCTGATCGTCCCCCGATCTACCCCTTTTGACAGCCTTTTCCACTACGGTGGAAGTGGGCTTTGTCGAGGTGGATGGCTTCTGATCCGCTTTCCGTACTGCCGAGGCAGCCGTGGCACGGTTCCCAGGCTTCGCCGCCCCTGCTCTGTCCGGTCGTACAGCTGTAGCGGCCGTGGCCATGGCCCTAGAACCAGGCTTTGCCGCCGTTGCTGTATTGGTCGACTGTTCAGCAGTGGCACCGTCTCCAGGCGTTGCTGCAGTGATCGAAGTCCTAGCACCGGAAGTCGCAGCCTGCTTCTTTTCGAATTTAGCCACGATCTTCTGGTGCTTCTTGACCAGTTCCTTCTCCTTGTCAGACAAGGATTCAGGCTCTTTATTAATTTTTCGGAGAAACGCAAGCGAGCGCCGGTAGCCATTTCTGGCTTTCTTCGCAGCACTGCTCGTCTTGCGATCCCCCGCCGATGAAGTTCCAGGAGTGGGACCAGTGGCGGCAGGTTCGTCCCCTTCCTCCAGGAGTGCCGCCTCCGCCTCAGAGTCCACCGACCCGGCTTTGCTACTTTGCGAGAGAATCATTGATTCTCCCTCTATAGCCGCGTCGAGTCGAAGGCCCTGAAGCTGAGGCACCACCCCCGAAAGCGAGGGGCTAGCCTGTGCGGTGGTCTCCTGCGCCTTTTGCCTGCTTAAAGCAGGTTTTGGCGCCTCCTGCTTCCCAGTAACATTAGTAGACCGTGCAGCCTGGGGTCCCGCTGCACAGCCTAAGCGGTCGTTGGATGACGACGCCAGACAGCCCGCTCGCCCACTGTCTACCGCCGGTACTGGGGATCCGACTCCCTGCACCGTAAAAGAGTCCTTATGGGAGCCCTCCAGAATGGTTTTGATAACATTTTATCATTAAAAATACGTAAAATTTGATTGCACTTTTATTTAAATAACTTGACACAAATATTCGAATGAAAAATATTGAGTAATTTTAAATATTTGTACAAGCAGTCTCAAAATATTTTTCATTCTAAAGCGAAATTTGTTTTTATAAATTTAATTTTTAAATTTTTTATTAAATAATTCTAAAATTTTTGGTTCAACATTTTTTACGTGTGGTTAAAAGTTTTTTAAGTTTTTATAGTTTTTTATTTAAGCCTAAACTTAAACTTGGGTCAGTTTTCACTGTGACAAGTTTACTCGTGTCGAACAGTAATCTGCCGCTTTTCGACTTCTCAGTAGCAAATTTTCAATACTTAACCTTCAAATATTGGGGGCTTACCTGGAGAGTTCCCAAATATATGAAAACAAATGATTTTTCAAATAAACAAAAACAAATATATTGGAAATACATATTGGAAATACATTTGATATACCAAAAATCGAGGATAACGAAACTATTCCCAATGAAATTTAAAATATTTCCTCTGAAGTTTTGTCCACGAGAGTTTACCTGTCTACGATAACCTCCCACCTTCCACAATCATAAGTGAATCAAATTGGGCCCGAAATAGCCGTCCTAGAGCCGAATTTTGGTTGAAATGTAATGTAATTGAAAATTGTGCCTCGGAGCAGCCATTTGAATGATGTTATATTTAATTTTTACGAAAAAATTTTTAACTTTTGAACACTTGTAAGATTTTAAAGAAATTTCTTACTGTTGGTTTTTTGTTAAATTTTCAACTACAAACACCTTTTACGTGTTTTAGGCTCCACTATTGTCACATTTGGCCAAAGGTAAATTTACTTTGCTTGGAAAGAGTCAGAAAATTCGACTGGAGATGTAACAAACGTTCTTGCATGCCATTTTCATTTTTAAGAATCAAAACATAAGTTCTGGGATAACTTTTTTAGAATCTGTGGGAACCTATAATTCAGCTTCCATGTACGAGCTGAGCCTTTTCTAGGCAACGAATGATCCACCTGGGTTATTTATTTTCCAATAAGAAAATTTTTTTTTCATATCGTGGGATATCATCTCAGCGTTTGTATTTCAGTAAAATGAGAGTAAATCATTGATATCCTAAAAAAGGGGTGTTTCTCTGTTATTTTGAATTTAAGGGAATTTCAATTTAAAATTTTTTGCTCAGTACATGCTTTGCCTAATAATTAAGTTATCTATGAGACAATTGAGTTATTGATTTTATATATTTTCTTTTCGTTCTGTTCATTTCTGATCTCAAATCTTAACATTTGCTGAGTCACTTATGCCTTTCGCTACTTTACTTCCTTCTTTTAATTTTTGTTGTGCTACACAACTTTCCTAAAGAAAAATGTGTTTGGATTTTATTCACCAATTTTTCTCTTGGGTTCGTCTTTTGGTTTTTTTTTTTAATTTTTGTGTTTATTTCATCTTGAATTTTTCTCCTGGTTTCGTCTTTTGGTTTTTTTTTTAATTTCTGTCTTTATTTTATCTTGAACTTCTTGAGAAAAACTCGTTTACCGTTTGTTTTCCAAATCTTCAGTTGGTCTCATGTTTGCGTGATAATTGTTTATTAAATTTGTATTTATTGAACTTTACTTATTCCATCTTTAACTTTTTGAGAGAATCATTCGTTTTGAGAATCATTCGTTTTGAGAATCATTCTTCCTTGATCTCATCTTTGTGTAATTAAGAAATAATTTTTAATATTTTTTATTAATAATTTTATTAATTTCATTTTTTTCAATAATTTTTATTCGTTTGTGTTTTAATTGAATTTCCATTAATTCCTTCGGGATATAATACTTTTATATTTGTGTTCATTCCAATCTTAATTTTTTTTTATTTAATTTGGATTCCTGAAATTGAATTTAAATTTCTGTCTTTAATTTTTTGAGAAAAACTCCAAACTCCGCCATTTAATTTTCTCATTCTTCCCTGATGTCATCTTTGTATGGTAATTTATTTTTGTTTTTTATAATTTTTTCAGTCTTTGGTTTCTTTAGCATATAATACTTTTGTATTTGTGTTCATTCAAATCTTAATTTCTTGAGAAATATATCATTTTTGTCTTTTTTTTTACTTGCCAAATTTTCAGCTGGTTTCATGTTTGCATGATAATTCTTTTTTTATTAATTTTCTATTCAGTTAGCTTAACCGAACTTTTGTCTACTCGTAATTATGGAAAAACCTCTCCATTCATTCGATATCCTTTGTTTTCCCTCCTTCCTTCCTTCATTCCTTTCTTTCTATAATATTCTTCTTTGTGCGGGCACAATAGGATTATTTTATGGCCCAAGTGTGTCTTCTGGTAATTTTTCTCTGCTTCATGTAGTCATTTCGTTCTTTCTCTAACCCTACTTGTTTCTGCATATTGTATTCTCCATCCTTTTCTCTCCCACTCACATATTTTTATTTTATTTTAATAATCCCCATGTTCTTCATCTACTTTTTATATTCTTCTATTTATTCAGTGATCCATGCCAAAGCTAATTTTAGCCTTAAACAAAGCAACTTTTTCCACAAAATTCCGTCTCTCATTTCATTTGCATTCAACAGTGTCGCGGCGTTAATGTTTGCTCTTGAAATCTACTCGCACTTTGGAGAACCTGCTGTGTCAATAAAAATATTGCCAAATAAAAAAAAAAAAATTGTGATTTACCAGAAACAAAAAAACAAAAAAATATCAATGAAAATGCCGGCAGCGCACACTTTTCAAGCACAGTGGCACTCACTCACTCGTTTGCCGCACACACAGTTCCCTCTTACTTCGGGCATGTTAATAATATGTATATTGTTGTTGTTGTTGTTTTCGGTGTTGCTGTTAATTTTGAGAAAATAAACATAATTACAGGGTCGTGCGGTTTTACACATTCCCACACTTTTACCAAACGACTGAGCGGACCGGACCGGAAAAGCAAAGCATAAAAGTTCTAAACCGGCAGCACACGAGTTACGGACACAGCTGGCAACGCGGCCAACGGAGCAGCTGAAGCGAATGCACCGCCATTTGATGCCAAGCCGAACTGGACCGCACGCGGCCTTGTGCGGCTTTGAGGACGAGCCGGGGGTGGAATCGGGAGGCGCGTACGATAAAGGGTTTCGTGTGATTTTTATTTTTAGTCACTTTGGGTTTGCTGCTTTTTTGCCAACACAAAAGCGTCAAAAAATTACCATACAAAAGCCAGTTGCCTTCAAATTTTCCGCTTCATTGTCGCTGTTTCTTAATTTCTCCGCGCTGCTTCTAATTTTTCAGCTTTGCCACTTTCTGTGTTGAATTTTATTTTATTTTTTGGTCGCAACATTTTCAATGCTCGCTGCCTTTTTCGCTTTTTATTTGTGCTTTCCGCGGGCGCCGACAACTCCAGCCGGCTGCAATTGGACCGCAAACTTTGCTGCACAAATTCATTTTTATGCAAAAACTTTTCGTTGCTGTGAGCCGTTTTTGCGTTGGAGTGTGAAATTTGCTCGCTGGCTGCAACTTTTCGGCGCCATTTGCAATGCTAATGGCGGAAAAAATTAGTAGTGACACTCAAAGTGCTGGCTGGCTTGGGAAGAGAGAATTGAGTGCGAATAGCGGTAACGGTGTGCACGACAGTTCGACAGAGTGTGGGAATAATTGCTCGCCGCATGGTTAGTTGTGGGAGTGTTGTTGCAGAGTTGGTGAGTTAGCTGGTTGTTGGATGTATGGAAAGCAGGCTTTATAAGTGCTCAAAGTTGTGCCACCGCAATGAGTTTGCATTTGATAGGAACAGCTGACTGGCGGATTACTGGACAGACACTACATAGCGAGATTTAAGCGAAAAGATGTACGAACACTTCAGGAAGGATCCTAATGATCCTTATGAATTAAATTGTCAGAATTATATTTATAATATTTTTTTAGTGAAAATATTTTCTGAATTCAACAGAATCTCAATATTGCACACAAGTTCAACCCAACAGACTGTAGTGTAATTTTGTGAAACAATTTCATTGCCGATTGCAGTGAATTTACATTATTCTGACTTTCATAATCTATATAAAAATATGTTAAAAGCGACATCTAATATTGTCACACACGCCACGTATTTGTGGCAAGCAACTTTCTGTGCAACATCAACATTTCAAAGGATACGCTGATGAAATGATTTAATTTATGCAAAACACGTTTTGCGCGTCTTGCAAACTGGCAATAACAACAATGAGAAAAACAACAATAAAAATACAATAATAATGCTGAAAAGAACGCATCGTCTTCCCACGGTGACGCCACACTGGCTGCCAGCGCCAAGCAAGCCGCACATTGGGCACAAGTTGCGAATTCGTGTGATGAATTTAAAAATGAAAAATAAAGTACTTGTGACCAAAGCTGCGGATTGTATGGTAAAACATTATATTTCAATACGAAAAAATACAATTTTTCAACATTACATTACTAAAAATAATTTGTTTTTGTTCGTGTTTTGTTGATTTTGAATAGTTTGAATAGTAAAAAATCTGGATGGAATGATGAAATTCGTAGAGTAGAGTCAGAGTAGAAACAGAGTAGAGCCATAGAAGAGTCAGAGTAGAGTCATAGAAGAGTCAGAGTACAGTCAGAGTAGAGTCAGAGTAGAGTCAGAGTAAAGTCAGAGTAGAGTCAGAGTCAGAGTTAGAGAAGAGTCAAAGTAGCGTCAGAGAAGAGTCAGAGCAAAGTCAGAGTCAGAGTAGAGTCAGAGTCAGTGTACAGTCAGAGTAGAGTCAGAGTCAGAGTAGAGTCAGAGTCAGAGTAGAGTCAGAGTAGAGTCAAAGTAAAGTCAGAGTAGAGTCAAAGTCAGAGTAGAGTCAGAGTAGAGTCAGAGTAGAGTCAGAGTAGAGTCAGAGTTAGAGAAGAGTCAGAGTCAGAGTAGAGTCAGAGTAGACTCAGAGTAAAGTAAGAGTAGAGTCAGAGTCAGAGTTAGAGAAGAGTCAAAGTAGCGTCAGAGAAGAGTCTGATGAGACTCTGATTTAATTCCGAGCGCTTCCGTCTACCGTTTTTGTTTCATGGCTCTACATCAAAGATTTTCTCAGAGTAGAGTAAGAGTGTAGTCAGAGTGGAGTCAGAGTAGAGTCAGGGTAGGGTCAGAGTAGAGTCAGAGTATAGTCAGAGTGGAGTCAGAGAAGAGTCAGGGTAGGGTCAGAGTAGAGTCAGAGTACAGTCAGAGTACAGTCAGAGTAGAGTCAAAGTAGAGAGGCTATGAGTGTGGATGGGGTTTGGGGTCTTCGCCTAAAAATCCTTTCAAATCCTACTTGTTGTTGTTGTTGTACTTGTTGTTTGTCCCTTTAGTTCCGAGCGCTTCCGTCTATCTTTTTTTTCATGAATCTATGAAGAAATCCTGTGCATCAAAGATTTCCTTGTAAGTGAATATTTAATCTATAGTCGACCTGTTTTTCTCCCAGTTAGTTGCACGTTTTTGGTTTCTTGCCCCACTGTCCGATGTCTTGACTGTCTCTCTGTTTGCCTCATTGACTGACTGGTTGATTGCATTGCTCATTGCTGATTCGTATGTTTGTTTGGTCCCAAGCATTTGGCAGCGTCCTCAGCGCGCTTCATTATTGGCGTTTCTTTTGCAGCGCAGCTCTTAACGATCGTTTTGTGCTCACAAGCGTTGCTGTAATTGCTGTGCAAAAGAAATTAAATGTGTATTTTATTAGAATTGTTCTTAGTTTTGTAATTTTAACGAACCTAATTGCAGACGGCAAACGTTTCGGTGCACCCGACTTGAACGTTGCCACTCGAAGGGTTTTTCAGTGTGGCAACCACATGTAACGGAGTGTAATTGGTTTTATTAGAAGCCACATTACCATCATTTACTTGGCAAAGCAAGCGCAAATAATTGCTGAAAAACATTTACATAAAATACGTCACAATGTGCAAGCTTCATGCATTCTTAATGTGCACAAATGTTGCCAACATTCAACTAGTTATGCATTTTTACGAGACAAAAATCTCTGTTGGTCATTTAAAATGGTCTCACACCACAATGAAAAACTGAAATAAATTTTCAACTTTCAAAAAGTATGTAAAATGCAAATATGCGTTTTTTGTTGGGTCGCACAAGCTGACTTGGTGTTCAAAAATACCCCAGCGGCAGCTACAAAAAAGAAAAAAAAAATAGTGTTCCTCCCGCCTGGTGCACACGCAGCTAAAAGTCAACTGCGTACTAGCCAAAAAAACCCTGCTCTGTTTGGTCAAAAAACGCCAGCGTCGAGTATTTGTGTGCAGCGAAGCGTGTCCGTAAGTGTAAATGCGTAGCGCTTTGCACGTAAACTTTAGTTTTCATTAGCACCAACCAACGCTGCCAACGTTTTCGTTGGCCGCAACGTTGCGCCGACTACACCTTTCCATATTTTCATTCATGTTTTTTTTTTTGCTTGGCCAGAATAGCGACACCCATAAAACACATAGGACGCACAGTTTGTTGTTGTACAAAGTTTGGAGAGCAGTGAGCGAAGACCGGATGGAATTTACAACACAGTGTGGTCAGTGCTAACCCATTCGGTAATTCGTTGCCACATGCGAACATTCGAACTTTGTTGAAGCTTGAGCTCTCCCAGGTTTCAAGGCATGGAATTATTACATAGATGTGTAAAGATTCTTGAAGTCATAAGAATAAAGAAGTTCCTTGGTTTTCCTATGGTCTGACCAGGCTCTAAGGCCTGATCCAGGTTTTCCTGGAAGTCCTACATGAGTCTTGCAACGCGTAGTAGGTATCTAAGCGCCAGGTGATAATACTATATATCTGCTTGACATTTCATTTGACCGTTGCTTATGATGCGTCGATTACTGTAATTATGTTCGAGATCATAGCATAATTTCTGGGTATTTTATCAGATTTGTAGTTTTCGGTGATGCTTCTGTGGCCGGGGATCCATCACGAGTGCTAAGATATGCTAAGATTTAGATGTTTTAATACCGGAAGATTTTTAGTACTAGCACTAAGAAACACATTTACTAAGAAACATTCTTAAATAATTGAAAAAAATGTATATGAAATAAATAAATAATTAAACATGTATTTTATGACATTCAATTTAAAAAGCAGTTAATCGGTCAAAAATACAAAATTCTGTGCATAAAACTAAAGCCTCAGGTCTGAAATGTATACATTTAGAATATTCGCCTATAACGTCCCCTATAACGTCGAGTGTCACAATGGTACAAAGCCCAAAGCCCAAAGCCCGAACACATTCAAGACGCTGGCAACACGGCCACACAACTTAAAAATGACACCGTCTTCGACCGCCGTCGTGTGGTCAACTACGTTATTACAATAAAAGCGGCAGAAACGTTATCTCAATCATATTTTTGAGCGCCTAAACACAAATTTTAAACTGCTTCGGCACTACCGCATTCGTCTACTTTATATCCATTTTATCATTGTATCAATCAATCAATTTAATCAATTTAAATAAATGCTAGTCTGTAATAATTTTTAGAATAAAAATAAAAATAGTAAAAAATTTGGAAAACTGCCATTAAAAATATTTGCTTTGAAGCAATGATGCCAATGGTTTGGTTTTGTCGCCTGCAAAATAGGGAATAGTTCTATGTTTGGCGACAGCTACAACTGTGTGCGGTGTTCGTGTAGCAGTGCAGTCATCAAAATAATCGCCGCCATACGAATGTTCTGATTCTATATTTTGACAGATGCAGACGTTTCGCTGCCGTCGTCTATGTGTTCGGGTCATTAGAGGCCTCCGAGTCGCGACTTAGTCCGGTCGGAAGGCTGCCTGTCTTTTTTAACCTAATCTAAGGTTAGTATAGCAAGAATGAGTGACTAGAAAGAGTATAAATACAAAAGTTGGGCCTTACAAAAGAATCAAGTTAGTAATGTCCATTCCTCCGTCTGTCAACCGGTTTGTAGATACTCGTACTCTAACTTTTGAATGCGTACAGATATTGGGATAAAAGTTGGCATAAATACTGCTGGTGCTTCAACTGACAACTGGTATCCATTTGTGTGAACGAAAAACTGCCAATCGCCGTTCGGATTCGGCGTTAAACTGTAGGTCACCTCCCCTCCCTTTCCCCATTCGCTTGAAATGTGTGCTATAACATATGTTGGAAAGACAGTGTTGCATACGTATTTCAAAAACGGGTGAAATATGAGATATTACTCTAATTTTCCTTCCCTATCCCCCATGGGTATAGTACAATGGTCGGAAATGGACTGAGTGCTATGGAAGGCTTGTAGCCTTCCTGCCTACCCTCACATCCATCCATCAATCCTGGTATCCATTTGGGCATGGTTGCCCACTTTTAAGAACTTTAAAGAATGGTTGCCATATAAGAGTGATTTACAAAAAAGAATCAAAGATTCCAAATGCGCTAATTTAACCCTTAGACCCCAAAGTTGCCTGAGAGCAACTTCAACTATTTGTCATCTTATAGCAAAAGCTACGATTGATTTATGGGTTTAATTTAAGTAGGCACCAACAAATTATTATTTTTAGAAGTGAATTCAAAGCAAATTACAAAAACTTTACTGTTATCCCCAAAATAATTTCTAATAATTTGCAGCGATATTAGGGAAAGTTTGTATTCTAATTGAAGTCTACGAATTGGGCGCGTTTGATCAAAACGCTGATTCTTTAATAATAGTTAAATGAAATGAAAATGTGATAATTTTGCATTTTTCCGTAAATATTGAATAATTTTTCTGTAATTAAAAAATATTGATACAAAATTTATTTAACCCGTTTTAAGCTAAAATTTTTCAAAAATAAACTAACTCTAAAACTCTAACAAAGAGGCGTGGCGACTTCAAATGTCGTGTGCACACTTCTTAGGCAAATATTTCATGATTTAAATACCAAAAAGTAATATCGAGAAACAGGGTAAACGTCGGGGTCGAATGGGTTAAGTATGCTTCCGGCTCAAACAGAGTGTGGCACAACAACACGTTGCTTCGACACTTCAAAATTAGACAAGACTGACCTCTAGAGGGTTGAAGACCAGCCAGTCGTTGTGTGCCAAAGTGATGGATAGTGTGTTGCAAAGACCGGCACCGAATAAGTGAGTGTGTGTGTGGCAACTTGTCATGGACAACGATGACAATAATGTTGCTCTTGATGTTGATGATAATTGCAGCACCACACGTCACCCCATTGCCAACAACATGTCGCATGGCCGCAGTGGCGATGAAAATAATCGAAATGTGGACTGAGCGCAGGCAACGCTACCGTCGCGCCCATTTACTGTACTCGCACTCGTGTTTGTTCATTGTTTCCACCTGCTGCACGGTCACGCTCTGCCCGTTGCCACTCGGTGGCAGCCAACTTTTGGGCTGACGGCTGGCATGCAGCAAGTGCCGTTTTGTAGCAACGCTTGGCATGCGGACCCAACAACTTCAAGCGCACTGCTCGAATTACTCGGGGAATATAAAAATAAAATTAAACAAATGAAACAGTTCTACGACGCAAAAAGTCGGTTGGCGTGTCAAATTACACGTATGTATGTTGCACGCTCAAGTGTTGCCAATGACAATGAAAATTGCTGTTTGTGTACATTGTTGCACATTTAAATTTTTCAAACAGCTTTTTTACTTAATTCCGAACTTCTCAGCACAACAGCAAGTTTACCGCTTTAAACGCAGTTTAGTGCAATAATTTGCAAGTCATTTATTGCACAATGTTGCAATTCGACAGTGAGCTGTCAAAATGTTGCCATTTTTAATTCAATCCGCGCTAAATGGCAATTTGTGCAAAAGACCGCAAAACGAGGCAAAGCTAACAAAATTAAGTTGAATTTATGTCGCTGACAATTTATATATTTATTTCGGTCTACAAAACGAATTCGCTCGACAATTCGCTTTGTGCAATATTTTCCACTTTTGCAGCACAGTTAATACGTTTTTCTTGGAAATGCCAAGCGGAATAAAATCCAATCAAATTCATAGACGTGGGTGCACGCCAAGCCAAATACTTATTGGCAACTTGACTACCTTGCCCAAATTGCAAGAATTTCGAATTATGAAAATTCGCCGCAAATCGCCGCAATAAGGCGCTTAGCGCTTAGCAAATCAAACCGTCTTGCGATTTGCATTTGAAATTCCGCAATTTCCGGTTCCTTTCCTGCGCACGCGACTCACCATTGAACCCAATTAGAAGCGCCGACGGCGCGTGCGAAGGAGAAAGGCGGCCAGACAGCTTTGCGCGATTTGCTTTGCCAATCTGTGATTGTGTCAGGTCTCCGGTATGTCATCGTTGTGCGTGACAAGTGGCTGTTGCTCGAGCGCGTCGAGCGAAACGTCATTAAAGAGCGAGAAGGCAAGCGTACAATTTCCAGCATTGTTGCGGCAAAATGTTAACAATTAATCGCTGCGAGCCGTGACAATGTGATGCGCCGCTTGTCGCACGTGTGCGCATCAAATTTAATTATTTAAGTGCTATGCGTCTGCCTTACATAACCTCAAAATCCTAAAATGGCAGTTAACGCATTTTGGCGTTTGGCCACTGTTGCGCCTCGCATTGTTTTCACGCTCAACATTTAGTGAGAGCGTCTGCCGTAACCCTTTTATGACCACTTTGAAAGTTGGTGGCAATTGTTAATTTTTTTCTTTGCAAATTCATGCCAAACGATTGTTGCAAAATTTTGCCAAAGACCGCAGAAAGTGCAAAGAAAATACTTTAACATTTTTCAATATCTAAAATTCTTAAATTAGTTGTCCCAGTGGAACAAATGTAAGATATAATAAGAATATATAATTATATCGGAATATATCTCTTCCAACTTCTGCAAAAAGTAATTTTCCTTTGCAGAATCATTCAGTGGATATTTTTCTTTTATTATTTCTATTATTATTTCTATTACTATTATTTCTATTATTTTCTTAATACAGAATTTGTTGCAAACATTGTTTGCTAAAAGTTGTATGGTTTCTTTTTACACTGCAAATGTTAAAGCGCAGCTCAGTGTAACTTTTCAGTGCGCAAATATTCATATCAGTGCTTGTCAAACTGTGCGCGTCTACAAACTGTCTGTAGTGCGATTTATTGACGCCGATGGCCAGCAATTCGAACAATTTAGTGTTCTAAGTTGCGGTGAATGAACATGTCGCAGTTGATTTTTATGGTCAGCTTATGTCCAAAAGTAGCTAAGCGGGAAATTGTCATTTGTTTTTAGTAAATGTCAAGTTGGTGACATAAATTTTGGTAACATTGTGGTGAGGTGGGTGGAAGCGAAATGCGTTTATGGCGCAAGAATTCATCAAAGTGAAGTTCGTTGGCTCTGTTGGCGTTTGGAAGGCAGAATATGACATGACTGAAAATGTTGTGTTTGAGTTTAGAAATGCTTTAGCAATTAAAAATTGTTGGGTATTAACCCTTTCGCTACAGGTTTTTACTGGGGAAAGTTAAAATTTTAAATTTTACGTCTTAGGCTTCTATGTGGTTGTATTAGCAACATTCCATAAGAAATTTTTTCATTTTTATACTCGGACCCTGTATTTTAGAGTGTTTTTCTATGAGAGCAACCACATCGTTGTGGCTGTAATAATTACTTAAATATAAAACTTTGTACGCATAACGAAAATTTGAATATTTCTTAATTTACTTCAGCCAAAATTAAAAAAAAGTATCTAAATTGAAAGAAAATGTCAAATTATAAAGTTCTCTAATTTTTAAAAAAGCAAATGCGATACGGTTTCAGTCAGGTCAAAGAGCAGTTGAAATAAAAACATATTCATCATCATCATCATTATTTATATAAATTTAACTAAAGCGGAACATAAGATTATAAATTAAGAATTTTTTACATTACACTAAAGGACAATATATTTGAAAAATGTTAAAACATTTATTTCAGTTTTATATATGATAAGTAAATTTTATTTGTTAACTAATTTTAACTTCGTTGGTAGCTCTATACAAAATTTTTAGGTAAAACGACATAGCTTCAATTTGAAGGCAATTGAATGAAAGTTGCTGACAAAAGTTTCGAGAAAAACGAGTGTAAATCTATACAACGTGTTAGAGCTCTGTTTTATTAACCCTTATTCTCATACCCGGGTACCCGGGTGCCCACTGCGATGTATTTTCGTGAAAAAACTGACAAATAATGAAAATTTTTTTTTTACCTTCCGGATCCTCGTTATTTAGGTGAAAAGCGAACAAATCATATATTTAAAAAATTTTGTTTTCTATATTGAAAACTTAAAAATTTCATGAAATGGGTACCCGGGTACCCCGGGTGCCAAACGACGTTAGTAAGTTTGGGTATGAGAATAAGGGTTAAGGGCGGATCAGAAATTAGGATCAAAAGTATTTTAAAATCTTTTTCCCACTCATAACTCATTACAAAAATCATTCTGAAGTTGTTAACAAATTATTGAGGTAAATAAAAACAATGACCATAATTTTCTCCAAAGCGAAAGATTTACTATAAGCTAATTCTGGATGCTTTGATCGAACGAAACGTTCATGTATTACTTTCGACCCACAGTATACAGTAGACCAGATTTTGAAACGGCTTCATATTTCTTCATAAGGAGAAAAAAAATTCTGACCAGATTTTGAAACGGCGTCATATTTCTTCATAAAGAGAAAAAAAATCATGACAAACATTTTGTCAGAGTTTTTCTATTCCATTAACCCAACCGCTCAAATTGTTCTCTGATTCATTGAAGTGCAGCTCACACTCTCGATCACTTTTTTGACATTATTTACTACGCTGGACACTACAGAAATTTGCATGCCAGATGTGCTGCTGCCAATAAAGCAACGATTTCCTAGAATTTTTCTGTTTTTTTTACTATAAATATAAGTACCTATTATATTATTTCGGATTAATTTTTTTTGCGCATTATGACATAAATTATAAATACTTTTTCAAATTTGTCTCTTTTTGTAATCCAAAAAAGAGGTCGTCATTCTAGCTGGTTCACTTGAATGATTTCACTATATTCCAACCTACAGTAATTTGCAAAAAGAAACTTATTTTAATTAATATTTTTTTTCTTTTTAGAACATTTTTTGTGTGTTATATCTAATAGAAATAAAATAAAATTTTTCGAATAATTTTATACACTAATTGCGGTCCATTGGGTTGTGGATGAAGTCGAATGCGCCTGACGCTTCTAACAAAATACAAAATCACATAATAACAAATGGTTAGTTTACTTATTTGTTATTTTATTGTTAACTTACAACTGACTTACAACACAAGAGTTTTGTTGATTTTGAGGGTTTTAAAGTGATCCATTGTCACTTGATTGATTGTATTGTCTTATTCCACTTATTGCACTGTCAATATGGTCGAAGAGTGAGTTGAATTGAATTTTTTTTATTTATTTATTTATATATTTATTTATTTATTTGTTTATTAATTAATTCATTAATTTATTTGTTTATTTATTTCAAAAAGTCAGTCCACCTTAGAGACTAAGCTAACACTAAATAAAAACTTAAAAACAAGTAAATCGATAATGGCAAAAATTCATTATTTACACAAGAAATTAAAAAATTGTTTTAATTTAAGTTTAGAAATTGAGAAACCTGGGCTATGAGAATCAAAAATGTTGTTGAATTCGGAATGCGTTCTCAAAGGAAGCTTCTTTGAGGAGTAATTAGATCTACAGGTATAAATAACAAACAAGTTAGAGTGATGGAGGCGAAGAAACTTCATGGACAAACAACAAAGACATCATAATGCTTCTGCTTTCAAGTGGTTTATGAGATGGCAACGCAAGAAATACACCAGAACGAGAAAGGAATTTTTCGTGAACGAAGACCAATATTCAAAAAGTAATTTTGTGTTCCTTCGGTATGGTTAAAGCCAAAGATATAATATGAATTCCAGACAAAAGATGCATACTCCAACGGCATCTAAAAAAGGAGTACATAACTAGAAGCTTGAGCGTGTAGAAAACGGAGAATTCTGCACAATTACGATGAACAAATTCAGGCATAGAATAGGCTTTTGAGATAATAATGTTGACATGACTAACCAATAGCAGCTTGGAGTAAAAAATTACGCCTATTTCTCTACATTCATTCAGCATCTGGAGAGGCTGAATGATTATTCCAATCAGTTTCGTGATAGTATTGATTAGTGTCCCACCGAAAGTGAATTGAAAAATTGGCCGAATAAGCCGAATACCGAAGCCGAAAACGAATATTCGGTCGGACTCTAGTATTGAGGCAATTTGATCCAAAGCAATCATTGTTTTTTTTTAATTTTTTGAATTATTTTAGAACTTTGCCAGACGTTGACTTTTCAATTTTCAGAATTCATGTTGCTAAACTTCTGCAGAAGAAAAAAGTATCTACCATTACTTGAAGTATATGAAACTGTCGAATATAAATAAAAAATTAAATAAATAAAATAAATTAAATTAAATTAAAAAAATAAAATAAAATAGAATTAAAGTAAATCAAATAAAATCAAATGAAATATAATTAAAAAAATAAAATAAAATAAAATTAAATTAAATTAAAAAATAAAATAAAATAAAATAAAATAAATAGGTAATAAAAAATTTGAACAGAAACTACGATGCAGCTCAACTCTTAACACAGAGGTTGGCTATTGTCTTCTGAGAGTTACGTGGTAGTAGTAGAATACTGGCAGAGTGCTGGTAGATTCAAAATGCAAATAATTTGTTGCTGTAATTATTCCTGTTGTAACAATGTTATGATGAAAAAAGTTCTTTTGAAAGAAAATTGCTTTTGTTATGCTTCAAGCTTCAAGTACTCAGAAGAATAGTAGGAACTAAGTGTAGCAAAACGCAATGGAAATAAATGTTGCCATGGCAAATTTAATTAGGAAAACAAAATGTGAACAAATAATGCAATTATTAAATGGTTTAAAGCGAGTTTCAGTTTCACTGAATGTTAAAGTTTAAGTGTGATTAGAAATAAGCGGGAAAAGGACAACCGATTTGTGGTATTTAGTCAACTTTTAACCCTTCTGTCAATACGAAGGTACCTGTGTACCTTTTGCATTTTTGAGGTAAAAATATCCTACTTTCGGCCAAGGAACGCTATGCTGGTATTTTTAGTATCTTCCTAAAAATCAATTGACTACCTATTGGATAACTGATATAGAAAGAAAACTTTTTCTGTATAACTTTTAGAACCGATTATTGAACACTACCCCTTTATTCTATACGAAGGTACCCGGGTACCTTCATACAAAATACAGTAAAACAATACAGTTTGAACGTGAAATTACTCGTTCATATTCGAGTGGACCAAATTTTAAATTTGAAATCAAAGTTGTATTCAAAAATAAGTTAAATTCAGGACATCCGATCGAAGTCATCGGCTTTACATGCGTGTTACTCCAAGATGTTTTACCCTTTGAAAGGAGAAGTTTAATCAGAAAAACTAAGTAGGCAATTGCCAACGTACGTAAGACCCAAGTAGGCGCAAAAATGTTACAAATTTTTATTCAATGCTCTAAACCTTACGTCCACAATGCTGCAGCGGATAACCTTTTTACTTCTGAGGCACTGGCGGAATACCTCTTCGCAAAAAATTTCACTTTGGTGTCAAAAATGAATACTCGACCCCTAAAGTCATCGATATTTGGTTTTGCAGCGCCAAAACTTTGGAGTTGTATCTTCCAAAGAGCAATGAAGCTGGGTGGTTCTTTCAACTATGCACCACGGCAAAGCAGTGCCAGGGGACAACGTGTGGGTATTGGTGGTTCAAACTCTCCAAATATTTGCTAGCTACAAAAATTATGGGTGACGCATTGATTTCAAATGGTATTGGCGTCAAAAGTTGTATGCAGAACGCCTCCGAAAATGAGATCCTGTGTGCGCCTCTGATGCCGAAAATTCAGAATAGACAAAAAAATGTCCTTGTTATCACAATTTTTAGCCTAAAAACAGTTTTGAAGCAGTTTGCGGAGCACAGAAACCCTTATACTCTTTTTTGCAACCGTCAGCAGGAACAAAACGAGACTCGGACCACCGGCCAAAAGCCTATGACTTGTACTATATCTATTCCGATCATTGTAAGCAAAAACGTAAAACAAGAAAATGCTGAAATTATTGCACTATTAATAAGTGTTTAGTGGTTTTAACTTGAATTAGCAATAAATAACGCTTTGTTTGAAAAGCTAACAACGATGTTTTAAATTTTTGCGCTATTATTTTCACTTTTCCCATACAAATTGTATGAAGGTACCCGGGTACCTTCGTATTGATGATAGGTGGAAATTTTTCGTATTGACAGAAGGGTTAAGCAACACAGGCTTAAAAATACTTAAATTATTAATAATAAAAAAATAGTAAAAAAAATAATAAATATTTTTTTCTAAATTGTCAATTATTCGGTTTATTAATACATTTTTTTCTAATTTTTGTTAAATTAATTTTAGTTTAGTTGAATTTAATTATTGATTTGCATTCTTTTCTCCTTTTTTAATTTTTTTATTTTCTAGTTTTTATATGAATTGCAATTTTTTTAAAATTAAATTAAATTAAAATTTGAATTAAAATTTTACATTTCAAATTTTAGTTCCAGTTGAATTTAATTATTTATTTCAATTCTTTTCTCTTAAGTTCTTATTTTATAGTTTTTATATGAATAGAAAATTTCCATTCAACTTTTCCACACATTAAATATTTAAGCGCCAGACGCCTGTTGCTAGTTTCAGATGGCCACTGTTTAGGACGTTAATGCAATTTGCCACCTTTTATGAAGCAGAGTTGCCACTGTTACCGCAATGCCTATGCAAGTGAAAAGTGATTTAAAATTGGGGAAAAAGCAGAAAATTCCGAAAGTAAATAAAAACAGTTTTTTAGTGCAAAAAAGACATTCAACTACGAATTAAGTAAATGTAAAGCAAAGCACTGGCGAATGGCCGGTAATTAGCAGCCACAAATGGTGCAAAGAGAAAAGCGAAAAAATTATGAAAAAGCATAAACACACACACGTAGCTACAAAAATATACAACATAATTGCAGACTTGGCTCTAGCAAAGAAGTATGAAAGAAATAATACCAAACTTGGGCGCAGAAATTCGTTAAATTGGAATGAAAAGCGGCAAAGAACAAAGCCGCAGCGGTTGGTTGACTGGCGAAGAAGTGTTTAGAGCGGCGCGCGTTGTATTTGTAACATTTACGCAAGCGGCCATGGGGTCAGCTGGACAGTCATGCCGACTGGATGATATCATGGCAAAATACACAAACAAAAATTAGAAATAAAAACAAAACGAGGCGCATGAGTAGCACTAACGACGTGAATAAAAAAAATGGATTAACAACAAAAGACAAGTAAATAATGCAAACTTTTGCGTGAGAGAGACACATGTTGTCTTACGAAAGGTGCAAAGAATGCGCCTGGAGGTCAGCGTTGCTGGGCCATAGAATTTAATCAAAATCGCATATGTTACGACAACAACAATAATAAATGCCAGCAACAATAAACTGTTTATCTTATAGATAAATTAACAATAACATTTATAAAATGGCACAGCAACAACACTGGCGGCGATTTTATGCTAATATTTCATGCCATAAATGGCGCTGGTTGTAGGTTTAAGGCAACGGCACGATTTGTGTTGCATAATAAATGTTGCTATGTTTGGTGTATTGCGCGGTTTGCGTCATGTCGTTCGGACGTTTTCGTTTAATTATTTGTGCATGAAAATAAAAAAAACAAAAAAGTAGCATATTTAATATCGAAGCCATAATTTGTGATTTATGTTCTTTATAAAAAATTATTCAATTCAAGACTTTGCAATTTGGGCTATTCACCATTCCACAACTTGTTCACACTTGGCAACTCGTACAAACGAGAAAATTTTAACTGTCATATGTATGTAGTATGTCATCTCTTTCTAATTCAAATTTAAAGTTCTTCTAATCCCAACTTCACAATGTCCCTTTTCCTAGAGCCAACTTTTGGCATTTTCGCTCAATCTTCCTCTTTGTTGTTGTAAAACTAATTTCATTTTTTTGTGCAGTCGTGCTACACGCTTCTTATTTCATGCTCTTTCTTACCTTGCGTCGTAATTGTTCACCTTTTCCCCACTCACTCCGCTCCCAGCCACGTTTTAACTACTTTCCCCCTTTCCGTCTGGTCTCCTTCACTACTACTGGTTGAATCAAATGGCACACTGGCGTATTTAGTCGAATCACAGTTTGACAATCATTGCAGCAAATGGCAGCCACCTGCGCCGCCGGCCAACGACAATCAGCTCTACGAACCAGCTGCGTCCGGGAGCGTCCAGTGTCGCGGCGCAGCGCGGAAGCGGCAAAGGAAATTGCCCCATTTGCAGGAAGCAGCAAAAAATTTAGTGTCATTTAGGGATTTGCTGGCGCGCTGCATTTGCTGGCCGGTCGAATTAATGTAAATAAATTACGCGACATCACGCGAACGAAAGATATTGACGTTTTTTTTTTGCTTTTTTGTTTTAAGTTTTTAAGAGCTTTTTGCTTATTCTTTATTTGGGTCATTCTTTTACAAACCGAACAACTTTTTTGACCCCATAATTTATATTCATCCCAAAATTTTTTTTTCACTTCTGGGCATAAAATTAACCGACACGTATATCAGAATTTATTCGAAAAAAATTTTTTTTTCTTTATATAATTATTTAAAATTTTGAAAGTTACGCGTATTTTGCTAGATTCTAACATGTTTAAAATTCAATATCTCCGGTTCGGCTTATCTTATCGACACAATTTCAAAACCGTTTTTTAGCTTATTGTATGCACTTTAGAGGAATATGTTTTAAAATTTTTTTTATTTTAATAAAAAAAGTATATTAACAATTTGATTGTTTAAACAATTTTTTGATGATGTTCCCCAAAATCAATTTGTGACGAGTCCCATCAAGTCGCGCGCGCTTGACTTGCGGTGGAAATTTTTTTCTATCTTATGATCTAATTAAGTCTCCACTTTTTTGAAATATGCGTTTTGTAGGTAATAACATTGCGAAATAGCAGTATTATTTTCAATCAAATTGATTTTGGGGAACATCATCAAAAAATTGTTTAAACAATCAAATTGTTAATATACTTTTTTTATTAAAATAAAAAAAATTTTAAAACATATTCCTCTAAAGTGCATACAATAAGCTAAAAAACGGTTTTGAAATTGTGTCGATAAGATAAGCCGAACCGGAGATATTGAATTTTAAACATGTTAGAATCTAGCAAAATACGCGTAACTTTCAAAATTTTAAATAATTATATAAAAAAAAAAAAATTTTTTTCGAATAAATTCTGATATACGTGTCGGTTAATTTTATGCCCAGAAGTGAAAAAAAAATTTTGGGATGAATATAAATTATGGGGTCAAAAAAGTTGTTCGGTTTGTAAAAGAATGACCCATTTATGTAATGTTGCACTGAATTTTCGCATTATTTGCACGCATTTTAAATGTGCAAAAATTTAACTTCATTAGCTTTAAGTTAAATGAAGTTAAATTACGGCCAAGTTGTTTGTTGCCTTTTGAAGCGCGGTGAACAGTTTGCTCAAAAATATTGTGTAATTTAAATGTTGTAAATGTTAGATGAACAATTGTAGGGTTAGACTTGGGTTAGGTTCGCAGATGGTAGCCAACAAAGTGAAGTCTTGTTAGTTCTTCAAGCAATTATTCTGAGTGGAACGAATTCAACAATTGACGTGGATGAAAGGCAAATTGTGGCACGTCAAACACGGCAAAAGCAAACTGTGAAACGGAGAAACTTATTTGTGGGTTTGAAGTCATTTCATTGTTAACAGTATCGACATAACTTTGGCTCAGAACACACTTGAATAACCAGGAAGTCTTGTTAAGATTTTAATTTCTTTTTTGCCATGAAAAGACCACAGTTTACATTATTGTTTAGTTTTAGAATAGTTTATTAATTTTTTTTCATAGCGTCATCTGTTGTGTAAAAGAGGTGACAGCAGGACGGTTGGGGGCTTCGCTAAGATCGGTTTGGTGCATTGTTTTTCACTAATGCTCGCTTCCCTAAGTTAGATCTTGACAGTATTTATTTTCATCTATAGATAGCAATAAAGCCTCAGCTGGGCTAGTTAAGGTTCTTTTTGCAGTTTGGTTTCTTTTGTTCTTTTTGGTTCTCGTGTCGAGTACTTAAGTATCGATAGCTTAGTATGACCGGGTATTTTCGAAGAAATCAATAACTTATCTATTAGGGTTCGACCAAACATTCTTCTTCGGTTTCGGTATTCGGCCTATTCGGCCAATTTTAAATCTTCAGCTTCGGCCAAAATAGACGAATACTTTAGCCGAAGGTTTTCGCCCTGTAATGCAAATCAATTTGTTCTGTTTTGAAGTATTTTATCAAATATCGGGTTTTATTGATATTTCGGACGCAAGATTGCGATTAATAAAAATGATCTCTAATCAGCTATGTATGTCAATTGAATTGTTAGGTTTTTTCGATTTTTTAGAAATGGAAATGTAAGACTGTTTTGGGTTTATTTTTTACTAATATATATATATATGTATTATTTATTTTTATTAAGCCGGCTTCGGCTTCGGCCAAAAATCCACCTTCGGTCAGACACTATTATCTATAAACACCTCTTTTTTCACTTGTCACATTCAAAATTTGCTGTATATCATGTTTAAACTTTTGCAGTTTTCAAATTAGCTGCCAAATCTGTTGAACTAAATGTTGTTACTTGAAATAAAATCTCATCAAGTTATCGTGCTGAAGTTTGTTTATCTAATTTTTGAACAATTTAGTAAGAGTAATGATTCCATACTGAGTACTTTTCAGTACCGAATACAAGTATGATGGTTGAGTTCTTTTCCATACAAAAAATATTCAGTGTATTCTTTATGAATTGAAGATTGTAATTTCTATTAAGAACCTAGAACTGACTACTTTAAATATTAATTTTGATTAACACTAAAACACAAAATTTACATAAATCGAGTTGTTTTGAAAAAGCTGAAAGCCAAATTGTACTGAACTGAAAATTCGGCAAAGGATTTTGGCGAATATGAGGTTATGAGGGAGACTAAGAAAAAATTATTTTCTAAGTCTTCAATGAGCTGATTTTGTATATTAACAGTGTTGCCAGATCAGGAGATTTCCTAGCTTTAGGAGGTTCTTGGCCTTTTAGGAGAATTTGTAGGGGGAAGAATTGTATAGGAGAAAGTTTAGGAGATTTATATTTTAGGTTAGAGGATTTTTCGGATCCTTAGTGGATTTTTGGAAGATTTTTGAATAAGGAAGTATGATGTATTGAGAACAGACATCTGCATGGCTCCATTCACTTTCTCTCCCACAGTGTTGACACTTCTGCTGAGTGCACACTTTCTGAGAGTCATTACAATATGAATACAGTAATTGCTGTAGGCAAAGCAAAAGCTGTGCACAAAAAGAAAGAGTCACAAAATAGAGAGAGTCATAACACACCATTCTCTTTATTGAATATTCATTACTCACTTGTTCGTAAGGTTGTCAACATTAGTTAGCATCATTTGTATATAGTAACGGTATATTTCGTTTTTGTTTTCATTGTTGGTATTGGTTGACAATTTATTCACTTGATAGAACTTGATAGAAAAGCATTTTTTAGTTTCATTTTGAGCACACTACTCAATATGAATGATTTGAATCATTCATTTGATTTCGCTGTATTCACAGCATAAAGTGAGTAAAGTTTCTGTTTGAGTACACTAAAAATGACTCATTCAATTTATGAATACAGTACGATCTCTCACTCGAGGGCAAATTATTACTCATTCATTCACAATCACAAAAACGAATGTGAGTGAGTGAGTAGGTAAAATAAGAGTGAATGAGTCACAACACGTTTTGAGTGCAATCATGCAGACGTCTGATTGAGAACATTGGCAACAAAACATATTTTGGCAACTATTTGAATTTTAGTCGAAGCACCCTATTGTGTTAAAAATTTATAAGCTTACAAAATGTAAGGTCGTTCTATCTCGTTCTCACTTATTGCTGTCGCAATGAAATCCCGCCAAAAATGGCACTTTTTGTTTAATTCATTTGTTGTATGTTTTGTTTTTGTGAAGTTTTTGTTGTTAAGCTGAAGATGAATAAAAAAGGCTACAATAAAAAAATATATGCATTTTTATTTTTTATGAGAAGTTAAAATTACCCAAATTATAAAAAAAATTTAGGAAATTGGTTTTTGTTTTGGGAGGAAATTTCAGTATTTTTTTAAGATTTAGGAGAAAGTCATTTCTGGTATCTGGCTACACTGTATATTAAAACCACAAAGATTAACAATTAAATTAATATATTTGGTAATATTTCTAAATTATTTTGTAAAAAAAAATGTTAAATTTATCTCAACAAAAAGTTGGTAAATAAAAGTGTAAAACAGCATAGCAAAACTGCTCATGTAAAGTTACAACAATGTTGCAACGGTGCACTATGGCCCGGTTTGCCATTTTTCGTTGCAAAAATCATAACTTCTGAACCAATAAAGATATTTAAAAGATTTAAACTGCATCTGAAAGTGTAATATCTAAGCTTTAAAATGGGCAAAAACAGGGTGCCACAGTAACAGGGGGCTTTAAAATTCGTTGCCAAAGTTAAGATTTAGTAAAACTTCATACTACAATGAAATTACTTATTTGTTTACATTAAAAAATTATTTTTTTTATATATTTTTTCTAATAAATTAATATAATTTATTGATTCATATGTAATTTAAAAAAAATAAAAAAATTTTTTTTGAAAGTTAGATTTTTTCAAAACCGCTATCTACGCTGGAAGGAATGTCTAATAATGAAATTATTTCTACGCTATAAGTATCTGTAAGTTCTTTTTGTGATCTTACAGATCTCATAGATGAAATAACTGGATCAGAAGAAATTGCTAACATGTTAAAAAGGTCTTCATTTTGTCTAGCTCGTGATATTTTGCAAGTGTTCATACATCTATACCTTTTGTAGTCCTTATTTTTGCATTCTTGAGCTTCTTCAGACAATTCCCCTATTGGTAAGCACTGGTATTCTATTAAATCCTTTCCATGTGCTAAAATTTTATGAACCGTAGGAGTAAGTTTCTTCTAAGGATACTTCTGAAGCAGCAGTTCGGCAGTTTTGGATGCATATTCACCAAATTTAGGTCCATTAACCATTTCCTTGCAATTCAAAATATTCAAAATTACTCCCAATCTTCGCACAATATCTTTATCAACTCCAGTTATTCGAGCAGTCACTTCATCGTTTTCAAAAAACCTGCGTGAAGAGTTGCCATCATTTGTATTCCCATACCCATACTTTGGAAAGTCTACTTTCAGCCCAAGCTCTTTGAAGAATAAATCTTGAATTATTTTTTTCCTGATATTCTGCTTTGCTTTGGGTGTTGCGTTGTCCTCGAAAACTTCCCCATGTCGTGGTAGCATATACGCCAACTTCAAGACAAATTCCATACATCTTATCCGTGCATGCAAAGGAGATATTCCATACTCATAATTATGTTCGTCACTTGTTGATTCATCCAATTTTTTGAAGTCTTTTTGATTTTTTTTACAGATTGCACATTTCATTGTCGATGAAGTATTAGTTAATTGATTTAAAACTTTCCCGTCGATCATAGTCAGGAGAAAATCATACTTGCCTGTTATGCCTGTTATGTCCTCGTATTCTTCTATGTTATGTATTTTAGTACTTAATTCTTTCAAAATAGCCGCAACGAAATCTTGCTCAGTTTGTGAAGCTCTAAACACCTCAAATAATTTGGAATTTGCTAGAGACATTACACTCAAAATGTACACTCGTATCACTCAATAAGATTTACTGCGAATTACAGAACTTTTCACTTAAAGCGAACTTCGAGGGACTGGGCAAAATGGTTCGTTTTAACCGAAAGTACGCTTCAAAAGGGGTCCGCAATTACCGAAAACATGGTTCGTTTTAAGCGGGTTCGTTATAAACGAAACGCACTGTATATTTGAAAATACTATTCACGGCTAATTCAAGCTTCAGAATACTTGCGATAAGCTTTAAAGTCAAAGAACGACTGTGACAAGACAACGAAATATAGGTTTATCAGGCATGTGCTGCAAATAGTTTTCGGAAACAATTCGCACTGAAAACGTGATGGGATTTCCCTTTAACGATTTGAAGCAGGTAGCTGCATCTAAGAGAATTTGCCGTTTTTTCAGCGTTTTTGTTCAAATATTGAATATGACTAAGCTGTTCGTGGAAATGTAAGTATTATGATGGAAAAAATATTGTTTTAAGCTGTAAAAACCATGGGACGTGGAATTTCAGAGGAAACTCTGCCTAGGAACAAATCTTCCTTAAGTATAGAGTGTTTTTTTTAGAGGTTTGTTTTTCGAATAGAGATAAAACTGGCATTTTGTGGTCAAATCTGGCAACTCTAATGTCATTTATGTTCAGTTTGGTTTGCCATTTCATCATGAACAGGTTGACAAAAGAACAACGCTTGCAAATCGTGCAAATTTATTTCGAAAATAATGGTTCAGTTCGCGAAGTTTACCGCAAGCTCCGTCCATTTTATGGTCGACATAATCGTCCATCAGAGCAATTAATTCGGTTAACCATGGGTCGTTTTCGCACTACGTTTACTCTATGTGATAATACGCATCCGCAGAGACGTCGAACAGTGCGCACCGAAGAAACAATTGCCGCTGTAGAGCAAAATGTTGAAGAGGACCCGAATGAATCGATTCGCCACCGTGCACAGCAATTGGAGCTTTGTCCATCAACTTTATGGAAGATTTTGCGCAAAGATCTTGGCTTGCGACCTTACAAGATCCAGCTTGTGCAAGAATTAAAGCCGCGAGACCATGCAATGCGTCGTGATTTTGGTGTATGGGCCGAAAATGAGATTGATCTCGATGCTGATTTTCATCGCAAAATTTTGTTCAGTGATGAGGCTCATTTTTGGTTGAATGGCTACGTCAACAAGCAAAATTGCCGCATTTGGAGTGAAGAGAATCCACATGAGACCCTTGAGACGCCATTACATCCACAAAAACTGACTGTTTGGTGTGCTCTATGGGCTGGTGGAGTCATTGGGCCATACTTCTTCCGAAATAATGCTGGAGAGTCAGTTACCGTTAATGGAGACCGGTATAGAGCCATGATAACCGACTATTTTGTTCCCGAATTGGATGGCATGAATGTGGATGAGTTGTGGTTCCAACAAGACGGCGCTACATGCCACACAGCGCACGTCACAATCGATTTATTGAAGGAAACATTCGATGAGCGCATAATTTCGCGGAATGGATCTGTCAATTGGCCACCAAGATCGTGTGATTTGACACCATTGGATTATTTTCTTTGGGGATATGTGAAGTCGCTCGTCTACGTCAACAAACCAGAAACGTTAGGGGACTTGGAAGCCAACATTCGTGGCGTTATTGCCGACATACGGCCCCAAATGCTCGAAAAAGTGGTTGAAAATTGGACCTGTAGAATTGGCTTTATTCGAGCCAGCCGCGGCGGCCACATGCCCGAAATCATATTTAAACATTAATGGCATAAAATTATCCTTCCAATAAAGCCAAATTGATGGACATTAAAACGATTTTCTTGTGTTTTATTTCAATTCGAAGTTCTATACCTCTAAAAAAAACACCCTATATATGGAGCGCCACCCAAATATTGCGAAAAAATTCACAACTGCTTGTTAGGAAACACTTTTCTAAATAAAATAAGCAAAACATGGATAGCAAATGTATTATGCCATTCGTAACCAAAAAATATAACTTTATATACAAATGCCAGCAACACAAAATGGGTTGTCGACCGAACTAAATGTGAGTGATTTTTTGTATACCTGCGTGTTTTTCGACCCGAGGTTGCTTCACTTTTATTGCTCTGGAAAGTAAAGTTGCAAAAAGTTGCAGCTGAGTTTTGGAAGTTAGGTAAATAATTGAATAGCAAATAACCTCCCTCAATTTCGCGGAGGTCATTTTTGGTCTTTTTTTTTTTTATTTTCGATCAAAGTTGGAAAAAAGGTCGAAATATAGACTTTTCGAGCAATCGGTAGATCGAACAACTTTTAAAACAAAATAAACATTTTTTATTTTTATTATATTAACAATTAACGTACCTTTTAGAAAAAACCAACAAGTTACCGATTGGTCGCTTCATTTACATACAAATCAATCTTAAAGAGGAAAAAAAAAACCAAAAAATACACATTTTTCTCGATGTGGAAAAATTGTCAACTTTGAGCGGCTCTACCTCCCAAACTACTAATCTAAATTTAATGAAAGTTACATATTCGTAATCCCTGGAAAATTCTCAATAAGATGCGTGTATTCATTTTATCGAACGCTTTCATGAAATTTTTGATTTTTGCAACGTTTTACCGACCGTTGGGCCATAGTGCGGTGGTCAAAAGCTCTAAGGAATGTGGCAACTCATCTTTTCTTTGTTGATGCATTTTCTTTGTCATTGTTAACATTGAATTTTAAGTTAATTGTTTGAAATTGTTGCTTCCAGCTTGCACCAGCAAAACAGCTCAACATTTTCCGGCAGACAGGTAAATATTAACGAATTTCAACAACAGTCCCACATGCCGAAAATTCCAATCAGTAACATTAACACGAAGAAGAAGAACCAACACTCAAAACCAACTTTCCACATATTGAGCGCTGCCAGAAACAGTCTGAAATTGCTCGAAAAAAACAATGAAAACAAGAAGAAACAATTGCAAAAACCACAGCCACCATTTGGAATCTCACTGTGACAACTGTCGGCAGTGGAACTGAAATTGGGGAAATGTCATTACGTCGGCTTAAGTTTGCATTATTTGCTGCGACACTGTTGGCCTGTCATCGTTGCTAACAGTTTGAAGTACAAAAATATTCGGGACCGAAGAAGAGGAGAAGAAGCGTGGAAAACACATACATACATACAAACAATGACACAAACTTGTCCCAACTTTGTCACAAAAAAATACGAAATAACAATAATAAAAATTTGTGTAATGCGCTCAAAGATTTCCGGCTTTCCTGCTGCGTAACGCGCAAATTTCTTCACCCATTGACCATTGTTCGGTGCCGATGTTGCGCCAACGCGCGCACAATTGGCCGCAAAGCCGTAAATAGTCGATTGTAATTGAATTCAGCTTTTGGCATTGTTCGATTGCATTGAACGAAATGGTTCGATTTGGTTTGGTGAGGTGTGCTGAGGTGTGTGCAATATTTTTGCAACTGCAATTGCTGGTCGTTAGCGTTGCCAGCAGCGACGAGCAGTGCGCGCTGTGCGGCATTGCGTAAGCCGACAGCTTCCAATTATCGGCCGCGGCTGCGATGGCAACGGCGTCTGTGGCTGCGCTGCTGCTGCCGCTGCTCGCGTCATAATTTCATTATTTTCCCTAATTTGTTGCATGTCTTTGACACATTGCACACACCGAAGACTGCCGGCTGTCAACGGTTTTCTTTTTCATTCTCCGCGATGAGTTAGTGAAAATTAATTATGTCAACATGACGTTTCACTTTTGATTGATTTCAATGCAATTCGGAAATCGCATCGCATATGACTGCTGTTGTTTTGTGTTTGTTGCTGCATAAAAAGCTTTACTGAAAAATGTCAATTATCAATTAATTTGTGTGAAATGTCAAGCGTAGAAGATTCATTGCAACGAATCGAGTCAAATTTAAATTAAATGAAATGAAAAAGGTCGGTGTTTCTTCGTTGCTTTTGGCATCTGTCAAAATAACTGAACAAGTTCGTAGCTTTTATTGCAAAAGTAAAAATAAATTGACGGCTGGGGTTGGTGGAGAGTGATCTGAAAGTTTCCAAGTAGCAAAAATTGTGGTATAACTTCTTTTATACAAAAGGACTGAATCGAACATAACTGTTAATATTTGGAACAACTTGGCTATCCTTGAAAATTAAAAGTTGTATTTGCTTCAATTCTCATGAAGCAGACTGCAGTGGCTCAGCTGGTTAGTGCGACCGTATGTCTAAGGCGATGCTAGTCGCCTGGTTCGATTCTCCGCCGTATTCAATGCCAAAAAAATGGAGCAAACAGACTTTTGACTGTCAGCGGTTCTCTTACCAGCCTCGATAGTTGAGCGGATAATGCGTCGTCACTATCCTTTGAAGTAGAAGAGAATTATTACAAATTACATACCGGAATCGCAGAATCCTGTCCTTGGATCCCTAGTCTATACGTATGTAAGAGAGATGTGCTCGCCATTTGTATTTGCATTCATCTCCCTCGCTCCTCTCTCCTCTCTCTCTCTCTCTCATCTCTCTCCTAATAACGCGTAGCAATGCGTTGGTTCTGGAAGAATGCAAGGAATTAAAAACAGTGAAGAACTGAAGTAGGTAACTGAAGTACTGAACTGAACTGAGTAACTGAAGAATTGGGAACACTTGGCTTTAAAGTGCTGGGGATGTTTTCGGCAGGGAGACAAATCCATATTTGCGGCGTGTGGACCAAAAACGAATACGTTTTGTAATGCACAGTGAACTGGAATATCGCATCAACATGGAATGTATGAGTTACAGTGCTTGAACGAGTTGCTTGAGGGAATACCTGGGGTCAGGGGGGCACATAAGGTGGGTTTGGGACGTTTAAGATCCTCCCAAGTATCTGTACCTTGTAAACATTTTGGGTTGCAAATATTGTTTCAACTGTTGTGTTTGGACCTCCCGCCCCCCAAAATAAAATAAAATTAAAATAAAATAAAATAAAATAAAATAAAATAAAATAAAATAAAATAAAATAAAATAAAATAAAATAAAACAAAATAAAATAAATAAAATTAAATGAAATGAAATGAAATAAAATAAAATAAAATCAATTAAAATCAATAAAATAAAATAAAATAAAATAAAATAAAATAAAATAAAATAAAATAAAATAAAATAAAATAAAATAAAATAATATAAAATAAAATAAAATGAAATAAATAAAATGAAATGAAATAAAATGAAATGAAATGAAATGAAATAAAATAAATTAAAATAAAATAAAATAAAATAAAATAAAATAAGTAAATATCAGGTGTACAACTTTGCTTCCGCCGTTTTCCGATAGGTGGCTGTACCGGCTGAGGCTGGTTGAAATACATAGATGGTAATGCCTTTAAAGTGAGTGTGGACAGTGCCTAACGAATTGTCATCGCCGTTTCAGTGACAGTTGTTCTTGTTTTCGTATTATTCACGCTCGAAAATGTCCGTTTATGTGCCCAATTCTCGCCATTTGCGGGAAGTTTTACTTTTCTGTTACAATTCGCAAAAAAATGCAGCTGAAGCGCATCGAATGCTCTCAGAAACTTACGATGATGCTGCTCTGAGTGAAAGAACGTGTCGGGAGTGGTTTCAACGTTTTAAAAATGGTGATTTCGATGTCGAAGACAAACATGGTGGTGGAAGAGAAAAAACCTTCAAAGATGAACAACTAGAAGCATTGCTTGATGAAGATTCGTGCCAAACCCAAGAAGAGCTTGCCGAATCGTTGGGAGTGAGTCAGCAAGCCATTTCAAAACGTCTCAAGGCCCTGGGCATGATTCAAAGTCATCCTCCAACACGACAATTCTCGGCCTCACGTCGCAAAAGTGGTCAAAAAGTACCTGGAAACGCTGAAATGGGAAGTCTTGCCCCACCCGCCGTATTCCCCAGATGTCGCCCCTTCTGACTTCCACCTATTCCGTTCGATGGCACACGGCCTGGCAGATCAACATTTTCAATCCTTCGAAGAATTGGAAAAATGGATTGCTTCATGGATAGCGTCAAAAGAGGACTCCTTTTTTCGAGCCGGGATCCGAAAATTGCCGGAAAGATGGGAGAAAGTTGTCGCTAGCGACGGACAATACTTTGAATAATACATCTGTAAGCACTTTTTCGCAATAAAGCTTTTAATTTTGGAAAAAAACGGCGGAAGCAAAGTTGTACACCTGATAAAATAAAATAAAATAAAATAAAATAAAATAAAATAAAATAAAATAAAATAAAATAAAATAAAATAAAATAAAATAAAATAAAATAAAATAAAATAAAATAAAATAAAATAAAATAAAATAAAATAAAATAAAATAAAATAAAATAAAATAAAATAAAATAAAATAAAATAAAATAAAATAAAATAAAATGAAATAAATAAAATGAAATGAAATGAAATGAAATGAAATGAAATAAAATAAAATAAATTAAAATAAAATAAAATAAGTAAAATAAAATAAAATAAAATAAAATAAATTAAAATAAATATTAAAAAATAAAATAAAATAAAATTTAATAAAATAAAATAAAATGAAATAAAAATAAAATGAAATGAAATGAAATAAAATAAAAATAAAAATTACTGCCTGGAGTAATAACATCAGATTGCTCAAGTCCTCTGAGCTGTTACCAAAAGAGTATCGGTAAAGTAGGGCCACGTTTCAAAAATGCTTCAAGGAGGTCTGTCATCTCTATGTCTTTAATTTTTAATATAGTCAACGGAAACATTGACTGTCCTTCTCTTCTGGCCAAAATAGCTTTCATTGCGCCAACACGTTCCCTCAGACACGTTCCTCCAGTTTGTGTTGAGTTCTCAAGAACAAAATATATTAAGTAGTAACTCTCCCATTCCTCGAGCCTTGGCTGAGTTAAACGCGCTGTAGACCTCTTTAATGTTTGATCTATCTGTCCCTGAACCCATGTGCATGTCCTTTCTAAACTACCAGTTTCCCGTTTAAGTTTAAATCTTATTATTTATTAATTATTCTGTTAAAATTGTATTCAACGACTGAAATTAAATAAATAACAACTTTTGAGCTAAAAAACTCTCCAAAATCCGCTCTTGCGTGCATTACTGAGTGCGAGTTAAACCAAATTTTTGGTCGAATATAGGTGGTGAAGATTTTTTGGATTGAAATATTTTTTGCCTTGTCTGCTTCTTTAAACACATAAAAAAATGATCGTTCCAGAACATCCATCCATCAAATTTTCAATCATCCGATTTCTAAAAATGAGGAATATATATAAGAATCAGAAGCGCGGAATCCAGAGTTGAAATTTGTTTTAAATTATGTGTGATGTGTGCGAAACAGAAACAGATACAAAGAGATCCAACGTGCGAGTGAGTTATATGTGTACAGAGGGGTACTCAGCTAATATATTTTGTTCCAAAATGTTTCTAAAAAAAAAATGGTTTTATATTTTTGTTTTTTTATTTTTTTTTAATTATTTAATATTTTTATTTTATGTTTTCGACAAATTACTTTTAACACAGAAACAAAACATAACTTTTATTTTGAAATTTTCAGCGATTGCCTTCAGTCAGTTCGGTTTTTTTTGCTTACACATTTTTGTATAAAAAAGGCTTAAATTACACAAAAACGGCCCAAAGGCCCAAGTGATATAAAAAGGTCCACTTTTGGTCGAAATGAACCAAAAGTAGCAGAACAGCCATGCAGAAGAGTCAGAAGCCTGAGCGACTGAACCACTAACACCAACAGTGACGTTTAACTTTGCGCTGGCATTAGCTTCAGACTCAGTGGACATTATGGGACTTGATTGTCGCCACCGCTGCTGTCATCGTGAAAAACAACAGTTGCGGCAGCAGCAGCCGCCACATCATTTGCGCTAACCATTTTTAATGGATTTTGTGCGACTTCTGCTTTTGTCTATCTTTCTTTTATCTCTTTACGCTATTATTATAGAAAATCAAAACAGTTGCAACGCTCAGATGCAGCGCACGTTTGCCGCTACCGGCGCGGTGCCTGCCGCGCAGCTGTCGCCGCCGCCGCCACCATCGTCACCGCTGCCGCCATTCATTTGCCGGCTGATTGCATTTTATCTGCGGGCGTGCGTGCGTGCCGCTCCACTGCGTTGGCAAACCAGTTTCTGCTGTTCCTCACTCACTCGTTCACCCACTTGCGCCGCACTCCGCACGCTGTGCACGTTTTCCAATGCAATTTTACGTACGCGCAGTGTGTTGTACACCGAACTCGAGTCGTAAAAAACGTAAAGAAAAAAGTGAAAAAATTATAAAGTGTAGTAAGACAAAGCGGCACTAGTAGTAAATGCAAAGCAGCAAAAGCATTTGGGGCGAAGAGGGGTGTGAGGCAGCAAGAAAACGCATAGCATAATTTTTGCTTCGCCGACTTGGGGCACTGGGTTATGCGTTAACCGACTCGGACACGCTTTGTGTGCGAGCGAGCATGTTGCGGCAATAATTTCTGCATGCTACAGTTGGTATTGGACAATTATTTACGGGCAGCAGTGTTTTACTTTGGTGCATGAAAGCGTTGGTGTATGGCAGTCGCGCCGATGGCAAAGTGATTTTATGTGACTGAATTTAACCCATTGGCGTCTGAATGAACGTTTGTTACACACTTTTTTCAAGCGACTTCTTTGGTCACAAATCGAACTCAAAAATTTTAGCCAAAATGATTTCTGATCAAAAATTGTGTGTAAAGTGCACTTCTGCACTTGACTTTATTTTTTCATTCTTTACTCTTTTTTCATTGAAACATTTTGCGTATTTTTTTCTTTGTGATGGTACTTTTGAACACCTAGCTTCGAGAATTTAGTATTTAAATAATTTTCTTACTAGTTTTTCTAAATTTAAAATAAGCATGAAAACTCTATTGAGCGATACAGTATAATCTCGATAATTCGGACACTCGCTAATACGGACAATGCGGTAATCCGGACACGTAATTGATTTCTATTGTAGACTCTGTAATCCGGACACCACAGATTTTATTTAACTCAGACATCCGGACACTCATTTTTGTTTGCTTTTTTACGTGGAGTCCGCGTTTTCTATTTAAATATATGTTTTCATAAAATGCAAGAAATTCAAGTGAAAACCTATATGCTTTCTCTTCCTGTCGCATAAATTCAAGTGGTGTTAATTAATTATAAAAATTGTAATTTAACTGTGTAAACCACATCAAATATTAACCCTTTCGCTATTTTGTTGCCATATGGCAACATGCTACTTCTTATCCTCTATGGTTGCAAGAATACATTTTTTTGTTGGTCCTTAGAATAGTTTGAAGTTTTAGGAAAAATACGAAATTAATAAACTGAATATTTAAGTTTAAAGAAGAAAAGTATACACGTATTTTTTAATGGTATATCTTGACATTGTAAAGGAAGAAGAAGCAGAAAAAGAACTTTTTAATTTGACGTTTTCTTTCAATTTAGATAATTTTTTTTTAATTTTGGCTGAAGTAAATGAAGAAATATTCAAACTTTCGTTATGCGTAAAAAGTTGTATGTTTAAGTTATTATTACAGCCACAACGATGTGGTTTCTCTCATAGAAATACACTCTAAAATACAGGGTCCGAGTATAAAAATTAAAAAATTTCTTATGGAATGTTGCTAATATAA
Organism: Melieria picta; assembly: GCA_964056695.1. NCBI lineage: Eukaryota > Metazoa > Arthropoda > Insecta > Diptera > Ulidiidae > Melieria > Melieria picta. Next base: position 86,262,913 of record OZ057399.1, on the reverse strand, counting down.
CCACATAGAAGCCTAAGACGTAAAAATTAAAATTGTAACTTTCCCCAGTAATAACCTGTAGCGAAAGGGTTAACAATGGTACCTATAGTAAAAAAAAAACGTAAATTTTAAACATTGGGCCAGAAAAATAGAAATTCTAAACAAAATAAGTCGAGAAAAGTCACTTCGTCAACTGTCAGTGGAGTTCAATTCTACAACTTCTACAAACATGAAACAAAATTTTGCCAAACGAAAATGACTCATTTCTTTCAAAATCCTTAAAAATGTTTATAAAATATTAAAAATGAAATGCTTAACCAAAAATAATTATATTCCAATAAAAAATAATAAGTTTCGTTTGTGTTCTGCAGTATTTTTATCGATTTTTTTGTAATCTTGGTAATCCGGACATTTCGATATTTCGGACAGTGTTTGGTTTTCAATTGTCCGGATATCGAGATTATACTGTATAAACAAAATCTTTGCTTCATTACCAAAAATTCACTCCTAAAGAGGTGGAATAGAGTAAAGTAGATTAGAGTTGAGTTGAGTTGGGTTGAGTTGAGTTGACGTGACGTCAACGTTGCCTTGTATTCATATACATAGGTAGCAGAATGGTCTTCACTGATCTAATATGATGATAATGAATGCAGTATTCAGTTTTAAGCTCGTAAACAGCTTTGGATTAATTCTGATTTTTAAACCGTTTCAGATTCCACCTACGCCATTTGTGATCATAAAGACTTAATTTATTCAATTAACTTGTTGACTGCCAGTCAACGAGATAACGCGTTAACTAGTAGCTACTTATATTTCGTAGTTTGTTGAACTTGGCTTCGATGAAATTCATAGTATAGAAAGGGAGAACAACACAATTGATGATTAAATTGGCTTCTTACACTAAAATGCTGAAAAATATTGTGGCAGTCAACATGTTAAAATTAATGGCATATAATCATAGTCCCGCATAAAAGCCGGCTTTAGTTAGCAAAAGACTAAACAGATAAAATCGACTTTAATTTTTCAGTTACCATAGTCAGTTTAAATAGAACATACTTCTACGTAGCAGCAACTTTTCGAAACAGCAAAAGAAAGCAGCGGCAACTCTACAAAAACTAGCGATTCGGAGTTACAAATTTTCGGAATTATGCCCATACCGATTTATTTTGTAATCAATTATTTTGCAATATTTGTTTTCCTGTACACTAATTAGCAGTTAAAAATGGACGACTGCGGTCGAATACTTGTGAAAAGCAGACGGCAGCCTAAAAAAATCGACTGCACAATTTTCCGAGGATTAATGTGCCCATCTCTGACAAAATAAACAAACAGCTGATTGATTTGAAAATTATTGCCCACTTTACGGGGTAAAGAAAACAATTGTATTCTGTTGCTGCTTGGTTCTTGAATGTTCAAAACATCAATTACAAACTGAGCAGCAACTTTATCGAGCCGGTAACGACTACAGAAGTCCTCGTTATCGAACTCGAAGGGATCGATCCGGCTTTTATATACTTTTCGCCGTCTCAGCAGAATGTCGTCGTTCATAATATTGAAATCTCTTTCAATTTCCTCGAAATGAAAAAATTTACTTTGATTTATTTGGATTTTTGAATTTAGAGTATTTTGAAAAAGTTACATTTCTGCTCATTTTGACTCATTGCTAACTGGTTTAGCAACAGCTTTTGCTTGTTTTAAAGTTAGATTATACTTTAAGCGTTAAAGTCTGCTCTAACTCGACTATGATTGGCTTAAAGCCTATTTTATTTATCTTTATTGATCTTAAAGTATACTTTATTTCGACTATGACTATGCGCCAATATTCATTAAAGTGGCTGCCATCTAACAGCCCAAACGACTGAGATAAGACCATTTTATATTTAAAATCAATCAGAGATTCAAATCAAAACATTTAAGCTTTAAAGAGGTTTTTACTCAGATGGTCAGTCAAAAATTTAGCCTCAGAAGAGCACACAAATTAAGTTTTGAGTTTAAACTATTCAACAAATTTCTAAAACAAATTAGACAATGAATCATTTTCTGATTAAAACAAAAAACAAAACAAAAAATGAAGTTTTAATAGTGAACCAATCGATCAATTTCTGAAAAATAAAACTGTTCATGGTTTTCTGAATAAAAAATAAAATAAAATAAAAAATTCTTTCTAAATAAAACTTGGTATAAATGCATCAACGAAGCTTATTTTTCTGAGTTTAAAAAAAAAAACAAAATAATCATTAAATATATATGAAAATTTTATATGAAACTTACTTGCATCTAAGTCTCGCATAGAATAAAAAAAATCCAAATCCCTCCTCGACTAAATGCTGTACAAAAATCCCATCACAAAAGGCCAAAGTGGCAACTCTGCTTGAAACTTAATTTCTGTTGCCCAAAAGGCTATTGACTTGTTTTAGTGTCATTCGAGCCTTTCAATTGAAACTCGGTTGGCGGGTCGTGAGCCAAACCGTCGCACGACCCGCTACAACAACAAAAATGTGACTTTTGCACAACTGGAAATTGGTTGCCTTCTAAGCGGTTATGGTTGTTGCTTTATTTACGAACCGAAGCCGTTTTGTTTATATTTCTTCCTGCTTTAATGTTTTCCTGTCTATGCCAAAAGGAGCAGAAAAGCGAAAAAGCAAAAGAAGAACAAACGAGTTTTGTAGCGTTGGTCCGTTCGGTTGAATTGTTTTTGTGGGTGATTGTTTTTGTGCCATTTCTATTATTGCCAACTTCCAACTGCCGGCTGTCGACTGTTGGCGTTTCCCAGCCAATTGGCCGATTATGCAACGACAGACCGAACACGTTTGGGCACTTTTCTGCGCGCGCTTCGGCCTCAGCTGCGGCTGCATTTGACTTGGGCAAAATTTATGTTTCTTTGCGTGGTTTTTGTGCATTTCGAATGTGCAATTTTTTTTAAACCAAAAAAAAAAATGATCAATATTTGTCGCCTATGTGGATTTATTTGAGCTTTTCGACTTATTGAATAGCAAAGGACCCAACATTCGATGGCTGATAATTGGCGCAGAAATATCGAGTGCTGTCAGTGCAGTGACATTTGTCGAGTGCCAGCTGCGAGCAGTCTGACTTTTTGCCTTCGACTGCTGTGCCATTCAATCAGTCACTCAACAAACGGCAGCTGTGGGTGCGGCAACCCACAGCGCGTCGAGTGCGTGTGAGTCAGTTACAGGAACTGGGTGGCATTTATCAAAATATTGCAAGTTAATTGATGGCAACAAATTAAAATTGTTTTTGGAATTTTTATAGAAACAATTTTAAAAATTTAGTTTGAACTTAGTTGGTTTTTTTTAGCAGCTGTTCGCTGGTTTCGAACTAAGAACATATCAAATTTCCATATAAGAAACTAACTCCAGCTGGGAGAGAAGTAATATTGGTTTTACTGAGAGCTTAATTTGGCCTCCAACAGAGACACAGCTTCCTTCTTCCCCGTTGACCTCCAATGACCGCATCAAAGACTCTTTTTGCCAGTGTTTCATTGTCCATACTGGATGTCTTAGAGAATTTTTTTTGATTGGCACAGAGACCAGCTGAGGGCCATGATTGGCGTTTTGACTAGTCACAGTTTAATCTGCGCCCACGCTAGAAAGTTTCTGCAGCAGCTACATCGATGCGGAAGAGGAGAAATGTTTACATCATCTTTTATGTATTTGTTGTGTACTCTCTAGGAGAAGTAAGATTCATTCTGGTGAGTTCTTCTTAGACAATCTAAGACCTTCTGGTCAATAAGACTATTCGCACTTTACTTAGCTTCGTCAGAAGTTCTAACTGATTCTTTCAGCTTAAGATATGAGTCCGCCTGGTGAGATATCACCACCGTAGCACATCTCGCGAATAATTAAGAAGTCTTAATGAAAACCAATTAATTCATCTAATTTCCACCCCCAAGCCAGACATAACATGTGTTCAATTTGTACCACTGACTGCTACTAAAATGTTTCTTGCATCTGTTCCGGCGCTCGCTGAAAGTACGGAAATAAATAATTGGCGCGCTTTTGCTCTATTAAAATGCAATTAGCAAAGAATAACTCACAATTTATAGAACGCACAGTGGAAGCCATTGTTGCTAGCCGATAGCCTGCCTCATCGACAGTTAGCACAGCAATAACAACACACTTTATAAATAGCAAAGAGACGCAAAGCAGTCAACATTAGTAGCATTGTTGTTGGTAAACATGGGAAACTTTGAGTAAGTTTGAAGCTTGTGGGTGAAAAAAAAAACACACACATTACCTTTAAGGCAATAAATAGCTGTACAATAACAGCAGCAACAACAACAACAATAATAAAAAATACAGCCATGCAATCAGCTGCTCGTCACACCGGCCCGGCCCGGCCCGGTGGCACTGCGGTCGGCTGCGATTTCATTTGCTTTGCTGTTGCGTGTCGGCCAGCCAACCGATGGCACTGGCCGCTGCCGTCACAACCTGTTGTGCGGTTTTTGGGCCAAGTCCATGCATCGACGTCTGGCCGGTGCACAGACGCATCTGCCCGGGCAGCGTTTACCCAGTCAACCAGTTTGCGTTGTGCGGCCAGCAGTCAATCGACCAGCCGACTTTTATTGATGTGCAGCAAAGAGAAAAACGAGCAAAAAACGAAACTCAGCAGAATGGCGGGCAAGTGCACCAACTTTATAGCGGTTATTGCGTGTTCTTGTTATTAAGCAACAACAACAATAACAAAAACAAGTAGTAACATAATAACAAGCAATAATAATGTTGTTGCAGTTGTTGTATTAGCTGACAAAGTTTTTGTGTGGCCACCAGTACAAGGAAACTTGTTCGTAAGCAGACTAAGAAGAAAGAGAAGAAGACAAAGTCGAGAAGAGGATCAACAGTAACTGCCACAACGCATATGCACCAACAAATCATTACAGCATTCACGATTGAGCGGTAGAGATGATTCGGGCGGTGAGACATGAGGCAGTTTAACGATGGCATTATGAGTCGATCGCAACGGCTGAGCAGCTGAAAATCAAAGATTTAGTAGAGCGCGAGGATCAGTTGTATTTAGTAGCAGATGGAAGATAGGAATTGATGAATTTTTAAACATTTTTCAAGACAGTAGATTCACAAAAATGAATTCCGCGTTGCCAACTGAGCGAACTTTTCTGTATAATGCCCCGTTCTGACTATGTCATATATGGTGTCATTTGTAGTCAGTTAAATGAGAACGGGTTGTCATATGGTGTCATTTGCGTTTGCCTGCATGTATGACTACGATTTGCCATATGAAACGACAATCAAATGAGAACGATCGAATTTGTGTCGAACGAACGATTTGACTACGTTTGACGAGAAAACAAAAAATTTCAACATGCTGGCAATGATAACGCATTTGACGACATAGGACGAACATGACATATATGACAGTGTTTGTCGTCAGTGAATATGACACCATATATGACATAGTCAGAACGGGGCATTAGATACTTTCATGCTATTAAGAACTTAAAATTTATTATTCCAAGTTTTTTTCGGAAAACCATCGTTTGGCCATTACAATTGCTTTTATTCACCTTCTCACAAATTCATACGAATTCATTCTTCACTTTGATGAAATTAAAAAATTGAAAAAAATATGAATATTCAAAGCTTTAGTGCCAGTAATGAAATTAAAAGTTGCGTAATTAAAATCGCACTTCTTATTGCATTTCACAGTCTATTCAATTGATGTTACTACGTTATTAAAAAGAACTCAAAAACTCACTAAGGACCTGAAAATCCATGTAATGCCATACTAGCAAAAAGGCCTTTTTATCTTTTAACATTTGAAAAAATAATAGAAAAAAACATTTTTTTACAAAACTAATGTGTTTTTTTTTCAAAATAGTATTCTTCAGACTCCATACAGCGATTTGTATGATATTTAATTTAATTAGTGTTTTAGATCGTAAAGTACACATCGGATTTGGCTAATTGTAATTGTAGAACTCTAATTGTAGAACTAATTGTAGAACCCGATAAAAAATAAAATTCTTTAAAGCAAAAGTTGATAGAAATACTAAAAAAAATTAAATTTAAAAATTTAATATTTAAAATAAAAATTAAAATAGGTATTTAAAAATGAAAAACCGCAATGATTGAAAATATAATAAAATTTTTTTTTTTTTACAAAATCGATTTGTTTTTTTTTTCAAAATAGTCCCTTCAGACTCGGTACAGCAATTTGTAAGATCTTTAGTTCAATGAGTGTTGTAGATCTTCGGCCGGAATGTCCTTTAGGATGTCGGTACAAGTCTCTTGAATGGCTTTTTTGTTCTCAAAACGCTTTCTTTTAATCGGTAAATGCATTTTTTTTCGAAAAGAAGTTGCATGGTGCTGTATCGGGCGAAAATGGGGAGTGGTTGATGGTTAAAATGTGACTTTTAGTCAAAAAATCAGTCACAAGTATCGATCGATGAGATGGCGTCAGTCAACTTGTGCAAAAAAAAACCATTCACACCAGGGGCGTAGCCAGAACTTGGTCATGGGGTGGGTTTTAAAAAATGTTTTTGCCAGTTTAGTATTACATGTTTTTTAAAGTCAAGTGAACTTTCCAAATAGGGCATTTTGTTGTGGCTTATGTGACTTAATGCATTAAAAACTAATTTTTTTCCCTGATTTTTAGTAAAAATTTCATGAAATTTCGTGGACTGAAAGCGAAGTTATTGCATCTGAAGTGGAAGTATGTTTGTGTCATCGTACAAAAATGTGCATCGAACAAAGATCCCATATTAACTATTGTTTTAAAAATGTTTAAACTTTAACCGAAGCATTTAAATTGATGAACCAAGTTTATGCTGATTTTTGTTTATACCGTGGTGGAGTTCATAAGTGGTAAAAGCGATTTAAAAACAATTGTCAGAACATAAATGATGACCAAAGTGTTAGCCAACTGAATCCGCGATCACCATAGAATCTACGGAGATCTACGGCGTAGATCAAAACTGGTAATTCATAAAAGATAAGCCAAAATCTTCATTGAAATTCTTGAAATTGGATTTAACCTTCGCTTTACTTATATCCACCCGGGTGATCTTTTTAATATTCATGTTTAATATCTGTACAAATTTTAAGGTAATTTTCAATAACATGAAAAAATATTTTTGTAAAATTTTGTTCATGTTTAAACTTGAATTTTGTCATTTTTTATACAAATGTACCTGGGGGTGATCCCAGGCGCTTTCGCTACCATTTTGATTAAAACTCACGATAAATTTTTTTTGCGTACCTCATTATGTGTTCAATAAACCCTCTGGAAAGAAATCTTCTAATATTTTCCATAGTCTCAAAATAAATCATTAAAGTTAGGCCTTTTTTCGAAATACGAACTATCGCCAGAGGAAGATACTAAATACTGAAGTATGAAAAAAATTTATAAATTATTATATATTTATTGTGAGTTTTACTCAAAATAGCGGCGGAAGTGCCTGGGATCATCTTTAGTAAGGCGAAGGTTAAGCATCTCAATAGCATAAATTTATTGCATTTTAACTGAACATTTGTCTATCGAAGGATGCCATTCCATCTATTGACACTTGTTTTGACTGTTTTTGTTTTCACATGATGTGGAACCGTGCGAATTTCACCTTTTCAAAGAATGCATTTGCCGATGAAAAAAAGCGTTTTGAGAACGTAGAAACCATCCAAAAGGCTTGTACCGACATCCTGAAGGACATTCTGGTCGACGAACTAAACTACTCTTTAGACATGTTTTATTATAAAAATCAATGTTTAAGAGTTATTCTTTGACTTTTATTTAATGACTCAACAAATAAAAGTTATTTTTTATTTATATTTTAAAAATCGTATAATAACAATTATTTTTGATGTTTTTCTTATTAGTCAACAAATAACAGTTTTTTCGATTTTTATTTTAGTTGTCCTATGATAAAGTCATCAACAAAAATCATTCAGTGACTTTTATTTATAAAAGTCATCAATAAAAATCAGCCAGTGACTTTTATTTTTTAAGTCATCAATAAAAATCATTCAGTGACTTTTAATAATAAAAGTCATCAGTAAAAATCATTCAGTGACTTTTATTTTTTAAGTCGCAATAAAAAAGGTCATTTTCGTTAATTGCACTACTGGATTCATTAAATATCGAAATGTATCTATATTCTTGATCGGCTTAACAAGACCTGTCTTGACAATTCTATTTTCTGGAAGAATCATAACTTTTGCATGCATTAATGAAAATTACTTTTATATTGCGACTTAAAAAATAAAAGTCACTGAATGATTTTTATTGATGACTAAAAAAATAAAAGTCACCAATAACTGTTATCATAGGACAATTAAAATAAAAATCGAAATACAACTGTTATTTGTGGACTAATATGAAAAAAATCAAAAATAATTGTTATTAAAGGATTTTTAAAATATAAATAAAAAATAATTCTTATTTTTTAATTTTTCCGTAAAAATTACAAACAAAAAGTTTATGGCCAAGTTTGATTCTCCGTGCGAAAAGAAATGTATTGGTATATTTCATTTACTTGTATGACATTTCCTTCATAGTAAAATTTTCAATTATAGTTTTCATAAATAACTGTTATTTCCGGTCCCTGGTTTTTAGAACATGCAAATCGCTGCATTAAGCCTAACGTGACTATTAAAAAAACAAATTAGTTTCGGTAAAAAAAGGGTTTTGTTAATATTCTTTTAAATATTTAAAGATGAAAGACCTTTTTGCTAATGTGGGAACGTACATACGATGCATAAAGATTGAAAATGTTGACAAATTATAGGCTATGGGGGGTTCTGACACCATAAACCCCCCCCCTTGGCTACGCCCCTGATTCACACACATTTTGATAGGTAAATGGTCAGTTGAAATGCAAATGAAATTGAATTTCAATTAAAATTTTGGGTCATCTTTAATGAATTCACGCAAACTTTTGCTGGAATCTGCTGTGATTGTGAATTTCAGTTGGCTAACTCGTTGGTCATCATTTATGTTCTTAAGACCGATTTGAAATCGCTTTTACCACTCATGAACTCTGCCACGGGATAAACAATCATCACCATAAACTTGGTTCATCAATCGAAATGTTTCGTTTAAAGTTTTACCAGGTTAAAACAAAACTTAATACTGGCTCTTTTTGTTCGATGCTTATTTGTTTTTACGATGACACAAATATTAAAAAAAAAATTTGCCTTACCTCAGAATTGAACAAAGAATTGCAACAGTAGCAGGGAAGTCGACTGCCGATTAGATTAAGTATCAGATTATGTGATTAACTGATGTTCAGTTATAAAAAAAACCAATGAAAGAACGAACAGACAGACAGAAGAATAGCCAAATAATCGAAAGATTAGAAAATACCCCAGTGGCACATTTAACGAAGCAAATAAATTCTCTGTGACGTATAACAAAAAACAAAGACTGAGTATGCAAAAACATAAAAAATTGGCCAAAAGAAAAATAACGCACGGAACGACAAATAAGAATTAATAAGAATAAGAAGAGAAGAATTAGAAAACACAGCGCAAGACAAAAGAGAAGAAAGAATAGAGAAAGTGTTACAAAGGAATAAAAAATCGCTATGTGAAACGCAAATAATAATAAAAAAACAGCTACCTAACGCGTCAGCGACTACAACAACTTAACAACAACAAAATGAGACAAACCACTGCAACAACGACATTTGTGTGGCTTTTGCAGTGTCAAGTTGCAGGTTGCCATTTGCTTTGTGCGAGGGCAGCCGACGTGAAATAATCAAAAGAGAGAGAAAAAAAATGCAATGAAAAATACTGCAAGGTGATGTCAAAAGCAAGAAACATTATGCTTTCTTGTGCATGTTTTTGTCGCTATTGTTGTTGTTGCTGCTTGTGTTTGTCATTAAAGTGTTGCAGACAAAGTAGCGACAATTCATGCCACAACAAAAAAAGGCCTGCGACAGCAGAAATTATTTTTAAGAAGACAGAAGCTGGAGAGTGAGAGAGAGACACTGAGAGCATTCTATTTGGTTGCTGATAAGAAAACATTAAAGGAAACACAGTGTTAAGTGTTGCACGACATGTGATGCGGTGTGCTGTGACATAATGATGACAACAACACGTTAACACGTGGACCTAACTCCAAGAACCCGTGTCACGTGTTATCTCGATTAAGTTCTTTTGACTAGTAATCCATAGAGCTGCCTTTCTGTGATGATTAAAAAATCTTTACTTTTCAACTTTTGCAAAAATATTTAGAATTGTTTCATTTCTTCTTCAGACTCCATAATTCAAAGTCTGCAGCTAACATCAGCCACATCTTTTACATTTACACATTTTTAATGATTCCTTAAATTAATTTTATTGTTTGTTGCATACCTGTTCAGGCATCCTTAAGTCACACGAAAATATAAAACTCAATGATTTTTTTTTTTTAAATCCACCTATTCTGGATCGAATTCGCCTTAATTTAACTCGGCAATTTGCTTTGCGCTGTCATTAGTGACTGTTTCTTGTGCGTTCTTCTCATAGTTTTGAGACGTTCTTCTCATAGTTTAACCTACAAGATTCCCCCTCCTACTGCCGCGCCACTAACTCCACCCACACAAAAGCGCTGAACTTTAGTCTTCGCGCTTTGTTAGAGCCGCGTCGCAGTGGCGGCCTGCTCGTGCACAAATTAAATCTTTGCAGTTGAATGAACTCGTCAAACTGCTGCCGCCGCTGTTGGCTGCTGTCTTTTGCCACAAGTTCTGCAAGTTTGTTTGGTTTTTTTACTTTCACGATTTTTTTTCGCAGCAAAGCTACAGCCAAAGATAATCAGACGCCGACAAAACCAAATTCAAATCAGACTCGACTCTCTGCTTGATAATGAAGTTCTGGTTGTTGTTGTTGTTGTTGTAGTTGCTTGTTGTGCTCACTGACGTTGCTGTGCACTACACACTTTCGACGATTGCTGCTGCCGGCCAGTCGATGTGGTTTAAAAGGTCAATTGCTGTAGGTAAACAACGTATCAGCATCAGCAGCAACAACAACAACAACAACAATGCTTGAATTCAACAAAATATGTTATAGACTCAAGTACAACGTTTGGTTGTCGATAGTTCGATGGCGATGTGGCTACAAAATGCGCCGTTTGACTTTTACTTTGACTGTCTTTTTGCCTTTTTGGCTTTTATGGTTTTTTTCGCTATGGGGCAAAAAAACGCGTTAAAGTCAAAGCGTTGCTTATTGTTTTTGTTTTTCTTTTTTGGTAAATTTGTTAATTATTAATTAAGTAATTACACGCTTAAATGTGTTGTAACTACTGTTGGCGTGTACGCAACTAATAGGTAGATGTTTTTGTTGTTGTTGTTGTTGTGCCTGTTTGCCGCTTAATTAATGCCGGCACCAATTTTGCTGATTTTCTCAGCCAACTGGCCCGCAAAAGAAAGAGTCCAATGGTTTTGCGAAAATTAATTACACACTAAAATTTGAGCAATTTTTTTGCACTATGCGGGTTTTGCGTAAAATACCACATAACGGTGGTGGTGGTAAAAAAAAAAATAATGTATGTGTATGTGTGTATTTAAATGGGGGTCAACAAATGATGCGTATTGATGGACTTAAAGTGGCTTAAGGCATTGTAAATGTGATCAAATGTAAGAAAGAGAAAGAAAAATTGTGAGAGTTATGGAAGAAACTAAATAAGAGTCGGTCTACGTCGATTTAGTTCTACTTTACACTATGGATTCACTACTTTTGTCATTTTTTGTTGTTTATATGATAAATTGGCTATATCTATGAGACATAGGGCCCTAACTCAGTCAGACTAGTGATGAATCGCCAAGTCGCTAAGAAGTTCTAGTCTGCTTCTGGCAAAAAACGGACATTGGCTTCGATGGAGAACTGTCCTATCTAAACTTTTGATTAGTGTGAGTGCAACCTGGTACCAGAAAGGTACTTTTTGTATTTGTCTGGGCAGTTCAAATATTCCCATTTATCAGGGACATAACAGTTATAACGTTTTTAGAAAAACGTTGGAAAATAACTGTTTCATTGTAACAAATACTTTAATTGTTTCTTATAATTATTATTTTGAAAAAAATATTTTTTCCTGATAATAGTTATTGTCCAAAATTTATAAATATCTCCTAAAAATGGGCAACGTTTTCGAATTTTTAAAAATTCATAACTGTTACTTTGTGTCCCTGCCATTTATTGTAATTGTTCTATATTGTTAGGTCAAGTTCAGTGCTTTTTAGAGCACAATTTGAACCGAATTTCAGTGCAAATATATTCTAAATCTCTCAGACAAATTTTAAAGTTTCAAACAGTTACCTTTTTCATGTGCAACTTTAAGAATCGGAAACCTGCTGCAACTTATAATTTGCAATGCTAAAAATCTCCTTAAACAAAATAACAGAATTTTTAACTGCCACTTCAATTGCACAACACTATTCACCAAGATTTAGTTTCACCTACAATTCCACCACAACACGTTCGAGTTAAAGTAACATTTCCTCACATGAGAAAGCAGTTGTTGCATGTTGCACAGAACTCTATGGAACATACGACATTCGTTTTCTGAGGTGCCATTTTGCCGCAAACTATCCAAAGCGCATTCAGCATGCACTCAAACTACTTTTTAAGCATACACACACACACCCAAACACAAATGCAATGCATGCAGTGTGTAGTTTGCTCAAAAATTGTAAATTTCCTCCTTCATTTCCGTGCTGGCGCGTGCGGCACGTTCCAGTTGCGGCCACAACACGTTGCCAATTCTTCATGCCACTGTTTAACGTGTGCTCAGGTAGCGTCATAAATGACCATTTCAGCGGTTGAACAAAAACCGGCTAAAGGTTGCTACGCAGCGAAATGAGAGCCACTCGGATGGCAGCAACGTGACTGCGGCCCATTTCCGTTCGGCGCTTGTTTAACAAGCTCGGCCAAGGGTTTAACGATTATGACTGGGCAACACAACACGCACGCAACAAAGTAACCAAGTTGCGCACGACAGCACGTACGATGAACTTTAATCAAAGCAAGCGAATAAAGCATACTTCTAGGCGCCAACGCACAACTAGCTGACAAAAACCACACTAGTCAGGGTGTGGCTTTGAGGTGTCGACAGAAATTTAGCCCATCACTTAGCTGACCATATTTTGTTATTTATTTGACATATTGACTTGTGCGGCTGTTGCCTCAAGACGTGCCTGGCTGTCGAACAGAACTTTCGGCGCCGCCAATTGCTTATGACTGGTGTCGTTGCGTGTCGCATTTAACAAATTGATTGAGTTTTGGTACTATTGACTGTTGGCACGTCTCGAGTGTCAGTTTGCAGCGATTTGTTGGCACACACTCGGACACTTTGACATTTAAGGCATAAAAGCAGCTGCCCGAAAATGAGTAAAGCCCGAATAAATATAAATATAAATTCTTGTACGTATATTGAAACACGTTTATGTTTGTAAATTCCATTAATGTTGCTGTGTGTCGAGCGAATATATTAGCAACAAATTCAACATTTTCATGATTTGATGTCGCTAGACTGGTCAATCCTAATCACGTTCCTCGTTTGCGCGCAGAACAGCAAAGTGGGCGTCAAAAGTCTACACAGATGAAAGCATAAATAACACAAATTGTAATAAAAACAGTAAATTGCGAAGAAAAGTGTGACATGATGAGATTTCTTCTGTCGCGGCTGTCTGACGCAAATGCTGGTATGACAATTTTTGAAGTGGGTTGCAGGTTCATGGCCGATAAAGGACACTGCGACAAAGTAGCCAATGCTGACAGCTTTATCTGCAGTGTTGATGGCATTAGCAAAGATTAAAGGCCATTGGGAATGACCTTTTTTTTTAGCTTTTTGGGGATTTACCTTTTATCAATGAGAGTCGAATAAGTGCAAAGGTTAAGCGATAAATTTCACAGTGCCTTGCAGCAGAAGGATGAATGAGCGAAAAGCGGCAACAAATCAACACTAAATTTACCAAAAAGGCACATTTTAAATATCTAAAAGCAGTTCTCAGCCCTAAAATTCAAATAGCAAAAGTTCAAATCTAGTCAAATGAAGTTCAATAAAAAAACATACAAGATTAATTTAAGGTTGGCCCGAATTCAACAGGTTCGATTAGGGAATTCTTCAGGTTTAACTTGCCTCTGATTACCTCTAATCCGAATTTAATTTTCTGGCTTAAGGTTTTAGTTAACATATAAAAACTCCTCAGTGACAAATGAAATTTTTAAATGTAAAATTTTTAAATTAATTCTTTAAATTTAATTTTTAAATTTAATTTTAAATTTTTAGTTTTTTTTTAATTTTAATTTGGGTGTTCTGATACCAACTTTAGAGGCTTATCCATAATTTTTGTAAAAAAAAATACTTGGGCAGCTTTAACACCCAAAATCCCCCTTGCGTGCGTCACTGAAACATTCATATTTAGCCATTAACCCGCTGTTCACTTTGGTTATAAATTGATAAGTTAATGTGAACAATTTGTAGCTCTTTGAGCATTTGAGTACTGAAATAAGCATTGAAATATTCAACCAACAGATCCGGGTTAATGTGAATATTTTCAAAATAATGTAAATACCGTTATATGGCAACCCTGTTTTAACATTTTTCAACTGTGTGTAAATAAAATGAACCAAATTAATAGAATTATTAGAAAATTTTAAAAGAAAAAATGTGTTCTAAAAACATTTACCAAAACCTAAATAAATAAATAAATAAAATTATATGAAAAATAAGAGAAACTTGTCAACAAATTTAGTTTGAAAAGGTTAACTTACGCCAATTGTGCCAATATTTTAGTCAATTTTGGCAAAAGAATTCAAACTTGGAAAATTCAATTTGGATTCAAACTTGGAAAAATTATCACCCAGTTGGCTGCTGAACAAATAAACGGACCCACATGGCTATATCGATTGTTCACAGCATACTGATTACAAATCATTAAGTATGGATAGATGAACACAGATACGAATTTTCAATACAATATTTAAAAAAAAACATATCTGAAGACAACTGTGTCGATTGCGTATTTAAATATTTATGTTGGGTGATGGGTCAGTCCTTTTGTGTTTTGTGAGAAAAACTTTAAGGATATATTTCCTTCATTTTTTTTTTTTATATCGTATAATGAATTTTGTATGATATATTCGGCATTGGTTTTCTCAAGCGACGGAATATTATAAACTGGGTGATTTTGAGTACTTTGTATACTTTCAATACTTTTAAAAGTCGGCTACTATCGATTCCTTTGAGTATCGAGTATCCATTCGAGTATTTACGACACGCCCTTTGACCAATGCTTATGAAACTTTGTCTTTTTAGTAGTGAACACATCTAAGTAAGAAAATTATATCAAATTTCAAAGCTGCGCAACGTGTAATTCCGATGATTTACAATATTACAAATTTAAGTTGGCCACTGCCAATAATCAACAAAATATATTAACAAATCTTTCTTTGAACATGTCAGATATCAGATCAATCGGTCAAGTAGATTCCGATTCCATAAAAGATACACAAAGGTACAGAAAGACATTATTTGCTTTAGATAGAAATAGTTTCGTAGTATAGTTTTTTATATACAAATGTTTAGTGAAGATAAATGAATAAAAACAAAATATCAAAACAAGAAGATTGGCTTGTAAGTGAGCTGATTTTACTTTGTTTTCTGTTAATTGATAAACTTTTTCAAGATTTTATATTCAAATATAAAATCTTGAAAGAGTTTATTTATTTATTTTATTTTAGTTTAGTTTATTTTATTTTATATTATTTTATTTGTTTTTATTTTAATTTATTTTATTTTATTTTGTTTTATTTTATTTTATTTTATTTTATTTTATTTTATTTTATTTTATTTTATTTTATTTTATTTTATTTTATTTTATTTTATTTTATTTTATTTTATTTTATTTTATTTTATTTTATTTTATTTTATTATTTTTTTAATATTTTATTTATTTATTTATTTTATTTTATATTTTTTTCAAGATTTTATATAAATATAAAAAAATCTTGAAACAGTTTATTACACTGTGCGTGAAATTTGCCCTCAAAAATTTAGACATGGGGGGGACCTACTGGGTGAGTTTTCTATAGGTATACTGAGTTGAGATCCACCAGCCGTTTGGTAAGATTGGCTCTAGTTTATGAGAAATCCGACTTTGAAGTTTGGTAATTTTCGTCAAATTTGTCGCTTAAGTAGGTCCTAAATTGTTCCGAATATCGCTTTACTGTCTTCGGCAAGTTTGTAGATATTTTAACGACCAACAAATTTGCTTCAGACACCAATCCAAAAAAAATACATTCAAACTGTGTAATTGCGATATGTACATTTTTGAGCGCAGCGCAACGTGGCGTATGAGTGTCAATTATATGAGTGTTAATTATAATTAAATGACACTCATACGCCACGTTGCGCTGCGCTCAAAAATGCACATATCGCAATTACACAGTTTAAATGTATTTTTTTTGGATTGGTGTCTTAAGCAAATGTGTTGGTCGTTAAAATATCTACAAACTTGCCGAAGACAGTAAAGCGATATTCGGAACGATTTAGGACCTACTTAAGCGACAAATTTGACGAAAATTACCAAACTTCAAAGTCGGATTTCTCATAAACTAGAGCCAATCTTACCAAAGGGCTGGTGGATTTCAACTCAGTATACCTATAGGAAACTCACCCAGTAGGTCCCCCCCATGTCTAAATTTTGGACTTGCACAGTGTTATTATTGCTATTTTTATTATTCGCCTTTGAAAATTGCCCATTTTTGCTTTTGACAAACATCATCTTAGCTATAAAAACTTCGTCTTATATTTCAAAGACAAAATCAGTTCATTTGTTCTTAATGTGACATGTCTTAATGCTTTCCAGATGTGTTCCTTTTAAATTGAATTTCTTCTTAACGTGATATCCCTTAACAGTTTCGTGATATATGTAGTAAACCATTTGAGTGAACCATTTTGAATGACGACTTAAATACCTATCCGACAAACTCAAGTCAAACAAACAGTTCATTTATTTTCCCATTACTCTAATCATATGAAATGTATTCAAGTATTTATGCCGAACACACATGCTGCACGCCTATTTGAATCGTTATCTGTTGCAAATTGTGCACAAATCTTATAAAAAGTCAAATTCGACTGCTTCGTGTTACGTATACGCACCGTGGCTCACGCTGTCAATCACGCAGCATCATCAAGCATCTCCATTAACAACACGTTCTGCTGCCATCACGCAAATTAAAGGATAAGCGCAATCGATGTGTATGTGTGTGTGTGTAATGCTGTCCAAGCTGTTACCAGTGTTGCCGTCATAATAAAAAACCAAAAATTTCAACAATGTATGCAATTTGACGCAAATGTGTGCCTGTGCAGTTCCAATGACAATAAAATGATTTATTGCTGCTTTGGCGCTGCTATCGATGCTTCGGCCGCTGTTTGCGGCTGCGGCTGTGAGTGGCTGTCCGCTTTGTTGGCTGCCTGATTGTTTGTGTTTCTTGGCCGTAATCGTATTTGTGCGGCGCTTCTCTTGCTGCTGCTGCTTCTGCCGATATTGATTTATGCTGAAAATTACAAACACAAGCAATAATGTTGCTCATACGCACCGTGCGACGCATACGTAAGCAGTGCGACTGCTGTCGCAACACCAACAACCAATTACACTTGGCAAAAAACTGTTGTTTCCACGTAATAAAAAAAGGTTATGTGTGTTGGACAAGTGTGTGTTGGTGTTGGAGTGAGTGTGCGTGTGTGTGTGTGATGGTTGAAAAATGTTGTTGTTCAACCATTTCAGGCCGCTGCTTTCTGATTTTCTGCTTCGACCCTCAACATTTCTCATTTCTGCAGTTTTCGTATTGAATTTATTTAAGTTCTTGCTTGCATTTTTCGCTTTAATATTTTCTTGTGTTTGCGTGTATTTTATTGGTCTTGGTTCTTTGGCTGCTTGCTTTGTTTTATTTATTCAGCGCAGCGATTGCGCCTTCGCGCCATTGTCAGCCTTTAAATTATGCACAAGTGTCTGTGTATTCTGTATGTCTGTGTGTGTATGTGTAATGCTTTATGGCTGCCAGCAATGTTGTGTTCAATGCCAACAACGCAGCCTGCCCCTCCTTTAGTTTTTCTTTCTATCTTTTTTTCGCTTTGTTTATGTTGTGCGTTATTTCGTTGTTTTGTTGTTACTACTCCAGTCGTTGTTGTTGCATTGGTTTATGAGCAATAAAAGTTTATATTGTTTTAGCTGCGCCAACAGTGCTTTAAGTCTGCCTCTGGTGCTGATTTTCTCGTTTTGTTTTATGTTCGTATTGTTGTTTGAAAAAAAACAATCATCTATCAATTTTGCAGTTGAAGAAAAAACAACAACACGGCGAAAAGTTTTTGAATTTAGTAAGCAGCCATCGGCGTGAGTTAGTCGAGTTTACATCGAAAAACTTGCATAATAAATTTAACATTGGTTCCAGTGGTTCGGTGGCAGCAAATTGGAAGGAGCCTATTTTATTATTATATAATATAAATTTTTGTTATTGGGTTTGAATTCTGAGTGGTTTATAGGGTGTGAAAATGTCACAAAACTGCTGCATTAATAATTCAGTGTTCAGAAGATCGCTGCTGAGTTGTGGTTGTTTGCGTTGTAAAGTTGAAACTGAGCTGAAACACAACTTTAGGTATCTGAAATTGATGTGTTCAAGGTCGCATACAAGTAAAGTTTACACAGTGCGTATAGTTATCGGCTGCTGAAGAGGTCCTTAGATGCACTTTTGCTTGAAGGACAATCCAGGCTCATTACAAACCCATTTCTGATGGATAAAGCGCTTTCTTCTCTACTTCTACTTCCACTCCCACTACTTTAAAAGGTAAATGCTTCCAGAAAGACGCTTTCTGCTACGTTTTGCAAGATTGATGAGCATCCTCAACTCAATGATGCAACATATGATCCTACTTAGAGAGACAAAACATTTTTTACATTTATACTTGTTACGCATATATTTTCATACTTATTATACATGTATGTTCCATATTTGATGAGTACATTTCTGAGTCAAGAATTTGCGGATGCTTTATTTACAAAGTCCAACTGAGCAGCATGCAGACCACATTCTGTTGTAAAAATACAAATATTGATGCTCGTCTTTCATGGTCATGCATACAAATTTATCACACACACACACACACAAACATACAAACAGTCATACACATATACACACATACTAAATTAAATCATAGCATTCGTTGCAGTCACAGCCTCAAGTCCGCACAGCACAGCACAGCACCGAACTGCCCAAACAATGGCACAACAAAGGAACTGCAAAAGTAATTTGTCAGCATTAAACGACAGTGACAGTGCGTTTGTGACCGGCGGCAAAATGGGCACAACGCATTGTTAACCAGTTGAATTTACAGTTGTCGAGGCGAGGCGGGCAAAATTTTTAGAATTTGTAAGCAGTTCTGCGTTGCTGAGATAGGAAAGTGAAAAAATAGAACGCAAAAAAGTAGAGCTTAAGTCACACAATGAATTCTTATTTACAATGAAAAAAGAAATCGTTTTAAAGAGGCACACAAATCGGCTTGTGTTTTGTGATTTTAGAGGGAGGAAAAAATTTAAAATTTAACTAAGTCGTAGGAAAAAACTTAAGTAGTAAAAAACCTACAGCAACATGTGCTTGTTTGAGTGCGCTATTAATACTTGTTTGATTATTTAAATTTAATGGAAATTATATTTAATTAAATATTTTAATAAATAATAATAAATTTAATAAAAATTTTGTATTAAGTATTTTACATGACTTATTTAACTTATTTTCCTTTAAAATTAAATCAACTATATTAACTGGCAAGTTAGTTATATATCGATATGTAACTACGCTCCCAGTTCAGTTCTATTAAATATTTTAATAAATAATAAAAAATTTAATAAATTGAATAAAAATTGTATATTAAATATTTTACATGATTTATTTAACTTATTTTCTTTTAAAATTAAATCAACTATATTAACTCGCAAGTTAGTTATATATCGAAATACAACTACGCTTCCAATTCTGTTCGACACTCCGACCGAACCAATTGCACTGAGTCCGTGAAAAATGAAAAATGAAATATCAGAGAAAGTGAAAATCAATTTCAAAGGATGCAGTTTCTCAAGCATTCAGGCTGAATATTCTATTGGCTGGAGGCTAAATCGATGTGAGACAGAGGATGCAATTTTTGCCACCCATAATTTCAGACTAGTGCTCACAGTTTCTTTGGTCTCTATGCGATAGAGACTGCAGGCAGTTTGTTGGCTTAATGATTGATCACATTGAATGAGCAAAGCACATGGAAAGCGTAGCCAGAGAGTGCGCTGTGTCCCATCTGTGGGGATGATAATGAGACGGCGGACCACTTTCTTTTCGTCTGCTCTGCATACGTCCAAGTCAGGTTTGACTCACGTGGCACTGAAGTGTTTAGAAGTGACCATCTCTTGGCTTTTTGGCTCTACAGGATCTACTCAGATTTCTATGGATGTCGAACATATTCAAGAAACAGAAGAGAGAACCTCACGTTGCAGTACAATGGAAGACAATTTTTTGTCTGAGTGCTGCGTTTATGAGACAATTTCCATAAAAAATATTTATGTACATAGGATGAGAGACGGGTTGAAACAAAATTTGAAATAGTGAAAAAGACTGGGAAATAAGGATTTCTTCTTTCTTGGATTCTTCCGAGTCTGGTGCAGGGACACAAAGTTACGTAGGAATTTAATCGGTGTTAGAATCAAGTTAGCGCCGTTTTGTTATGCCAAAAATGTTTCAACCATGAAGCAAGTAATCGGTACCTTCTCCATACAGAAGATTGTGCAAGTTAGATCCTCAAAGGTGTTTTTAACCCTTTCGACCCCCGAATTTTACCCTGTGTCTCGATATTACTTTTCGGTATTTAAATCATGAAACATTTGCCTAAGATGTGTGCACATGACATTTGAAGTCGCCACGCCTCTTTGTTAGAGTTCTAGAGCTAGTTTACTTTTGAACAATTTTAGCTTAAAACGGGTTAAATAAATTTTGTATCAATTTTTTTTATTACAAAAAAAATTATATAATTTTTATGGAAAAATACAAAATTATCACTTTTTGATTTTATTTAACCATTATTAATGAAACAGGGTTTTGATCAAACGCGTCCAATTCGTACACTTCAATTAGAACACAAACTTTCCCTGATATCGCTGCAAATTATTGGAAATTATTTTGGGGATAACAGTAAAATTTTTGTAATTTGTTTTGAGTTCGCTTCTAAAAATATTTATTTGTTGGTGCCTACTTAAATTAAACCCATAAATCAATCGTAGCTGTTGCTGTAAGATGACAAATAAGTGAAGTTGCTCTCAGGCAACTTTGGGGTCAAAAGGGTTAAATGTGTTAAATACAGCTCTAGTTTTTACAATGGTTTTTGAAAACAATTTTTTAAAATTCTTTAATACATTTGTGGCATTTTATCAACATTATTGATTTCTTTATTTTTTATTTATTTTGATTTGCATATCCTTGACACTTTTCCACCTTTTTGCAGTAATTTCCATTTTTGTAATTTCTTCTTATTCTTATTCTCTTTAAAACTCTTCACTTTTGTTTTCTATATTACTGCCAAAAATGAACATCAAGCCGCCTCAAGTTATCTACGCTTTGCGCATTGAACTACGCAGCGTGTCAAAACAATGACATGGGTTTTTGCGACCGCTTACCCTCAAGTCAGTAGTGTTAGTATTTGTGCTTCAAAACCCAAAACAAAAAAACACAACATAGGAATTAAGTAAATTATGTGCTTCATTCACATTGAGACCTGCCGTCATCTTTCATTCTTGCAACTTAGTTTTTTCGCCTTTTTGCTCGCATCGCTCAGTTTGCTGCCTTCGAATCCTTTTTTCTATTTGTTTTTGTAATATTTTAAAGAATAAACACAAGGAAGCGCCTGTTGAAATTTAAATAAATTCCCCTCTCATATCTGTCATTTTTTTTTCTCTCTTTACAGCCTGCTCACAATTTGTCCCTCGTAAGCTAATTGGATTAATTGCCGTAGCGACAAAATAACTCAAGCTGAGTTAATTACGTTAAGAAGCATCAACAATTAAATGCCACAAAACACTGCGTATGCGATTCCTTTGAACTGTCGTCTACGTCGCACTGCTTTCACGAAATTACTTCCAGCGCACAATTTTCGCACCACAATGACTGTGGCGACAACTCGGCTAAATACAGTTGAGGTGAGGACAACAAACAGTCAGTGCGCCATTCGATCAGTGCAACCGACGTGCTGCACTTCACTAGGCAATGTAATTTCAAAATAAATGCGCTGCAATTGTCATGGAATTTGACAAATGTTGCCACCGATAATAAGTTTTGTTCATACATTTAGACATACGGTATGTTTATATGTTTTTTATATTTTATTTTTGTTGCAACAACTCGACTGTGCACAGGAAAATTACATTTTAATGTGCTTGTGATTAAAATCAGAAATCAGCAGAACGAGCGAATGAATGGCAACGTAGGCGACTTTGATGTAGTTTCTGTTTGGTGCACTGGAGCGTATGCGTAACATTGAATTGGTTTTGAGCAAACATCAAAATAGAGAGGCAGCCAATTAGGGGTTGGGGTTAGCAAGAAAGTGGCTGTGGAGGCACATAAATTGCCAGGCATGTGGGTCTGTTTCGATTTGGTAAAAGGAGAAAATATGTTAGTCAGCTGCTCTTTAATCGAGTAAAACTTTGGTAGCAACAAAGTTCGTCCATTGAGCTCAATTCAGAAGGAGTATATACAAGTTGTTCACCTACGTCTAGAGAGTTTTTGAGAGTAACTTAGAACATGTTCTTGGCCTAGTTTGCTTTTAATCAAATAGGCAATTGTCGACACTATAACATTACCATTTGTGAAGATCTCTAATGATTCTACTTAGGGAATTGAACAGGAATAAGGCTTTGCAAATTGTTATGAACTCTGTCTGGAAGATACTGCAACAGTGTGGAAAACTGAATTTATTCTGCATTTGAAGATTCTCGCATAGCACAATGCCCTCTTATTTTCCACATAAGTTGGTGGCATCCGCATGAAAACAGACACCAACTGCGGGCACATTGTCACGCTCCAGTTTCTGTCTTCGAGGTTGGATGGTTATATGGATCGAGAGTCTCGCATTAGTTAGTTGTATGGAATTAAAGAGATCAATCGATGTGTGCATAGTTACATGAATCGATAACACTACTCGAAAAAAATGGGTTCATCGCGTGCTCCTAAAAACAAAAGTATTTTTTAGACTAATCTTCGGCTACTGAACACGAAACCGGAAATCAAAAAATTTTCTTAAGAGGCGCTTTTTGAAAAATCTTCGAAAAACACTTTTTTCCCTCTTATTTCAGTTATGAGCACATATCTCGTAAACCAACCATCCGACTAACACAAGTAGCCCGTCGTTCAGAAGGTAATTAAGTAACCTTTCCAACGATATATCGACTGTCCAAATCAGATGACGATGAAAGTTGAAAAAAATTGAATTTTTTGACCATTTTCAAAAATTATACATTTTCGAATAGTTTTTTTATAGATAAAATAAATTATCTCCTCTGGTTTTAAAACCTAAGATGAAAGATATATTATTTGAGCAAATATTAAGCCTAACATCAATAGAATTGAAAGATTTTTTAAACAACTTTCAGTCATTTAAAGTCGTTCATTGTTTGGCGTTTCAAAGTAAAAAAAAAGAGCTAAAGTAGATTAAATCAAGTCCTTTCTCTTCCACGACTGCGTTCGCTGTGATTGTAATCGTACTTATTGTTCATTGTTGCCGCTGACAGCAATTTCCTATATTAACTTATCTAGTAAAATAATTTAAAAACAGCGCTGCAAAATATGCAAAACGGACAGCAACGTTAACAAGTCGCCATGCGCAACGACAGCAAGAATGGCGCAAGTAAGGACAGAAATGACAAGAAATGTATTCAATAACCTGAACGTATTCTTTCCATTGCATGTGTTGTTGCATTTGTTGTCATTGTTGCCGCATGCCGCGTCGAAATTGCAATTGCACCCAGCGACAATAGTTGCCGAGAATCTATTCAGAGCGCATAATGCAAATTGGCCGTTGGCTAAAGATGTCGCCGAGACAAACATCAAAACAGGAAATAAATTCGTTGAATAATGCGCATTGCTGACGTAATATGCAACGAAAGCGTGGGCTTTGGATTTTGTTAAAAAGTTTTTTAATTAAATCGACAATAAATGCAGCCCATGAAATAATCTGCAAAATGTATGAATGAAAGGAATGATGAGTGCAAATAAATGCGACAGAAAGACATACTGAATTCTTATATTTATAAGCCACTAACTACGAAATGGCAGTGTAACAGCAGTTTAAGGTCACTCATACGCCCCGTGCACTGCTCGATTGGTATTTGCGTTTGTCGGAATCACTTTTAAGTTGTTTTTGATTTCCAAACTTTGACACTTGCTTAAATTGAGACGCCTCCCGCGCATCAACTTTGTGCCAAACTCAATCTCAGAGGTGCCACAAAAAATTGCACTCAAATAGTAGACGTGATCGCTTTGCTTTCTCGCACTAATACGCGCACAAGGCCAACA
Source organism: Melieria picta (assembly GCA_964056695.1). Classification (NCBI taxonomy): domain Eukaryota; kingdom Metazoa; phylum Arthropoda; class Insecta; order Diptera; family Ulidiidae; genus Melieria; species Melieria picta. Next base: position 86,238,380 of record OZ057399.1, on the reverse strand, counting down.
CTCAGCGCCGTAAACTTGAAAGTTTACACTGACAACTTCAACAGAAAGTGCTCACAAGTGCAAAGGGGTGCAGTGTGCCTCAAGTTGGAAACATAAACTGATGTAAGAACTTAAGCCATGCGCAGGTAATTCCCACTGCACGCGTCCACACGTACGCACACTGGCATGCTTTGCGTATTTGCAGCAACAACAATGCACTCATACAGATATCTACAAACACACACACACAAACACACACATATGTATGCGATGTATGTATAAGCTGTGGTCTTACCAGTTTCGAGGGGCGAATGCAAAGGTTTTAAGAAATGTTTAAATGAAGCAAATGTATGAATGTTGCTGCAATGTTGCAGTTGTTGTAGCCATCGTAGTCAGCGTTGTCATTGTGTGGTTTACTGCTGCGTGCCACATGTCGATATGCTCGAGTTCGTGTGTGTGTGTGTGTGTGACAGTGTATCAAAGAGTATGAGTGCGCTTAGTGCTGGCTTAAAGTTGGCTTAAAGTGGAATACCAATTTTTTACACATGAGAAATTAAGTTTTTGAGGTCGATGTACAAAATATTGAGTTTGAAAGAGAATAATGTGTGGCATATGTACATTGAAAGTAATGAAAAATATTGAGAGTGACGTTCAACGGAAAGTGCAAAGAAGCAAAAAGTCAGAAGCAAGTGTTATGGGAAATCATTTAGTAGGCACCGGCGAAAGATTAAGAAGTTTGTAATATTAAAGTTTATATGTAATATTTATAATAAATTTGATTTTCTTTATGATTCTGATGTAGTGAAGTTCATTGGATTTAGGGAAATTTAGTCTTAAAAATTGTTTTTTAGTTTTGTTTTTAATTTTGTGATTCTTTATGGACCAGTTTTATTTACAAACAAAAGATTAAGTTTAGGTCAAGTAAACAAGCCAATTCCTAGTCTACCAGAACAGTGGTAAGCAGGGGAAGGAATAACCAAAAAACCCAATTTTCCGAAAAATAAATAACAGAACATACTGACCCCATCAGATTTTGATGAAAAACAAAATGAAAATGAACAGTGTTAAGCAGGGGAAGGAATAACCAAAAAACCCAATTTTCCGAAAAATAAATAACAAAACATACTGACCCCATCAGATTTTGATGAAAAACAAAATGAAAAATTCTTGTCTAATTATTTCCCATTTGAAGTGCTTGAAGTTAATTGGCCCATTATTTTATCTTTTTCCAGGAGAAGAAATAACCAAAAAAAACCCCACTCTGCGTTGAAAAAGAACATAACGTACTGCCCCATTATTTTATCTTTTTCCGTACTAACTGTTAACCTATAGTTGACCAGTTAAATTGTGATTTTCAAAAAAATGAAAAACACGTGCTGAGTTATTTATCATTTTGAACACATTCACCAACTTTGAAGTCAATGACTTCAACTTTGAAGTCTATTGGCCTTTTAGTTCAAGTTTTTTTATAGTTTTTCCATAAAAATTTTAACCCACGTTGGCCACGTCAGAATCTGATTTGCGAAAAAATTAAAAACACGTATCGAATTATTTCTCATTTGAAGTAGTTTTACTAAGTTTGAAGACAAAAAACCCATTAAATCATGTTTCTCCATACCAACTTTTAACCCTCGGTTTATCACATTAGATTTTGATTTTCAAAAAGAAAAATATAGATACGTGTTTAATTATTTTTCATTTTAAGTATTTTCACCAATTTTGAAGTCAATAGTCGAAACTTAACCCAGGTTTGACCTAGTTAGACTTTTATTTTTGAAAAACTGGAAAAAGTGTCTAATTATGTTTTATGACCAAAGTCAGTCAATCAGTCAGGACAAAGATTTATAAGTAAATAGATTGTGAGTCAAGTAAACAAATGTCACTCATACGCACCGAATGTGTAATTTTCAACAGAATCTTAAAGACTAAATAACAATGTGGCGGTCTTAGGTCAGTCTGGCGTTAACAATCAGAGCAAAAGTAACACAGTGTAACAAAGCACAAACTGACCTCGAACGTTTAATCGTTAAAGTTTTCTAATTTGTTTTTATAAATCAATTTAAATTAGTTTTATGATAAAAGTAGTTTGAACATATCAGATCAGCATACATCCAACAAAGTCCCAAACAATAAAGCAAAAGCCAACCTAAATCCAGCTGCAGTATCTGCACTTTTGCCACATTTCAAATTTATTGCATATCGCTCATACGCCATGCAGCACTTGCTGAAAAAAAATCCTTCAACCAACCTACATACCAAAAATATACACAAGTGGGCGGCACAAAGCAGCAGTGCAACACTTTTACGTCGCTCGAGTTGGCTCGGCCCAGCCCAATAGCTGCATTCTAATTGAATTTGCTCTGCGCGAGCGCACACGCACACACACACACTAAAGCACTCACGCAGCAATCAAGCGTCAATGCCGGTTCTAGCCTCCGCCCGGGCAGCACCGCCAGCAAATGCCAACACAAAAGCTTAAGCGCCGCGCGTCCGCAGGAATTGCAGCGAAGGGAGAAACAACAAAAATGCCTGCAGTGCAGTGAAAGCCATCCGCTGGCCTACAGCGCTTTGTGTTGCCTTCCTGGCGGCCGGGCGCCCTTCACTGCCGCATAACATTCGCCCACGTCCTTTGCTCGCAATGTCAATGCGGCAACGCTTTTTAATGGCCACAAAACAAAAAGCCTAAAAATCTTAAAGAACCGAAATAGCTGCAAACACTTTAGAGGATTTGTGGCAAGTGCACGTGCCGCTTTTTGTTTTGTTGTTGGCATTGCCATTGCCAATGCTGCTGTCGTTGCTGCTAAAAGCAAATAAATAACAAAATCCAAGAAGCGACCTTCGCCTAAAAAAATATAAATTTTACATGCAGCAAAAGTGGCGCGCACGCGGGGCAGAAAGCGAAAGGAAAACTTGTAGAAAAAGTGTAAAATCAACAAGATTACATTTTTCTATACACAACTACACGCGCATTGCTTGCATATGGTATACTGTATTATTTGTATGTATGTGTGTGTGCGATTTCATGCTGTCCTTGCGCGCTGCTGCATTGCCACTGTAGGCCGTCCGTCTACGTGTTGTTGTCCTTCTGCTGGCTGCCGCCCACCTTGGTGCATTCGCAACGACTGACAGCCGCTTGCCGGGACAAATGTTGATGCTGTGCGGAAGCTGGACGAAATCGGCAAAGCGAACAGATGTCGCACCGGCAGAATTCAACAAGTCAGCTCTGGCCAACTGGCCTTCATTCGACGCGGGCGTACGAGACTGCAACGCTCATTCCGTTACACACACACACACACACTTTATCGTCTTCCTTCCTGCCTGCCAGCCAGCGCGCTTTTATTTCTTTAAACTGATTGTGCGCAAGTTTGGTGCCGGGCCGTGGCCGGACGATGGCGGCTGACAGTTGTCGCTTGACGTTGAGTGCCCTTAGGCTCGTTTATTTTCTGTTTAGCAGCACTTTGGTGCGTTTTCGCTCGATTCACACCAGCACAACAGAAAGACGAGCGAGCGCGCCGACTGGCCGTCGTTATCCTTGTCGCCATGCCAGGGTCGAGTCTTCAGCGCGCTGCTGGTGTCTGCTTACGAATGTCTACGTGTGTGTGTGTGTGTGTGTGTGTGTGTGTGTGTAAGGGTTGTGCATGCACAGGCCCAGAGTCAGCGACTGATATAGCAACAAAATGTTGCCATTATGGCAAATGTACCTTTTCGAAATGTGGCATCACGGCGAGACTAAAGCAGAGAGGTAGAAGGATGCAAAGAAAGAGAGGCAGAGATGATGGGGCGGCGAAAGTTTCAAGCGCAAGTTTAAGCAGCTTATTAGCGACTTAACCCTGAAATGCCTATGGGATGCTTAATTCTTATGTTTAGAGTGTGATTTGTCACATTTACTACACCAGGATCTGGCAGGACCCCATGCTATGTACTGTTATATTACATTTCTACACGAAAAAAAATCTATATACTCGCAAGACTAGGGATCAAATTTAGTAAAACTGCAGGATTTTTTTTAAAAGGACTATGAAATTTTAAGGACATGTTTATTTCAAAAAATTATTTTAAAAATTGAGCGCATTTTAGTATAACAATATGGGTATCAAATGAAAGAGAAAAATCCTTAGAATTTTAGAAAATTTAATGTTTTGGTACAAAAGGACGAAGAGGTATTGAAAATGTCCTTTTAAAACTTTATCCTTGAATATCCTTGGAAATTTCCAATAGTTTTATTTGAAAAAAATATATCTTGAGGAATAATATGTACACTACCACATCCTTGAATTTCGTCCTTCTAACTTTATTAGTTTAAGATATCAAAAATTTAATACTGACTTTTGACATTTTTAGAAATTTGTTAAAAACAATTATTTTAATTTTTATATGTTCTTGAATTAGAGTTGGAGAGAAAGTTGGAATACAAAAATTATAGGTACTCAGGCAGAATAAAAAATATATTTTTTAAAACAAAATTACTCTGGCCACATCCTCGCCTTTACAAGAGGCTACACATGTAACTATTTAAAACTCCCTTAACTCATTGCTAATGATTCAAAACTACCTAAAAGTACTTCAATGCCGACGAAAAAGCTCCAAGCACTTTCATTACAAACGCTTTCCTATGAAATTGCTTGCAGCTCTATACAATTTTGATACACAAAATTTATTCAAAAGCGTAATCAGTCAAGTTAATTGAAATAAACTCATCTTTGCCTTTGAGCATTTAAGGGTTAACTCTACTAGCACTTGTGAGTATGTGTGCGTGCATGTGCACTTGCAAGAGTTCACTACACACACATTGAATTTGAAATGCCTTAATTTATGGCAAATGACTGCCACTTGTAGGGCTTTTGCTCTGAAAAGTGTATCTGTGTCTGTGTGTGTGGTGCGCTTCTTGTATGAATGCTGCACTGAGGCCTAAGCGGCTGCATGTCTACAAAAATGTTAAGCATGTGCTTACAGTTTATTTGCGCAAAGTGTCGATGAGCGTTTTTCTACGCTACAAGCAATCTTGCAAGCACTTTTCACATCAAAACTCTTCAACTTTCATGGCATTACATAAGCTTACATTTATATGGCAGCTGTGCTTTAGGTGAGCGCACTTATGATTATGTTCACACTTATGCGAGATTATTGCTTGTATTTTTTATTTTTATCATTCACATAGCATACAGATTCCTGTTCACTTGACGCATACATATCGCAACAACTGGACAACGCACAGTGTTACGGGTTTATAAAGCGGAGTGACAAAAAAAGAAGGAGTGGTCGAACATAAATGAGATTTGGTATACAGTTATTGTATGAGAAGAGAATTTACTGTGCAAAATTACAATGAAATTCGAGCAAACCATTGACCACTTCCCATACAAACGGATTTGAAAAAACCTCATATTAACAATGAAAATGATCTCAGTTCACAAACACTACATTCATAGTATTTGTATTTTAATATAAATTTATTTATAAATGTGTATATAGATGAAATGCGCTCATTTCAAAAGTGATTGAAGGTAAAAATTCGACGAATTACTCCACAGCTGCTCAGAAGTTGCTCTTAGAGGGTTAAAATCTATGACTGACCCCTTATTTTTTCTTTTTGAATATTTCTTTCGAACATACTTACCCCCTATCTCCAACCCTTAATGGGACTCTCATACAAAATGATCGTTTTTATAAAATAGGCTCCAACTGCTCCCAGGTTGGTCCCAGATGTATCCAATGTAAGACCGACACTCATTTATTTTCTCTTCCAATTGTTTCTTCCAAACATACCTACCCTCTATCTTCAACTCTTAAGGGGGCTGCCATACAAAACTAGTACTTTTCAATGGAATTGACTACTCACTTGTTAACGTAGTCAAGAAAGCGAGGAAACATCGTATCTCGGAAACTACTGAACCGATTTAAATGATTTATTTAACAATTGTCAACATTCTTGAGTGCAAAAAATACAAAATTAACTAAAGTTCAAAAATTCACCACCAAAGGGCGCCTCCCTTACAAACGAAGTTGTGAGGTTGTCAACTTTTGGGTTTGCACAAAGCAAAAAATCAAAGTGTACTGTAGGAACTTCATTAATCCCCCCTATTTCGAATACAATAGTAATCATTATTGATTTTTCAAAGCTATCTGCAACAACTGTTTCCATCAGCAACAGAGAATTACTTAGTTGATCGATTGCTATTGGCATTCAAGCAAACGTTGAAAATGTCGCGAATTTGCACTCAAGTCTTCATTGAAAAATGCCGATGCGCAGCTGAAAATTTTACAGCATAATGTACATACTTACCATAGTTTTTATTATTATTATTTTATTATCATAGTTTTTATTAACTTGTTTTTTTTTGTTTAATTTTCCTTATAACGGTACTTCTCAGAGGTGGAAAGAATCAGCGAAATTTTGGTCCTGCCCAGTGTTGCCAGATACCTGAAATGACTTTCTCCTAAATCTTAAAAAAATACCGAAATTTCCTCCTAAAAGTTAAAAAATCTCCCAAAATTGTTTTATAATTTGCGGAATTTTAAACTTCTCATGAAAAAATAAAAATATAATACACATATAATTTTTTTTAATGCAGCCTTTTTTATTCATCTTCAGCTTAACAACAAACACAAAACATATGACAAATGAATTAAATAAAAAGTGCAATTTTTGGCGAGATTTCATTGTAACGAGCTTACATTTTGTAAGCTTAAAAATTTTGTAAGCTTAAAAATATGTTTTGCTGCCAGTGTTCCCAATACTTCGTTATTCAAAAATCTCCCAAAAATCTACTAAGGATCAGAAATATTCCCTAACATAAAATATAAATCTCCTAAATTTTTTCCTAAACAATTCTTCCTTCTAAAAATTCTCCTAAATGGCCAATAAACTCCTAAATCTTGGAGGAAATCTCCTGATCTGGCAACACTGGTCCTGCCAAACCTAGATTATATTAAACTTGGGACAATAGTAAATTTTAGGGACTCGCTCTTAATTGATTTTAAAATATTAAATCCCAAAGTGAAAGCAAAATTGTGCTGTTTGTACACAATTTTTTTTCAACGCTGTACTTTAAGAGTTCATAACTTCTATGCTATCTAATATTTTTTCTTAAAACTTGGGATTTATCGTTATTTAAGTATTTCCAACAAAACCTAATACTCAGATTTTTGTGGTTATAACATTTTTTTAGCATTTTTGTCATTTCTCGCAACACTATGCAACGGCGGGAAGGGAACAGACACTGCTTAAGTTTTTTATAGAACAAATTTTAACTGACACGCCCACTTTCAACTTGCATTATTATGTCTTGCATTAACATTTTATGATGACTGCTTTATGATGTGTGACATGACGCACTGACCGTACAACACTTCAAGGCAGATGGGTAGAAATTATTTTATTACTATGTGCAGGCAAAATGTGGACAGTGAAGCATAAAATTGTTCATGCCACGCCCATTTACTGGCTAAGCAAGTAATTGTTTTGTATGACTTTGTAATTTTATATTGAATTGAGCTGCTGTTGGTGGCATGTGGAGCATGTCAAAGTAAAAGCACTTTCGAGACAAGGGACGGTCTTTTTTTTCATTCCTAATGTGCGTTTGAAATAAGCTTGGAAAAGTTTATATAACTTTCCAGCTTATGACAATGGTTTTCCTTTAAATATTAAAATTAAACAACTAATTTATGATTTTTTTTTATTTTATTCAACATTGAAATCCAATCGATCTTCTCTAAAAATAAACTTCAATTCAACGAAGCAGTTTTCACTACATTAAATAATTGGATTTTCATTCGATTTCCGCCTTCTCCAGTCAACATCAGCAATTTCTCACATCATCCTTTTTCAATGGTATCAGCGTTTTTGATCAAATTTACATTTCGTTGCAGTACCCAGCAACAATCAACTACAATTGTTACGACTACTTTTCAGCTTTTATTGTTATGCAAAATAGCACAAATAATATGAATACATATAATGCCAAATGACAGACCAAAACAAATTTCGCTTTTCAACGTTCACTTACTTCACACATTCTCAACGAGCTCGCAACTGCTTCACTTTAGCATTTTATTGCCCAAATATTTGTTATTGTTGTTTGTCAGCGTCATATCGCTTCGCTTCAGTTGCGATTTTGACACCCGCTTCGCTTGACGTCATGCCGATACACACATACACACACACACACGCATAAACACACACACAACAGTATAAAATCGCCCATTGTCCACGTTCGATTGAGATGATTTCAGACATTTTGACCGATTCGTTTTGCAATTTAAATTCAGAGGCAAATTATTCCAGTTTGGTTTTAGTTATGTTGTGCCATTGTTGTTGTAGTCTTTTTATTGCTCATTTTATTGTTAGTTGACCTTCAACTGTGGCAACAGTTGACTAGAACGAGTAGAACCAGCACATAAAAAATTGGAGCAACGTTACCAGTTATTTGCATTAATTACAGAGAAAATATTTTAATTCGGACTGTGATGTTGTTTATAGAATAACAGTGCTTTTTTTGGGGTAATAAAATTATAAAATGTTTTTTTTTTTAAGACATTGCAATTAAAATGCGCAGTTTATTTAGTCTTTTTAGTATTTATTTAGTCTTTAATTGCTGACGAACAACGATTGCGATGAAAAATAGTTCTGTATAACTTTATATTGGAATACAATTTTTTGTAGTCTCTGTAATCCTCATTAATATTGATAAACTCATTTGTGATTCCTAACCGCTTTCAATTATTATGTCGGCAGATTGGCCAAAACAGGCCAATTATTGGGTCCGTTTGCATTCCACTGTTCGAATTTAGTTCTACGAAGACTACTCGACTATCTCGAATCTGCTCTCCTTAGGGAATCGAATTTGGTTTGCTCCACATTGATTGTTGATAAGTTCCCAGTGTTTAATCTTCTGCTTCGGCTTCGGCCAAAATAGACGAATACTTTAGCCGAAGGTTTTCGCCCTGTAATGCAAATCAATTTGCTTTGTTTCGCAGTATTTTATCAAATATCGGGTTTTATCGGCGAATTTTTAATATTCTGCTTCGGCTTCGGCCAAAATTGCGGAATACTGTAACCGAAGGTTTTCGCCCTGTAATGCAAATCAATTTGCTCTGTTTCGCAGTATTTTATCAAATATTGGGTTTTATCGATATTTCGGATATCAAGATTGCAATTAATAAAAATTATTTCTAATCAGCTGTTTTGACATTGGCAAGTTTGGTGTCTCTATTAGAAACTGAACTCTAAGACTGTTTTTGGTTTTTTGTAATTTTATTAATTCTTAATTGGAACGAAGGAATTAATAAGGAAGGAACGCCTAATTTTCATCAATTTTTTCCTTAAATGAATTTTTATTAGTATTCGGCTTCGGGCAAAATTCCACCTTCGGTCGGCGACTACTATCTAACCTAAACTGACTTAACTCAACCTAACTTAATCTAAGAATTTTGAAATTCAGATCTATATTTCTTTTTTTTCTAATGATTTTTTGTAACTTTGAGACTTAAAGAAATTGGTACAACGTTTTTTATTCAAAGTATTGCGCTGCTCATTATGAGTGTCTCCTATTTTTTAGGCTTTTAAGGCGATCCATGAATGAACCGAATTTTTGGTTTCTTCGTAAGAAGTGAAGTTTTACTATGTCTGGAAAAACCGCACGTGGGGTGAGACATCCCATTGAAGTGATTTCCAAAGTTTCCTTGACGCGTTTTGTAACATGTGGCCGAGTGTTGGGATGCAGAAAAACGTGCTTAGATCACAAAGAAACTATGTTTATTTACACTTGAGTGCAATGACACATACCGATTTTAGAGAGAAATTATGACACAGTTTGATATGAAAAGCTTCAAAAAAATTTGCAAATTTTTTGACAATAATTTTTACACTGAAAAGAGTTGCTTAACAAAAACTTAAAAAACATTCATTCAGACGCTAATGTGTTCATAGTGGTATCTCCCGTGCGTTGGCTTAGATCTTTCGAAATGATTCCTTCTACCAGTGCTGCCATTCATCAGAAATCCACTCGACAAAATGTTGCTCTCATGTACCCCAGCTTCACTTTTCATCACAATAAAGTTAATCGAATAATTGTTAATTGAATAATTGTATCTTTACACATACAGTGCGCTATTAAAAACTAATCATTTTCAGCAGATTTCCCTAACAACTCAAACCTCCCAATTATTATTCAAGAACTGTGGCTGCCGCATTGCGTGTGTGTAGTCAACAATGTGTGTCATCACCATGACTGCGAGTCTCATATCGAACACGTTGCAGCTCTAACTCTTGGCACCCATACATATGTATATAGCACAAATGAATACATATAGTATGTATGTATGTTTTCATTCCATACAATTCCAATTTTAATTGAAACTCCACAGAGAATTTTACAGCGAAATGTAAACTTCAATTTGTTGCTGACTGTGCTGTCGCTTGATTTTATTTGCTTCTGATGATTTGATGTGCATTGTCGTCAAATATAATTAAAATTGTATGCCAACACATTAGTACTCACACATATTATTACCAAACACGCACATGAACAACAAACTTTCCATAGCCACAAAAGCGACAGAGTGACATACATTGAGAATGAAATTAGAAATTAGAATCTAGTATTGGTTTTTGTATTACTGACAATGCTGTTTTATTTTCTTCTACTGGTTTTATTTTGACTTTAGATTATTTTATTTTAAATCAACTATTTCACCTACTTTTATTCTTCTCATCTTATGTTGTTGTCATGTTTCGTTATATAAGTTTTGGTGTTGGAATGGTGTTGAAGTTGGAAGAGTCTAAGTATGCGATGGTCGAGTTTCAGGCTACCCATGGGACCTAATTCAATTCAGTTACCGCACTCATCCCAAGGCGAATAAATAAAGGTGGCTGCGTAAGGACAACAACAAAATTCCCAGGTATTTTGGGTTGGGCGACTTGATTGTCAAAATCAAGCCATAAATAACCAACCATTTTGACAATCTAAATTTTTTCCAATATAAAAATAAAACAAATCAGCTGATTAAACAAGGTCACCTGTATTGAAGTCGCCTAGACTCAGCCCTGGGGGGGTGTATTTTTTTCTTTGGATTTTTAAGCTCTAATCAAATGCTGAAACCAGGTAATTGAAGCGCTGTGGTTGCTTCTAGAGATCTAAATTTTTTTTAAATTGTTTTCTTCAACTAACACTCAAAGTATGCCGCCACAATGCGTGTTGTGTTGGTTCCAATTGGACAGAAAGGGTCGATTTTTATAAAATAAAGTTTAATTGTCTGTGTCTGAGGGTGGTTGGTTCAAATCTCAACAAGGCTAACACCAAATTTAGGAAAAAATATGTTTTATTTTTTTACTTCTTTTTTTTTCTCTGAAAGTTTGAAATCGATATAGCACTGTAGCTTTCATTCGTGTGTGAATTTGAGCCACGAGTCCGGGGATCGTTGGTTCAAATCTCATTTAGGCAAACACCAAATTTAGAAATAAAATATTTTCTTTTTTTCTTTCATCTTCTTCTTCTTTCTTTTTCTCTGAAAGTACAAAAATTGTCGATGAAACAGCTTCCAATATGCCGTTTAAAATCGATAGAGCACTGTACTCACTTTCATTCGTGTGTGATTTCGAACCATGAGTCCGGGGATCGTTGGTTCAAATCTCATTTAGGCAAACACCAAATTTATAAATAAAAATAGGTATGTCTTCTTTTTTCTTAATTTTTTTCTCTGAAAGTACATAATCTGTCTATGAAATAGCTTCCAATACGCCGTTTGAAATCGATACAACACTGTAGTCGCTTTCATTCGTGTGAATTTGAGCCACGAGTCTGGGAAAGTTGGTTCAAATCTCATTTAGGCAAACACCAAATTTTGGAAAAAATATGTCTTCTTTTTTTTAATTTTTTTTTCTGAAAGTACAAAAATTGTCTATGAAATAGCTTACAATACGCCGTTTGAAATCGATACAACACTGTATGTCGCTTCCAGTAGTTTGTGAATTCGTATTGATTACAAGTGCTGTTGCACAAAACTAGTCGTTGGAGCTTTATTTGGTCGCCGTGCCTTGGGTAAGTTCTCTCCATCTTGTCAGCTTTTCCGCTTTCTTTCCTCCATATGTTACTTTCTCTCAATTTATTTCAATTTATTTATTTTAACAAGTTTTTTCCTACCCAGGGCACCAACCTCTGACAATAAAAATATTGTCTATGAAATAGCTTCCAGTATACCTTTCGGAATCGATATAAAACTGTATATCGATATAAAACTGTATATCGCTTCCATTCGTGTGTGAACCCGCTTTCTTTCCTCCATATGTTACTTTCTCTCAATTTATTTTCCTTGGACTGCGGCCAAGTGTAATTTTCTATAATATATGTTTTCATTTTTCATCATTTTCCAATTTGTATAATCCGTGAGCCTCCTTCTCTCATTTTTGATTTTCCATTTCCTTCTGAAACTGCCCACTTTGCTTTCATATTTTTCCTAAATTGTTTTCTTCTCCATCTCCTTCTACCAGCTGCATTCCTCTCGCAGCCCAGCAACGTAAAGTTATGTCCAAGCATTTTGTGCTGCCAGCTAAAAATGTTTTTATATAGATTTCGCTTACTGCTTACTGCTCTGCTGCTTGCCGATTCCCCCAATCCGATTAGAAATTTCAATAAAAAATCACAATGAATTTTGAGCGTAGCTGCCGCTTCCGCCTCTTATTGCCGTTGCCATCGGCTTTGTTCTTGTTTTTTTTATTATTGTTGTTGCCGCATTTAATTCGCATTTGTTCGTCGCAATTTCTTGCCATTCTCCATCGTCAGATAGTTGGAACAAGAAGTTTGCCTGAGCAAAGTTACTTGACCGCAACGCATTGCCGCCGCTTTCGGCGCCAGCAAATTGTTCGACATTCCTGTGGCCAGTTCGCTGGACTTTTGCGGCATTAAAAGATTGCCAACAAAAAACTATCATCGAAGCTGCGTGCTAAGCCTTCGACGGTCGCAACAATCACAATTCTGCTGCTATTCAGTCTTTCTGGCGTTTTGCGTTTTATTTGGAAATTCTTTGACGAGCACGAAAATGAAATTATTCGGCGAAATGCGCAAAGTGCGTGACCTTCAATTATTTGTGCGCAATGATATGAAAGAAAGTTTTTGTGCGCTTCAATTCGGCAGCGGCTGGGCAAAGTGTTGCGCGTTCGCATTGAGAACGTGACTGGCTGTCATTGGGGCGTCTTCACTGCGGGCCCATTTCTTGGCCTTAATTGCTTTTTGTTTATCATGCCCACAGTACAAATAGGTGGAATTAATTGTGATCTTGTCGACAAACGTAAATGATTCCAGGCCATGAGTTGAGTTTAGATTACCTGTCGGTGAGACGCACAGCAGCAAACCTGCAATTATACGGCAAACAAATGTTTTTGGTCATGTCGCAAAAGGTAAATGGCGCAAATTAATCTCTGCCACAATTGATTTGCTTCGAAAGCAATAAACTCGCATATTTATATATGAAACACTGCAGTCGACTCAGCGGCCACTAAAGTTGCGATTAGACTAGGCAAACTTTTGCCCAGAAGCTGTCGAAGTTTTTTTGATTGTTTGCAGCATTATTAACATTGCAGTGACTATCGAATTGTGACTGCGAGCAAGCAGAAAAGCAGGTAATTAGCGGCAGCACAAATATTTTCCCTTATACGAAATTTTTTTCTTTCATTAAATTCATTTATTTGACGATTTTTGCTTGACAATTGTATGAACTAATTTTGATTAAATATTGTTACATTTTTTTCTTTTTACTAATCACAATATTATTATAGTTAATATATTTAAAGTTTAATTAATAGTTAATATTAAAGTTTTTTAATAACTCGTCAATGGATTTACTTACAGCAAATAATAGCTGACTTTCATTCTGTTTAAATGTTATTTACAAAATCAAACAAATCGACCGATTCTATCTCGCTGAGAGCTATTCGGCCTGTTGGTCAAATATTTGTTTGATCTCAAGCAATGTTTTCTAAGAGCAAAGAAAGCAAACATAACAAAATCTATCTCAGCAAAAGTCATAGTCCTGCTGGTGGTCAAACAAATGTTTGATTTAAAGTCGTTTTTGTAGAAACAAAGAAAGCAACTCAAACAAAACCATTTCTATCTCACAAACATCTGTTCGGTCTGTTAGTCAAATAATTGTGACATCAAACAATTAAATTCAACATTTCTCGCCAAGAGCTATTCGGCCTTTTGGTCAAATATTTGTTTGATCTCAAACAGTTATTTGGAAGAGCAAAGAGATCTAAAAAAAATCTTTCCTCGCGAACACTTTCTTTCTCTTGGTCAAACATTTGTTTGATGTTAAACAATTTTGTAAAGGCAAAGGCAAGTTTGTAAGAGCAAAAAAATCAAATAAAACAAAAAGCTCAAACATTTGTTTGATGTTAAACAATTTTGTAAAGGCAAAGGCAAGTTTGTAAGAGCAAAAAAATCAAATAAAACAAAAAGCTCGAGATTTATCTTCTTGGCCAAATACTTGTTTGATCTCAAACAATGTTTTGTAAGAGTTAAGAACTTGAATATGAAAAAATCTATCTCGGCAAAAGCTGTAGTCGTGTTGGTGGTCCAACAATTGTTTGATTTGAAGTAGTTTTTGTAGGAACAAAGAAGGCAAACAAAAAGTCCTTGTAAAGGCAAAAAAATCAAACAAAACCATTTCTATCTCACAAACAGCTGTTCCTGTTAATCAAATAATTGTGAAATCAAGCACTTCAATTGAACAATTCTCGCCAAGAGCTTTTTGGCCTTTTTGTCAAATATTTGTTTGATCTCAAACATTTTTTTGGAACCGCAAAGAGATCAAACAAAAAATCGTTCTCCGAAAAACTGTCTTTCTGTAGGTAAAACACATGTGTATATATTAAACAGTTTTCCAAGAAAACAAACAAAAAGTTGTTTGTAAGGGCAAACAAATGAAACAAAACCAAGTGCAAACTCGAGATTTGTCTTGTCAGTCAAATAGTTGTTTGATCTGAAACAGTTTTTTTATAAGAGCAAGGATATCAAACCAAACAAATTGTATCCCGGCAAAAGCTATAGTTCTGTTGTTGGTCAAACAAATGTTTGATTTGAACACGTTTTTCTACGAACAAAGAAGACAAGTATTAAAATAATCAAAAACAAAAAAAAATTTAAAAAAATCTATTTCGCTGAAAGCTTTTCGGGCTGTTAGTCAAATAATTGTGAGATTAAGCAATTCAATTCAACAATTCCCGCTAAAAGCTTTTCGACCTTTTTGTTAAACATTTGTTTGATCTCAAACAGTTTTTCGGAAGAGCAAAGTGATCAAACAATACATCTTTCTTCGAAAAAGCTTTCGTTTTGTTGGTCAAATATTTGTTTGATGCTTAACAGTTTTCCTGAGAAAGTTAGCAAATTGTTTGTAAAGGCAAACAAAGCTAACACGAGATTTGTCTTGTTGGTCAAACAGTTTTTTGCAAGAGCAAAGAAATCAAACTAAACAAAATCGATCCCAGCAAAAGCTATAGGTGGTCAAACAAATGTTTGATTTGAAGACTTTTTTATAGAAACAAAGAAAACAAATAAAAAGTCTTTCAATTCTATCTCACAAAGAGCCGTTCGGGCTGTTGGTCAAATATTTGTTGGATCTCAAGCAATTTTTTCTAATACCAAAGAAGCAAACAAAACTAAATTTTTTCCTTAAGTAGCTATAGTTCTGTTGGTCAAAAGTGTTTTTGATTTTAAGAATTTTTTGTAAGTGCAGAGAAAGCAAACAAAGACAAGAAAGGCAAGATTTATTGACCTATTGGTCAAATAATTGTTTGATCCGAAGCAGTTTTTTCTTAGAGCAAAGAAAGCAAACGAAAAATCCGCAAAAGCTTTCTGTCTATTGGTCAAACATTTTTTTTATGTGAAACAGTTTTCCTATGATTGATTAATTTTAAGAAGCTTTTGTAAGAGCAGAGAAAGTAAACTAAATAAATAAGAGAAAATAAACAAAAGTAGTAGTTGTAATAATTTAATAAAAAAATATTAGCTACAAATATTACATTTTATTTTTAAAAATATGAAAAGAAATAAACGCCCCCAAAAAACATTCTTTGTTGCTTTGTTTTCAAAAACAAAGTGTTATGGCAAATATTTGCGACTACTCGTTGAAAAGATTATCTCACTTACTATTTGCTTCTGTTGGCCGAAAGTTTAATTAAAAAAATTAGTAGTAAACACTTCTAGTGCGATTACATTGGAAAACCTGTATTTGATACAGCAAATTCTTTACAAAAAAAACACAAATTTCTTTGAAATATTTGCTCAACCTGAACCTTGCTTTGCTGCACATTAATTCAAATGAAATCTTTCAACTTAACCTCAAAATGATTTAAAACTACGAGTACTAAAACCTCCAACATTTTCAACCTAATCTACAGAATTCTCTGCTTCACACATTATGTATCAAAAAACCTTGAAAACATTTTGCTTTTGTCTTGGTTTTCATCAAACCAGCTGCATGCAAATAACTGCAAATATTTGCAATTTAATTAAAACTCGATTTAAGGAC
The DNA here is from genome assembly GCA_964056695.1 of Melieria picta. NCBI lineage: Eukaryota > Metazoa > Arthropoda > Insecta > Diptera > Ulidiidae > Melieria > Melieria picta. The sequence continues at coordinate 86,221,877 of OZ057399.1, read as the reverse complement.
AATTTGCATGATGCTACCCAATAACGGTTTACCAGGCTGACCACATTGTGCCCGATACCCCATGAAAATTTACCATATTTTACTATTAACTATTTTCAGCATTGCAAATTTGCCCGACGACAGTGGCAACAACGCCATTTAATCATCAAACCATCTGCGCACAGAAAGCAATAATAACAGCAAAAGCGCAAAAACAAAAGTTTATATCGAATTGATATCCTACTGAAAGTGTGTATTGTGTGATTGTGTGGGTGAAATTGAGCTGTCATCAAAAATTTACGAGCTTCAATTTGGTTGTCCCGCTGGTTTTGCTGTTTAATCTGTTTGCTGTCTGCTCTGATCGCTGCACACGCACGCCTCCTTTCACTGTCCTATTGTCTGTTTGAAATGCTATGGAAATAGCAAAGTTGCAATTTACTGTAATCGAAATGCTTAGCGGAGTTCATGCTTTCACTGAAGCATTTTCCAAAAAGCAGTAAAAGGGTGAGTGGAGGTTTTCGCTGATCTCAGGGCGTTTCCAAAGTTGTAGACGCCGGTAAAAAAAATGCCTAAAAATTTATATAAAAACATACGAGGTGTATAGATTTTTATACAATTCTATAAACTTTTCTTAGACAGCAAATAAACATCTTCTTCTCTCTCCTTTGGACAGTTGGAAGCAAAATTTCAAGCCAAAACAAACATCATGAATTCCTCTAATATTTTGCTGCAACATTCATACCAAACAGATTCGTAAAAGTTTCATGCAGTGGACATGTGAGTAGTTGGAGAGCTAAAAAGAAATGAAAATGGCAAACGGTCAGTCATAGAAAACACACTGACACTTTCCTTGAAATGTCGATACGAAATGACAATATTCAAACATGCACACGCACATTTTATCAGCGGGAATAAGTTGGACAGCAATAAAAACAATGCGGACACGATTCGACTTCAAGCTGTGCGCATTGCGTGTGTCCTAAAGGATACAGCAACATCAGCAAAGGACATCTTGCGCGTTTTGCTGGCCTACCAATGCCGCTTGCCTGCAGGAAACAAAATTAATTTTAAACGAACTAATACTTACATGTTATATATATGCAAAGATCTCAATTCCCAAACTTCTTCAGCATTGGACAAGTTCGTAAAAAGAAGAGCGTAGCAAGAACGATGCGTGTGTTGGTGTACTTGGTGACCCTGCAAGGCTTCCGAACTAGTTACACATTGATTGAAAAACAAGTCAGTTGGAACTAGTCTTTTCCGGAAACTTTTTCCATTAAATGTGCATGCAAATATTTTTGCGTACATACAACTATACAATGACAAACAAACATAGATTTTAGACAACAAATTTATGTAATTTGACAGTAAAACTTCCCATGTGTACTGTGCTGTTAATTACAACCGAATTGATAAAATTAATTACGTTAATGCGGTCTGACTGCCCTACGAATGGTTGCATTTATCGTGTATTCGAGTTATTAGTTCGATTAAGCATTTTGTGAGTTAATTGTTGGTTGAATGTTGCGAACATTCATGGGAAGTGACACTTAATAGTCAGTGGATTGTGCGAGTTTTTCAAGTAAATTATCACAAAAATATTCTAGAAAAATATTTTAGAAAAAAGTCCTTTGTTGTATTAAAAGGAACTCATATTTTGGAACATTCATTAAAAAATACTTTGGCATTTTAGATAATTGTGTCAGTGGGGGGTTACCAGTAATATCTACAAGCAACTTATGACAGACTTTTACTGATAAGCTTTAAACTAGATGAAGTTTTACCTGCAGGCTTATTTTTATATTTAACTGAAATAAAATCCAATGGAACATTTTACCGTTTTCCTGACCGAAGTTTCAGCCATAATATCTGCCAAAAAATAGTTAGTTAGTTACTAAGGTAGTTAGTCTTTAGTTAGGTAGTTAGTTTTTTAATTAGTTCGTTTTTTTAATTAGATAGTTAGCTATTTTTCTGGTTAGTTGGTTAGTTAGTTAGTTACTAAGGTAGTTAGTCTTTAGTTAGTTAGTTACTTAGTTAGTTAGTTTTTTAACTAGTTAGTTAGTTTTTTTTCTAGTTAGTCAGTTACTTAGTTAGTTCGTTCGTAAGTTTTTAGTTAATTAGATAGTAAGTTAGTTAGTTAGTAAGTTATTTAGTTAGTTAGTTAGTTAATTATAAAGTTAGTTAGATAGTTATTTTTTTAGGTTATTAGTTAGCTAGTTATTTTTCTGGTTAGTTGGTTAGTTAGTTACTAAGGTAGTTAGTCTTTAATTAATTAGTTAGTTAGTGTTTTAATTAGTTAGTTAATTATTTTTCTAGTTAGTTGGTTAGTTAGTTAGTTCGTTCGTTTGTAAGTTTTTTAGTAAGTTAGTAAGTTATTTAGTTAGTTAGTTAATTATTAAGTGAGTTAGTAAGTTCGTTTTTTAATTAGTTAGTTAGTTTTTTTCTAGTTAGTTGGTTAGTAAGTTAGTTCGTTCCTGAGTTTTTAGTTAGTAAGTTACTTATCTAGTTAGGTAATTATTAAGTTAGTTAATTAGTTAAATAATTATTAAGTTAGTTAATTAGTTAGGTAATTATTAAGTTAGTTAATTAGTTAGGTAATTATTAAGTTAGTTAGTTTAGTTAGTTTACTTATTGTAGTTAGTTTAGTTAGTTTAGTAAGTTGAGTTATTTTAGTTAGGTTAGTTAGTTTAGTTATTGTAGTTAGTTTAGTAAGTTTGGTTATTTTAGTTAGTTTAGTAAGTTTAGTTATTTTAGTTAGGTTAGTTAGTTTAGTTAGTTTAGTTAGTTTAGTTAGTTTAGTTAGTTTAGTTAGTTTAGTTAGTTTAGTTAGTTTAGTTAGTTTAGTTAGTTTAGTTAGTTTGGTTAGCTTAGTTAGTTTAGTTAGTTTAGTTAGTTTAGTTAGTTTAGTTATGATAGTTTAGTTAGTTTAATTAGTTTAATTAGTTTATTTAGTTTAGTTAGTTTAGTTATTGTAGTTAGTTTAGTAGGTTTAGTTAGGTTAGTTAGTTTAGTTAGTTCAGTTAGTTTAGTTAGTTTAGTTTAGTTATTTTAGTTAGTTTAGTTAGTTTAGTTTAGTTATTTTAGTTAGTTTAGTTTAGTTATTTTAGTTAGTTTAGTTAGCTAAGTTAGTTTAGTTAGGTTAGTTAGTTTAGTTAGTTTAGTTAGTTTAGTTTAGTTATTTTAGTTAAATTAGTTTAGTTAGTTTAGTTAGTTTAGTTATTTTAATTTCAATTTGTTTATTCAGTCTAATGTTTACGCAACCTTACAGACTATGAAACAATAAATTAAAATAACTTAAAACTAGTTAAAAATTTTACAAAGAAATAATTTAAATTGAGCTCTACTTATGCTAAAATCAAAATGATGATTAACACAGAGCAAATTAAAATCCAAAAGCGCTCTATTGATTGGCTCATTCAGTGCATAATTAACTTTATGACCCTCAGTCCAAAATATTTGATGTCGCCGCAGCGACTTAGCTGGGACATGGAAGTTTATTAGACCAAGCAAATCAGGGCAATCGATAAATCCAGAAACAATATCAAATATAAAAGAGAGGGCCGAAATTCTTCTGCGCAACTCAAGTGACTGCAAATTTATTAATTTACATCGCGAAATATAGGGGGGAAGTGGAAGATCGAAGTTAAGAGAGTTAAGAGCAAACTTAACAAATTTACGCTGAACCCGCTCAAGGCGATAGATATGTACATCGTAGTGTGGGTTCCAAATAAAAGACCCATATTCCAATTTCGATCTTACAAACGCATTAAAGAGCAATTTTCGCGTATATGGATCCTTGAAACCCACACTATGCCGTTTAACAAAGGCAAGAGAGGAAAAAGCCTGAGGAATGACACGGTTCAAATGGCTGACAAACGTAAAACCCGAATCAAACACAACACCAAGATCCAACACCTCATCTAGGGACTTTAGCACACAATTAGAGATGGAGTAGGAAGTAGGACGAATATTACGGGATTTAGAAAAGGAAATAGAATTACATTTATTTATATTAACAGAAAGATTATTACGACAACACCAATCAAAAAAGTTGTTAACTTCGCATTGGAGAAGATAAGAGTCAGACAGATTATGGATTTTAGAAAATATTTTTAAATCATCTGCATAAAGAAGAAAACAACAACTACTAAAACAACTACTAACATCATTCATAAACAGCACAAAGAATAGAGGTCCCAGTATACTACCCTGAGGGACACCAGACGTAGCCACGTAAGATTTTGAGCAAACACCATCAACACGAACAACATTTACCCTATTAAACAAATAAGATCTAATCCAACTCAAAAAATTAGAGTAAAAACCCATCTTCTCCAGCTTCGATAACAAAGCCGAATGCGAAACCCTATCAAAAGCTTTAGTAATATCCGTATAAATAACATCAACCTGACCACCACCAACAAAAGAAGAAATACAGTAGTTAGTGAAGACAGCCAGATTAGTAACAGTAGAACGACCAGGGACGAAACCATGTTGGGACGGTGAGATATAACGCTTAACAACAAAAGACAATTTGGACATAACAACTTTCTCAAACAACTTAGAAATATTAGGGAGTTTAGAAATTGGCCTATAGCAGGACACATCATTCATTTTGCCACTTTTAAACACCGGAGTAATATACGTGATTTTCCAAGCATCAATGAAGACTCCAGAGCTCAAAGACATATTAAATAAAAGCACCAAGGGATCAACAAAGGCCGACACACAATTTTTCAGCAAGAATGGTGAGATACCATGCACATCAGCCTGCTGAGAATTCTTCAGATTATTTATCCCAACCAAAATGTCCTCTTCAGAAAGTACTAAGGACCCAAAATCAATATTTGAATTAATATTATTGAGGGAATCCTGGTCATGCCATGGACTATCTGCAACAAAATTGGCCTCAAAAAACTCCGCAAAAAAGTTTGCAGTCTGTAATGCAGAATTAGAAACCCTACCATTGAAGGACATCGCAACTGGAAATGTCGAGGAGGACCGCTTGGACTGGATAAAAGTCCAAAACGACTTGGGATTAGATTTAATATTAGCTTCAAACCTAAGGAGATACTGCTTATAAAGAAACTTATCAAGGCAATTAAATTTCTGCAAGTAATACAAATATTTGACTCGGAAGTCAGGATTACCCGTAGATTTAAAGCGCTTATAGAACTTATTTCGCAAGTTTTTTAACCGTTTTAAGCCCTTAGTATACCAAGGCAATCTATAAGATCTCAAAGGATGACGAGGAACATTATTACTAATAATAAATTGCAGCTTGGTCACAAAACATGCAAAACATTCGTCCAAGCTAAGGGTCATAAATAATGAGTGCCAATCAATATCGCCAATTAGATTATTTAAATTACTGAAATCACACAAATTATAATTAAAATTAAAACAATTACTTTGCGTCTTAAGAACAGGGTAGTCATAAAATTCAAGATCTAAAACTAATGGTACATGATGCATATCAGTAGAACAGATCGGGGAATCACAGGAAAGAAGATTGGAATTCAGATTACTACTGATAAAAATTAGATCCAAGATTCTATCAAGTTTATTTACAAATTTATTAATTTGAGAAAGCCCTATACCAAAAAAACCATCAATTAAATTAATTTCATGAGAGTGATTAACATTGCCTGGTATGAAGAAACCATCAACAGGCGAGCAATTCCACACAAGCTTATTCAGATTGTAATCACCGAGAATGCAAAGTTGAGTGCTATCATTCACCGGCGGCAAATGCAAGACATTATTCACATGCATCGCATAGAGAGCATCAGGGCTATTAGGAGGAATATATGACACACAAACGTAAAGCACATGATTAACGCCAGATATACAGACACACAGCTGGTCCAACAGGGTATCACAATTGTGTAAGCACACAGAAGTGGCGTGAAGAGTTCTTTTTGCCGCTATAAGAACTCCACCACCACGAACACAACCCGTCTTAACCACGTCCCTATCTTTGCGAAAAATGTGAAATAAATTCCTATCAAAGAACTCTTCATCAAAAAAATCAGCGTTAAGCCACGTTTCAACAAAGACAAACACATCGTAATCAAGACGGGATGTGCAAGTAAAAATGGAGTTCGATTTAGTTCTCATACCAGACATATTTTGATAGTAAATTTTAAGTACAGAGACATCTCTATCTATTGTGCTATTTAAATTTACATTACATGATGCAGGATTGTCCTTAATCAGTCGTTTATCTTTTTTGCTACATCCTTCCGAAAAAACTGGAATGGTTTAATTTTGATGTCCACAGGCCAGAGTGATGAGTTGTAGACCGCATCATAAAAACACGGCGAAACACCCACCTTGAAACTAACCCTCTTAAGTTGCTCCAAGTCAGCATCTCTCTTGACAAGCTTGAAACAAGCAAGATGATTAGCACCAACATTAGTGTGTTTTATGATGTAAGAGATGATATCATCAGCTGAAACCTTGCTCTTAAAAGAAGAGAGGTGCAGCCACTTCTTGCTCACAACAACATCCAAGTCAGTGTTGTCATTGCGACCAACAACAATAGCCGAGGACTTTTTCATTCTCCTTTTACGCACATCTTTCCACTCAGTAGGAAGACCAGGCGAAGGCGAAGCAGAACAAGCAGCATCAGACGCAGCGGCCCCATCAGCGACAACAACAACAGCATCAAGAGCAGAAGCGCAAGCAGCATCAGTAGCAGCAGCAGCAGCAACACCATCGGCAACAACAACAGTAGCAGCATCACAAGTAGGAGGCAAAGTACCCTCCATTAAATTAGCAGAGGCGTTGGAAGATCCAGCGGCCACATTAACAGCAGGTGCAGCTTTGCGGGAAACAGCATTACGCGCACTAGGCATCCAAACATCAGCAGCAGAGAGTGCGCAAGCAGAAGAGCGCATAGCCGGAGTATTAAAAGAGGCAGCTGCACTCCAAGCACCAACAGGAGAGCGACCAGAACCAGCAGCAGGCGGCAGCTTACGGGTAGCACCAACAACTTCATTAGAAGAAGAGTTGAAAGTGCAGCACTTGGATTTCATAACTGTCATTTGCGCCAGATCTATTATCATCTTCTTAAGTCCGTTAACCTCATCAGAGAGAGATGACACAGCAGCAATTAAATTAGCTGACGTACTCAGACAGCTGGAGCAGTTAAAAACAATGTTCGGATTATTAGCAAGAAGATCGGAGATTTCTTTGCTCTCAATGTTCGCACAAATTTTATGAAATTTGTTATTGCACACTTTGCACGCAACAACAAAGCCTTCACGAATAGACTTAAAGCACTTCGCGCAGTTAGAGTTAAGCGAGGACATGATGATAACGTCCGAACTACACGACAGCCAGATGAAGACAGACAGACATTTTAGTTATTTTAGTTAGGTTAGTTAGTTTAGTTAGTTTAGTTTGTTTAGTTAATTTAGTTAGTTTAGTTAGTTACTGACTAAATTACAAAATAAGTTACTTAAAAAATTTGTTACTTAAAACATTAGTTAGTTAAACAGGTAGTTAGTTTTGAGGTTTTTTAAAATTGTCTGTGAATATTTTTTTATATCTTTAGTATTTGTTTTTCCAAACAGCAGCTTCTGGTATCTAAAAAATATCAGCTGCTCCCCATCTATTCTCAAACTGATTACACAACTTAACTGTTGGACATTTTTTGATGAGTTGATTATACAACTAATTATTACCCTTCATAAGGGTGATTTTTTTTACTTCAAATCAGATATCGCGTTTAAATTCAGTTCAAGTAAATTGCAAGTACAGGTCCGAGCCAGAAATTTGTTAATACCAACCGTAACTTTGACTCAAATCTTGAGCATACGCCACTAGCAAATCTCTCTCAATTCATCTGAGATTTGAATTCATTAATGATTTTGTTGTTTTCGAGTTTTTATTTGATTTTCTTGAAGGTTTTGCTTCATAGGGCACTACACATTCTAAATTGGGTTCACATTGGAATTATGAAAGGTGCTGAATCTGATTGTCAAACTCCATTTTCATCTTTCCGACTGTGCAAAGTCGGCACCAATGTTTGTGGTCTTTACCTCTTGGAGTATTTAATTCCTATTATCTGGTTCATAGAACTAAAAAGCAATTAGCTTAGCTTACCAAATCTATCTGTATGGCATCTTTATATATTTATTTTATTTATTTTATTAATTTATGTGGCTTTATTTATTTATATGGATTAATTAATTTATTATCTTTATTTATTTGTTTTCATTATTATCTTACATGAACATTTGCTAGGCGTTTTCGCCTGGTTTCGTCGGTGTTCGCTTTATTGGGAGTTTTTCATTCAGTAAGATCCCTTTCTCCAATTGTGGATCAAATGTTCTAGAGTCCACAATCAATGCAAACGTTTATGGGCTTAAAATTGCTGAAGCTTTAAATTATATTTCCGAATGTATTGTAAAATTGAAGATTTGATTTACAAATTTGTTTGTAGAGTTCAATACTTTTGATTCCATTTGCAAGACTTTTCTATTGCCTGATTCAATCTCAACGCTGGGTTCTTCGAGAGAAGCTAAGTAAATTTAATATCGGTTTTGAATAAAATGATTATGTTTGTGAATATGTCGACATTTCTATGCTTTTTAAATCTCTTGAAGCTCTTTCTAACAAACGTCAACATAGATTTCGTATAAATTTCCACTTAATTAAATAACTGTGAGGGAAATCAACTTTTATACATGAAAATAATTTTGAAATGAAAATTATTATTATAAATCAAATTATTCAGCAGAATGCTCTCGCTTAAATGCCAAAGTTAATTAATTTTAATAAAACAATAACATAGCAATGAACTTTGATTTTAATCATAAAATGGTCCGGTTTGGCAATGCAATGCCATTTAGTGAGTAGGAAATTCAATGATTGTCCAATCGAGTCACACACCAACTGCAGCGTGTCGAAGGATATCGATTTAAAGGCTAATGCAGGCCGATTCGGGATAGACACAGCGAGGAGTGAATTGCGTTGGCGCGCAGGACACGTCACACGGCCAGTCGAAATGTGGAATTGCCAGCAATTAAGGTCAATTTGTGCTGATTTGTGCACCAGGAGACGCAACGGACGAAAGCACGAAAGGACATGACGACGGCGAGGGAATGCGAAAGATGGCGAAAATTGGAAATAAGTAATGCACCGAATGAATAAATTACGAAAACCACCATAGCAGCGAGATAATCAATTCAAGCCAGCTTCTGATGGAAATGCAAATTTCTGCATTTCGCTGGAAAGTCGGACAGAGAGAGAGACTCCCACTCAGGTGGGAGGAGTGGCAGCGAATGCCTGGGCAGTGCTACTGACAGTGGCAAGTCATGGTCGACTGTGGTATAAAAAAACGTGTTGGCTGTTGTTGTTAGTGTTGCCGTCACCTGCATTTCCTCACTGGCGACACGGGCTTTGGGCTTCTATTTTTAACTTCTCACCACCGGCAAATGTTGTTCGGTCTTCTATTCGCCCCGTTTTTCCATTTCTCATTGCTTATGCAATGCAACAGTATTATTTGTGTACAATATTTATTGTTGTTGTTGTTGTTGAGTGATATCAGTACTGCTGTCAATTCCGCTTCCGTCTCGCAACGAGTGAATTTCAATTCGCTCGCTGCCACTGTCACAGCAGCATTTGTTGCCCGTCGCACTTCCGCTGCCGCTGCTGTTCCTCAGTCTGCGCTCTTCGTCACGCCAGTTGCAAGGCCAGTCGGGCCCGCAGCGTTCAGCAACATTTACTGTTGTCGCTAATGCTGCTCGAGTTGTTCTTTCTTTCCATTAAGCTGCCAATCACAAATCATTGCGATGGGTTGCACGGGGTTGGCCGCCAGGTCGGTTCTTTGTTTTGGGGTCGTAGTTGTTGTGGTAGACGGCTGGCAAGCGAAGAAAATTGAATTGTTTCGAATGAGAGCGTTACGGCTGCTACATATTTCAGTTGCCATGAATGCCAAACTAAATAATAACAATAAAAACAACAACAAGATTACTTGGTTACAATTGATACTCGTAGATAGATTGTGGAATCAATTGTGGATGCTAAAATTAGAACAGAGCAGAGAAGCAATGAGAAATGAGTCTGACTATCAGAAAATATCATATCAATATTTTATTACGTCCTGACCATCTTAGAATGTGATCCTGGCGTATTTGCTGGTTATGTGAGGATTCCTGGCAGCTATAAGCATTCCTCGGTGGGGAATTTACCGAAGCAGGCCACTTAACTGTTCTCCTTTTGTTCCGTATATGAAGAGTATAGGTTGTCCGGAGGTCTGCAGTGGTTGTGGACCTTCCTCCTTCATTCCTTGAACTGATCAACTGGAGTAGAGCTTTGTGTTTAGTGGTCCACAACTTATCCATCTATATGTCATCTCATTCAACTCGACTAGACTAGACAAAGCAGCTTTTTGCTTTCTATTTGGTCTGCAACATGTTTTTCCATTTTATTAGCTTTTTGTTTTTTTCAGACATCCTTTTCAAGCAGTGTTGCCAGATACCTGAAATAACTTTCTCCTAAATCTTAAAAAATACTGAAATTTTCCCCCAAAAGTAAAAAAAAATCTCCTAAAATTTTTTTAATTTGCGTCATTTTAAAGGAATTAATCTTCTCATAAAAAAATAAAAATATATACATATAATTTTTATTAATGCAGCCTTTTTTTATTCATCTTCAGCTTAAAAACCAAAACTTAACATGTAACAAATGAATTTAACAAAAAGTGCCATTTTTGGCGAGATTTCATTGTGACAGCAATAGGTGAGCCCGAGATAGAACGAGCTTACATTTTGTAAGCTTACAAATTTACACAATAGGGTGCTTTGACTAAAATTGAAATAGTTGCCAAAATATTTTTTGTTGCCAGTGTTCCCAATACACTTTGTTATCCAAAAATCTCCCGAAAATCCACTAAGGATCCGAAAAATCCCCTAACCTAAAATATAAATCTCCTAAACTTTCTCCTAAACAATTCATCCTCCTAAAAAATCTCCTAAAAGGCCAAGAATCTCCTAAATCTAGGAGGAAATCTCCTGATCTGGCAGCACTGTTTCCAACTAAGCCTTAAAATTTTTTTATATGATAAATTGCACTTAATGATTTTTCAAGCAGATAGTCTCTCTCTTGCGTCGCGCCATCCACTGTGATATCACAATGAGCCATAATTTGTGCTTAAGTGAGCTCTTCTGTAGAAGGCTGCCACTCTAACCTAACCTAACCTAGTCTCTCTCTTTATTAATCTTCGTTCCTATATCTCTACTCCTTTAAAAATTATAGTACATAATTTTTATGCCAGTTGAAAGACTCACAAACATACAAACATTGCAAAACCAGTCTTGGTTCCAATTTAAATCGGAACTTTAATCTACTTTTCTCTTCTTGTAATAATTAAAAAGGTCAAAACATCACAATGTGACATCTTATCTCATTAACAAAATGAAATGCAGAAACTGAAATGAAGACCAAACAAAGCCAACGTTTCTTTATACCAAATTAAAAAGAAGCGCCTAATCCGCTGCTCATTTGCATACTAATTGAGAAGATGAAATGTAATGCTTTCTGCCTTTTTGAAATTTTCCGCTGAATTCTCGTTTATCATAGAAACATTTCGAAAACTCTTTTACTGCTGACAACACGTGCTTGGTTATTGCATTTCGCCCACTATAAATGCTAAGTAGAAATTTAAGTTTTCTACTGACATACTTTGTCGTGTCTTCCCACACTCATTCGAATACAAGAAGTTAGCTCAAGTGGGGCCATAATGCATTTTAAAATATGTTAACTACACCGCACAGCGCCCACGCCCGATTCGAGTCGAGTCGAGTCGAGTGTACGCGGAAGCTTCAAAAACGAGTTGGACAGTTGGCTGTGTTTGCAAGTGCAGCAAAAGTTTTTTAATTAAAAAATTGTAATGTTGAAGAGCAAATGCGCGGCCAGTTGTTGAATAATCAGAAAGAAAATTACAGTCGCCAGAAGTAACAGAAGCTGGCAGCGGAAATAAGAGACAGAAAGAGAGCTGGAAAAAATTTAATGAGTCCGAAAGTCATGAATGTTGCAGTTAATGCTTGAAATCAAATAAAAATGAATAAAGTCTGATTATATGAATAAAGTGCTGAATTTCAGTACAGTGCACAGTAATTCGTTCCATAGACAATATTCAAATTTATAGTCTCAGAATTTAACGATTTCGATGTCATTTGAAAGGTAAAACTCCAACTAAGAAAACTCCAAAAAATCTGTACAACAAATTAATTAGTGTGTGTGTGCAAGAGCTGCTCAAAGTCGAAACTTTTTTCACAAAAATATTTAAACACATGTTAACACATGGTTAGCAAGAACTGGCTAAAACTTTCAATATAGATTAAAAATTTATGTGGGCATTTTTGCTTTTAATGTTTTCTCAAAATTTGGAAAGCTGAGGCTTCAGCTTCCCTTTTTATTTAATATATTTTGTAAAAATAAAAACCTGACATTTGGCAAAAGTATCTATATAAAAAGAATGTGAAAGTATGTTCCTGGATTTTTGTTTAATTTAAGAAGCATTCATTCTTTGTCGAAAAATGTAAAAACATTGTTCAATATTTTCCGATCTCAGAAATTAATTCAATTTGAAAAGTAGTTTGTCTGCCTTACGATCTGACATTACAAAGTTTTTATGGCTGTTGTTTCCTTCTTTTTTTAATTTTTCATCAGAGTGAAAAAATTATCGACTTAGTTGCCAATAAATGCAGCTATTCTTTACACAATACGTTAAATTACATCATTTCAATAAAAATTAATCAAAATGCTTCGAGACATTGTAATAAAGCCTAAAGTAGGACACAATTTTATTGCTTGTATTATGATTCGCTTCGTTGGTAATAGGAACACATCCACACTTGCTTACAAGTCCCACTATGTGTTGCTTCCTTTCCTTTCTTTCCTTTGCTTTCTTGCAGGGGCGTAGCCAGGGGTGAGGGGGTTGGGTGTCAGAACCCTCCTGGCCTATAGTTATTTAAAATTTTCAATCACTATGTATGGAATGTATGTTCCCACATTAGCAAAAAGGTCTTTTCATCTTTAAACATTTAAAGGAATAATACACAATTTTTTTGATAAAATTGATATGTTTTTTAAATAGTCCCCTTCAGGCTCAGCGCAACTATTTGCATGATCTAAAAGCATGTCTTTTTAGATCGTCGGCTGAAATGTCCTTCAGGATGTTGATACAAGCCTTTTGGATGGCTTCTACCTCCTCAAAACGCCTTTCTTTAATCGGTAAATTAATTTTTTTTTATAAGACGCATCAGGTAAAAACGAGGAGTGGTTGGTGGTTAAAGTTCATCTTTTAGACAAAAAATCAGTCACAAGTGCCTATCGATGAGATGGCGTATTTCGAAAGCTAAAAGTTTAGTTAAAATGAAATAAATTTATGTTGTTGTGATGCTTAACCTTCGCTTTACCAAAGATTTTTGTATTCGTCCTTCGTCCGCTTCCACCGCTATTTTGAATAAAGCTATCAATAAATTAATAATAATATATAATTTTTTCCATACCTCAGTATTTAGTATCTTTCTCTGCTCTCCGTTTTTCGAAAAAAAGGCGTAAAATATATTAAAAGATTTCTTTCCAAAGGGTTTATTGAACACATACTGAGGTACGTAAAAAGAATTTTTTGTGAGTTTTATTCAAAATGATGGTGGAAGCGCTTTGGATCACTCGTGTGGGTATTTGGTATACAAAATAACAAAAATAACAAAAAAAAAATATGAATAATATTTTATAAAAAAAAATATTTGTTTATGTTATTGAAAACTACTTTCGAAATGGTTCAGTAATTGTTCAGATAATTGTTCGAAATTATAACTACATTGGATATATTCTCTGGCAGATATTGATCATGAATATTAAAAAATCCAATTTCAAGTAGATTTTTGCTGATCTATGATGAACTACCGCCAAGTTTTGATGGAATCTGCGGCAATCGCGGATTTCAGTTGGCTAACACGTTGGTCATCATTTATGTCCTGACAATTGTTTTTAAATCGCGTTTACCACTCATGGCGTTTGCCACAGGATAAACGATCATCACCATAAACTTCGTTCATCAACTGAAATGTTTCGGTTATAGTTTTACCAACTTAAAAGCAAAACTTAATATTGGCTCTTTGCAAATTAACATCGAATTTTTTTCCAGTGATAAAACATACTTTTACTTCGGACGCAATAACTTCGCTTACAGTAAACCAAATTTCATGAAATTCCCAATGCACTCAGTCACTGCACCACCACAAAGTGCCTTCTTTGAAAAGTTTAATTTAATTTAAAAAGCATGTAATACTAAATTGGCAAAACTTTTTTTTATGTCCACAACCCCCATGACCAAGTTCTGGCTGCATATGTACGTCCCTGCTTGCTTCCCTTCCTGCCATTCTTTCCTTTCCTTTCAATTCTTTCGTTATCTTCCTTTGTCACGCATTGCCGTTTGTGTTTACAACTTTGATTGTAAATTGCTGGCATTTTTACAGCATTGAAAATTTCTTTCCCTTCATATAGAAAACTTTCTAAAATTTGATTGTCTTTAAGCCGCCAACGTTTCCAACACCCAACTTCAAACATTCATGAATTCGTTCGGCATCTTCAATCGTGCACGAATGCAAATAGGACTCAATAACCACATCCGCACTTTATAATTTATTAAATTTTCCTGCTAGCTGTGCTTCCGTCCTGCGATAAGCGTCGACTGGCCACTTCGTGCAGCGATAACCGCCTCAAATGTGCCTTTCCGGATCGTTCGCGCAGTGGTTAAACCGCTCGAAGAATACAAAAGAAACACCAATTCAGGGCTGCTCTGCATACCTGCTTCTGCTTCATGGCCAGCCTACATCATGTCAGTTCGTAGTGGGGCGGGGAAAAGGCGTAACAAGCAACGATTGCGGCAGTGGCACGCAACAGTCGAGGATTTTCATTTCCTTTTGTTGAAATGTGAAATGTGTGGCCCAAATTCAATGAAAAGCTCAATTTCCAGGCATTGCCAACAAAAACAACAATAACATAAATATCAATAAAAATAAACATGTGTAGAGTAGAACAAATAAAACAAGCCCAGCTAGAAGAACAAACAAAGAAGTTGAAGATAAAGGAAAATACCCACAAGAAGCGACACATTAAAAGGTTAAATTCGCAGGATTTACACACTTGTGTGCATAATTGATGAGGGCCGACCTCGGGCACCCTATAACCACACACACACACACACAAATGAATGTTTAAAGCGCCTGACTTGCCTGCCGTTTTTTTCTTGGTCATGCATTGTTTTTTTTTTGTAACTTTTTTTGGGGTGACGACGCTTTTTCTATCGCGTTGTTCTCGAAGGTTAAATGCGCCGCATTTCTTAATTTGTTCTATGTTGTATTTGCCATTGTTGATGTTGTTGTTATTATAATAAGAGCTTGTTGCGCCTTAGTCCTGCGGCGTGCGTTGAGAATTTTCTTATCAGGTTTCGTTTAACTTTGCCCCCACAGGATTTGTGGTTATTTTTGTTGGGCCATTCTTGAGTGCGGCTCAGACGCCGCTAACCCATTCTAATGCATACATATGTATGCGTGTGCTTTTGTGTGTGTGTCTGCGTAAATTCGATTTCGTCTGGTTGTAAATATTTAATGGTGTTATCACAAGGATATTTGGGCGTCGCGGCTGTGCAAATTACATTTCACGCACGTAGCAAAGATCAAAATTTAGATGAGCAGAGAAAATGCAAACAAACAGACATACAAACAAATGCATGTAAGCCGGAAATTTGGTTTTGATGACGTGTCGGTGTTGGCGCGCATGTGGGCGAGTTGTGTTGTTCTGTGTAATCTGGCAACAACAACAAATACTTGTGCTCTCAATTGCACTTATGGGAAATTGATACATTTTCGTCGGTTATGCGCGGCCATGTTTGTTTGCGCGGCCATTTTTATTGCATGCATTTTTATTGTTCCTTAACTTTTTTGATTTATTTTCTTTTCATATTTGATTGATTTCGCGGAAATTTAATCAAACTAAAATGAATTGGCATAAATCTTTAGAAAGTATATGTTGCCATATAATGGAAAATAAAGTAACACGAATATGCTTTTAAGCACAAAATCATAACTGCTAAGAGAGTAAAAAAATTTAACTTTTGAGAATATATGAATTATTTTGGATGAAACGGAATATTAGATTTACATTTAAATTATGTTTCAGTTCATAAACTTTTGAATAATACTTTTGCCCCATTACAATTAAATCCTATCCTCGATTAAAATTAAAAAAATGTTTAACTATATTTCTGATTTTTAATATCTTCTGCATAACACGTACCTACTACTACTATTCATTATATACGGTGGCGGTCAAAGCCACATTTGTATGAAAAAATTGAGTTTAACACTAGAATGCCCAAGGTAGTCATTTTATCATTTATTTATTTTTATTTCATTTAACTTTTGTTGCATCGCTTTCTAAAAAAATATCTTACGTGACTTTTATTAATTTTTAAAGCTAAATGGAATAAATAAATTTTAAAAATAAAAAAAATTGTTTACCTCAATTTTGCAAAATTTACCTTAAATGCCCAAGAGTAGTCATTTTGACTACCTATATACATTTTTCAGCAAATCTTACTGATAAATAGACAAATATGCATCTTCAATTGCGAAATATGAAAATTTCAAATAATTGCAAACATTTAAAAAAGATAATATCATAGTAGGCTGTGACAATTCCCAAGTTTTTCAATTCAAAATTCACTCATAAAATTCATTCAAAAATTCCAAATTCCAAATTTCATTCCATTTTATCCCATTTA